>JAYKKI010000125.1:4050000-4671231 GCA_039881145.1 Druceiella hillmani | reverse complement strand
AAGGGGAAGGGGAAGGGGAAGGGGAAGGGGAATATATAATTTCAATAGTTTTGAAAAAATAAGATAAACCGTTTCTAATTTATAAAGATTTTATCTGCAATTTTTTATTAAAAACCAATAAACCAAATATACAAGAATTTTATAAAAATGAAAAATATCATAAGTGTAAATATGAATGGTTACACAAAGAAATACAAAACCTTAGTTTAGTGCGTGGTCCAGAAAATACTTAAAATTAACAATTTAAACCATTTTGTTTTTTTAGGTTTATTAGTATATAGTATACTACCATACCACGGATTTTTTAATCACTGACTATTGCTCTTATTTCCCTGTATTTTTTTAATGTATTGGTTAATTTCTTATGATATTTGACGTAGAGCCAATGGTAAACAAAATTCGATTCGTCATAGTTTAAATAATAAAGAAAAACCATCCAATCATCCAAAACTAAGTCTACCAATCATCCAAAACTAAGCTTGAAGTGAATCCAACCAGTGGAAAATTATCTTTCTTAATTGCAAAAAGAACTTACCCTACGAGGGTTCTATGCACGTTTGGGAAAATATAAAGTATAAAGGCATATTGTATTTCTGCTTAATTTTTACAAATATTAATTTTTTTGACCATTTAAATATGTTACCAAGTACATTTTTACAGAATAAAAAATAATACGAGTTTCTCAAAAGCTCTGAAATATGAAAACTTCAGTAAATTTTATGTATAGTTCAGTGAAGTATGGGTGAAATTCAGTGAATTTCAGGTGAATTTCAGTAAACTTTAGATGAAATTTTGTAAATTTAATAAAAAATGAAACTGGGTTCATTATAAGCCCCCTATAAAATTTCCATATAACAATTTTAAAGTGTTCATTGTTCATGTATATTTGACTTAATGTATCTCACTTCTTTAAATTTGAAGTTTCAGCGCAGAACGTTTTCTGAGAAAATTTCTGTAAATATTTCAGCGATATCTCTAGAACTATCTGACACAGTATTTAAAAAAAAAACTAATATAAAGAACTTCTTAACTTGCTCTTTTAACTGAATTCCCACACTATAGATGAATTAAACAAATAATCGAATACTTTGTCTCTAAAAAATTTTTTGGCGTGTTATTATTTAATTCTATGTATATTATTTTATGCAAAATTTTTAATTTTTATGTCGTACTGCAGAAACAGGCTGTAACAGATGGGACAGCGTAAGGGTAATCTTATAAGGGTTCATTTCGTTTCTTTTTTGAGGTGTGAAAACCAAATACTTGAAAAAAATTTTAAATAAGATTTTTTATAAAAAGCACTTGTCCCGTTTTTAATCTCATTAAAATAATAGAAGTCTGAAAATAATATGTTAAAAGCCAATTAATAATACCATAACCTCATACATATTTCTAGTTGCACTTAACTTACACTTGATTGCTATTTCCATTTCGATGTTGACAACACAAATTAAACAAACTCTTAAGTAATATAGAAGTGATGCATGACAACTTTTAAAGAAAACATTTTACGTATCAAAAGAATTGTGCCCAAGAAAAGTTTATGGCCGAGAAAAGCATTTATTTAAATCGGACCGTTCTAGAAAAGATTCGACACATTTTTCAATTTCACCGAACTTGGAACTGAATATAATTTAAACTTTGCCCTCATACATTTATAACTAAAAGATGAATTTATAAATTCAAGAAAAGCTTCTACTTTGGTTGTTGCCTTGAAAACCACAAGTACTCTCCAATCTAACTTAACGATAGTGTAATAATAAATAGCCTTTTGACTTAAATTATAAATGTTTAAAATAACATTTGTTTTCATGACGCAAGAAGTGATTAGAGATTTTAAAGGCGCAAAATAACAATTAATGGATGATATGTTACTTCCAAAGATTAGATTTATTTGATTTTAACAGCTAAATGCTAAAGTGAATAATAAGGTCGATCAATTTTATCATATAAGTTTTGAATTTTTTGAAGTTTAAAACTTATATGGAGATCTTTTGTGCTATAAGGTGGTCAAGTCATTTGAAAACTTCTATTCAATCAATAACTTGAAACTCGGCACTTGTATAGTACATGAGTTTAGGATAGCTAAACAATTGCTACGGGTTTTGTTTAATTAAATCGTAATTAGAACCAGTAGAATTTATGGGAAGTACATAGGAAGAATACATTAATTTCGTCGCTTCTTCAAGTGTATAAAAAAACAGAACTAAATTCTCGTAGTATCAAATTCCCTACACGTGTATTTAATATTAAAGTTACGCAGCAACAACATTTTTCAAAAAATATTTTATTTAAACCTCTCTAAAATAATTATCAAAGCAATTCACATTAATTCCATTATCCCAATTATAATCCAAAGCAAGGACAACATCACGTTTTTGCTCACAAACTTTAAATTCGTTTTCAGAAAATTACTTTTTCAGAGAGAAAACCAAATTAGATCTTGCTAATTCGTCTAACGGTATTTTCGCTCTGTTCTAAAAGTGCGTGCGCAAAAACAACGTGATAGTAACATGAAAGAAATACGTAGCCAAGGTTGTAGCTAAGGGTGGATCATTAGGATTTCATCCCCATAGTCCCAATTTTTTCTGAGTATTTCACGTTAAAAACAATTAAAAAATCAAGCTTATGCTGAGTTACAATAAAATATAATGAGGAAATTCTCTAAAACTTCGAAACATTTTTCTGGCTATGGCCTTGTACAACGCAGCCTTTTGCCGTGCAAAGGAAATATTTAATTAAATTTTGTTATCTAACCATCATTTAGTAACTACTTTTTCTGAGAGTGCTATTATAATGGCTATATTGTTCTGAGAGTGCTACTATAATGAGTATAAGTAAATTTTTTGAAGTTAAAGTTAAAACTTGTTTTGCTTGATCTTGTGAATTTTTTTCTGATGGGAAAACATTTACGAGTTCATGCTGCGTCACTCTACTCGGCGGTAAGCCGAGTACAATCAAACAGTTCGACATGCTACCGATACACTAAACGATAAGTAGAGTAATGACATTGGGAGGGGAATGTCGAGCGGCCAAGTACAGTATTGTTGGCATTTGAGAAAATAACTGCCAGTTTGTATCACACAGCGTGCCTCGCGTGTATTCGACGGCGGGCCGAGTATACCCGAACTAGAAAGAAGCCGGGCGAGTGATCTACATATTAATGGTCCGTCTCTCTCGTACTCGGAGTATACTCATTATGTAAAGTTAACATTTGTATATAGCGGGGACGATGTTTATTTTCTCATTATAAAAATGTATTTATTTATTATGGGATGCAATCACTTTTTTAATTATGGTTAATTAATATTTTACAAAACACTGTCTTTAAATGTTACATAGGATTCCTTAAATAATAAATACAACACACTTGGATTATGAAGACTAAACTGAACTGAATTTTAATACTGGACATGAAAGACGACTGATATCAACTGAGATTATTGATGTGATTCTAAACTGGGTATGTGGGTAGTTAGCGTTTATAAATATTAGAAATTCTGATGCATCTCGGAGCAGAGCTTTATCATGGAAAGGGAGACTCTGGGAACAGTTGTGTCATTACATAACTCGTAATAAGAGATTATGGGGAGCAGTGCTGTAGCGGCGTTAATTAGATGCACAATAAAGCGTAAAGGATAAATAAATGTTTGATTAAGGCTATAATGGTGACATGATGTTTTGGATTAATGTAATGACAAATGTGTCACATTAACTCAACATTCTTAATAATATTATTTGGAAAGGGAAAATATAAATTAAAATAATATAATCGAATACAGCCTTCTTATTTCCTGTGCAAATATGTGAGATAAGGAAATAGGTTGCTGTAATATTTTTTTCTGCATAGCTTGGAGGAGGTGTGGCTGTTGAATTTCTTCCATCGCCACTTTCATGTCTTATAACATACCGATATTGTACTATGAAATAACGATCACTAGGCCAGAAAGTACAATCGATAAATTGATGCTTATTAATGTCACTAAACAACTCAACAGCTAGTATTTTGTAGTAGTAGTCGCAGCAAACGTAAAATTTGTTTTGTATAAAACATTAATTTTATGTACATTATGTATATATATATATATATATATATATATATATATATATATGTGTGTGTGTGTGTGTGTGCATGATATTCCAATCAAATTTAAAGTACTCAAACTAGATAGATTTAAACAGTGGTTCAACTCGATTCGACGGGTTAGTTGCTAGCCTAGAAAAAATAATTTTTATTTTTGCATTTCCATTGTATATTAATTTCACATTATTGAATATCTATAAACTAAGTTGACATCCTACTGAATCTAAATTTGCAAATGTTTCTAAATATATCAACGTACTAAATCTAAATTCACAAATATCCCTAAACTTGTCAACTTGCCGAACCCAAGTTCTCAAATATCTTAAAAACTGTTAATTGACTAAACTTAAATTCTGAAATATCTTTAAAGCTGTAAACCTGCTAAATTTGTATGGCAAATATGAGACCAATTAGTCAAATGCCTAAACCATGATGTGATCAGGTATGTGATGAATTACATATGTTCATGAATGTAACACTATACCAAGACCTTGACCGTTAACAATGCAAAGAGCTCTTAGACATTGCTACGAAGATTCATGATAGTCAAGAATGAGGAAACGTTTAAACAGAGATAAATCTATATTAAATTTTTATTAAACAATACCTTATTTGGTATCTAAAATATACATAGTTTAACTTATTTTCAAAGCAAATATAATTGTTTCGGTTTCATTTTCCTCGTGGAAATTAGTTATTTTTTTCTATTCGCGTAAGAAAAATTGGAACTTGATTTTTTTTAAAGTATTGAAATATAAGCATCACAATAATTATATAAATTACGCCGATTAATTATTTCTATAATTAATTATCATTTTATCAATTATTATTTATCAATTATTATTTCTATAATTATTTCTATAATTATTTCTTTTATGACCTTTCTGACCCTTTCTCAACTTTTTCTTTTTACTCAGTGACACTACAATATACCACATTAACACACGCATTTTAATAAAATAACATAGGACTCTATCATCCTCACCACCCTTACTTAATACATAACTATAAAAATCTCGTTGCAAACATGTTCAAGAAAAAATTATTTAATACAAGTATGTTACAGTACTGTATATCGAAAATGGTTTTCCGTCCGTAAAGAATTTAGTAATAAGCACCAAAGGAAATTTTAGTTATTTCATAATTAGTATAGACTAACTAAACCAATTACGACAATTGTGCTGTACGATATTGAGGAAGTCCATGGTATATCTTCAATTTACTCAGTCAAACTCTAACCAAAATTTTGCAAGAGGAATATCCTTTTAAAAAATAAAAACCTATGAAGAACGAGTAGAACTCGCGTCACGAGACACTACTAAATATTTAAGGGCACGCAGAATTTTCGTTAATTTTATACAAAGTAAATAAATAAAGATATATATATATATATATAGATATATATATATATATATATATATATATGGATATATATATATATATATATATATTGCCAAATATGTGTTTCACTGATGTAATAAATACACATTTTAGAATGCAAAATTTTGCTGTTAAGTGGTACTTGCATAGCGTTTTTATGAGCTTTTTACAAACCCAATTACATGTTATAAGTTGGTCGACATTACTAAATAACTAATAAACTAGCAGAGCCAATTAGTTATGATAATTTTTATAGATTTAATGTAGAAAGTTCTGGATGTTCTGGATGACGATTACTGGTGAGATCGAAATTTATCCTTTTAAATATTTGTGTGTGTGTAGCTGATCATAGAGAGTTATTTTAATCCAAAGTCGCTTTGAAAGTTTGTAGGTGTACACACACACACACACACACACATATATATATATATATATATATATATATATATATACACACATAACATAACAAAATATGTAGATGCTCTCAAAGACGCATTATTTATTGGAGCGGAGATGAAATTTTGCATAAATATAGCTTGGGTATTATAACAAAAATACCAGTTATTAATATAACGTCCATTTCATTTTTATGTATAATTTATTGAGAAAATGATAGGGTAAGGTTGCTTAAGTCGTACCCACTAAGGGAATACCGTAATATTTACTGTAATGTAAATAAAACAAATTATTTTGCATTTATTAAATCTTTATTTAGTTGCCTTTTAATCAACATCCATATAAATTTGAAAATCTTTTATTGAAATAGATATTTTCGCATTTTTCGAAAATGTAGCTTAGGTACGACTTAGGCGCGTAGTCGCCTAAATCGTACCGGGTATAGCCTAAGTCGTACTTAGAAAATAGACTTCAGTAAAGCCATAACAATAAACTATATAAAATAGTAGTTCAAAACAAGAGATCACATGAACAACTAAAAAACTAAAAGTAATTAATTCTGAAATAAACATAACTTTTTTGGTTACAAAATTAAACTTAATAGCTAAAATAAAATTATAATCTCTCCAATAACTAAGTAATTCTTAGAAAATTAACGAGACTGAACACAAATGTCACAAATACATTTCTTAATTTTACTCTCAACACCAGCACATAGGTCATGTATCCAACCTTTACATTTTAAGCACTGGACCATATTTTCTTCGCGAACTTCTTCACATAGTTGGCATAACCACGATTCTTTATCTTTCATTTTTTTGTTTTTCTTCTTCTTGCATGTTTCATCTGTATTTTTTCTTTTGGTACTTTTATTTATTATTTTTTCTATTTTGACACTATTCAAATCGAATACAGGCTTCTTTCTTTTATTTTTGTTTTCCTTCGCTTCCATTTCATTTTTATAAGGAGTTGAAGTTAATTCCATTGTTGCGTTAGTAGCTTTTCTAATTTTCTTAATTACTGTTTTTATACCAGGCACAGGAGTTAAAATATTCAACTGAGACTTTATTTGTTGATTATCTGTCAAAATATTATTATCATGTGATGTATCTTGTGATATCGTAGAAAGTTTAGGTTGAATGATAGGTGGTGTTGAATTCCTGTGTGCTAAAGTGGTGTTGTAATTTTTGGTGGTGTTGAAACTATTGGAGGGCATACATCCCTTACTGATGGTGATACATCTACTGATGTTTTTAATATATATGGTGACGTAATTCTGTCTGGTGTTTCCGCAGTTGGTTGACTTGAATGACCAACTTCTTCATTAGATAGATCAGAGACGTATACAGAAGCTACAAAATCCTCTTCTTTTATAATATTTCTGTCACAAGGTCATAATCCAGTTCCTTTAAAACCATTTAAGGCAATATCCATGCAAACCGACCTAGGATATGCTTTTCCAAGCAGCTCTGCAACATTAGCTTATTTTATAACACCGCCAGGATTTGAGCGTAGCCACGTTGATGCGGCTTCATTGTAAGAACTTTTCAACGATTTAAAAAACGATCTGTCTAGCGGCTGTAAGCAAAGTATTGTGTGAGTTGGAAAAGAAAGCATTACTATGCCATAGTCGCGAGCTATCTGAATCGCTTCTAGATTTTTGGTATGTGTGCTATGACCATCTAGCAGAAGCAGTATTTGTTTTTGGTCGCCTTTTTCTAACCTCATGCACTTGATAAAATGTTGAAGCCAATTGACAAAAATTTCTGACGTTATCCAACCATTCTTTGAACAACCAAATGCTGTGTTTGGCGGAGCTCCATTTTTTAAGGCATCATTTAGTCTACTGCGCTTAAACGCATGTTGTGGTCAGGCCCCTTTCTCCGCTTTATGACTGCACCTACTTGGTGTTTACCCTTTTGAACAATCACTTTGGAAAGCTTAAGAACGGTAGATAATGCAGTTTCGTCCATATTATATATTTCATGTGCAGCAAACTTGTATTTTTCTAATATTTCTTCGTACTTGTCAAAAAAATCTTTAACGCGTTCTTTATTGAACCCTTTACTTCTGGCCATCGATGTTGGTTCTGGAATACGCAAGGACAAATCAGGATGCTCTTTCATAAATCTATAATACCACTTTTTGCCTGCTATTTTCTTTTCTTTATTAAAACGATGAGGTAATTTAAATTTTTCAACAAGCTCGAAGGCAAGTTTCCTGAACTCAGTAGGGGTTAGTCGA
Source organism: Druceiella hillmani (assembly GCA_039881145.1). Taxonomy (NCBI): domain Eukaryota; kingdom Metazoa; phylum Arthropoda; class Insecta; order Lepidoptera; family Hepialidae; genus Druceiella; species Druceiella hillmani. The sequence continues at coordinate 4,663,127 of JAYKKI010000125.1, read as the reverse complement.
AAGAAACACGACTCTAAGTTAATCAAATGCTGTGCTAATATTTCTTCCATTTCTGGAGTCATATCGTTAGGTCTTCCGATTTTTTTGTTTTATTTAATCCTTTCAAATGCCATCGAAGAGTAGGCTTCGGTATATTATATCTTCTACAGGCTTCATTAAACCCAATTTTTCCATTCCGATGTTTTTCCAAAGCTTCATTCATATAATCATCCTTCCAAGTATTATACTTTCTCTTCGCCATATTTATTACCTGATAAAATGATAAGAAATTTATTAAATAATTTTCTTAATACCTAAATCGTACCGGTACGAGTAAGGGAATTTGCAAAGGTACGACTTAAGCAACGGAGTCTTTCAAGGTTAGATTAGGTTAACCGATAGTAGGTTAGGTTAACCGATATAACCTTCAAAAGTACTTAAATTTGAATATGCCTAAACGATTGTCTAAAAAGTATTACAAATACATGTTATCACAAAAAAATATAAACATCATGTTTCTGCCACAGATAGCTTACAAATGAGACATAAATTTTAATGAAAACAGTGAAAAAACTTTCTTTTTAATTATTTTTGCTTAACGCAGCCGGCTGGCCCTCCGCTTGTTTTCGTGTATTTGCCCGACTAAATGGTTCTGGCTAACGGCATTAGATGGTGCATTTGATAAGTAACAACCGAAATATTAGCGCGGTACGACTTAGGCGGTGGTACGACTAAAGCAACCTTACCGTATATTTGGTTTCATGTTTTAGTTCAATACACAAAACCTCGCTATTCAATTAATTAATATTAATTTGATATTTTGTGGCGTATGTTATATAACAAAATTACCCTCTTAAAATTTATACTAGAAAATGGCGTTGTGCTGTTATGTCATAAAATTAAATTTTAAATTTATTAAATTATCAATTGATTTTCTTTAGAATTTGACAAAAAAATTGTTTCGAAATATGAAATTAAAACCCAAAAGGTATTTTTAAATAACTTCAATGCCGAATATATTCGGCGTTAATTTTGTAGAAATTCATTATTCAAAGTTAAATAAAACTACGTGATGTAGTATTATTTCTACTTTCTTTATGTTATTATATCCTGAAAGACTCTATTTAATAGTCCACCTGAAGATGTAATACAACGAAACCTAGGTCGTGGTAAAGAACTTAAAAAATTAGAAATAATACTACATCACGTAGTTTCATTTAATTGTGAATAATGAATTTCTACAAAATTAACGCCCAATATATTCAATACATAAAAACAATAGTGATTTATATAGATTTCCCACAAGAGAGTAAGTAAAAATCATAATAATAGTATTTTTTTTTATTTTTTTATTATTTATCAAATTACATCATCTCAGTTTATACAAACGCTGTGAACTCAGATGACATGTTTTTGGTATAGATTACGCGTTAGATTCGATGCATATACACGTCTGTGTCTAAACAATGATTAGTTATCTATATTGGAAACAAATAACATTATAGTAAATCAATAACATAAGTTCAACTTGCGCTTGGTCCGGTTTTTATTGCAGAATTAATTTTAGCATGATTTTAAACTTTTAAAAACTCTAATCAGAGTATTTCGCGTCCCTTTGATAATTCTAACTAACATCATAGAAATAATGATAGAACTAACTTAGTACGAGTCGTAAAATGAAATCTCTTTCCAGGTTTACTTACATTAGGCAGAAATATATTACAACCCGCTAAACCATTACACCGCTCTAATCTGTTCTTTGCTTCGGTTAAAAAATCACACTAATAAACTGTACAAAAAACGTTGCGCTAGCAAAATACAGGTACAATGGATCAGTTGAGAAAATGAGAAAACCTAGAAATAATACTACATGATGTAGTTTCATTTAATCGTGAGTAAATTCAATGCAAAATATTTTTCCCTCAAAATTTGTTTCTCATTTTTAAAACTATGAACAATATTAATAGTCAAAAATCTAGTGGTAATCTAGTAATCTAGTTACCAATCTTTATATATTCAATTGTTAATCTATCTTTATTTTCGTTCGACTATTAAATATGATTTATTTGCTTTTATTACTACATACTCGACGACTTTACCAACATTGATCGCATGGATGTCTTGTTCAATATTCTTGATATATTTAAACTTTAACCTGGTCTCCTCATAAGGATGCTTATGTATACACATTGAAGAAAAAATCTGATTGTTTTTTTGAGATGTTTGCTTTTTACCCATATTAATTTTCTAATTTTATCTTATAATGAAATGTAATTAACTCACAGCTCTTCACAAAGCATCAGTAGATATCGACCATAAACTTTGTCAAAGTTTCCCCTTATTGTGTCAAATCTTTCGATAATGTGTTTTATGCTGTATAATGTATAATATCTAGTCTTATTTATTTGGGTAAACCTATATACTGTTATACGTCCTTCAACTATAAACCAATATTCTGCAATGTTTTTCTATCGTATGTGTTTCTCCTCGGTTATAGGGTTTGTCTCGGATTGAGACGTTTTCTTCTGCGCGATTGACAGATTACGGTACGCTACTGAGCAAATTTTCCTAGTCCAAGATTATTTTTCAATGTCTCTATAATACACTAGTTGTTTATCCTGCGGTTTACTCTTAAAGCCCTAACTAGTATTGTAACTGTCAGTGTGTTTTTTTATTTTTTCTTCTTAATAACCATTTACGGAATAAATCAATTTGTACCAAATTTTGCACATGGATATATTGTTATTTACAAACTTACAGATTGAATTCCGGAAAAATACAGCCTATTGTCGGTTAATAGAGATCCAATCTCGGAAAATTGCAGTACGTCATGTGCCAATATACGGATATAATTCTAGAAAATATACCTTTTCATCAAAGGATCAATTATTTACTGTCTACTTATTTATACTACGCTACTATAATCGATGCAAATTTGTCAATAAATCAATTTTTTAATAATATTTAATTGTCCATATTTGTGACATTTAAACCATTTTTCCAGCGATCTACTTTAAGCCGTAATTTGGTTAAGCCTCGGATGGATAAATAACTAAAATAACACTTAAATTATTAAATACGAGTGGAATGGCATTACGGTAGTTCAGTGCACTTTCGGGTACACATGAATATTTAAGGGTATATTGTGTTTATATTAAACTATTTACAAATGTTTACATAATTTTTCAAAATGTTAGTACCATTCAGAATTATCGTAAACCTATAGATTCCTCAAAATATGCCTATAATAATTGAAAGTACGTTTAAGTATTAATTCCATACCACCATGGATCATAATGTTTAACAAAGAAAACGATTATTCAACTAGTTCTATCCAAGGAAATTAGAATTGATGTGTTCATGATTGTCAGTTTTTCGTCGATTGTTGTATTATTAATGCATTGTATTGGGCATACAGAACTTATCATTATCGCTAAGTTAAATGTTGCCAATTCTAATTTTGTTATCCATGTTGATTAAAGTTAACCTTGTGTAATAAAGGCGAAATATTTTTTGTTCGTAAATTGATCAAAACCGGATGTTGATATTAATAATAGAAATAAACCTAAATAGAACTAGAGACTTGATTCTCTGTTGTATTATATGCTTTTCCTAAGTAAAAAAATAAAGGACGTTAAATAATAGAAAATTTAATATAAAATTAGGAAAAATCGTTATTATGAAAATATAGTAGTTTTTTATATCTTGAATACCAGGGGTAAAATATGGCAAATACCTAAAAAAATTAATTTAAAATCGTCACTATAGTTTTATGGTAAATTTCCAGGTTAATTTTTATTATGTTTCCTCTATAATTTTGAATTTAGAAGTTTTGGAAAAAGACGCAGTAAAATGTTTTCAACAATACCTACCACGCAAAGATCTTTGCTATTAGCCCACCTGAAGATGTTGTAATACAACGAAACCTAGGTAGTGGTAAAGAACTTAAAGAAAGTAGAAATAATACTACATCACGTAGTTTCATTTAATTGTAAATAATGAATTTCTACAAAATTAACGCCAAATATATTCAATACCCAATAATTTATAAAAAAAAAACCACGACCGACCATCTTCAACTACATAGAGTAAATAAAAATAATCCGACACCATGTTTGACTTCAAATAAGCTTTTTCATTTTTGGCACATCTAAAATTAGCTCCTCTCGAAAACTACTTTCAGATTCCATTATACATTCTCATATCTACTTCTCATTTATGCGCCTTCAGCGTGACCGCTTCAAATATACTTATCTACTATACCAATCTCTTCACATAATCCAATGAATTTTTTCGCGTTGTGGCTCACCTCTGAATGGAAACACGTTGCTAGTGCAAACAAGATTTTCTTTCTCATCCCTTTCTCATGGCAGAAAAAATAGAAAAACTCTGAATATTTCATTTTGAAAATTATATTTCAATGAGATGCAAGTATCATCACAAGATATATTTAAACACTCAAGTTTAAAATTGTTGATAGATGCGTCACTTTTCATAAATAAGGATTTCACATTACATAAAACTTTCAAAATTCAACCAGCGTACTTGTAACAACACGTAGAATACCAATGTTTGTTTTAGAAAATTACTAATTTTAACGAGAAAATCGGATTAGCCTTCATTAATTTGTCTGCAGAATTTTTAGCTTATTTCGAAAAGCTTATCTAATCAAGAAAGCAAAGAGTGAAATATAGAGCGACGTGCGACTGTGAAACAAATAATAGATTCATAAGTCACATATAACGGTGCAAAAAGTATCAACAGCTTCATTTTCTTTATGCAGTTACTTTTGTTCTCGATACATCTTAATCGATACTTTTAGTAGCTCATCTAATTAAGAAAGCACAGAGTGAAATATAATACGACGTGCGACAGTGAAACTAATAACAGATTCACAAATCACATATAGGGGTACAAAAAAATATCAATAGCATCATTTTTTTATACCGATACTTTTCTTCTCGATACCTCTTAATCGATATTTTTACTCAAACGAGTACTTCAAAACCCTCAAAATTGTGTCCTTAATATAAACTCCAAAAACTTTTTTTGAACTGCAGCTGCGTGGTGACAATACAATATTTCCAAAGTATTGTCACATTGGCTATGCTGAATATTGTTTTAATTTTTACGAAAAAACGTTCGTTTATTCAATTCCAAGCAAAAGAACCGACTTGGCGCTAAAGCACGTTTCAGTACTCATCTCCGAGGAGACGATGGAACAAAATATTACTGCTAAGTGATTGCAAAAAGGAAGAGCGGTAAACTCAGAACTTTAATCATATTCTTTCTTTTCTCTAATCGTTTTGTTGATCTGTTTCATATCTTCGTTCTCCTAAATTGTTTTTTATCTTTGTTTAACTGAAATTGTCATTTGGCTAAATCCTTGTTTTATTCTTTCACAGTCAATGATTTTTAAAAGATTTGTATTAAATATCTCATTTACACGAGCATAATTTGTGTTGAAATGCATTTGTAAGAGTGTTGATGGTTAAACGTTCATAGAATAACTTAAAACTGGCAATAAATATGTTTTGATTTTGATTATAAAGAGTAACTTGTTAACTACATTCAGGAAAAATATCGATACTTTCGGGTATCGATACTTTTTTACAGTATTTTTATCCATACTCTACATTTTTCGATATTACTCGTGATACAGTATGGGTACTTTTTATTCGATACCATGTCCTTATCTGTACGTGGGTAGTGGGTGCTCTTCCATATTTAATATTTTTTGAATGCTATGGAAATGTTGCACTATACATTTTTTAATTTATACGGACATGTATAAATACATTTTGCTGAAGTTACTTAACTGTATTCAGGATTCATATGAAAAATAATCAGAAACAACATTTCAGTAAAACAGTTAATAAAGTTTTAAGTAAAGTTCGTTTCTCAGAATATACATATTTTATTACCAACTGATTTCTACTGACAATTACATTCTACAGATTTGACTACAAATATTGAAATGATTTGATTTTTACTAAAAATTAACTTCCATTATCTATTTAATCCTCGTGATAGTTTTTGGCATCTATAAATAACCCGATCCTTCTTCTGCTGTCATGGCGCTTCACGTTTTACACTTCCTATATGCGTAATAATATATTTATTCACGATATTTTTTAAATATTCAAATATTACTTTAAAACCAGTAACATTGAAATTATCACATAATCAGTATTTTCTTCAAAATCACATTCCGTTATTACACATTTTATCCTCTTTTATACAATTAAAAGGTTGAAAAATTATTAAACTGTTCTATACCCTAAATTTTGGATTTAAATCAAGAAATTAAAAGAAAATTCTAAAATAACAAGAAAAATATTCACATCGCGAACCGTCAAAATATAGTATCTCTAGAGCAACAAAACATACGAGCGCCATCTTGTGGAGAATGCTTGCACCTTTTTTTAGTCGTTTGGCGACATTTTTCTGTTATTAAAATTTTCTATATTTTATCAACAAAATGTTGGATAAGTTATATTAAATTAAAATATAATTTATGATATTTATTAAACGGAGGCACCAGTAATAAATAACCAATATCAAGGCTAGCATTCTTTTTACTTAGAATTTTGCTGCTTTGTGTTACGACTGGCAAACACGTTCACGTCAATGCTCAGTACATTGACGTATATTATAAAATTCATATTTTCTTTATTCGGTTTTTGTAATTATGATCTAATAATTTTCTTATAAGTTGTGATGAAATGTAATCTACATTTTAACTAATAATTTTAGTATGTGACAGCAATTTTACCCATGTATATTGTCGACCATATTTCTACCTTTTGGCAATAATGTTCTGTCGAAAGTAACAATAGTTTTCCAGTTATCAAAAGACATGTACATTTGAATATCAATTTAATATAATATTTTTTTGACATTTTTTATGGATTTAATTATTTCTTCATCCTTTCGATTAATTTCGAATTAGATGTACCATATGCGGATTACGGAAATATCTTTATAAAATTCAAGAAGTTGCGTATATTGTAGAACTATGTTCCTTAAAGTAATTTTAAAAAGTCACGTTAAATACATGGCATTAGCAAATAGAGATACTATTATATACCTAGTACCGAAAAATATGATTTTAAATGTGAATATCAAATGCGTTAGCGTTTAAATATAATTACACTGAACTTTTCACTCCGCTTGAGACCTTAAGATTTAGAGCGCATTATGGACTACGCATCGAGTGAGCCATCACGTAAAGATGGTTTCAACGGTTTGCGAACAACTAAAATTAAAAAATGACATTTTCCAAAACGTAAATAAACAAAATAACAAACATTTTGAAGTAAAACACCAGCTACAATTCTTAAAAACGATTGTGAATTTTTTTATGTTGTCAAATTGCTAAGAACTTTTTTAAATTTTTTTTATAAAAAACCATGAAACTTAAGAAAACTTATTTTAAAAACTCATTGACGTAGAGATGCGGTACATCTATTTAACTCTCTCACTGACTTTTTGCAGAAAATTGAAAATTCTGCAAAATATTTTAAATTTGTTTTCGCTCATATTGTTTACTTTTTTGCATAGTAAACAGTAAAATATACAAAATGTTTATTCAATCCTATTTTAATTTGCAGGTTTGAATGAATAAAAAAAATAGCATGTGTTGAAAAAATATAACTTATTCTGAAACAATTTTAAATACTAAATTATTTTCTAAAAACTGTATTAAATGAATTTACGCAATTTTTATTATAATCGTATCGTCAGTATAGCTTGTAAAGACTGTAATTAGATCTTTTGATCGTAAGTGAAAGAAGGGGCTCTCTTACCCTTAGTTTTAATCATTATCCCTAAACGTGACATTAGCACATTGAAAGTGGTCCTTAAGAGTTGTTTTATTTATCTCATCTTTAATACAATTATCTTTATAATAAACGTGCGTTCGTACACTCTTTATTTATTTCATAATAGTTCACGATTAGCGCCACTCGAGACCATATTTTGTAATTATTTTATATTAGATAACCCTTCTACTGAGTATAACAATCATTGTAGCAGCACATAGATCACGGTGCTGCAAGACAGATGTAAAAATGTTAGTAGTTTATAACGATTGCACAATCGTATTTCGTATGACAAATGCTATATAGTATATTTCAAGTGCCCAAGTAATATTTCAATATCAAAATTGAATTAACAGAACTTATTTCTACTAACTTTCATTTTTGCACCTAATGAATGATGTCAGAATATATTGAATAAAGAATTCCAGGTAGAGCCAGAATACTTAAGTTCAGATCTTTCTAAAAAAGTTAGGTACCATCACTAAAACTGTAATTATTGTGTATTAACGTTAACTAAAGTAATATTCTATGTGGGAAGGATTTTCAAATCTCTTAGATTTTAATTTCAGCCCAGCAGGGGAATTGATTTAAACTTGAGTGCAACTTTTATCGAATACTAGTAATGAAAGAAATGAAAAAAAAGAAATAAATTAATAATGAAAAATTAGTAAGTAATCCTGAAGAAAATTGCTGCAAGATATTACTAACACTACAAATGGTGAAATTGGGTGAATAAACGAAGCCAACTAGAAACCAAATCAAGCAAGACTTATTTTAATCTGTAAAACTGGGTTATTTGAAACTGCGGATATTGAAAGACAATTCGAATGGAATCGTAAACCTGTAAAATGTCTGACTATAAGTCCTGACTCAGGGTTTTTAGAGGAGGTACCTGATTTCACTCGTATTAACATTGAGGTCAACATTCGAGACTATTCGTTTATATGAGTCAGTCAACTTTGATTTATACATAAATGGATATAAATTTTGAATTATTTATAGTTTCAAACATTCATACATTCAAACAAGATATTGCATACCCTGCAACTATACGCTTCATTACCGACTAGTGCACTAGTCTCAAATTTTGATGATAGTATCAGTTATAACTCGTGTAATTTTCAATCAATTTTCATTATGAGTTTTTGGAAAACAGAGATTTTCACGTAAAAACAACTTTCCCTACGTGACAGAGTTCAATAATTTTTGATGGATCCTTTCTATGTTTAACAAAAATAGTTATGGAAAATAAGTACGTCGTCGTTTTAAATAGGTAGATTGGGAAAAAGTGACTGATTCTTTAAAAGAAATTTTAAAAAAGTTCATAACTTTTGCATATTTTTAAGTCAGCAAAATAAAAATTGTACTTAATGGACTTTCAAACACATAAATGATTGCTGCCGATCCCAGGTCGCTACGGCCAAATGTTTTGAAAAAATCAACGCGCAAATAGTTCAGTACATTTTGCTATACCAGATATAATACATACTTATCAATAGACGAGTATGGCATGTCAGTACGATTACGTGTATATAGGTACGATTGAATAGTTGGAGACGGAGGAATCTTTTGTTTACTCCATACTTATTTTTTAACAGTCAAATACAACACTCATATGTTTATCTCTTTTGTATTTCAGTAAAGATTGCGAAGATGGTGCAGTATATCAGAGGCTTTAGGAAATTTACTACAGTTTAGTGGTTCCACTTGCCGCTTTTTCATTTTTCTATCCTATGTATTACGAAGTGCGTCACTTTGCGCGGAAAATAGTTCTACCTTAACTTTCAAAGGTAAAGAGAAAAATATATCCAATTACTTAATTTTCATTGTCTAAAATTTCAACAATTGATGGAAACATAGATAGGTTAATGTACTTTACCACTATATAAAAATTTGAAGTCTCTCGTTTACAACTAAAATTTTCCTGAGATTTTGTAATAGTAAGTCTTATTTTTTAATTAGTAATCAATAATATCTGAAGTAAGTTTTGTATACTTGCACAAGTAAATGTCAATATCTTATTGACATAAATTTGCATAAAGATATAATTCTGAAACTGATCTCTCGATTAAATTGCCACTTAAAATCAATTGACGGTTGCCTTCGCTTTAAGAACTCAAAACATTTCACCGTAATTAATAAAAAAGCTCATACAATTGCCTTTGAAGCTCAACATAAAAGCTTTCCACTTTCCATCTTCCTTTTGTCACTGCAACGTTTGAAGTCAGTTAGTGAAATTAAATTTCTTTTGAAAGAACTGGCATTAAAGGTTAACCGGAACCGCTTGCAAAAGTCATTAGTCAAAACAAAGAGCAACAAAGTTTGAATATCAAAGATGGTTCCAGTGTGAAATTGGCCAATGACATTTCGCAAAAGTGGACAGTATTACGATGATAGAGTTTTAGTCTTTTTATTTCCCTTACAGTTCATCTATTGGTAACGTACATATATAATAGCCAAAGTGAATTTGCAATTATTTTAAGTTTAAAATTTGGATTAGGATATCCACTGATCTCAAAAGTTATTAGTCTTATTACATTGATAATCGCATCTACTTGCATAAATCCGTTTTATTGTTAGCTTCCATAATTATTTGCACTAAACTTGCTTTTCGATTTTCGATAACGCATAGTTCTATTTTATGTCCATTATGTTCCTCCCGTATCAAAACTACTAAAAGGATGAACTAAAATATATTTGCCAGTTTTTTTACATTTCCATAAAATTGGAACTATCTCTATCTACCGACGTGTATATTTTTTCCGTACTTTCGCAATTATTTCAATACCACTCCATCAAATAACCCGTGTCAGCAAGTGTACCAATGAATTGTTTTGAAAAAAATCTTACTATACGATAAAAATTCCCCGCCTTTCGTCTGTCAACCCTTCAAATTTTATCTGCGTAATTAAGGACAAAATAAGTAGAAAAACAAGGCAAAATTAATTTTCATAAGTGCTTACTGGAATGTTTCTTTTATTATTGTTGAAAAATTTATTATTTTTAAATAAATTCAATTTGTTGTAAAAAAGTAGGTATAACATTTATTAACATAGTATTTTTAGAAATATTTTTAACATTTTCACGATTTTCCTTTTATATAAACAACAACAGAATCTATGGGATCCATATAATATAAAAAGACGAACTTTTATACTTTTTCTAATCAGATAAAACTCATATAATCCTAAAAATAACTATCACTTAACCTATGACTAGTAAATTGCACATTAACAGCAGAGTGAAATAAACAAATACAATATTTTTACAATCGTAGAACATTTTACGTCGGTTCATAAACAAACTAAAATTTAATGTGTCTCTCTAAAATTTGGTGTGATCGTATATTAAATTCCATCATAAAAAAAGAAAGATAGAGGGGCCCACAAAATTTCACAAAATTATTGTTTATTTCATTTTGAATAAATATGTTATTATGACAAAATGCCTCAAAAACTACCGACAATAAATTATTTTTTTTTATAATAAATCTTTCAATGATTGTAAAATACTGCAAAAGAAAAAAATGTTCCAGGTCCTGGTATCTATTTGATGACCAGTCTTTTTAAATATCGACTTCTGTAAACCACTACCTAATTATCTACTTTAAAGGTATATTTCTTTGTAATAGACATGTTCATCAGACGACACTGGATGGCATAACTTGTACTAAAAACATACAACAAAGTACTAAAACAGTGATAGAAATTATTTTATAATTTTTATTAAAACTAGTTAAAAACTAACCATTAATTTGTCTCTAAATTAATATACTAATAGGGGTTAATATGCTAAGAGGTGTATTAAATTATTAAGTATTAACACTTCTTAGTTATCTTGGTGTGGTTTTAATATCTGGCATATTTAATTGGTTTTATGCTTTCGAGTAGTCTAATAATATTTTGTATATTCAAGTGTCTGGAAGCTTCTATGTGGATGTGGTTTTGGAGACTCTTTTGGTGAGAACTATAAAAACTACTGATTATATCCTTTTTAAGGTCAATATTAAGATCACTATGGAGGCCAAAGTTACGAACGTACCAAGGCGCGTTAACTATATACTTACTACCTTAGTATCACTTGGATATTAAAATTATTGGCGCAGTCCCATGGCTGTATTCCATAACTCTAAACTGGACGTAGAGCGTGTTTATATAACATAAGCTTGTTTTATGTTAATAGCTCAGAATTACGACCAAGCAACCAATCCATTTTTCTGATCTTGATTTTGAAGTCATGGCGCTTCTTTTTAATACGACCTTTTCACCGAAGCTAATCATCAAGAATCAAACCAAGATATTTAGATATTGAGTGTCATTAATGAAGGCTGATTGTTTTGCTACCATTTTATTTGTAAAATCTATATGTGTCAATTTGAACTCGTTCAATTGAATGCGTCATTTTGAAGTAAAACTTCTTTACGCACGCTTGACTTGGGGAGTAAGCTGATGAATGCGTGACGAGAACGTTACGAAAAGTGTGATCGGGCGAGGCGAATGGAAATTGAGAGGGAGATATAAGTTAGTGAAGACAGAAAGAGAGAGAGTTACGTTTCGTATATTGACTGTAGGGACAAGAGAGAAAGGTGCGAGCACACATTTTCTTTCTCTCTTTCTCTCATAGCCAGTTATGTTTCGTATATCTAAGACACAGTGCAAGTCCATTGTCTGTATCACACTGTAGCAGCAAGAGAGTGCAGTGCGCTCGCACATTTTCTTTCTCTCTTCCTCTCATAGCCAGTGTATGAAATATATATATATATATATATATATACATATATATATATATATATATATATATATATCTATATATATATATATATATATATATATATATATATATATATGCGAGTTTGCTAGGGTGAAGCGAACGGTGATTTTTTGATTATTTGGTAATTTCATTTCGTGTTTGAACAATTTTATGAATTATTATTTTGTTCAATACATTTAATATTCTACGTTTATAGTGAATAAAATTATAAATTCATTTTAAAATTCATATTTTGTGAATTTGAAGTTTTACTTCAATCATGTGGTCTAAAGCACACTCGTTTTTTTTTAGTCCATTTAACTACTTTGTCGAGAGCGTATTGCAATTTTCTAGTCCAACAAAGATATATATATAACTGTGATTGCTGTATCATCATCAAACGTGGCTATTGTACTATATAATGTTGTTGGAATATCATTAATGTACAACAAGTACTTATATGCCTTGAACCGAGGACATTACCCTGAGGAAACCCAACCTTAATTAGCTTCAAGCCTGAGTACGAAATTTTGTATTTAACCCGGAAGTGTCGATTCGTTAGATAAGATTTTAAGAGTCAATTAAGAGGGTAAAAGGAAGCGATCTTCATTTGTGTAGTAGGCATGTATGCCAAACTGTCAAAGACTGCGCTATATCCAAGAAGACAGCAGCATATACGTTTTTGTTTTTTAATAATATCAAATCTGATCAATATTCAAGTAGTTATTTTTGAAACTAAAGTGATAACACTGTATCATGTCTTTTTTATCAAAAGTAGGTTTGAGACCCTTTAAAATCAGTTTTTCAAATAGCTTTTATATGATTGGCAAGGGTGAGATGGATCGGTATGATGCAATTTGACTTAGAGTTTTATCAGATTTCGGTGTTATAATATCTTCAGCTCTTTTCCATGCATCTGAAACATAATTTACCCAAAACAGGCATTGATCAGAGTAGTTATCAAAGCATTTCTTTGAAATCTCAAAGATTCTAATAATATATGAAAATAAACAAAGCTTTTCTCTGAATTATTTTAAGTATCTCACCTGTAACTAGATTAAATCCAGGAGCTTTTTTTGTACTGAAGTTTATTTTAATTTCATCAGCAATATCCTTAGGTGTAAGTAATGAAATTCTGTCAAAATAAACAAGAGGCGGCACACCATAATCTCCCTCATTTGAATGAAATCTTTGTTTTGCTCCAAGATGTTGAGCAAATATATTTGTTTTTTTTTAATTATTGCTAGTCTACTCTCCGTCAATTTTATAGTGGGAAGGGATTTTTAACGGTCTCACGATTGTTTGATATTTTTTTACTTCTGTTAGTTGTTTAGTAGTTCTCTTAACCAAAGTTTATCATATGGGCTTTTTGATTGAGGCCACTTTCTTCTAAGCTTTCATTTTTTTAATACCTAATATTCAATTTATTTCTGGCAGTTAAGATCTTTTAATTTTCTTTAATAGCCGGTGTACTGTTCCCACCAGCTTTCTGAATAGCCATGGTGAAGGTACCTAATTGCTTTCCCAATTGATTAATAATCTTAAGCGGTACCATCAGGTTAATGTCATTCTCTAATAAGTAATTGAAATAACTTCAATTCGTGTATTTACTCATCAGAGTTTTATTTTTTCTTCCACGATGAATTTGTAACTAACTGTTAGGTTAATTGAAGAATAATTAAACACAGTTCACTTCAAATTATTCTTAAATATTTATATATTTTGGTAATAACAGTACCACCTCCTCGAGCCGTGTTAGCAGGACGAATTGAATGATAGATTGAATTGTTTATGAATCTAATAAACATTTTTTTAGTAAAATGTGTCTCTTATATATGGTGTATGTTAATGTTTTCTGTTGACATGACTGTTTGCAGTTCATGTTGGTGATGCAGCAATCTATTGGAATTCCACTCCATTGCTTGTAGATCAATCATCGTTAGTTTTCAAAGACATCGTTGCTGCACTCGATTTCGTTGAGTTGCAGATTTTGATCTTTTAGCATCTGCATATTTTCTAATGACAAATTATTATTACTTGATGTTAGCTTAAGTTACAGAGAAATTATCTGCGATAGCTTAGCTGTGCCTATATTCTTCCAGAAATTGATGGTTTTGTGGCCCCATCCTCATTAGGAATTCTCACCATTTTATAAGCTTTTACTTACTGCTTAGTTTCGTTTTTGCTATCCCTCGTCTGTTGAAATTCTTCAATCTCTTCAGATCCTCGATACCTTGTATTATGATTTTTTCCACAGTGATCTTTTGACTGCATATCTTTTGATTTATTACATTACCTATAATAAGCCTGGGATGATATCCTGCGAATTTAACTCATCTCGGTGCCTCCCTACAATAATTTTTAGTGTGACCCGGTGATTGGCAGTTTTTACACTGTAGTATTAGTTTATTGCTTTTAATTGGTTTAAATGTAATGACCGTATTACAAACTTTTATTAATGAAATACATATTATTTATGTCCACTTTCTTCTTATATGAAACTGTATACGTAACTAATGGTTCCTTGATCTTAGTTTTGATTTAGATATAATATTCATTGCTTCCAATCTCTGAGCTTTTAGATTATCTATAATATTTATTCGGCTAACAGAATTATGTATATTTTTAGTCATTAGTCTAATAGCTCTGCCTTTTTTGTTTTCATAAGGATACCCTGAAGTTTTATGTTCTTTCATTCGTTAGTCAAGGCTCTATTTGCACATTTACTCAAGATATTTATTTTATTAGCGTTATTATTAATTCATTTAGTTTAAAAAATGAGCACTACCAACTGATTGATTTATTAGGGCAGTTTATTCATTAATATTTTCAATAACTCTTATCATAATAGGCGGTGGTTTATACATTTGGTTTGGTTATTTTGGCTGTGAACTTATAGCAGTATTCGTATTATTACGAACTTTGTTTATCACTTGTTGCTCACGTTTCGGGGATTCCATGTCGGTCAACTTTCTTTTTTTCTCGTTTTTATCAGTTCTTATCCATTGTGTATCACCATCGCCTAATAAATCTATTCCTTGAAAGTTTATTTCACTTGACTTTGGATTTAAAAAATGCTCGTTCACTGGTTTCGAAACTGGGAGCTCACGCCGCCCGCGAATCCATGGAACGACGGGAAAACCTAACACTCCCGCTCATGTCGCTTCGTTGCGCTTGGAACGTGCTGCGAGGAGTCATAAAGATGGTTAACGTCTGTACGCGAGGTGGGGTTGTCAACAAGCAGAGTTTGTAAATACGTTTGGTTTTCGGCATCGGCACTAGTTAAAAAGTAATAGTTTTTTAGTAATGTTAAATCACGGTTGCGGCTACAATGTTTAGTTATAGGTTCAGTTTTTATCGATTTTTAAGTATATTTTATATATAATAAATACCATTACTTGCATACTATTTGATTTAGTATCACTTGACCTAATTAAATATATATTCTTACTTCAAAGAAAATACTTGAGATTGTTATATTTTTAAATTATACGAGAGCAATCCTACTCATGTAAACTATTGCTGCCACATGCGGATGAACTTATATACGTTGAAATAAAAAATATTTTAAATATATAATTGGAAATAATAAAATAAAAGGCAAAGAATGAATAAATGTGATAAGGAAAAAACGTCGTTCTAAAAAAATTGGAGAGCTTAGACCACGCTATATAAGTGAAAACTTTGGCAACTAATAAAATCGTACAATGTTTATTGGGAATTTCCGAATTGACTATTATATGCAGTTATTTAAACTGAAAAGTTATTTACGATGTAACAAATATAAATTTTATTCTGAAAAAAAAAATGATGTAGAGAAGGTGTATGTTATAAAAATATGAAGCAGAAGTTTATGAACGAATGTTTTGTCAGAAATACTAGTTATATTTCTAAAAATAATGTACCTAATACTAAATAAATTCATGTATTAACCAAGATTTGAAATGAAGAGTCCAACAAGCTTGCAATGTGACGTGATTTCACTGGATTAGATACAATAAGAGGGTATATATAAAAAACTAACAAATAGTCAAATCCATTAGTACCCAATTTCTGATTAAACTGGATATATTGTTAATCAGTTTATTAAAGATGAATATTTCGTAACTACGAACATCTTTCGAAGTATTTCCAAATACTAATTCTTTCTTTTCGTTTCTATCAGTTCTATAATAATTTCTCTTGTTAATTACTAAAGGGCTTCTTATTAGAAAAAAAATATTTAAAAAGAGATATGTATAGAAATAATAGATACAAAAATGTCAGACATTAGGATTAATTTATATTATAAGTATGTTAGTACTGCCGATTGAATACATAGATATATTAAAATCTAGTTATTTTGTAATATCATTGTACAGATAGCTAATAACTATGACTATAAAAAGTTGAATTTAATATTTATACTCTTTATCTGTGAATAGTTTGGTTAAAATAGCCTTTAAACGTAACCAAAATTCTGATAGAAATGAAACATGATACAGACCATCTCTCAAAAAAATTTCTCGCTATAACACTTAAACGGTGATGTAAAAGTAGTTATTATCAAATCTATCTAAATATATTATAAATGTTATATTTTATGTTATGCAACTTTCTATAGAAAAGGAATTTATACATTTTTTTCCTTCCAACAAAGGATCGTCCGTGAGGTATAACGGTTTCAAAAATAAAACCCATATTTTTCAAAATATGCATTCTTTCTAGCACTACCTTTAAGGAAAACTTCTTGGCACATTTTTTGTGTTATTTTTACGTGATGTATGTATAATCCGCGATCTGTTTGAATGATAAACATTTCATTTATTGCATAAATTGGTGTAATTAATTATATAAAACAGGCTTTTGTTGATTTTTGAATATGGTGTTATTATTAATTACTCACAGATTCTATTCCAGGATGCCTATTTCCTTATTCCTTCGTGTATTTTTCGTCTTCTCCTTCTTCCTCTAGTTGCTAAATCTCCGTTATCGGCCCTAAGTAACAGCATGGACATGGGGCTTCTTTACTCATATCATAACATCTCCATGATATATTTCGTGTAATATTAAACATAACTGTGCTTTGTTTGCTAAATAAAATAAACCAATTTTTTTCTACCATAGCTGTAATTTCAACTCTTGGTGCAATTACAAAAAATTGTATTTTGCAGTTTTCCTGGGGTAGGCTGAATAGGCTCAAGACAGGATAACTGCACAACTTTATTGTTCATGTTTTCTTCCCAAAACTGAAATATCTATATCTTCCCATTGCACATTTTTCAACGGTTCTGTACATAGCAAGAAGCAAATGATTTCTATTATAGAAATTGATGTTTGGAGAGGAGTCGATCCTTGAACAAACTTTACAGGTTTATTACAAATGAAGAATTTTAACATTTTTGAAAATTTATTTAACTCTAAAACCTCAAAATCATAACAATAAAAAAAACCTTCCATAAGCACGTTTGTTTATTGCGAAGAATTAGTTAAACTAACAGTATTTATTGTACTTTTACGTTGTTCACACTCTTCTAACAAAAAACCGGTATACGACGGTCAATGCGTCATATTAGAGAGTAATAGATATTTCTCAAGGAGCACGGACTACAGACGGGGACCGGTGAATTAATACAGGGAACGACGTTTGTTTAGAGATGTAAACTTTGACTTTTATAGCTTAAATATACATACATAAGCCAATATATAGATATATCAACTTATCCTAAACACTCAAGGATGTATACACGTCCCATACGAATGTACATTGGTGTTTAAATTTTTAAAGTTTTAAAATTAATTTGATAACAACTATTTTCACAACGAACTTACCGTTTAAGAGATATTAGTGAAAATTCCGTCCTTTGACCTTGAATACTATTTTCAGGAAGAATCTAGTCCTCCCCCTTTTAGGGATTAATATGTTACATATATATATATATATATATATATATATACATATAATAAGCAATTTGTACTTTGTTTCACTTTGCCATTCTTTTACTAACTTTTATTAAACAAAACCTGTCTTTTAATAAAAAATAAAGATTTTTCCTTTGATGATTTAAAGAAAATTATTCTGGGCCTATTTTTTTCTTTTCCCTATTTAAAAATTTATTGTTTTTCTTGTAACACCTAAAGTGAACATTTTATGGACTTTTGTCGGTTCTCTTTTAATAAATAACATTAAATAAGTTTGAGACAGATAAATACTTTCTTCTACTGGAATAAATTGTGCTGCAATGAAAGTTGAGATATGTAAACTAGTATTTAGCCAAAAAAAAGGAGATAATTTCCCGAAGATCGTGTACTTATACTTACAAAAATATAAAAGAGTTTAACTCTCGTTTAACTGCGATTTGAAATCACGTTTTTTCTCAGATCTAGCGCCTAAGGCACTAAAATGCGTTTAATTTTGATTCCATCCTTATTCGTTCGATTCTTTAATCTATTTCTAACTTTATTAATTTTATGAGAGGAAAAGTTTAATTTTTTTTAGAATTTGGCGTAAAAACGATTTATCCGATTAGTATGAAAATTTTACCATCAAATAACTTTTAGTATCTTGATTAAGTTAATGTGTACAATACCTTTGGGTAATAAATATTAATGACGCAAATAATGAGCACTGGAGTATACCAAGGGTAAACGCATTACAGACGAGATAAAGTTAGATGGTATATACTGCTAATTATTACAGACTAGCCTCCCATAAGTTAGCTACTTTTCTATCTATGAATTTGTAGTACTGCAGACAAGATAAATTGACTTCCCCGTAATACTATCTAAAATGTTCATGTTAAGATAGATTTAGGTAGAGAATGATCGGACACAATGGGAAAAATGAATCTGATCCAAAAAAATGCAATAAGTCGAACATTATATTAATATATCGATATAATACACATTTATACAAAATACAGTTACAGATACAATACGACACAATAATAAAAAGGTAGCAATTATTGCTCTGGTGGGAAGTACATTGCAAAGTATTTTCTTCGTTACGAAATGATATTTCTATTTGCGATTTTGGTACATTGGTTTGGCTGACAAGTTTTTAAGCCCAACACATTTTAACAAGAAAGTATTTTAAAATCTAAATAGGTATTATAGACAAATCAAATTATATATGACCCATATACATATATATGTGACTTGTTGCAATTTGGCAGATAATATAGTATAGATTCAGCGTAAATATCTGGTTACTTGGTTTAAAAAAATTGTCAAGGTCCTTTGAAAGTCTTCTAAATGCCGAATTTTTTATTTTGTAAATTAAGAATATATACGTAATTTTACGACATGTGGTCTAATGATACCGCAAGAAAATAATAAACTCCATATTTAATCGATCCAATTGCTGACATTATATCTTTGCATTCACTGCGGATCCCAGAAGCAACTCTTAATAAATAACTATTTTATATTCCACCAGCAATATCTTTATTTAGTTTACATTTAGGAACTTCTGTTTGATCTGCGCTAAGCCAAGGGTGTTCGTATGTGCATAAGTAGTTCACTTCTTATCACCGTTTACTAATTAATTGACCCAAATCAGGATATTTTAATGTAAATAGTCGTTAAAGAACATTAACTCTAAGTAGAAGAGTCCATATATTGTTATAAATTCAAGTCATACTATACTTTCAACTATATAAATGACGTAATCACACTACACATTTTGTTGCCAAGGACAAGTCTGTATATATATATATATATATATATATATATATATATATATATATATATATATATATATATATATACAGATATATATATATATATATACAGATATATATATATATATATATATATATATATATATATATATATATATATATCTTTAGTAATACTTTAAGCCAAGTTTAGAGATACAGCAAATATTCAAAGTTGAGGAAAATTGTTCTTTGTGTAAGGAGAAGTTGTATTATTAATTTAAAAAAATGGGGGGGATATTAATTAAATGCTGCTTAATTTTACATTTTAACTAAATGTATACAACGTGGTGATTTAAGCGCCCAATTTTTTTAATACTTTGTTTTTTAGAATAAATTTCAATCAAAATTGACAAATATCAATAAAAAACATTTTTTTAATTGCCGCTTTTAAGCAAAAAAATTATATTCCCATTTTGTATGACATTCGCGAGTATCGTGTACTTAATTAAAGTATGCCATAGGCATTTATGAACAGAAAGTTCGTTAAAAGTTTGACAGATTCAAATATTTTATGTAAAAAAATAGTTCTCAAATACCGTTTTTTCGAACTCCAAGCGCTCACAACTAATTGAGCTTTTAACACGTTACACTAAAGGAAACTTTTCCTATCTGTCATACCGTTAGGCTTTGTATTAGATACTTGTATTTTGGGTAGGCGACAGTCAAAATGAACGCCAGGCAGGGCAGTGTCATGCAGAACTTTCTATCCGAGCTTACATGCTTTACGAGCGAATTCAACTACTACACTTTTGGACAAATAACGGAATGTAAAAAGTTTCGTCGAGCTTTTGTTGAGCTTCTCACTACTACAATATTTGAAGTTTATAAATGAAATGACGACACGCTACAGTATCGATGAAGTATTTGTATTTGTTTTCGCCTTTTAGAGAACTTCAATATTTTTGCATAAAATGTGTGTCTATCCTTGATACGTATTTTATTATTTCCTTAGGGCATTTAACAATATGAAAGAATTTTCGAATCCTATCAATGAAGATATATTTTGGGTAGTCCACTATAAACGTAATGAAAGTTAAACAGGTTTATTTATAAAAGATGATTGCATTAGTTCAAAAGTGCGATTTTATCATGATTTTTTTGTGTTGTACGTATTAACAGACGTTTGAAATAAAATAATTCATACTAAGTTCTACGGTTGTACCGAGGTAATATAATTTCATATTTCTATAGTATTATTTTCAAAGTTTGTTTTCATTATCGTAGTAAAATGTTTAATTAGACTTTTAAAGTCCCGTAATGAAAAAAGAAACCTTCATAACATTATTATATAGGCTTACCAACATAGTGACAATTAAGACAACTAAATTATGTATATAAAGTTGAAGAATACAGTTTGATAATACCGTTGCGTTTACAGTGAAACTTATATAAAATATTTCTCAAGGTATAGTTTAAAAAATTAAATTTTCTTTTTTCAAAATTAATTTAATTTAAATGAAAGTGCGATTTAATGAATCTTCAAACTAATTTACATCTAAATTTTGGATAGTATATTTTTGATCGTACATTGATTGACGGTTACATCAAAATGATATTTCTATTTGTTATTTTTATTGTATTCAACCATGCATTCATATATCTGTAATGAGCCGTTTGTAAACAATGCAATAGGAGATATCGTACTGTAGTTTTCGAACAGATTCAAATTAAATTTAGATGACACAGGTTTTTTTTTAAACATTAATTCAATTTGTATGAAAGTGTGCCAACTCTTCTCAGTCTCCGGCCTCGGACTTATTTAATCCTACATTTTAAAATAGCGTAACTTCGTCCATATTCTAAAATAATATTTCTAATAGTGATTGCTTTTGATCTCTTATAATATATAATTATTGTCATTGTAATATTATTACACATATAAAACGTTTGAAATAAATCAATTATATTTCTCAATTAAATTATTCTAAACTGTTTCACGCCGCGGTTAACTCATAGAACGTATATTTTGATGCATGTGTAGGTGACGAGATCTATTCTTACTAATATACTTGATCAATTGTGTTTTGAAAAATATAATTTTCTATTATTTTCTAAACTTGACAAAACTTTACTTATGCAAATAAATTAATAATATGCTGATCACTTCTGCGTTGCTACATGCTTATAACTACACATAAAAAAGAAAGACATGCCGTTATTATAACGAAAGATTTATTAGAAATATTAAATGAAATGGCTCGTTAGAGTTTTTTTAATTTCAAATGACAATAAATGTGCGTAAATATGTAATTTGATTTGCATCTGGAAATGATTACATTGATACAACTACAACATATCGAAATAATTACTTGTCATTCGTACATTAATACCTCAAAATATATCGTTACAAAGACAGAGCAAGCTTTTCGGCCATATTTAATAACTACAGTATTTAAAGCCAGTTAACGAAATTGAACGTCTGCAAAGCTCGCCTGAAAAAGTCATTAGACGATGCAAAGAGCAGCGAAGTTTTAAGCAGTACAGGCGGCTCCAGCTTCAAAATGGCTAAGGATATTTTCTGAAGATAGACTGTGTTAAAGCGAAAGATATTCTTTATCACATCTCGACAGTGGGAAGGCGAAAATCTTTTAATTTTGTTAAATAGGATAAACGAACAAAAAAAGATTTTGTCAGAGTAATTTCTTATACATATATATATATATAGATATATATATATATATATATATATATATATATATGTACATATATATATATATATATGTGTATTTATATAGGAATTTCTAAATAATCAATTTCGGAACATACTCCACTACCTTTGAAAAATCACTAACTGTAAATATAATTATTACATAAAAAAGCAATTAAAGGAAGGCGCAGATATGGTCCATTTCTTCCCAGACAAAACTGGGACGGAAAATTGCTTGAATATAACGTCGTTGGTTTTGCATAGAGTATTTTCGATAACTCCAAGACCAATGATTAGAATTTCATGCCATATTCATATGTGGCATGAAATTGTAATCAATGTTCCATGTATGCCATTTATGATGTATGCGTAATTAGAAAATCTGACCATTTCTTCATTACCATATTATAACTGTTGACAATTTCAAATTTATCATAATACTTCTGCGCAATAGTGTCAGAAACTATATATTTCCTAATAATAATATAGGCATTTTAATAAAATTGTCATTTATAATGGATATTTCGTTTGTTAAATAGTCTTCACATAATGATGATAATTTTTTATATCGATTTTCTTCCAACAAACCACGGAGAACAACTTGAACAAACATGAAATAAAATTGTAGTAAATCATATTTACTTAAGGGGGCGAAATTGTTAGCAACGCTGAATAGGATAGTCCTACATATTAACAGTAACTTTAAGAGTTGCGTAAAAGAATGTCTAACATCAATTACGTTAACACAAACCACAATTCACTTTCAAAAGAAATGACATCTCGAAAGCTGCAAATCGCAATATACCTTCTCTTTATCATGGAAAAAATTGCGATAAGTTATCAAAATTTATATTTACTATAAAATTTTTAAAAGCTCGTTCGTCACGTTGATTAGAACTTTTTTTGACTAAATGCATTTTATTGCAAACAATAAATACAAGTAAGGTATTATTATAAGTTGTATTTCGTTTTCACATCGTTAATTAATTTCTTTGTTTTTAAATGTCACTAAAAAGGAATGGGTTCTCTTTAGTTACCATTGTTCAATAATTGCATGTATCTCGTGGGTTTGGAATTATATTAATTTATTCAAGTGTCATTAGTTAAGCTTTTTTTTTTCTACCCATGTATATATTATAAATGTCTTCGGTATAGCCCAGTAATATAATAACTGCTTCTTAAGCTGCTTCTTAAGCTTCGATAATTAATTACAATTATATGTTGCGTTTTATTTTAATGTTATTAATTAATTAATTTATTATTAGATGTTATGAGAAAGGGCCCAAATTACTAATGTTTAGTACATGTGTCTATCGCATGATTATGTAAATGTTTTAATTCTCTTAGGCGTCACTAACTTAGAATTTTCATTTTTATACAGTATATATATTTACTAAATAACGCTATTTCAATTCGTAATAGTACATCATGGGAAGATGGCAAAACATCTATTTCTTTTAAAATAATTTCACTTTTTCTGTAAATTTAAAAATAGTTAGTAGTAATTAACATGGAAATTCATCAACCATTTTCTTTTATTTTGATAAACGTAAAAAATGTGGCTATATTGCATAATATTCTTAGTGATACAATTGTGAATTTGACTTTTCTAACTATCTATTTCATTTATACAATTTTACAAAACAAAGTTATAAAAAGAAAAAGATAAACGATAAGACAAAAGGTGTTCTGTTTCAAGGCCACGTTCATTTATAATTCGTAATTAAATATTATGGCCATTTGAACATTTTTATCATCCATAATTCGCTTAAATATTTAAGATTATAAAAATACTGTCGTCGCTTTTGTAAAAGAAACTTATATGAATAACCGTTAATACGATATTGTTTCATTTATTATTGAGATAAATTACTATTTGCTTTTTAAATAATAAAGTTGAAGCTCAATAATTTGGAAGCGTTCTGACATATGATTGGGTTACAATGGAAAGCCGGCAGAAAAATAAAATGGTGGACCATTAAACTGTCAAATTATGATTAGTGTAATTACTATATTCTTAATATTAGTATTTATATTGTCTATTATTTTATTTTATTTAAATTTGTTTTTTAAAGTAAGTTTTAAAATTAAAATCTATTATTTTAAAAATTTCAATAAATATAATGAATTGTTAAATTTGCTAAAAAATCTAAATAAAATTTAAATCAATAATGAAAATAAATGAAAATGCTGAAAATTTAATGTAATTTATTAATTTGAAGTGTTTTATAAATGATAAAGTAATATTTTTAAAATACATACCAAAACTTTAACCCACTTGGAGAAATAAAATTAAAATATATTTTAAAAATAATATACGCTTTTTCCATCACCAATAATCACAATAAATAAAAAATATCTTTATTATATGGACCACTATTAAATTTCAAGTACTAAAAACTACCATGAATATAGTCTACAAGCATGCAAATATATGTTTAGTGAGCAAATTCACCCTGTCGATATTTGTTGCATCGTGAGTGCGCATGATATAAGTGTGCACATGGTATAATTTCACTGTCATAATTTTTTCATAAGACGCTTAAAGAAGTATAACTTCAAAAATAACATTTTATCGGATTACACGTGACTAATTGTACAAGTGGTTGAAGTGATGCTATTTAGTGACGTACATGTATATGACATTCTTGTAGTGTTGTTAGTTTAGAATTTTATTATATTGCAAAATAAAATTCGTTGTTTATCGACGCATAAATACGATATCGAATTCTAATATCGATACTTAGTTTATATCAGCTTGAGATAGCTGATAGAAACATAATTTGTATTTCTGTTTATTTACCACTTGTGTATAAAGGTGCCGTTCAATTCATCAGCCACATAAAATTGTGTTACCAATCATACTATTCTTGTAATATAAACTATTCACACAAACAAACACAAATAGTTTTAATTATGAATCAATATCTTTTAAATAAATTATTAATAAACCAGTACCTAAAAAGTCTTAAATTAATTTCGCAACCGCAATTCTGAATATAACGAAACTATTGAATATATTTGGTGTTAATTTTGTAGAAATTTATTATTACTTAATTTTTATTCATAAGTTAATGAAACTACGTGATGTAATATTATTTTTATTTTATTTTAAATTCTTTACAACGACCTAGGTTTCGTTGTATTACAACAACTTGAGATGGGCAATTTGTAAAGATTGGCCTAGCGTCAAAAGATTGCATATTAAACACTAACTTTGTTCTACGGTTTCAATCGCTCCCTTCCCGCGGTTATTAAACGCCTCTCCTCAGTTTGCCAAACGACATCAGTCGTCGAGCTTGGGAGTAAATAGACGGGATTACTCAGGATTAAATGAGCCGGTCTCTCTGATCGGTCAATAAATGAGCCTGTCTCTCTACCTAGCACGGTTTATGCAGTTATGATTGCATTGTTCTTATAAATAGTTGCGTAATAATACTAGTCTATAATTTTCCTCAAAGTATGAACTTTCCAATATAAAATTGTGGTTTCCAATATAAAATATGGAACCGGGTGTCCTAGAATTATACATGGATAAACTGCATGAAATAGTTACTTTTGTTTTCCCTTTAGTAAAAGTTTACCTTAGTTTACCTTTTAGTAAAAGGACAAATTTTGTATCCCACATTTTAATACCAGTTGAAATAATTATAAGATATTGGAGTTTACTCCTTAAGAATGAATTTTCATATATAGGGTCTGATATAAAACTTGATGAGGAGTAAAATCAAAATTCAGAGCATTAAACAAATTTAGCCGTTAGGCGGCTTCTCCGCGGAACGTTTCTGCGCATGTTTAGAGTGAGATATCAATAAGTTTATTTCGCATCGGATGCGTAGTACGTACTGCAGATCGATCGTTAGCTAATTTCAGACACATCTTTAATTGACATGTCGAATTATGTACTGAAACTTGTAAGCATCGTTTGTTTTGGCTAAAAGTATTGCGTTTAACAAAAGTGGTAAAATGAATATAAGAAAAAAAAAATGCACGGAAATAGAGTGCAGATATTTGTCTCTTTCAAAGATGTGATTGAAAATAAATGCTCAGGCGGAGTAAATGTGAAGATGAAAAAAGGATAAGTATAGTCAAATGTTCACGTTTATAATGAAAATAGAATTAATTTATTTATTTACTAAAAGGCTCACAAAACAAGTTACCATCACATGATGTATAATAAAAAGCAGAATATGAAACTAGGCTATAACTCTTATTATATGTGCACAAGATGGTTAGATTATTTATTTACACATTTTCAAGGGATACTTGTGTTATTAAATATATTACATGTTTTGACCAATTATTAAAGTTAGTATTACATAGAATTATATTATTTCCTACATACTGAACAAAACATTAATTCTATTGTAGCTTATTAATTTATAAATAATATATTTTGCATTTTCTTTTTAAACGTTAATAATTTCCGTTCAAATGTCCAAGGACAGATATTGAGAAACAATATCGTTATGCAATCGACACATTCGAATTATGGGGTTATAAAGAGAGATATTATTGTTATAAACTTGTAGTACAAATAATATCTGTAATTGTATATGGCATCTGAGTCGAGTGTTGAAGTTGAATGGATCGAGGAGATAGAGACATTCAACATGATTTCAACAGACATTCAATGTATGGTTTTGTATACATTCAACAGACATTCAATTAATAGATATTCAACAGACATTCAATGTATGGTTTTGTATACATTCAACAGACATTCAATTAATAGATCTTCAACAGACATTCAATGTATGATTTTGTATACATTCAACAGACATTCAATTAATAGATATTCAACAGACATTCAATGTATGATTTTGTAAACATTCAACAGACATTCAATTAATAGATATTCAACAGACATTCAATGTATGGTTTTGCATACATTCAACAGACATTTAATTAATAGATATTCAACAGACATTCAATATATGATTTTGTATAAATATAATAGATCAGCGCTTTTTCTCAGTGAGGCTAGTGAGACAAATCTCTGTAGTTAGGTTTCATAGAATCTACACTCTCGTCTAAGATGAAATCCGATTTAACTTGTTTGATGAATACAGAATTAATTTGTTTTCACGAATGTAATTTCTTTTTTTTTAAATAATGTGCTAAGAAACGTGTACTTTATTTATTTCTTTAGGCAAAAAAGTCAGCAAACCAACTTTGGCTTAATGTAAAAGCCAAGCAGAGAAGAGAGTTGGCAAGGGAAAGGCACCAGCGGAAGACCACCGGGTGAGGTCAGACGCCATTAGCGACATTCAAATTGGTCCCGTTGTTTCCTTACTAATTGTGAAAATTCCATCAAACCATTCTGCCCAGCAATTCAATCGAGGTAAGCAACGCGAATTTCGATAAGTGTACAATTAATATTTTGTTTATAGTGTTTTTTTAGGAACTGATTAAAAGAGTAAGGGGGCACCGAAAGTTTCACATTGATTTATTTAAAGTGAATTTTATTCGAATTTATATTTAATACTAAAGAAGCATTATTACAAACGAAAGTAGATTTTAATTTAATCGCCTTGAAAATTACAAATTGTAAAATTCATTTAAGAACCTTTCAATTGGACTTTTAGTTTATTCTTTCTAGTTATATGCGAAAATATATTGAAATTTAAAATTTGTAAATTTGTGATATTCATGAATTGACATTGAATTAATTAGAGTCAATTATCTACAGATCCATCTGAGCAACAGTCGATGAGTAGAAGTGAAGTTTGTGCTGAAGCCGCGGAAACTTTGCCAACATCGTCCGAGGCAAGGAAAGATGTGCCTGCTGGTCAGACCAAGGATGAGGTGCAGGAAACCATGTTGGATGTGGACATAAACGTACCAATACGCAGGGGACGTACGAGCAGCCAGCATTCCGATATCTGGCTCACTTTCCACCAACTTCAATTGCTTCAGACTTAAGGATTAAAAAGAATTTGCATGTGGGATGAAATGGAGCAGGGACAACGAAGAGAGGACGAGCTCCGTGAAATCCGCAAAGAATTTTTTTTAATTCAAGCTCGAAAAGCAAAGGCTCGTGCTATAGTTGCAGAAACGGAGTTGAAAAATAAATTATTGTTATTCTATTTACTCTTTTTTTCGTTTTCATTTTTTATTTAATCTATTTATATACTTTGTGTACTATTTTTATTATCATCAATTTTATTTTTATGAATTTTTATGCTCATGCTGTGTTTTATTTTATATTTTAAAATTTCACAACAGACAGTTGAATTTTCAATCATATATCATATAGTCATTATTTTGTTGTATGTAGAAAGGCAATATAGAATGTTGTTTAAAACATTTTAAAGCTAAAAAATGTTAGTGTTTATATTTGTGCCTTACACAAAAATGGTAGGAATTATTTACCAATTATTAAACTCGCATTTATGTTGTGAAGCTTTGTTAGTATAGGTCTGTAAGTATACAATACAATTTGGTAAGAGATTGGTAAAACAAATATTCAATTAAATTGTGTATCAACCAATGAAGTAGGATTTTCATATTGAAGCCCTATGAAACAATGGTTTGTATTATTTTGGTTCAAACTAATTTAATGCTCGTTTTTGTTTTAGTTGTGGGCAAATTGAACCATACATTGCATTTGAGTAATATAATTTTTACTTAATTTAGCTTAGATTTTTTAAACTATGTGGAAATTATTATGTTTAGTTTGACTTCGCCTAAAAGAATACACATTGTGATGTTTTATATGCTTAAGACGTGACTTTGCAAGTTAATTCATTGATATTACACTATGTTATTTTTATCAGACGTTTTGTGATGCTTTCTGTACAAATTTTTGCACTATAAACTTCATTCTAGATAAGCAAAACGAAGTAAATTGATAGTTTTACAATGATTTGATAACACAGCTAATCATCGTTTTCCAAATTTCTTCATGGACGACGATTTTGATATCAACCATTCAACATTTCATATATAGAGAGCTCTCCCATACAGTTCACTTGGGCTTTAGGCGCGAAATATATTTTTAAATTTGCCGTCATGTCGTGCTCTAGCGGATTCGCATCGAGGGCGGGCGGTGGTCACTATGGCCGCTTCGAAACTTACCCAGGGTACAAGAAAAATCCAACCATTCAACTTTAGTCGAATAACGAATTGCAAAAAGTCTCGACGTACTTTGTCTGTTCAGCCTATCATTGAAAATGCAATTCGTCCATCATTGCACAATTTTTTTTAAACGGAAAAATTATACAGATCCTCTATCCTTATTCTTTTTTCTTTAAACTAACCCAGATTAATATTTTACGTTACACATTCACCTATATAACTATTTATTCACAAAATATCCTAAAATGAAAAAAAAAACAATAAATTTAAAAAGTGGGAAATTGGGAAACAATTTTTTTTGCATTCTTTTCTTTCGTTTCTTTGTAATAAATCAACTTCTACCTCTACTCGTTCAAACAAAGTTATATAGCTTATATGTCAATCCAAGGTTTTTTCTTTACAAATTTTATGAAAAACTTGTTTGCTTGAGTAGTTACTTCAGTCAAGTTATAAAATATAAGAAAAATGATGTGCTGCAATATGGGACCCACGTTCGGATTTGCTAAATCTGTTTATACGGTATCATTTAATATATGCTAAAATTAATCACTCAGTTTTATCCGTACTGACAATACTACGTAAACTAATGGACATAACGACGGATGACAGATGGGTCTATAATTAATTTGATGTCCAAAATTCCGTGTCATTTTTTTGGAAATCGACAAAAAATTGAAAGAAAGCGAATAAAGAAGAAGCAAGGAGGCTGTGTGAACGTAGTGAAATAATGAATTAAATTTTATATTTGAACATATTACTTTAATACAGTTATATTATTTATTTACTTAGGTTTTTTATAATAATATACTTTTCGTCAATTCGAATAACGAATGGTTAAATTAACTTGAAAAATCTTTACCAAAGTTTTTGTCAAAAGGATTATTATTATCATTTTTGAAACACGAGAGCAATCCAGTGATATATTCGTATTGAAATGTCGGTTCAATTTAGTGATTCATCATCACTATCTGGTCTACTACAGGAAGAATAATGTGATGGCACAAATTAATTAAATAATACGCATATTCCGATTTTAATAATGGGCATTAACTATTCATTCCACGAATAAAAAACATTAAGTGTTTTGCAAGACAGAATGTTGGGATAATTTTTCGATACCGTAGATGAAATTATTTAAATAAATGTTCTGGTAACAATTTGTGATATATAATAAATTTATATATCACAAATTGTTACCAGAACATGTCTCTGATAAAATTTTCCAAAATACACCATTTCGTATTTAGGAAAATTTTATCAGAGAAATGTTTTCATAAGTAAATAAACTATATATTTGTAAAATTTCCCATTTAACTTGCTTTTATTCAATATAAAAGATGAAAAAAATTACCCCTCGAATATTACATTTTTTGTTAAAATTTTTAGCTTCCAAAATTGAAAACAAGATTTTTGTACCTCGTCTCTACACTCGAGTCACAACTAAATAAAACTTTATCGAAATTCAGATATATCTTACGAGTTATAAAAAAAATTAGGATGGAACAAATATATGTACAGACGGACAATTTTAATTTCATAAATATTTCGTTTTTTTTAAATGTTGGGACGTAAAATACGCCTTCTAAGAAACATTTAATAAAAAAAAATAATGGTTCAGAATATTTTATTTAAAGAAACGTCCATAAAAATATTCAAAGCCCTAAAATTAAAATGAAGTGTCACTCACTATTCATCCGCTCAAGTAACACCAGCATATTTAAGTCCCCCCGCAAGCACTGTTCAGTAAAAGCTTTCCGAAAAAAAGCGTTTTAAATCCTTTGAAACTTTTATAATTGCAGACCCGCTTTGAGTGGCCATACACAGTCACTGAGTCGTCCTCGGTCAAACTGAAGTACCCTTGAAGAGGACGGCGATGCCGTTTGCAGTAGCACACCTCTCCTTTTTGGATGGGACTTTTCTTATACGAAAGCTTTCTTTTAAATAGTATATTTCCTGGAGTATTTAAAAATTGTTGTGAAGAAATTGTTTTAAAATAAAATATAGAAAAGTATTCCATAAATATGAATAAGATAACCAATTATGATTTCGGTGAATTATTTCTAAGTAACTTTATTATTTTAATCTTAGTTATTTGATATTTGATTTACTATCGTTTAGATAAATGCTACAGAATACTCATTAATATGAAAGAATATTAAAGAAATAAAAGAATAAAAAAAATGTTGAAGAAATAATATTAAACCTTATATGTCTATAAGTGATGTCAAAAACGGAGTTTCTTGATTAAAATATTGTTAATAAATCTGCATATTTTGTAAAAAATTTTTAATTTTGTGATCTTTTGCCATTAAGGCTTGTATTGTTTTGCAAAAATACTCATATTTAATGAAAAACCTGTCAAGTACGAATAGATTTGGCACCACGAGGGTTCCATACATATTTAGGCACTTATAAGTATAAAGGTACATAGTATTTCTAGTAAACTATTTAAAAATATTAACTTTTTGCAACGTACATGTATTGTCTACTAAATCTTTCATAGATGTTAAAAGATGGTGCATATTTGAATAATATCTCACTATGTATATTATATATTTGAAAGTTAATTGCCTAGTGTATCGTTCACAAACATACTGAAAATAAATTTTGAAATAAAAAATTATTTTCGCAGTTCATTAAAGTCACTATGGAGAGTAGGTTCTACTTAGCTCTGATTACATTTTTGAAAGACTCAACAACAACAACAACAACAACAACATTTTTGAAAGACTTATTCAACTAATCCTTATGCAATGGGGTATAAAAACTCAATAGTTCTTTACGTATAAGGCAAGTATCTTAAAAACTGTTTTTAAAGGTTTTATTTCATTACTTGGTACGCATAAATATATATAATGATCCTAATTCGATTCTGCTTTATAGCACTAATAGTCTGCGAGTAAAACTGTTTTGACGTACAGAACAGACGGATAGCACAGAATGACGTGGCGAAGCTATAAGGGTCTTTAGTTTGGCTATGAAACCCTAAAAATGAGAAATCCTTGACAATTTTGTTGATATATTCAGTCGATAGCAAATCCTTAAACTATTGGCAGGTTCTGTTTAATAGGTTATATAAGCCACGTGTATGGAGTAAAAAAGTTATTGTCGTTGTTATCGCGTTGTCGATTGTTAAACAAGTTTGAATTCAGAGTAATTTTGTTAGACATTATTCTGTATAATTTGGTGTCGTTCTTGATTTATCGGTTTATATTAATGATTGAAATTAAAGTTAATAGTTTAAATAAAAATAGTTAATATTTAAACTGCTCGATAAGTGAGGTTAAATATTTAATTTTATAATTATTTTCAAATATTAGTTTTAAAAAGCTAAAACCGTCAAATCCTAATCGAGATGTGATTTTAAATCTAATTCATGTAAAAAAAATATTGACTTTATTATGAAAATGTTTGTATCCCAGACGATAAAATTAAGAGACTTTACTTTGTAAAATTATAATACGAAGGAAATTTTAAATTAATATTTTTAAAACAACACAAGACTATGTAAAACGCTACATGACTCCTTTTTAATTTAATCAAAATTTTGTAGCGTTTCCCGATTACATTTTAAGTGAATATTTTAGTAGCGCAAAGTACGTTTTAATTTAATAATAAGTTAAGTCACTGGCAATGGTGCACCCTCACAGATATCAAAACTTAAATGCTTATCGATTTAATTTTTTATGAATAATAATACACTCACATAGGCAAATAACATAACATAAATATTCCAGTAGTTTTTTGACAAGTTTTATTCAACATTAGATGAAATGTCTCTAACATTATTTAGTGTTATCAGAATACGGGATTCGTTTCAATTTCGGAAAGAAAAAAATATTCAATGGAGTCTTTATGCAGTTAATATTGGGAGTCATGAAAATATCAAGTAATTTAACCCAGAATCAAATGAGATTATTTTAAAAATAGAAATATCTCTAATATAATGTGAATATAATTACTAAGGAATATTTGTCGGAATATGTTTATTTTTATTCGGCAATGCCATAAATCGTACGACATCTTATCGACTCAGCATCATCTTGAAGAATGGTAGAGTCAGGGCCCTCAATACAATTTATTAAAGCGAGCTGCAGAAAACTCGCTCCGCGGAAAACCGTTGCCTCCATCCATTTTTAGAACTTTCAACAGATAATGTCTTGCTGCCGTTTTAAAGCACACATCTGCCACTTCGCTGTCACAATTCACTACGAGTGAAACTAGACAAAGTAATACAGACACTTTTCCACTTTTCCTATTTTAGATACTGAGAAAATCAAAAGCTTCAGTTGTAATTGAATTTCGATTACGTAAAACTGATATTTGATTTCAGAGTAAAATTTTATGTCGCCCACAAGGCAATAAATGAAATTAATCGTGCTATACGTTGGTAAAAGATAATATTTCAAGACGTACTTTTCTTCAACTGTTAAACAATTTTAACAAATTTCCCGATTAATTATGTTATTAGCATTTTAATATATTAATTTCTTTCGCAACTATCTGAATATAAAATCTAATAAATTTATTCGGGTAAGCTTAATTCTTGGAAGAACGCCAATATGGAAAATGTCTCATCTATTTATTTTTTACCCACAAATTCTCAACGCGTCTTATTGGTCCCTAAATACTCAACTAATGCAATTTACGAACATTATTGAACATGGGGTAAATGTCGCCATCTGTCGGAGAATTATAAAAATACATTTAACATATTTCCTTAAAACGCGATTCTAAAACAAATTTCCATAAACGTAATTCTACTAAACATATTTTAATGCGGTTTTACTGCTATAGAGACCATCAACACAACAACGTTTTTGTTTACAAAACATTCGTGTGGATGCTTAGTTTGCTGAGCTACGTTAATATTTTTATCAGGCATTTTTTAAAAGCGAATAGGCGAGAAACGCTATGGATAGCGGAGCGAAAGTAGTGACATTTTAAGGTGGAAGATGTTATTATCAAGACATGTCCAAGTTCAGTCGTTTAACGCAGAATCAGCATTATTCAGGTAGCGCGTTAAGCTTCTGTGCTATCAAAAAATATACCAAATAAATAAATTAATAGCAATTTAAGCAAAGATATCATAAAATTTAGATGCTAATAGTATACTGTAGAATTTATTTTCTTTGTTATAAAGAAAGAAAGAAAATAAAAATAACTTGTGGAGTAAATATCTTACCGAAGTACGGTTCTGTAGTTGAATATATATATATATATATATATATATATATATATATATATCTTGGTATTAGTGAGGTAGAGTAATTGAAAATTGAAAAATTCTGACGTTTTGCCAATCCCTAGAGTGTGTTCAATGTCATGGTTTAAAAATTAGAGGCTTATATTAGACTTTGCTAACATCTTTGGAATCAAATATTTTATTAACAAGACTATTCATGTAAACATAAGTTACTCATTATCACAAACATACATTAGGTAGATACGTCACCTAGTCGGGATACTAATTATATCGGTGTAATTTGAAAGTTTCAATTTATATTTCAATCATATATTGGATTTACTATCCTAATCAAACTTAAAGAACCTTGAGAATCTTCAAAGTAAATCACTAAAATTTTCTACTTCATCTTGTGCGTGACAGTTAAAGTTATCTATGAATAAAAGATCGGTAAGATCAGTAGACAATCTTCATCATTTGGTGACTTGCTTGAACTGTCTTCGTTCATCTACATATGTGTTATCAAAGGATCCGAATCTATAATCAGTTCTCACCTAATTGAAGCTTAGAGAAAATATAGTAAACGATTCAGTTTAATTTTTAAATACATGTTCAATACAGTGATACATCATTTGATGGAGTTAAATATTGTTTGATAGAGTGCTATTTGAAAAATTTAACACGCATAGGTTCAAAACTATAGAAACAGTGGGGACAAATAATATATGGATGTAACAATCCAGCAGACAAACAAAGTTATAAGTGTATATTTTTTAATTTAGGATAAAATATGTACGAAAAATGTTACCTTTGTAATGTCTAAATCAATAAAAATAATGATATAAACAATTCATTACGGCGAAAGTTGCCTTTCATATACTGAATCAGATGAATGATTGAAGAAAGTAATATGAAATAGTCTTGTAATACTCTTTTGCTGTTAGACAAGTTGATTTAAGCTGATCGTGTATAGAGATAATTCATCAAAAAAAGAACTTCAAATAAAACTTAAAAAAATTTTAAAAAATTCAACCAATATTTTATAAAACTCTAAATATAAAATATAATTGCTAGCAGAACATGCAAAAGTTATTTTAGAATAATGACATAACTTCAGTGCAAATCTGCTGGAAAATTGGATTGAGCGAAGAGGCAAAACTTCATAATCATATTTAATTCTACCTCTTTCCCAAAATAATAATTTTAGTGAGCCAATCAAAGCTTTCTTTCAGCGCGAAGCTTTTGGAATATCATTTCAGGACAAATTAATAGCTTTTGGTTATAGAATAATAGCTTTTGGTTATAAAACATTTTTGTTCTGTCATCGAAAAAAGTGGAAATTAAATAATCATAATTAACTCAGGTGGATTTGATATATTCCATTTAAGTTATCTATGTACGTTTCAATCCCTAAATACATGAAAAATCGTAGTAACGTATATATTTTCAGAATTTTTCGCCCCAAAATTTAAAATTTAAAATTAAAAATATAGCTTGACTAAAACAAATATATCTTCTGACTAATGTCACAAGTTGGTTAAGATACGTTTTTAGTCTGAATTATTGCTACAGGAGAGATGGAAAGTTCCTTCTTTGAATGGTTGCAATCAATTCTTGATTGTATCATAAGAGAGTAAACTTTCGTTCATCTTCGTGCAAATGCTGCGTGTTTTTTGACCAAACTAGTGGTAAAAAGCTGCGTTCTCTGATTGTCAGTAAAGAATTATCGTAATTATCATTCATTAAATTAATATTTTTTGATGTAACGATACGATACAAAAACGAAGAAACGATAGTTGAAGTATGTACATTCATCCGCCATCCTTTCTTTTTAAGGATTTCAGAAACAATGTTAACTGTAAAAACATTTTCTCCTATCACGTATTGACCTAAATATCAAGAGACGGTCAAACAAATATTAAAGCAAATAGAAATGATGACACCATCTATTGCAATTAAACCAAACTTCTTAGTCAGTTACATGGCCGTCTATATGCGACCGTAGTTGTAGTCTTGTCATGACGTTTATAACATTATTTTTAACCAAATTAAAAAAGTTTGTCAATTTGTTTGTGTATATATACATTTATATGTATATATATATATATATATATATATATATATATATATATATTGAAAAATAATTGTGCCCTTGTAAGCATGTGTTTTCACACTATTTTTATGAAAAAATGCCATATGGCATTTTTTGGCTGATTTCACTATAACAGTTTCATCAAAATTTCAACTATCGATGTTAATTTCACTATTTAGCACTGTTTTTATTGGAATATTTTTAAGTTACGATGGGCCTGTACTTATGAAGTTATGTAAGTCTATGGTAAACGTACCGCCTCGCAAAAAATAAATTGGTCGTCGTCTGGGCGGTATTACATCTATGTCTAGCCAACGATAATGCTTACCATACCACTTCCAAGCATCTCATTTTAATGTGATGGCACCGGACTGTTTTATCATATTAAAATAAGATGCTGCTATATAATTTTTATTTGATGACATAGTCCGGGGTCATCATATTAAAATGAGATGTTTCCCAGAGTCTGAACTTCCCATGCTCGATTAAATCAGCATTCTTACTTTTATAAACGCCAGACAAAAGCCCCGCCCAGTTCAGAAGTCTAGAACTTCAGTTCACGTCAGTTGTCGTTCAGACCTAGCGTTAAAATTCAGTTTAGTTCAGTTTTCGCAATGAAAGTATTTTTTAATAGAATTAACAAACATAATTAAACCGTAATTAATAAAAAACTTAACTTTTAAAATTGCTTTTTTTTTCAAAAGTAATTTGAAGGAAAGAGGTATTCAGAAATTAATGTCCATATGACCGAATAAAATAAAGTCTAAAGTAAGAATCTGAATAAAGTATAATTTTGAAAGTATTTTTCTACATATCGAAGACTACGCCATAGCTAGGCAGAAAGCTACGCCGTGCAAGTCCGTAGTCAGAAAAATATTTAAGGACTTTATTGAATTACCTTGTTGTATTTTATTATAACGTTAAATAAGTACAGGCATTATGCAAACTGTGTTCTAATTTGGTTTGCTATTTTTTTTTTGTTTAGTGGAGGTATCAAACTCTAATGATCCCTTTAGCTTTGGCCTTGGTATTAGAAAAAAACAATACTTGTAGGGACAATAGGTTGTTACCGGAAATTCAATTACGTAGACTTTTCACGAAATTCTTCAGATATAAAATAACTACAAAAAAGTGGCTTATGTATAGTATACGTCTTGAATAATCACATGTCATAGTTTAACATCCGTGAAACATCAAACGTGCTCTTGACGACTATGAAGAAATAAAAACAATTGCAGTATTAGAATGAATTTTTGTTTGATATTTGTTTAAGTTTAAAAAAAGAAGAAACTTAAACTGTTTTTATTTATTTATTAAACAAATTCGTTACATTATATCGTAATTTTAAAAAATGTTAAATTATGTACAGCATGATCCAATCACTCGACTAGACGCAAGATGTTTTCTTGGACGTTTAATCTACATTGAGTCAATTGTCTATATTTTATACATCTTCACAAATTCTGCCCCCTTCTATATACATATGCAAAAATACACACATACACACACACACACACACATATATATATATATATATATATATATATATATATATATATTCATCCTTCCGTCGTTTGAAGGCAATTGAGCTAATGGAAGACTTTATGGATATTTTTATGTTTATTGCACTAACTACAATGATTGATGGTGGTTTAGTATGCATTAAGAGTCAAAAGATTTTTAAAGCTTTATTTTGTTTTTCCGTGTGGATAATCGTATCATTGGCAAACATTAGTTTCTCGAATTATAAAATGTTATTCATAAAAATAAAAAAGAGTCGGTACTAGAGCTAACAAACTCGTAGCAGTTTAAAAGGGGGTTTATCGTCTATATGCTACATGTCATATAGTTAGTAAACCATTCGCATATATTACTTTGATGGCACATGTTATGGCAGTTAGATAAAAATATTACCACACTACCATCGAGCTGTAGAAAGGTGACCCCTTTCGAATGATTTGTAGCTTAAAAACATAAAATTCTAATCTATACAAAGTGAAAAGGTTTGTTTGTTTATTTTTTTGTTTGTACTCGTAAACCCAACAATTTAAGGAAGATAATAGGTACGTTACAGTTTATAAGAATAGAGCAGTAATAAAAATGTGATAGAAGTCGGAGAATATCGTTTAAACTGTGTAGAGATAGACTAGCTTATTTATTGTCTGCTTGTTTTGAGGATTCCCACCTACATAACCCGATTCCGGATTAATCGATTACGTTTGGCGAACGGAGCGGAGTCGTTTAGTGGCCATAGTCTAGGGGAGTAACATTATTAAGATAAATTTACGCAGGAAACACCTAGTAGAGATATGAAAAGAAAGTGCGCAATGATAAAAAATTATAAATTTTTCTGCTGAGGATATTTTTAAGGATTTGAGTGCATATTTTTTGGAAGTGGTGACATAATGATAAAGAAATTAAATAAAGTAGTAGGAAGAGTTTAATAACCGCTGTTTAAAATTATTTGATAAACATGAAAGTTATTTGACAAGCAACAAATTATTTGAGAAACTCTAAATATATCGCTGTTTTAAATGTTGAAACATAATGTGCCTCTGCCGCTATTTATTTCATATTAATCGATTTTGGTTGAAATTTTCCAGCCATAAGCTTTATAAAATGATTTCTTTTGCCTAGCCATTTGTCTAGATAACAGACTAATTAACAGTTTTCTACTAAAATTTATCTTTGAAGTTAAAATGATGGGAAAATTTTGACCTTTCGCTACAAGAAAATATGGTTATTGAAATCTCGTCTCGTAGTAAAATATGGTTATTGAAGAGTTGCTTGTGTGTGCACCTGTACCTATTACTTTCAATTTTGAAAAGGAAATAAAAGTCAAGGGCAAGATGAGTGCAGCCAGTAATAAGAAAAGATTTGCTATATTTTTTTTTTTGCTGTTATCATATTATTTTCAAAATGATTAAATGCGATGAGAAATGGGGAACAGCTTTTTATAAAAAAACAAAATTTTACGTATTTTTCTAATTCTTCAATTTAGTAGCTTTTCCTTTTTGCAATTCTGTTTTTTGGGTTCCCTGCCTCAAAAACAGAAATAAAACGTAACACCTCCTCCAAAATCACTTATTCATCCGCCGATCTGTCATAGCTGTTTTCTTTGAAACCATATAGAACTTTGAAATTATGCATAGTGATAAAGCTCATCAAGGTGCTTAAAGTTCAATAATTAACCGTTAAAATTTTAGAAGGGTAAAAATAAAGCACATGCTTTTTTATAAATGCCTTTATCATATGGGAAATAAGTTGAAATTAATTTTTTTAGGAGAATATACTAGTTTTTTTAAAGATATTGTTGAAAATATCTTTGGAACAAATTTGGTGCGGAAACTTGAAATTTTGCCAAGTGATAAAGCATTGAGTCACATAAACATTACTCAAAAATATTTATGTGATTATTTCAGAGAAGGCGAATAAAGCAGTCAACATTTTTTACGCATTTGTAACGCTAAAAAAGTGGTCTGTTTCTCTGTATGAATGGATATAATACAATAACTACTGATGCTGTCGAAATGAATTTTGCTCAATTTATACCATAACTCTGGCAGTGACTCAATTTTACTGTGGTATCTTGAATCTTTTCACTCTTATGATGATGTTGCTCTTGGATTATTTTAATTTTTCTCATTTCCAATTTTTGAGGTTCTGGTATCTACACGGGTACCTTTCGTAGAATACTAATATCTAAATGCATTCAAATACAGTGGAATGTGGAAACTGTCCTGCGAGGAATCATTTAATCACTTTACTTTTTCATTAGTATTTAGTATTTTTCAGATGGTTACTATATTTTTCATTATATTCCACAGGGCACCATCTGGAGTATAGAAGCAAAAACAATTCTATAGGACATAAGTTCAGTAGCAAAAGCCTTGATTAATTATAAAGGCTCATACTTTATTTCGAATCTATCCCAAATTCTATCCCAAAATCCCCACAAACTGAGTTTTGGGCACGGATTGTTTTTAGAATAAAAAATGGCCAAACGATTTACTTACTTATAATTATCATTATCACCCGTGAATGATATTGTCTCCACGTAAGTCTCGATGCCTACTCGCATCGAAATTTACGTTGAGTCAGTATCATTCACGGGTTATATACGTTTAGTTTTGAGTCCACAGCGTTTGTATAAAATATGTTACATTAAGAAGAGTGAGGCGTATTTATGGTATCAGGGATACTAGGTATTGGCTCAATATTATGCAGTATTAATACGAGGTGAAAATACTTTTAAAATATAAAGTACTTCTTACTTGAGTACTTCTTACGCGGCGGAGCGCACTTATGCGTATGTTGCATTATACTTCGTGTTTTTGAATGAACAATTATGGCCCTTTTTATATGAGATGGTTTGCGTGGCGCCGTTGCGTAGTCAATTCTTTTTATATACATGTTGATTATTTTATACATAATTTGTTTCTGTTCTATGTATAAAATGATCAACATGTATATAAAAAGGTTTGACTACTTCATATACGCCAATTTTTACTATTATGTTTAAGCTGATAGACCTAAGCTTGTCTAAAGTATGAAGAAATATTTTCAGGAAATAAAAAAAGAATCACTCTTGCTTATAAAGAGAATAGAACGACGATCATGCACATTTCATAAGCAATACTTCTAAAGCACATGCATAGAAGCAGATGCGTTTCACGATATTTACATTAAAAATTTTCAAAATACTCGCAATTATTTTGAAACTAGCTTTTTGACCTTGTTTCCGTACTTATATTTGAAACACCGGCGGGTACATACATGTGAAGTAAAAGCATAATTAATAAGTCATTATAACCGTTATTTTAAATATCAAGAAATATGTTCTTTTTTATTTTCCTGATTGAATTGATATTTTCGTAAATCTATGAAACATATTTAATAAATTTTCACTCGAAACCATTGAATAACTGCAAATATCACATACGTGTGTTTGTTTTAAAACCACTCCACCTAACATGATGACGTCAGTGAAACCTTGTAGTTTTTCGACATATTAATATTTAAATCAACTTTTTGACATTCTCATTCAGTATTTTCCTTACTGCTTGAATAAATAAAAAAAATTGACAACATATAGGGCAACAATAATTTATAGAACTGGGGAAAAGGTCATCTGAATCCATTCCCTTAGCTACCAAACGTGTTCCGTATCGCACTGCATTGTTATCACTAACTTTTCTTTTCAATACCAACTTGTACTATGCAGTACAAGTTGTCTTATCTGAAGATAACTTATCCATCGATATTCACGCTTTGTTTTCCTCAAAGGCTTGCAGCTCATCCTTCATTGTCTCCATTGTTCTCTGTTTGGACCGTCTAGAGCT
Source organism: Druceiella hillmani (assembly GCA_039881145.1). NCBI lineage: Eukaryota > Metazoa > Arthropoda > Insecta > Lepidoptera > Hepialidae > Druceiella > Druceiella hillmani. The sequence continues at coordinate 4,620,530 of JAYKKI010000125.1, read as the reverse complement.
TTTTGCATACTAATAGCATCACTGATGACTTTTGGACTCGGTGTTGTACTTGTGTAAAGATTTGTATAACCATAACGTTTCGGGGGACTCGTCACTCGTTTATTTATTACTGGTTCTTGTGGCATTGTTCCCATTATGTTGTTAGCGTTCGGCCTGTGCCACCATACATTCTTTTTCTCAAGCCTTACAGAATTTTAACGTGACAAAAAGACTCAGATTTCACCAAAGAATTTTCACTCCCACTAACTAACTTATGTGATATTATGCTGATAATTATGGTTTAATATAGATCTCGTATCCAATATCCCTGATTTTTTCTAAATTTTTCCGAGCTATAATTTTTGAGGTCTTGAAGGGAGCAATGATTTCCAGAGATTATTGACAATTTTGTGAAAATAATTATATTCAGAGAGTAAATGATTTATTATCCAATTTTAATTTTAATATTTTCATTTCAAACCCTAGACAAAAAGACATATTATATATATATATATATATATATATATATATATATATATATATATATATATATGTATATATATATATATATACACATTGGCACAACGTCCTTACGTTATTAAATTTCAAAATTTTACAATTTTTATCACGTTCAATGTATCTCTTAATTTATGAGGATCAATATTTTTTTACATTTCTATAGGACCGTCCAACATGGTAGATTTTGGTCACAGTTTGAATCAGGGAACGGCATAAAGAATATCTAATATTATGCTAATGTTTTGAAATGACTAGTAATTTGTTAAGTTGCCGGGGTTCGAGAAATTAAACAAAATTCACCGTTGCTGCAAAGTTTCCAGCTAATTTTTAACTCATTAATGGACAAAATTAGATGGGCATTTTGGCAGCCATTAAATTCTGAACAATTTTGTTTATGGATTTGTTATCTTGAAATCCGTGTTCTTGAAATCGAAAGTTTATTTTTATTTACTTTTGATTAATTCTTTAAATCCCAGATATTACATTAAGACAAAGCCAATGAAATCCAGAAGATCTCGTAAATAGAATTATAATCTTCGCTTAAAGCGAAGATAATTAGGGTATTTTTTATTATTATTTGGCAATCAAACTTGGCGAAGAGCTTTGAGAAAACTGGTAAAATAGCAGCATTGAAGTTGTTCTCCTTTTTTTCATTTGTCACAAAAAATACCAGTATTTAAAAAAATGTAAATCTCTTGTTAATGTAAATAAAAACAAATTACATTCACGATTTCATTCTAAATGTCGTCAACTAATCAAAAATAAGAATCAGCTTGAAAAACATTATAAGGAATAAAATATTTTTTCATTTAGAAAAAAACTTATTTATGTGGTTAATGCACATAGGTGCCAACAAAAATAATTCTAAGTTTCATTTAAAATCAAGGTTCCACCCATAGAACCAGTTGAAGGTACTTAATTAGTTGAAAAATTCTAGATTACGCGAGAAGCATGAAATTGCATTAATGCAACTATAAGGCAGACGCTAGGATACTGAGTGTAATGTGGTGCAGATATATCACCTAGAAGTTATTTGAGTGCCTTTCTGCGTCGAGTTTCCACTCGTGATTTAATGAACAATTGAAATAACGAACTGCGACCAATACTTTGTCTTGGACAACATTTGAAACTCTCTTTCTTATTACATTGTTTAATAATGAAATGCACTTTTTATCGGCTTACTTGTATGATTTTATTTGTATATTAAACAGTAATTTAAGAGTTAACACTTTATCATAGTTGTATGTTCTAACTAATTGATACATTTTAAGATAATCGTTTTTATCATTTTATTGCTATAAAATGTATATATAGAGGGTCTGTACTTACTATGTATAATTATAGAAAATTTACATTTTTGATAAGTGTACTTGCTAGGCATAATTATAAAAAATCCATATTTGCAAACGTTTTCTTGAATTTCGACCACATGGTTTTAGAGATAATGTGGATTAAATATTTCGTTGTAAATTTTTAAATTTTTTTTTCATCTGATGTTGTCATTGCGTTAAGTGAACATTATTTAATAAATTTAAATGATAATGTCCTATCTCAGCAGTGCTCAAGTATCAAAAGCTGTAACTTTAATTGGAAATAATTTCAATTACAATGAAGTGGGTCAAACATGATGAGTTTCCGGGTCTGTAAAAATTTTTGCAATTTTAAACAATACCGGCAGATTGGAAATATACAAGACGTAAAGAGCAAGGTCGCAAAAGAGTAACAACAGAGAGGGACGATAGATTTATTGTGAGCAGTCTTAAAAAACCCGCACTTCGACCATTTCCATAAGAACCAAGTTTCAGGAAGTTCAACAAGTGACAGTTAGTACCAAAATCATTAGAAGAAGACTTACGGCGACTGGAACAGGGGACATACTTGCCCACCAGAAGAAAACCTGTACCCACCGCAGGTCATCGAGTAATAAGTCCCCGATTGTGTTAAGATATGTAACGGGCCCTTTAGAGCATATTGTGGTGCCTTTTGTCCCATAAAATGAAAATAATTTTATTTTAATCCACGATAATGTTCGGCCTTACACTGCAACGGTCCTTTTTGAATATCTTAATGGGGTCAGAATTGAAGTTTGGGGATGGCCAGCATACTCACCAAGACCTTAATCGGATATAATAGTTGGGAAAATATATTAAGCAAAGAAATCTGGAACCAGCTAACTTAGGGGACCTCAAAAGCGCATTCACGGAAAAATGGAACCTAATACCACAAAGTTTCATTAATGATTTAATAAAAAGCGAACCCAGACGGATGTAAGCTGTGTCACCCATTAATAATGACTGTAATTAAGAAAAAAATCAGTCTTCAGAACAATATTAAATTTTCACTCTGATAGGTTAAAACTCCTTACAATTAAGGTACTAAGATTATTGACCCTAATTTGTTTTTTTTTTCTTTAAATCTACTTTTTTTATGTTCAAAAATGTTAATTAATTGATTAAATTCAATAATTATTATAAGCTCATACAACACGAATAAATCTGTTTTTATGTAAATACAGCCTAGGCCCAAATGATAATGATTGGGATCATATTGCCTTGACTATATAGAACAATAAAAAGAAATTGGTTAGTTAGTTTAAAACAATTTGAAAAGGCATTTTAGGGTCATATTTAGTACGCTAAACTACCGAAAATTATGAGAAATTATATAAGTTAATACAAGTTGTATACCAAATTGTACAGAAAAGCTTTTGAAAATAAAAACTTTCCTAAGATCAAGAGAAATGACTAATCTGAAACTAAAACTAAGCCGATGGAATTAAAAACACAAATATCCGGGAAGATGCAGAATAATTTTAATAGACGCAAGCTGGGAAATATTTTGAATATAAATTTTGTATGAATAATTACTAAGTACATAGGGGAAAAGGCTTATTGTTATTTTATTTACTATGAATAGTTAACTTGAATTCATTTATGGATCCAATTGCTTTTTTTCATTTTTATTGTGATTTTTCAAGTGAGATGTGCAGGTTTAGTTGTACACATCTACATGTGCTGCCTGCACATGTCGATATGTACAAGACCATATCTAAAAGTTTTCAAATTATCAGGACTCTTGTGTAAACAAGATAATTCAATAATATATTTCACTTTTACTTTTCATCCTATCAAGGATGAAAATTAAAAATCATATAGTGTTATCTACGGTTCTCAAAATATACATAAGTAGACCGACGGAAATGAATGGTGAGGAAAACGCATACTACATACAATTGTGTAAATTTATCACCACGCGTTCACCAGCGACACAGAGCGATATACGGTGGTTGCATCGCGAGCGGTGATTGATGCACGTGCTCACGCGGTCCGCTGCACCGCTCCGTTGCACACAGAGAATACCGTAGTGATGCATATTGGGGCGATTCATTCTACTTTGTGCTCCTCGTCGAATAAATGGAGGGTAATAACAGCGGCGGAAGTGGTCATCCGTGATAGCCTTTGTAGGTTGTAATTTAATGAAGTGGTTTTTATTGGAAAAAACTAATGACCATCGATTTAATAACGTCCTCAAATTCCAAAACATTGCGTAAAGTATTGAAGTTTTGCTTTTCTGAGGTCGAATTATTAAATTTCTCTGTATTTATGTCGCTATTTTAAATTATATATATATATATATATATATATATATATATATATATAAATATATATATATATATATCACTGATCCTCTTCACTGACTGACTGAAGACAGATGAACTCTCAGTCTCCTATTGGGTTATTATATATACAATAAAAGTTTTTAAATTATCATTCCCCGAAGGAACAAAAACGGAGTTGAAGTTTGCAAAATGCGTAAATAGTAAACAATAGATACTATAATATTGAAAAATTATACAAAATACGTAAACAGTAAACAACAGATACTGTAATATTATTCCTTAGATTCGTTTTCAGTGTTTCAGTGATTTATTAAATGTTAATAAGAAAAAATGAAGGAACCTGTTTTTTATTTTTTTTTTACTTATCAAACCACAGTTTCAAAAAGCTTAGTTCAAGGAGTCTGAAATCTTTTGTTCGTGAAACGTGAACTTGACAAAATTTGATATGAAATACCCTTGGGAATTTAGTTTTTGGAATTGTTTTTCAGTTTTGGTTTTATATGCCTATATTTATTAATATTATGAAAATGTAAAGCAACAAGAAAATATATAAATAATACTTCGCTCAACAGATGTGTTTTTGTAATTTACTTTTGCTTTTCGCGCCTTTACTATTGCAGTTTTGTTTGGTTATGCATTCTTACTGCTTTTCGATGATAACAACAAGCCACAAGGTCCGTTGTTTAGTTTGGCCTGGGTAGAACTAAGAGAAGTAGAACTTACGACTGTGCAAATTAGCGGTAAAAACTAGTGTTAAATAATAGAACTTTTATCCGCGACTTTAGTAGTCCGTTACTGTTAGTAGATCGATACTTTCCTCCTCTCCATTTTTAATATTTCGACGTCATGTCAAGATATTTTATTGTCTCTCCAAAACTTTAGCAAATGAAATTATGAAAACATTATTTACATTCGATTAGTAGTTTCAAAATTGTGCCAGTGGAAATGAGCCGATAGGCAATGAGGTTCAATATCTCATGCTTTTCATCTAAAGAATAAAATATTGATAATCCCACTCGAATACGATTAATAGTTTTCTTACAAAGAAACTTTTGTTCTTCCATCGTATATATTACAGAAGTAAAAAAAAAGAAATATAGCTATATTTGCTCATGTATCCAAATTTGTTTAAGAGTTATTAAATTTTAGGAAAATTGAAATTTACGTCAAACACAGTAAAAATGTGTATCACATCAAAATAACTATAAAAAACAATTACTGGTTTTGTAATTTTTTTTTCCTATTCTTATATGTAAAGTTATGACTAAAAATTAAACCAGAAATATCCTTATGCGTATTAAAAATTGAATAGGCAGTTAATCAAAATAACTGCATTATCTAGTTTAGTAATTTTTTCGTTCTTCTAGATGTAGAGTGATGATCATCAATTAAATCAGAGACATCCTTTATAAGTGGAAAAAAACGGACTAGGAAATGTTCACTTTTGCACCAATTTATTTTTATCTATCTTTGGATTTTTCTTTATGACTAAAAAAATATTTTGTTTATTGTCATGATTTTTCTATCTTAAAATTAGCTTGAAAAATCGGTGAAAAAAGCTAGAAAATAAATCAAAATTAAGGTATTCCCTATTCTATTATTTTTGTTTATTCTTAGATATCTATATACAAATTAAGTATTAGGAAAATATTTTAAATATATCCTAATTGCTAAAAAGCCAAATGAATCAAATCGTAGCGTTGAATCTAGTTTTTGATGGCAAAAATAGTTAAAGTGCGAGTTTCACTTAATAAAAAGGAAATTCAAAAATATGCGAAATAATTTTAGGAAACAACGTAAACTTTGTGGGTTACATAAAAAGGATATTCAAAACATTTTATTAAAATAAATGCAATCAACCCACCATGTAATACCGACATATTTAAGGCATTCACTGTTCAGAAAAAGCTTCCCGAAAAAGCTTTCTCGCTCTTTAAATCCTTTTAAACTACCATAATTGCAGACCCACTTTCAGTGGCCATACACACTCGTTGAATCAATACTAGAGGCAGACGGCGCTGCCGATCGCGAGCTGGATGGAAGCTTTTTTTACACGAAAGTTTTGTTTAACATTGTATATATCCGGTATATAAATTTCGAAATGAAAAGCACAGAGTAATTCTTGATAACCAAAAAATAAGAAAACGTATTTTAAGCAGCGAATAAATTTTGAGCTTAAAAAGTTGATATTTTACTTATTGCACTTGCAGGGAGCTTCGATAAATTCGAATGGGGGTCTCGCCCTATTAATTATTATTAGAAGACAGTCGTAAGAAAAGATGATCGTTCCCTATGTACTTATGCACTTCCAAGTTATTGATATAATGAAATCTTTGAATCACAATAACCTTAGATATAAGGTCAGTATCGGATCAACGTATAGCTTTTAGAAGAAGCAATGTAAGGAGAATGATGAATTACAACGGGCACGAGTGAATATATATTCTTAGATTTCGATCTGTGGACGCGTATTGAATAGGATGGAGATTACTTTTGCAATCATGATAATTTTGCAATTTTTAATTCAAGAAGAATAATTTTGCAATTTTTAACTCAAGAAGAATAATTTTGCAATTTTTAATTCAAGAAGAATAATTTTGCAATTTTTAATTGAAAAAAAAAAGCAATTTCAAATTTCATTGAAATTAAAAAGGTAATCTGTTACAGTAATTACAAAATTAGTATTATTTAGTTATGTTATTTGTGATAGATTATCGTAAAAAGTAACATAAAATCATTACATTTATTTGATATATGAAGACATGACAACAATATTAAAACCCCTATAAGTAAGTCAGAGAGCTTTGATATTGCCACAATCCTCTTTAAATATTACTATTTTTAACACTGTGCCATGAATAGTAGAATATTTTTAAATCAAAAATAAATTTAGGAACGTAAATAAATATTGTAAATCCTGATTTACATCCTGTGTTACAATCCTGTGATTACTCGACACCAGATTGTAGGTCACTCTAATGTGTCTACAGATTGATGAGCTCTCTAAAAAAGTTTGATGTTTCAATTTTTTCTAACGTCAGAATTGTGTAGACTCCAAACCTTAATAGTTATCAATATAGCTATTGGCAATTTTTATAAAACATGTTATATGCACTCAAAAAAATAGCTAATTACATCTGAATCTGAAATTAATAGGAGATAAAAAGCATTATGACCACATAGGAATTGCAAGATTTTAACAAATTAATTAACTAACTTAATTTTGCGGCTCACTGATGAAACAATTTTTATACGTTTAATTTTTTTCTCCCGGTATATCACGTCGCATATCAATTGAATAAAAAACTTGAATTTTCTTGCACTTAAAATTTTTAGATACGGTGGCGACATGTTTATATGAATATATTTTGCTAATGTATAAAAATTATGCAAAAATTAAAAAAAAATAATTAAAATAAATTATTTCTATAATAGTAATGTGCTAAGAATGCCCTACTACACTTGGTTTGAGAAAATAAAAATTTTTGATCACCTATTATTGAACACACCTCCATTTCACCTATCTTTAAAAAAAGTAAGAAATATTTTTAGGATTTTAAGGGTGAATAAGCAATTTATATAAACACGTTCCTTTTCAAGGTGATAATGGTATACTTAGTTTTCAAGAAAAGTAGCCATAATGTACAGACAGACAGATAGAGGCAACGTAGCCTCACCATGAGGACTACCTTTTGATTATTTAGGTACAAAATCCTACCATGACAGGATATTTATTCTACACAAAATTATTAGTATTAAACTGAGTCTCATAACATCTGGTTTAATTGTTCGTCATAATTTGTATATACCAATCTCCAAAGAGTAGCAAATACTATGTATAATTTTATATAATTTAATATTTTCATTTTAGTGCTGAACTCATTGTGCTTATCGATAGCCAACTTATATATTTACGAACGTTGTATCGTTACATTTTAAAGAAAATATGAAATTGTAAAGTTCTCCATTATTCAATATTCTTAGAATAACCGGACTATATGGCTCTTTAAAATATAAAGATACAACATTCATAATTATAAGTTAACTATCGATTGGCGCAATGAGATCCCACGCCAAAATTATACGAAGTAACTCCATATGGAATGTAATTACGAATGATAGGAAAATAAGAGAAAGTATATGTTTATATTTATTCGACAAAGCCATAAATCGTACCACACCCAATCGAAAAAGTATCGTTTCGCAGAATAGCAGAGACAGCGAGTTTGATCCAATTTAATGCGAGTTCGTGGAAAACTCACTTCACGGAAAATTGTCGCCTCTATCCGCAATAACTTTCAACGGATAAAGTTCTGTTCAGCCGCTTCAAATTACGTCGGCCGCCAACTAGCAGCTCCAATTCACGTCAGTGAAACTAGACAAGTTGATGCAGACATCCGCTTTCCCCTCGTTCTGAACATTTTAAAATATCGAGAAAACAAAAAAGCTCTCATGTATTTATATTTTTATGAAATGAAAAATCAATTTTATTTCTTGTTGTCTCAAAGGTAATACATTTATTTTGACCCGTTGGTAATGAATAATGCTCCTCGATGTTGAAAAATATTATAAAGTTCTCCATGAGGATATTATAAAATTGCCCTTTAATCGCAGAAAAAGATTATAAAGTTCCCCATTTAAATACTTCTTCGAACTTTTCTATAAATTAAACTTCTACAGCGATATTCTGAAATGACAAAATATGATATTATAATTTCATTAATATTGATAAACATGCGATGCAAACTGCAATATTCTCTCGACGAATCTCATTCGATTATGAAATAATTTTCTCTTTCATCCTTTTTAATACTTTCTAAATAACTTTTTCATGCTTATTTTGCATATGTCTACATAACAGATATCGATAAACAAAGAATAATAGCCAGTAAAATAATAAAAAAATGCGAATTATCAAAAAAACATATCTTAAAAGTTGACAACATTGTTCACTGATTAGAACGTGATGTATTTACATTTTTTGAAGCAATATTGACTATGAGAGTAAATTATTTCTTTCATTACGTAAAATCTTGTTGCACCAACTGTTTCAGGGTTTTACATAATACAATATAAATACTGTATTATATACAAATTATGTCATTAAAATTCAAAGTTGAAAAATGCTTGTTTTTTTGCCGACGATTTGAAGTTATTCCCAGGAATAAGTAATTGTGGCAATTGTGAGATGCTTCGGAGGAACTTCAGCTCAGTTTTATATAGGAGTCTGAGAAATAAGCTTTATTTCTAAATAAGTGATGATGATGATGACGTATCCATGTGTGCAGAGTTCACATGACACCTAAGGTGTCGAAGATGGCCTCAGCAACCTCAGCAGCTTTTTCAGTGTACAGAAGGTGCTGTGGATCTTCTGTGCAGATGCTGAAAAGCTTGGCCTGGATTGCTGGGCAGTTGAAGATATGATGGGAAGATAAGTAGATGTCTGGACAGTGAGGGCAAGGGTTGCTGTAGCTGCAATGTCCATCTGGAAATATCTTCATTCCTTTTAAGTGATTGGTAATAAGTAAATAAGTAAAGATAATTAAAGATAACCATAACCATAACGATAGCCATACCATTAGATACATTCAATAATATTACAACACACAAAGAACTTCGTCAAGTGCTTCATACTTGACGAAGTTTATTGTCACTCATCATAAATGAATCACAGAGCAACCGTGTTCAGGTACTTTAGCAATTGTTTACCGTGGGAAAGTGGTGAATTTCATTATAATTCGGTTCTAGATATGGGTATAGCAAAAAGATGATGATTACGCGAACGCAGATACATATCAGGTTCGAAGTGCCAGAGTTTTTCTAATACATTTCACCCCAATATTTTTCGTTTAACAAGGGGAAAATCAGTTATAACGATGAAACTTGTCTTCATTGTGTGTTATCAAACAATTTCCTTTATATTTTCTGCCAAATGTTATTCTCTGTGCGAGGTTTAATATTTTTTAATCAACTGCATCTTGATATCGATACTCTTTATCCATAAATGTTTACAAGAGTATTCACAAATATACGCTCAGCTTATATAATCGTAAAATTTATACCGCTTATTCTCTTCTCCTTAATTCAATCGTATCAGCAACTTATAATATGTTTAACCATTCGATATTAAATGAAAACTCAGTCAGTACTAGTTGTCATAAATGCTTTAAATTAGTGAAATAAACATTAACGTCAAGAATAAAAGAAAATCAAACAAATTAAATAGCATTTTAATATAAAGAATAAAATATATTTTAAAAACCGTCTTCTAAACCGAAGGTACTAAAAAGTAAAAAATAATTAACTCAATACAGTTACCTACTTATTCGCAATAAATAACTAAGTTACTTATATATGAAGTTGGTACCAGAGCTGCCTATCTTGAGTTAATTATTTTTTTACTTTTTAGTACCTACTTTTTTGAAATCGGTTTTTTAATAGATGATTTATTTTAGAATTTTTAATGATTAATAATAATAATCATCACACCCTAACTAACATTCAATTATTTTATTCTTAGTGTAGTATATAATTATATAAAGTCATGAACAAAAGTTAGTATGTATGTAATTTTCTCTTTGTCTAAAGTTGACTATCAACAACAAGCGATAGTAATTAGCTGTTAGCCGTTGAGGAGTTCATGGACTGTTAAATTCGTTCTCTTTTTCCCACACTATGACGTATATTTTTATCCTGCTCCCAACGAAAATTCTAAAATGTTAGTGTTGTTCACATATTTAATGACCGCTCACTGCGACATCGACATGAAGCAAAAATAAAAATCAGCCGCTATATGTAAATATTTTTTAACGAAATATAAATTCTATGAAACTAATGGTACGTACATCCTTAACATTTAATAAATTATTGTCAACATGCAATACACTCAACTGACTAATGGAAACACGAGGGCTTCGTCCCTTTCCGAACATTCTAATTAATGCTTTCACTATTTATTTAACAAGACGTTTGCGTTCTCTAGTAATATTGTATTGATCTACATTTCCACCACCTGCAAACAACTACTTATTGAGTTATTTGAATGGAAATTAGATGTTAAAACGCGCAATGGTTCTGACATACAATGAAACTATTCTGTTTAATAAAATTATAGGGACGATATAAAGAGACACCCGCATGATCTAAAGTATGAATATAGCGACCAACGATAAAAACAAAAGTGTAATAACATAATTTATTACAATTGACAAATGTCTAAATTTGAAAAAAAGTTGCGATAATTTCAATGTCTAAAGTCTAAGAAACGAATTCAAAACAATAATTTACTATTCGATGTCGTGTCAATAATGCAAAAACTTATATTTTGTCAGTATGAAATACAACAGAAATGACTGGTATCCGGAATTGCATACGAACATATATATTATATATATATATATATATATATATATATATATATATATATATATACATATATATGTGTGCGTGTGTGTGTGTGTGTATACACACAAATATATTGATTAACGTAAAATTAATTAGTCTAGAAAAAATTTATATTTATTAAGTAATTATCGTTTGCTTAATTTTTTATATTTCTTATATGTAATGTAACTTAATGTCTATATTCTTTTCCATTATCGCTTTAATTAAGTTAGTAACATGAGTCGCTTTTGGAAAATATTGATGGGATTGAATACTATGCATTGGACTGAATACTATGCATTATGTTACCATAAAATATCATAAAGCTTCTAGAATGACTTTTCTTTTGTTGAAAATGTTTATTCCTACCAATATTATTTTTTCTGTGCATTCACACATATTAATAATATCTTGAGATGGATATAATAAGCCACCTTTATCTTTTGCGACTATAAAACTTTCTTCTTGGGTTTGTTCTCGAGTTAATAATGTACATACACAAGTTTCGCAATGAATTTTCCCCATTAAAATGTGCACAACAAATCCAGAGATATAAATTGTAACTTGGCGACAGAATGCTAAATAGTCATTGATGATTTCTGCTTCAACTACTTCTTCGAAACTCTCCCTGACTACAGACGCTCGCGGGCTTGTAGGCAGTGCCAACTTGTGTTTTTGCAGCTTTACACACAAAACAAAGTAGGCCATAGACTGTTATTGGTACTGTTATACGTAATTTGGTTATTTACCAAAACAGATCTATTTATTCTATCTTAGAAAGAAGATTAATCATTGAGGAACGATCCATAAGCAGAAAGAGATCTGTTAATTCTCAACTCAAAGGAGCCATTCGCCTTTTTATTTTGTTAAAAGCACGTTTCCCTGGAGCATCGGTCATTAAGAATACAGTAAAGTGAGTTAACACTTTAGGGTAGTGCGGATTTTCATTCGGCCCACCATTGCAAGAAATAATAAGATTTATCATCCTGATACAAATTAATTACTTTGTCTGAACCGAGAACTGATGTGACTGTGAGAAAATTTATTGAAAATGCAAAAAATCGGTCTGGATGTGCCTCTTCATGATAGGCTTCTAAGCGGCTGAGCTTTGCGAGTTACAACTGGCCTTTCCCCTCGAAGGCTTTACTTTTCCTTGCGAAACAGGCGAATTCATGTGCTTCTTCTAGATTTATTAATTCGAGTTTTAAGAGCTTCGCGTCTAAACCAGACAGGGTGTGGTCGGTGAAATTCAGCTTCACCTCCTTCCACAAACATTTAACTTCTTGCTGGCATGTTTGTATCACCTTGTCCGCATGCCGATGTTGTAAACAATAACGTCGGTTTGTGCGTTGCAGATATCACGACTGACAGACTGATACGCAGTGATTCCAATCGACGCGAAATGAACTCGCCGAATTAAATTTGACTCTTGTACGGCGCTTGTTTGAAACCAAGCAATCTTGGGCGTAGACAATATTAAATATTGTTTATACCCGGGATTCCCTAATTTAATTTAAATATAAAAAAGTTGACCTGAGGTTTTCGTTGATTATCCCCCCATTAAATGAGATTTGTTGAGATTTTGTAGGATACCTTCCTCCTATTTTGAGCTCACATAATTAATAGAGTATTATTGAGTAAGTATTGAGATTCGTCTTGCCACAACGTCCGAACGTCTGGCAAAAACGGATAAGAAATGGGAATAAAAAACCATCAAAGCGTGAAATAAGGTTGGATTAAGTAAAAGCCTCGGTTTTCGCTAACTTGCGAATTTTGCTATTACATAAGATGTTTTCGGATCAAATGTATTTCCTATAATTCTATTGCATAAGCGCTTCATAAGACCAAAAAATTGCATGAAATATTTTATCTACTTTTAAAGTAAATTTATTTTTTATTTAGAGTTTCACATTAACCAAGTCTCGAAATGAAACTCGTAATGAATAAAATGTTTTTTCGTTTGATTGATTGTCTTTTCGTGTGACTGATTGTCTAAGACAAAGGATATTAAAAAAGCTGCCTATTTATCTGAACACAAACGCGTATGTATTTGAAAAACTACATTAATTTGCAGGTCTTGCAAAAATGTGTGCTATTGTCAGCAAAGTCGCAATGGTCAAGATGCTTCGGAGAATGAAGGTATGAATATTATTATAAATTCTAACATAATTTTTTTTTAATGAATTGGCATCTTGAAGTATCAAATGAAACTACTATACTTAGTGCCGTTGTTGTTAAGTATTGGAAATGGCTATGTTATTTTTTTTTGTATTAAGTCACTTTTTCAATATTCCTGTTGTTTCAAATATCATTACTATTTGTTGTTGGGCTAGTTATTAGTTGCATTAAGTTTCTAACAAGATACTAAATGATATATTTGAATGGTGAAAAACAATATTAATATTTGCAAATAACTTTAACAGAAATACTCGATACATTTAAATGTTTATGCACGCTTAATGTTTATGCGCGCTTAATGTTTGCCCATGCTTCATAATATTAATAGTATTTGTTATTTAGAATCCTTCATGTTTCCGTAGTGCAGTGACACTGTCAGGCTTAAATCATTTCTATCTACGTAGGTTCAGTAACTTTACATTTTGGGTTGCAACTTTTTAACTTAGAGTTAACTTCCAAAAATTTGCAACGCATATTATATGTAAATATATATATATATATATATATATATATATATATATATATATATATATATATATACATATATATATATATATACATATATATATATATATATTAAATGGTTGAATTGATTATTAAATTTTGCTATAATAAATAATATAATATTAATGAAACGGGATCATGTGCTTTTATTTTCAAATTTTATTGAAATAACACGCAAACAACAAAAGTTTTGCAACGAAATGGAGAGGTTATTGTGTTTAAATGTAAAATTCTTTAACTTTAATGAAGTTTTTCAAGTTTTATAGTTTTCGTAAGTCTTTGTGGAACATAGATTAGAATTTGAAAAACTTAAATTTCAAGTCCTGTACGAATGAATTGTATTTTTATCTATAATACTATGAAACCAAAAAATCTGAAGGCGGTCGGATACTCCAATTTTGGCAAACCTTGAAAGCGGACAAAGAGTACGTTAATATATATATGTGGATACGGACATTGTATTCATTGACTCCATTCATTGTTATTTTATCCTAAAACAATCTGATTCTCTAATGTTTTTGGTAAAAATACAAATCAGCGTAAATCGATTGCAATAATTTTTATGTATAAGTTATTTAGTTTATACAATCTATAAAAGTTTAAGGGTTGCATAAAATTATATACTTGCTAACGACAATAAAAATGATTTTAGTTTACATGTTTTTTTTGCAAATGTATATTTATCTTGTGATTTTACACGAAACTGTGCCTCAAAAATACAGAACTTTCAGAACTTACGTTATGTAACTTCGTTAAGAAACTTTCCGACATCCTATCACTTATTACTACCAACATTTACGTCGAGAGCATAATTGCAATTAGGGCGGGATCGAGGGCGCTGGCCTTATCTCGGGGGCGGATGAGCACGATCACTATATTGGCCGATAAATGACGCTTCGGAAAATAATGATTAATGAAGATGAGAGATGTTTAATGACGCTACGTTTTTCCATGAAGTTAGTAGCGCGCACTCGGCGAGTGTTGAACACGATTCTTCTTGCGTGTTGTATTGTTAGGGTCGGTCTTGTTGAGTATACCATATCAGACCAGAAAGTTTTTTTTCGTTTAATATAATTACGAATTTTAATATGACCTTGCAATTAAAACTAACCTAAAATTACCGTATTGATAAATCTACCATATAATATAATTGAAGCCGAGGAAAAAAATCTGCGCGCTCATGATGCAAAAACCAATTGACGAATTTTAATGCAGCTTTGCGCATTCAATATTTTTAGAAAATATTATTTCAGGTTCAGGTCTGGGATTTTATAAAAGTCAAAACATCTTTCTTTTGGAATCTTTGTCTGTATGTTAGAGAAGCGAGTAAAAACAACTAGATCTATTGGAATAGGTATTTCAGTGTGACAATGTTCGGACTTATTATAAAAAATATTGGCTACTTGTTTTAATAATAAAATCCCTAATGCTACAATATTAAATTATATTTTTACACAGCAAGAATCAGACGTACGAACTGATGAATAGAAATTACTCACTCTCGCAGAAAAATCAGCGAACATATGAGTTATTTCTATCTCGGTCAAGGAACCCTACTTTTGAGATGAAAATATTATAACTGGGGAAAAAAGGCGTGGCATTTAGAAAAAAATATACGCAAAAGTATTCTCGGCCAAAAACTAATTTTTGGCACATAATAAATAATTAAATTACTACTGTAGTGAGACCTTATTATGTATACAAATATATTTTGTATTAAGTGTGATTCGATGAGTTTAGTACAATTTGGTTAATGCACGTTTATCAAACTCTTATATGCTTGAATGCAATAAATAAGAGGATTAAGGCATGCAAATGGCGCGACAGCTCAGTGCAGTTGGAGCAGGGCCAGCTGGCAACACACCGAGTGGCTGGAGTATCTTCCTTCCTCATTGTATTCCGTTGTCGGAAGTAATTTGAATAGTTTACTGCGCATCATCGGAAATTGAACGAAATGGCGTAATAATTACATTGACTTTCCTAAAGTGCAAAGCTCTAGAGTGAATTCAGAGCTGGTACAACAGTCTTTAGAGATAACTATTTGGAGATAAACAAATTAGACTTCAGGTCAGATTAAGCAGGGTTTTCGTAATTACGAGATAAAAATTAGTTACAGTAGATTTTTCATAATACCCATTTCAGAGAGAATAAAGTTTTTTTTAGGCGTAAAATATATAAACATACTTACTTTCCACCTAAAAATGGCTTTACCAACTGATAAATTACTTCAACCTTCATAATTAACATAAACTTTCAAAATCGTTTAGCTTATAGTGTACTGTGTACATATGATGTCAAATATTTTTAGAGCACGTAGATAACGAGTAGTAATGATTTAAGTGATAGAAATCGGAATGTGCCGGATGCATTGTTGGGTTAATAAATTTAACCATTATTTTATACTTGGAAAATTTACTTTTTCACTTTGAAATGTTTTTATTACTGAAATATTGGCATCATATTAATTATAAATAAATGATGCCCCTTCTTGCACGGTTCTCATTGGCTATGATAATCTCTGGTATAATCACGGTTCATAATCTCTGGTATAATCACGGAACTTCCTTTTTTTGCTCATTTATATCGAGAATTGCCGTAGTTATTTGTCCAATATCCTCATCGTTAAATGGATAAAGAATCATTTAAATGTGTGCCACAAAATATTGATAACTCATTAATTGATAAATATCTCCTGAATAAGACTTGAGAAAATTTGAATAGCGGAAAATTAATTTAAGTTATTTGAAAACATTTATCTAAAGTGTTTTATTTTGTGTTTGGAATCGAGCTTAACACACCCTAGAAATCTTCAATGTTTTCGTGGCTGAACCGACTGATTTTTATAAGGTCGAAAATTGTTTTATTTGGGATTGCTTTTCTTAATTTTTTTAATTCAGATTAATGTTGAATTTATATTTGAATGCTGTTTTTTATTGGGTAACTTTTTATTAGACTTCTGACTTAATACGACATAAGTAATACTCTAAGTCTACCATTTT
Organism: Druceiella hillmani; assembly: GCA_039881145.1. Taxonomy (NCBI): domain Eukaryota; kingdom Metazoa; phylum Arthropoda; class Insecta; order Lepidoptera; family Hepialidae; genus Druceiella; species Druceiella hillmani. Next base: position 4,603,349 of record JAYKKI010000125.1, on the reverse strand, counting down.
ATTTATCTTTCTTTTTCCTTAAAATAAATGTATGTCAACCGTAACGGTACAATAATATTAACTTATAGTGTTCCAATATTGTCCTTTCTTGTGCTCATAAAAATTTATACAAGGAAGAGGATATTTTTCGGGAATTCGTTTTTTTCACATTGATATTTTACCTTCTGACATTATATAAAAAAATTATAAATGTGTCATATTTTGGGTTTATGTTTGACCAGAAAGAGACACGGTATCCTACGTTTTGACAAGTGAATGAGGCAATGTTAAAATTTCACTATTTTATTTTAGGAGTATTTATATCAAAGTGTGTATTAAATCTTTCAGATAACTGGTTGAAATTTTAATACGATTAATGCAAAAAACGACACTGGTGTTTTTGAATTTTCTAATTCATTGCAGTAACAAATATTAAAATTTCATAAATTTTGAATTAAAATTATAAACATTAGTCTTATTTTTACATCTATCGGCACTCTGAGCAACAATTATATACATTTTAATATGGTTTATCAAAACATATGATGGGCTGCACAAGCATAATACAAAATATAAATAAAGCTTAATTGGATTAATTATTAATATAATGATAATAATAATATCATTTATTATTATTATGTATACTTATATTCTTTATATTCTATGAACTTAATTTTCAACATTATTTTCATCGCTTGCGTCACTATCACCATTATTTTCAACAATACTTAGATTATTTGTACTTTCAATAATTTCAATATATTTTAAAAAGGAAAAACCTTGCATAATTAAAATATTTAGTACTCACTGTTGTGCTACACAGTGATCCTGCAATTAAACAATTAAAATAATAAAACCAAAATACAATTAAAACCAAGCACAGTATAAACACATTGAAGTTTCTGCATTTACCTTTCTACAATTGAAGTTTATTTGAATATGTACAGAATACATGTTGCACAGATATACACAGCACTAATGGTGCATAATCCGTCATATCCCTTTATAGCTACAGATATACTGTTATTACAGCATGTCGGTGACGCAAACTCTCAATATTTTACCCATTCAAAAGCGTCCAACGCGCACATCATACAGTTGACTATATAAAATATGTTGGTATATATATGTGTATACGTATACACAGGTACGCGTGCGTCAGACTGGTGCCCTATCAATAGATGTTATATATATATATATATATATATATATATATATATATATATATTTATATATATATATGTATATATATATATATATATATATATGCTTTCACTGCTGGCCAAGCGTAACACACCATACTCGTAGCTACAGATATACTGTTAACAGTAGCATGTCTGTGACGCGAACCTATAAAGTTTCCCCCTACAAAAATCGCTAAATGCACCTAAAGAAGTTAGTTTTGAAATTACCAAATGCAAGTCGTACTTTCGTAATTAGTTTTCTGTTTGATCAAATGTTTTTAAACATAGAATTCATGGTGTATTACGACAAATGTATCTGGTGGTCCTAAAGTCTGCCTGTCTAAAAATTATAAACTATAGCTTTCGCTTTTATCTTTATAATATCTTCATCTTTGTTTAACTAATTTTGTCAGAAAGGAACACGCTAATGATTTGTTAATCAATAACTTGGTAATATTTTAACATCTAGTGTATACAATGTCAACCGTTGGCTTCATGGTGCTATTTTTTGTGATGTTCTTCGTAATATTGATTTATAATATTTTACAAGGGCTAATTCTCGTTACCTAACAAAATCTAAACAGTGTAGGATAGCTTGATACCCTTTCTAAAATAATGATAAATATTTAAAGTTACCTAGTATTTCAATTATAAAAGAAAAATTTTAAGATGTATTTTTGGTGGTCTAAAATGTAACAAGATCTGGAGAAGAAGAACTAACTGAATTTACAAATTACTTTTGAAAGTCAGATGTGGTCAAATACATCGCAATTCAGAGAATAAAATGGACAGGGCACTTGAGCAGAATGGATGACAGTCAGGCAACAAAAAACATCTTCTCAGCTGGACCATTGGGCTCTCGAAAAAGAGGAAGATCTAAACATAGGTGGCCCGACTGCCTGGAAGAAGACTTAAAAATCCTAAGTGTAACGAACTGGATGTCTCTGGCCAAGAATAGGAAAGCTTGGGAGTTGATTCTGTGGAAGGCAGGGGCCCATCCTGGACTGTCAAGCCATTGAAAAAGAAGAAGAAGTATTTCAATTAAATTATTTTCAAACTAAGATCTTTTTCACTTAGATTTTTGATACAAAGTAATAAAAGTAATGTAACGAAATATTTACGAAACACTGTCATAATGTTTTTTTTTTATTACGTAAGAAAAAAATTAATCTTCAAGTTAGATGTGTGCGGAGTTACTTCAAAATAATGTTAAATATATTGCTTCTCTTCAAGTAGTTAATGTTTCTTTGTAAAATTTTATGAACATCGGTCTTAAACTGAATAATTCGTGATTGTGGAACTTACTGATGCATAGACGAAAATTCTAAGGCCTATATTTTTAGCAACTGGCTGCGGAGTTTTAATAAATCTGCTAAGTAAAGGTAGATCTTATCCTGCGAGGGTTTTGTATACACTTAGGTATGTATTAACGTTTAAGGGTTTATGGTATCTTTATTAAAATATTTATATATATTCATATTATTTTAAACAAATCAATTGCTTAGAACATCTTTCACATGCGATAAGATATCGTGAATATCTAAGAAAACCTATCAAGTAGAACTCACACTACGAGGGTTCCGTACGCATTTACAAACATTTAGTGTACTTTTAGTTAAACCATTTACAAATATTACATTTTTATAACGTAAATATATTGCCTACCATATCTTTCACAGGCGTAAAACATAGTGCGTGCTTGAAAACTTATAGGACCTAGGATAATCGCTATAGCTTTTCTCTAATATTCTAAAAAATAATAAAATTTTAATAATTCCTTTGTTTAATGATTTGTTTAATAATTTTGGAAGTAATGGTTGGGAACGGCGTCATGCCATATTTTTGCATATTTTTCAGAATATCTTTTGAAACATACATTTTAAAATTATGAAAAAATTAATTATATTCATTATAAGAGACAAACAAAATATAAAAAATTTGTAAATTTTATTTATCCTGTTCTAATTATTAAATGGATATTTAAAAAAGGTAGCTAACGAAAAATATGTGAGTTAATAAGATTTAGAGCTTTCAAGTTTCTATATTGTATCGTTTCTGGGAAGATTGGCTGTGACAGACGAACAGAGAGGCTGACATCTGAGTGATCTTATAATGGTTCTGTTTTTATTTTACAAGGTTTCCGTTGTGGAATGGAAAAATCTTACATGAAATATTGTAACAAATTTTATGGAACGTTATAAATGATTAACAAACATAGTTACATAATGATTAACAAACATAGTTACATAAACATAGAAGTAAGGTCTAAACTGGATAAAATGTTAATTACTACTTTTAAATATCGAGTACGTAATGTTTCTAACATTAATTATTGACTCCAACGAGTTGCATTTTTGTAATGTCCTTCGTAACGTCAATACATAATATTTTTAAAGGGTATTATCATTACCTAATAAAATACATTTGTTAATGTTTTACAGTTTGATACCCATTCTGTAACAATGCTATCAAACTACAAAAGAAAATTTGACATTTAACTTTCTTTTTATGTAGAGGAAAATGTCATAAGTAATGCAGATCTAACCGTCTTTATCTACTTTTTATTCCATATTCTAGATTTTTTTTGAGTGTTTCTGTCGGAATATTCGATCCCATTGCGATTTTTAGGTGTTTTTTTTCTAAAATTTGAAGAAAAAGTTACACAGAAAATACAAATTACCCGTTATTTTATTTGTGATTCAACAAACTTTCATTTGAAATCCTACAATATGATAAAAGTTATAATAAAAGTGATCAAGAATATTGTAAGGAAGACAAAATAATTTCTTCAATTCGAAATCAAGCACGAAAATATACCCTTTTGAAGTTATAGTATCATATGCGCCCTCGATTAATACGTTTTCAAGTTTACATTCTTTATTTCTACTTTCTGTAAGCTCGCTACCTATGGTCGCTAAATAATACTTAAATGGAGTAAATAGACACTTGTGATCTACAACAAGTGTTTATTTACTTCAGTTAAGTATTATCGGAACGAAAAATCAACAGCTGTCTACGAATAAGCATAAAAGGTCAAAGTTTTGTCTATAGCATAATTCTGTTGCTTTGAGCTTCGAGCGAAAGTTTTGAGACGGAAGACAGAATTGGCTGTAAAGGAGAAGTTAAGCGATTATCCGAAAGTCGGTCGGGCGGGATATTGCAGAACATCGAGCGTCGCACCTCATATGTAAGCATGATAAAGTTTCATGTATAACAAGGTTCGAATATATTTGTAGCCGTACGGAGATATTGGTGAATACTTCAGAGTTAGCTCTGTTAGGGTAGAATATTGGAATAAATGGAACATTATGTTGTCAATCTTAAACTTTGCGTATTCTTTGAAAATTTCTTCCTATATGATCTCACTTTGGTCACATAATCAAAGTTTTGTACAATATTGGTACATAAAGTACATTGAATTATGCCGATTTGTACATAAAGAATGCAAAATATTGTGGAAGGCCAAAAAACAAAAAAAATCGAATAAGCAGACAATATTAAATATAAGATAAGTAATGAAATCACCGACGTACGTCCCAGGAACAAGTCAATTGAACTTGAAACAGATGTCAGGTAAAACACCTTTTTAACAGTAATTCTATTAACATAATATTACAAATGTATTTACTAAATTATATAAAGATCAATATTATTTAAATGTTATTATCGCGTCAATTTAAGATCGTTAAATGTTAACTATTTTGCCAGAGAGAACATGAATTGTCTCAGTGATAATTTCAATGACAAGACTGGTATTAACAATAAAAAAAAATTTAATATAGTTAATTGTTCACCAACTACAATGCTTCGTTTACTGTATAAGCTTTCTCAAAAGGAATGTTCTTCATTATTTTTTAGAATCAAATGCCTTCAAAACCTTTAATAGTTGCAGGTAGTTTATTGAAAAAAAATTGTATTTATAAATAGTCTTTAAAATGTAAGGTTAGTAGGTACTTTTCAACTTCGAGGCTACAAATATTTTAGCTTTGGGTAATAATTACGGAACTGTTTCTAATATTTTGCCAAGGCAATATGCAACTACAATGCTTCGTTAACTCTATGAGCTTTTTCAAAAGGGATGTTCTTTATTGTTTTTTGTAATCAAATGCCTTCATTCCTTACGAAACAGTTTCTAATCTTTTGCCAAGGCAATATGTTTGTACATATAGCTTGACTATATGTCAAGCTACGTGAAGGAAAGATTTTATTTATTGAATCACCCTAGTTGGAACTGGCTTGTGAGTCGTCTAATTTCTGGTTTTAACCGATTTTAAAAATGGGAAAAAATTTCCAATTAGACGTGTATGTATTTTTTTTTCAAGCTGTAACTTGGAGACGCGTTGACTAATTTTCTTCTTGTTCTTCGTTTTAAAGAAAATCGTTCCAGAAAGGTCCCATGTAAATATAGTCAGAACCTGATAATGAACTCTTGAGATATCTTAAGGAACCTTTCAACCGATGAGAGTACAAGGCTCGTTTGAGAAAAATGATATCGAGTTTGAATTTATTTGGCATAACTTTATAAGCATTTTAGTTACAGGTCAGAGTTATTGATGGAGCCGAAACATGGTGACAGAAATTCTGAAGTAATAAGTAGATCCATTGAGTTTGAATTCATTTCTTTTGTCCATTGGTAACCAAACCAAATGGTGAAAAAAGTCTGACGATGAAGCTGGCAGATAGTGATAGGAGATCCTCAATAGCTAGAAGTATATTAATCATGTTCGTTTGACTTGTCTTAACGGGTCTTTTGGTCACAAGTAGTGTATAGAGTCCCATGATGAAGCCGAAAAATTTCATAGAAGTAATTTCATAGAGTTTAGATTCGTTCGACTTATCATGACCAGTCTTTGGTCCCAAATGATGGGAAAGGTCTGATGATGGAGTCGGACGGTGAGAGACAGCAACTCTTCATTGTGTTTGGACTCATTTTAATTGCCTTTGAAAGTAGTAATTAGGGTCTGAACGGTGGTGATCATACTCTACAACTGCGACGAATAATTTCATCGAATTCGCGATCGTTCTTTTTTTTTATGAATCCTTTTTATCATAAATGGTGGTCAGTTGTTGACATGATCGATTGATGATGACAGGAACTCCTTAATAGTGAATGCTCATAGTCTTAATGGAAAGGGTGGGTTCATCGGATGACTCTGATGAGTCCTTTGGTGTGGCTAGTGATGGTTAAATCATAAGATAATGATGAAGTGGAAAGACGACAGCAGGAACTCCTCGGTGGTAAAGAGTAAACTAATAGAGTTTTAACTAGCTTCACTTAAGGTAAGAAAGATAAAGTAAATAGTTTGGCATTGCTTTCATGTGTATACAAAAGCATGAAGCAAGTGAAATATTTGTAGGAAGGTAGGTTGGTAAGAAATTATGCACAAAACTAATGTAAGAAATAAAGAAAAAGAAAAACTAAGCAGGACAATTCATTTAAGAAGAAAAAAAATTTGTATTAATTTTTTTACATTTTTCAATATGTTTCACGTATGGAAAAGCAAAGATTTTCTATTAGCAATCAGTTACTTATGTATACACTAATTTTGTTTATAATTAGATTACTTATATAATCGAAAAAATCAATCAGTCAATTATGGATAAGAAAAGATTTTCTATTCACCTTAATGAAAGCCGTGTGGTAGTATTACCTATACGCACGTTGGAAGTAAATGTTTTTAGGGTCCGTTGAAATCTGAATGCCTGCGAGCTTTTAAGCTTTTAATTTGGTTTTGAATAGTAGTTATTACTAAAAATTAAACACGAGAATTTTTTCTATTCAATAAAATTGACTGAAATTTGTCAACAAATTTAATTATCCTGATCGGATCGTATAAACTAATATCTAATTTAACTCGGAAATTAGTATTGGCAAAGAGGAGGTAGTTAAAATAGTTCTGAATGTTATACCTAAAGTTATACTACCTAGACATACCAAATATACTTCTCGAATAATATCTTTTTAGAGATAAAACATAAATAATTATGGTAGTTAAAAATCTGCCTCAGTACTTTCCAGAAAAGACAAACATCTCAAGAAAGTCCGAAAATTTGCTATTTTCAGAACAATCGATGCATGAACCAGAAAGCGCGTTCAATAAAACTATAGAATTCAAAAAACTGCGCAACACTAAATTTCTTCGGATTCATAATCTTTGAATACATTGTTGACTACAGACATCTTACTTTCGTGGACTGAATTTCACGTGAAGGAATTTATTTGAAGAATTTTGCCAATAAGGCAGTTAAAGAATATAAATACTGTTCCCTTTAAGGATATATATAATGTACTGTCTGAATACTGAGACAATGATAGTTTATCGATTTCGAGTAGACACTGCCTCAATGATCCGAAAGAGTTTAAACATTTTGTGATTGTATACGAAATTAGAACAAACATTTTCTGTTCAATAGCTGAGAAATTCAAAAATGTCTGTAAGGTAAATGCAATATTTGCAATGTATTGGTATATGTTCAAATAATATATTTTTTTTAAATTTCTTCACTGATACGGAGGCATCAGTTGGCAGTTAACGCGTGCGTCCACCAGAATCAAGCGTTCTCTTTATTTCATATAAATTAAGAATATAACTAATTTAATTATGACATTTCACATTAGCACCGACTATGTTTAAACACTATATTAATGCTATTGAATGTTAGGTCACGTTTTGCTTTGCTGAACACAACTATAAACACATCAGAATTTATAATTCAGAACTTAACTTTAAATATTTAATTAAATAAAACCATTATGATATGCACTTATGTTGCTTTTTAATATTCTTTTCAATATCACATTAATTTATTTTAATTTCCAAATTTTGTAGTTTTCTGTAATTTTGAATAGTCAATTAACAATAAATTATAACGTCATCTGTCATAACTCTATTTTTTATTCTATGTAAATAACGCAATCTTCAAAGATAAAAAAATATTAATCCGTTTGAATTCTTCATATGAAGAAAATTAAATAACGACGTCCTGTCACACCTGTCGATTGCAGATATTCGCCGGAAATAGAGTGAGCCCGAGTAGCATGCAGATCGCAACGAATGGGTGCTCTATGCAATAAAGATTCCGACGAATTGTTCTGCAGTTGCCAAATCGATTTGCGGAATTGAACGATTTAAGCCAAAAGAACCTTTCTATTTACACTCGAATCGATTTCATATTTCACGCGTTTATTGGCTTGAACGTTGCGAGATGCGTTGTAAATATTTCCTTAAGTGTAACAGTTTACTACACTGGGTTATATGAATGTCATTAATAACATAAGACACAGGTAACTTAGTGTAGCACAAGAAAAGTATTAACAGATAAATTTGGAAAATAAAATTAAAATGAAATAAAAATTAATAAAGTTTTTTTTTAATTTAGAAAAGTAAGTAAATAAATAAGGGATTGGGCTGCGACAGCAATTATCTGAACACATAATAAAACTGAAAATTTTGCATGTCTCTGTATTAAAAATATTCACAAAAAGTTATCGAGGGAGTAAAAAATAATTGAGGGGATGAATGAATTAAGAACATTTTTGGAATATGTTTGTCTGTTCGTGTATTTACCTGTATACGCATTCATCATGTAAAAGCTGCTGACTCGATGGGAACGGAGTTTACAAAAAAAATCCGCTAGACGATCTCACTTGAAATTTAACAGATATACATATATATATACATATATATATATATATATATATAAATATATATATATATATATATATATATATAGCTAATATTAAAAAGATTTATACGTAAATTTTGGGAGGAGATTTAATATGTCTTATTCCCGTATATGTCCCCCTCTTTAATTATGTTAGGTTTTATTAAATATTTATCAGGCAAACCCACATTTAGCGAATCTTTTTCTGTTTTTGTGACAAAGTCGTAATTTTTATCATCATCTTGAAATTATTAAAATTGAAAGGTCATTATTATGAAATTATAAAATGTAATATTTGTCTCGCTTAAATTATGCGAAATACAAAGCTATTTTAATTAGGAAGAATAATCATGAGGGTTTACGTTAACAATTTATATTATAAAAGTAGAAATGAAAATCTCTACAGCGTAAAAAAGTACACAAACAATAAATATATATTAATAATACTTGAAATAATGCAATCTAATCATACCATATTATCTATATTATAAAATAATAATATGAGTAATTGGTCTAAAATTAATTCCAATAGTCGGAATCGTGATGAAGATCACGTTTGGTTTGAGTTTGGTTGCGCGAGTCAGGCAAGTAATATTCATGTTTAATAAACTGAAAAGATTTGGCCAACCGAGTTATACGGCGTAGCAGACTGCGTGTCGTAGCAGGCGACTACGAAAATAACTCCGGCGCAAATAGGTTTATCAATTTATTCGGTTTGTACGTAGCTTGCAGAATTTGTGCCTTGCTTGACCGCGTAAACGTAATTCAAGTGATTCTTTACGAAATATCAAGTTAAAGCGTCTTCGTCGCCTACTTAGCTTTTTAGGGTTCTGTATGCATACTAGAACACCATTTGCCACGTTCATTTGTCTGCCTGTTTGTCCATCTGTATGTCACAGCTCTTTTACTTGCAGACTATAAAGACTACAAAATTTGGCATCATTATACATATTTACAACCCGAACAAACATATGAAACAAAATCTTTTAAGAAGAAGTTTTCAGGGTATCTTCCCAAAAAATTGGAGAGTTACCCACATGTTGTTGGGGTGAATTTTATATTTCGGTCTTTCTAAAATATTTTAGGTCTATCATGAACACTTACTTGATATTGGAATCCGTTTACGGAATATTAAACTTAAAGTGACCATTTCTGTTAGAGTTACGTGTGCCCAGCCCCTAGCATCAAAACCGCTATTTTTGAATATCACAAAAATTATTTAATTTTTCACAACTAAGTGAAACTACGTGGTGTGTTATTATTTCTTCTTTATATAATATCGCTCCAATCTTTACAAATTGTCCGCCTGAAATGTTGTTATACAACGAACCCTAGGACGTAGTAAATCATTTAAATAAAGTAGAAATAATACTACATCACATAGTTTCATTTAGTTGTGAAAAATTAAATTATAATTAATTTATACAAAATTAACGCCAAATATGTTCAATATCTCAAAACTATTCACAACAGTAATATATAAAAAGAAATTAAAAGGAACATAATTACTATGACATGTAGTTGGGACCGCGAAAATTTCATAGAAACTCTGTGATTTAAATCGATTGCAGAAATAATTTTGTATTTTTCAATGTATATTTATTATGTCTATGACAGATATAGTAAGCACTAAATAAGCGCCGAGCCAATTGGCAGACCATTGTCCTGCGGTATTTTGAGCACTATTAAAAGGTTAATACTCATCGTGAACCCGGAATGTGAATCAGGTTAAACATACCAATAGAAGTTTTAAACTAAATTTCGAGCAGAAAGACAAAACCTTTCATTTCAATTATAAAGTGTCCCGAGAAAGTTTCAAACTTTTCAAATAAAAAAGTTGTCCGTCCAACTAGAAATTGTTCGACTTTACCTTTTACAAACTAGAGGAAAGCCATTTTAACAAAAACCCCTTTTTATGCGCTACTGTCAAAGCTTTTCACATGTTTGGAAGCTTTCCTGAAAGATATTTTAATTCAAATAATGTGTCCCTTACTCTGTGAAAATATCACTACCTCAGTCATTATTAAAAGGCAATGAAGCTGACGCTGTAGTCAAATTTTATAGATGTGATAACTTTCATGGATGTGAACTGAATTAATTATTTTTTATTTGAATACTCGTTTTCATGAAAAGCCTAGACCTATGAAATTGAATGAAATTGGCATCAGTGATGATAAGCCTAAAAGGAAAATATCTAATATGAGCATAAGCAAATGAACCCTTGATAGTTTTTTGTAATTGATTTTATGTTTCGGTCTCACCATCTTAGATAAGTTAGCTTTAATTCCGCAAAAATATATACATAACGCGAGAGACATATTATTATAGCAGGCTATAAACGTCTGTCGAAAAAAAATTAATTAATATTTGTCCTTTTTGATAAAGATGGCGACAAAATGTTCTGCAATTGCCAAATAGATTTATAGAATTGAATTTTTAAGTTTTATGATACTAAAAATATGGATTTTAGAAACGTCTAAAATTATTTAATTGCAATTAAAAAATAGACCTGACATAAATATCTGTGCTTCTAGTTTAAAGTTTTGGTATGCTTTAAATTCTATTAAGTTATATTTTCCAGTGTAATTTAATTAATGACATACATGTATTTTTATATGTTATATTGGAAAATAACAAACACGCTTTTATCAGCAATTCTGGGGTATGTTATAGAAACTTTCCCGGATGCTTTTAATTAGCAACTGAGTTTCCCAATAACTTTATTGAAATAAATGCAAGTTTATATTCGTGTTATCTGACAAAGCTGCTCTCACGCTCGTGGACTGTAATAGGAAACAGCTTCATGCTTTGATTCCTCCAATTAAGGAAATGATCTGTTTGAGTTGAAATGGAAATATTCTGTTTCGTCACAGTGTGAGTTATGACCAAACAGAATACATGATATTGAACTGTATAGAGGGTTCATTAATTGCCCACCAAATATTTTGAAGCATTACGTTTTTTCTATTAAATTCCATGATGAAAATTCCTTATAAATATTGCGTAGAAATATTTCAATATTTTATTATTTTATTGATATAGAATATGTATTCTTACTGCTACTGCCTTTACCTCCATTGAGGTACAGAGAGATACAGATTTATACACTTCTAAAAAAGTCAAATAAATAGAAAGGTTTTAAATGTTAATGCAGATACTCGACCTAGATATTTGTCGGCGTTCAGTCACATTCGGTGATGTCCACAATGTAGCTTCTCAATGTGGCGTCCTGTTCACACAGCAAATTATGTTAGTTTTGAAAGCTTGATGATTTTTTTTTAGAGCATTATGTTAGTTTTGAATTAAGCAAATATAAGGAGCACGTATGATCTCGCTCGATCTCTTACAGATAAAGATGAAAAGAAAGAAATTCAAGTACATCAGTCGTTACGATTTTCGCTCGATATTGTTCAATTTTTTAAGTGACATCCGTTTCCTAGAACAGTAAAGCTGTATTTTTTTCATTAAGCACTATTTCTCTCCTTGTTATTCACTATATGTGTCAAGTTGATCTTAGAAAATAGAATTTAAGTTTTCATGCATAGATCACGATTGAAGTAATATAATTTATCAAAAATTTAATTTCTAAAAAATTGGTATTATTGTTCCAAAATCATTAATTTTATAATAAAGCAATTTTAGTTCAAACGAGGTATGAAACTTTCGATATGCAAGTCAGACACGCACTTCATCGATTTTTACTTTACTTGTTTATATACTTTCAGTCCATTTCAAATGTATTATGTTTCATACTTCACAATTTGGTTAGTTTTGGTTTTTGCAGCTAAAATTCATTAAATATTCCCACGTAATAGTTAAATCGTTCGACATTATTTTGTGTTCGTATTTATGAATTTTTATTGCCATAATGTTGAAACTTATATAGAGTTCCATATAACTTCCTTAATAATATAAATTTTTTCGATCTCTTTTAGTTGGTGGCAGACTTATCGATCTTGCAGGTCGAATGTATAAGAAACAAGTTTGAAGTACTCCCATATTAGTGATTCTTTAGCAAGGTTTTTAGGTTATAATTACGAAATATTATTCGATGACTGATGATACCTTTAACACACTTGAAATTTTAGTACGATACTGATGATACCTTTAACACACTTGAAATTTTAGTACGATACTGATGATACCTTTAACACACTTGAAATTTTAGTACGATACTGATGATACCTTTAACACACTTGAAATTTTAGTACGATACTGATGATACCTTTAACACACTTTGAAATTTTAGTTCGATACTGATGATACCTTTAACACACTTGAAATTTTAGTACGATACTGATGATACCTTTAACACACTTAAAATTGATATTCGATGACTGATGATACCTTAAACACACTTGAAATTTTAGTACGATACTGATGATCCCTTTAACACACTTAAAATTGATATTCGATGACTGATGATACCTTAAACACACTTGAAATTTTAGTACGATAACTTAAATTGATATTTGAATAGTAAAAAGTTAAAACGGCGCCAGTCCAAAACACCAATGCCTCGACACTTTTTTATCTTCATACCAGTCTCTTTAATGACAGAGAATAATAATTACACCTTCTAACTCAATTTTGGTAAAACCATTTAACCTGAACGATTACGCTAAATACTTGACAATAAGAGTTAACTGAAACTATACAATGTCAATGAGCATCGATATAGTTCTTCTTGCCATGAACAATGCTATGTTGTCGATCTAAATAAGTCACTGTCTATAAAGATATTGGATTTCATTATCTTTCTTTTGATGTTCTATCGTTAATTCAACAAATTCTATTTTAAAAGAAATTCCATTTTGAGGATTGTAGCTTCAATTTTCCAAAGCTTAATTTTTTCATTAATATTAAAAAAAAGAAGAAAACATGAGATAAAAACAATAATCAACTTTCAAGTAATAATGTTGTATGGTTGAGAAGCGAATTTTGATAGATCAGCAATCCTGTTTTAGTAAATCAAAATATTTAGACGACAGAATGCATTTAAAAATGTCTTTTTACATTTTACGATGTGATCGACTAATCAGGGAATTACCTATAAATGTCATGTGTCCCTTGTGTAATTTTTTTACTCCCGCTTGTCTTAATCGAATTTTCACCTGCAAATTTCAGTAATCAAACTAACAACATCACTAAAAGTATATTAACTGTTATTAAAAATTGAAGTAAGATGAGAAAATTGTATTTCTACCTCCAGCGGCCATAAATATTGACTGTAAATATAAATTAATCATTCGTTGAAAACAAGGAACGTTCGTTCGCTGCAGTAGAATTGTTTTGCAGTGACCAAATCGATTTGCGGAATTGTATGATTTCCATCGATCCGGACATGACTGAAAGATTTAGCGCGCACTTGTATCGAAGTCATATTTCGTCCGCTTATTGGCTGCCGTTTACAAAGAACCAACGAATCTTGATTAAGCGGCTGTGTGTTCTATAGTGATTGCGATTGGGCACAATATTTTTTTTTGATAATCGTTTGTTTGACCTAGTACATAGTAAATATTATTTTATACTCACTTTTAGTTCACATTGTAACCTTTTAATAAATAGTTATTGTAACCTTTTAATAAATAGTTATAACCTTGTAAATAGTTATAACCTTGTAATAGTTATAACTAATTAATAGTTATAACCTTGTAATAGTTATAATACAAATAGTTATAACCTTGTAAATAGTTACAACTTTTAATAAATAGTTACAACTTTTAATAAATAGTTATAACCTTGTAACTAATTAATAGTTATAACCTTGTAACTATAAATAGTTATTGTAACCTTTTAATAAATAGTTATAATCTTGTAACTAATTGAAACCTTTTAATAAATAGTTATTGTAACCTTTTAATAAATAGTTACAGTAAAATCTAATTACAGTTGGTATTGGAACTAATATCGGCGATATGGCAAATATGAGAGTTGGTTGTGATTTTTTTACTTAAAATTACCTAATTAAAACCCAACAGAAAGCGTTTGAATATAAAATAAAAATATGATATTAGAATAAAGATTAATTGGATGACACAATTCAATATAAGATAAATAAATCATTTAAAGGAGATTGATGTAGGGTTCAAAAAGTGCTTTCTTTAAGATTACACAAACGAGTTGGGTAAATCTTTCAAATAGAGGTAACTTATTAAAATTATTCAGCGCATATGAATGGTCTGTTAGTTTAATTAGTCTAAGAACTACTGAAGTGCTGTGAAAGAAATAAAGCTTTAATTTATGGAATATATTTGGCGTTAATTTTGTAGAAATTCATTATTCACAATTAAATGAAGCTTCATGATGTAGTATTATTTCTACTTTGTTTAAATTCTTTACCACGACCTAGGTTTCGTTGTATTATAACATCTTCAGGTGGGCTATTAGCAAAGATGAATTTGTTAATTGTCCACCTCAAGATGTAGTAATACAACGAAACCTAGGTCATGGTTAAGAATTTAAATAAAACAGAAATAATACTACATCTCGTAGTTTCCTTTAATTGTGAATAAAGCTTTCATTTCGATGTTTTGCACAATTTTCACATTACGAAGGCGCGGATAAAACAAACATACCTTGCCGTTTGGTATTTTCTTCAGTTTTTAAAAAAGTCTTTGATAAAATATAAGATCTAAACACAAAATTGTGCGTAGGTACTTTCTCAAAAAAATATATACGTTTTGCGTTATTGGCACGAGACATTTTTAAGGCACTATAGCTTAGTACCTATTTAACAATAAAAAGTACCTATTTAATAATAAAGTTGATATTTTAGGAATGTAGTACATGAAATACAATGAAATATGAAATCAAACTTTGACAGATCACACAAATCTAACTTTGACAGATCACGAGATGTGGAACATAAAAACTGATAACATTATTACTAACTCACTGACGGATCATCAAAACCTTTTCATCTTTTCCATCAGATACTCGTATTAGCTAATCGCCCTTATAATAATACCCCTCTTTATTTCTCAAACAAAACTGTTACGATTAATTTTCCTTACGCAACAAGATTAAAATCTGAATTGAAATAGTAATGATAAATTCATTAATAATACATTTATAACTACGTGTCAAAAATAAAAATGGAAATTTTTGTCACACTGTCGGTCCAATGAAACTACCCAAGATATTTTTTGGCAATGTTGTTAAAGAGTCAATTGTTAGTAATTTGCTAAGTTGCCGGTGCTCGAAAAGTTACGCAAAATTCACCATCTTTGCAAAAGTTTCCAGCTAATTGTTATCTGATTAACAGTCGGTGCGTCGACAAAAATTGCGCGACCGTTTGGCCGCCATTAAATTCTAGACAATTTCCTTTTCGTTCAATACGTCGTTTCGCCGGAAGTAGTTTGAAATATTTATTTTCATTTCGTTTGTTTCATGCTTTAAGTCTCAGATATTACATTATGGCAAAGCCAATTAAGTTCAATGATAAATAGAATTATAAAACTCGCTTAAAGCGAAGATAATTAGGCTTCTTATTATCATTATTTAGAATTGGCGAACAGCTTCGAGAAAACTTTTTAAACAGTAGCATTGCGATTGATCTCCTTTTTCATATTTATGGGAAAAATATCAGTATTTCTGAAAGAAAAAAAAACATCAATCCCTCGTTAATGCAAATAAAAACAGATTACATTAACGATTTTGCTTTAAATGTGGCTTGTCCTTAACCAATTAAAATCAGAGTCAGCTTCATAAGGAATGAAATATTTTTTATTCAGATTAAGAATTGCATTTTTATGGACAAAAATAGGTCCCGAACTACAAAAACTTGTTTATGTGGTAATAGTTTAATGGCTAATGCAGGTAGGTATCAATAAAAAAAATTGACACGTGTAGACACAAGAGAGATATTTTCTACTGTTACTTTTGATAGAAACTAAAGTGGAAATTTAAAATCATGTTGCGATATCTACCCTCCTCATATACACAATATAGCTCTTCTAATATACACAAATAGACCGAAAGAGATGAATGGTGGCAGAAAATACACAGCACTCATTCGTTTCAATTTATTCACACGCATTCACCAGCGACACAGCGATGTACGGTGGTTGCATCACGAGCGGTGATTGATGCACGTGCCCGTGCACGTGTCCGCTGCACCGCTCCATTGCACATGGAGAACATCACAGCGATGCACATTGCAGCGGTTCATTCCGCTTTATTGCTTCGTCGAATGAACGGAGCGTAATAACAGCGACGGAAGTGGTCACCCATGATAGCGTTCGTAGGTTTTAATTTAAAGGAGCGGTTTTTATTTGAAAAAAATTAACGAACAACATTTTCAAATATTGAATATATTTGGCGTTAATTTTGTAGAAATTCATTATTCACAATTAAATGAAACTACGTGATGTAGTATTATTTCTACTATTTTTAATTTCTTTACCACGACCTAGGTTTCGTTGTATTACATCTTCAGGTGGGATATTAGCAAAGATAATATTTTTGAACAAAAATACGTAAACAGTAAACAATACATTATTAAACAACAGATACCATGAAAGTATTCCTTAGATTAGTTTAATAAGCATGTGTCTCAATGTTTTATCGAGTTTTAATATGAAAAAATGGAGAAATTTGTTTTTATTTTTTTTTACATATCAAACTACAGTTTCAAAAATCTTAGTTCAAGGAGTCTTAAATCATTGGTTCGTGAAACGTGATTTGATATGAAACGCCCTTGGGAATTTAGTGAAGTCTGACTGGTTTTTGGAGTATTTTCTTAGTTTTGGTTTTATATTTATTCACATTTATTAAAAACATAATTATTTCAAATAAAAGCAACCAGAAAATATATAAATAATACTTCGCTCAATACTTGTCTGTATGTAATTTACTTTTGCTTTTTGCGCCTTTACTGTTGCTGTTTTGTTTGGTTATGCATTCTTACTGCTTTTCGATGATAACCAACTAGGCACAAGGTCCGTTGTTTAGTTTGGTCTGGGTTGAACTAAGAGAAGTAAAACTTATAACTGTACAAAGTAGCGGGAAAAACTAGTGTTAAATAATAGAACTTTTATCCGCGACTTTAGTAGTTAGTAGGCTGATATCTTTTTCTTTTCCATGTTTAACGTTTCGACGTCATGTCAAGATATTTTATTGTCTGTCCACAACTTTTATAAATGAAATTATGAAAACATTATTTACATTCGGTTAGTAGTTTCAAAATTGTGCCAGTCGAAATGAGCTGATAGGCAATGAGGTTCAATATCGTAAGTTTTTCATCTAAAGAATACACCACTGACAATTCCACTCGAATACGATTAATGGTTTTCTCACAAAGAAATTTTTGTTCTTCCATGGTATTTATTATAGAAGTTATAAAAAATAAAAAGAAATATAGCTATATTTGCTCATGTACCCGAATTTATTTATGGGTAATTAAATTTTACGTAAAATGAAATTTACGCCAAATAGAGTAAAAATTTGTTTCACATCAAAATAGCTTCGTTCTCTTCATTTTTTTATTTTTTTTTTCCTGTTCTTAGATGTAAAGTTCTGACTAATGATGATAATTTTTTTGTTACTTCTATATGTATAATGATGGTCAACAATTAAATCAGAAACATCCTTATATGTGGAAGAAATATTTTGTTAACTGTTAATCTATCTTAATTATTAGCTAGAAAAATCTATATATGCGGTGAAAAAAGCCAGGATACATATCAAAATTAAGGTATTCACTGTTCTATTAACTTTTTTATTCTTAGATATCTATATAAAAAGCAAATATTAAGAAAATACTTTAAATTTTTTCCTAATTGCTAAAAAGTCCTTATTAGTTTTCCATAAATCCAAAGACGTTGATTCAATCTAGTCTTTGGTGGCAAAAATAGTTTCAATGCGAGTTTCGCTTAGTAAAAAAAAATTCAAAAATATGCGAAATAATTTTGTGAAACAATATAAGCCTTGTAGGGTACATAAAAATGCTATTCAAAACATTTCATTGAAATAAATGTAGATTTTTTCCTTAAAACGAAGTCCAAGGATCACTTGATAATCGATCCGCCATATAAAACCGGCATATTGAAGGCATTCACTATTCAGAAAAAGCTTTCCCGCTCTTTAAATCCTTTTAAACTACCACAACTGCAGACCCACTTTCAGTGGCCGTACACACTCGTTGAGTCGCACTTGGTCAAACTGGAGTATACTTGAGGCAGACGGCGATGGCAATCGCGAGCCGCCCTTCCTTTATGGATGGAAGCTTTTCTTACACGAAAGCTTTCTTTAAAATTGTATATATCCTACTGTATTTATAGGTTCTATAAATTCCCTATCAAAAATTATTCTAAATTAATGAATGATTCATTAATTTAGAATAATTTTTGATAGGGAATTTATTTCGAAATGAAAAGCAAAGAATATTTCTTGATAATCAAAAAATAAGAAAACGTATGTTAATTGCAGCGAATTAATTTTGAGCTTAAAAAGTTGATCTTTTACTTATTGTACTTGCGGGAAGCTTCGATAAATTTGAATGGGCGACTCACCCCATTAATTATTATTAAAAAACAGTGGGAATAAAAGATGATCGTTCCCTATATACTTATGCACTTCCAAGTTGTTGATATAATGAAATCTTTGAATCACAAGAACCTTCGTTATAAGGTCAGTATCGGATCAACGTACAGCTTTTAGAAGAAGCAATGTAAGGAGAATGATGAATTACAACGGGCACGAGTGAATATATATTCTTAGATTTCGATCTGTGGACGCGTATTGAATAGAATGGAGATTATTTTTGCTATCATGATAATTTTGCAATTTTTAATTCAAGAAGAATAATTTTGTAATTTTTAATTGAAAAAAAGGGATTTCAAATTTCACTGAAATTAAAAAGGCAATCTGTTACAGTAATTACAAAATTAGTATTATTTAGTTATGTTATTTGTGATAGATTATCTTAAAAAGTAACATAAAATCATTACATTTATTTGATAGATGAAGACATGACAACAATATTACAACCCCTATAAGTAAGAGCTTTGATATTGCCACAATCCTCTTTAAATATTACTATTTTTAAAACTGTGCCATGAATAGTAGAATATTTTAAAATCAAAAATTAATTTAGGAACGTAAATAAATATTGTAAATCCTGATTTACATCCTGTGTTACAATCCGGTGATTACGCGACACCAGATTGTAGGTCACTCTAATGTGTCTACAGAGTGATGAGCTTTCTAAAAAAGTTTGACGTTTAAATTTTTTCTAACGTCAGAATTGTGTAGACCCCAAACCTTAATAGTTATAAATATAGCTATTGGCAATTTTTTATAAAACATGTTATATGCACTCAAAAAAATAGCTAATTATATCCATCTATTCTGAATCTGAAATTAATAGGAGATAAAAAGCGTTATGACCACATGGGAATTGCAAGATTTTAACAAATTAATTAACTAACTTAATTTTGCGGCTCACTGATGAAACAATTTTTATACATTTAATTTTTTTCTCCCGGTATATCACGTCGCATTTCAATTGAATAAAAAACTTGAATTTTCTTGCACTTAAAATTTTTAGATACGGTGGCGACATGTTTATATGAATATATTTTGCTAATGTATAAAAATTACGCAAGCAAAAATAAAAAAAAATAATTAAAATAAATTATTTCTATAATGGTTTAAGAAAATAAAAATTTTTGATCACATATTACTGAACACACCTCCATTTCACCTATCTTTAAAGAAAGTAAGAAATATTTTTAGGATTTTAAGGATGAATAAGCAATTTATATAAACAGGTTCCTTTTCAAGGTGATGCTGGTATACGTAGTTTTCAAGAAAAGTAGCCATGATGTACAGACAGACAGATAGAGGCAACGTAGCCTCACCATGAGGACTACCTTTTGATTATTTAGGTACAGGATCCTACCATGACAAGATATTTATTCTGCACAAAATTACGGGAGATCAGATGCTCGTATGAAAATGACAAATTATTTAGTATTAAACTGAGTCTCATAACACCTGGTTTAATTGTTCGTCATAATTTGTATATACCAATCTCCAAAGAGTAGCAAATACTATATATAATTTTATACTATTTATAAAATTTTCATTTTAGTGCTGAACTCATTGTGCTTATCGATAGCCAACTTATATATTTACGAACGTTGTATCGTTACATTATAAAGAAAATATGAAATTGTAAAGTTCTCCATTATTCAATATTCTTAGAATAACTGGGACTATATGGCTCTTTAAAATATAAAGATACAACATTCATATATTATATGTTGACTATCGATTGGCGCAATGAGATCCCACACCAAAATTATACGAAGTAACTCCATATGGAATGTAATTACGAATGATAGGAAAATAAGAGAACGTATATGTTTATATTTATTCGACAAAGCCATAAATCATACCACACCCAATCGATAAAGTATCGTTTCGCAGAATAGCTGAGACAGCGAGTTTGATCCAATTTAATGCGAGTTCGTGGAAAACTCACTTCACGGAAAATTGTCGCCTCCATCCGCAATAACTTTCAACGGATAAAGTTCTGTTCAGCCGCTTCAAATTACGTCGGTCGCCAACTAGCAGCTCCAATTCACGTCAGTGAAACTAGACAAGTTGATGCAGACATCCGCTTTTCCCTCGTTCTGAATATTATAGAGTGCTGGGAAAAGATAGAGCTCCCATTGTATTTATATTATTATGAAATAAAAAATTAATTTAATCTCAGTATAATGTTTCTTGTTGCCTCAAAAGTAATACGTTTATTTTGACCCGTTCGTAATGAATAATATTCCTTGATGGAATGCATCAAGGATTTTTTTTGCTGAAAAATATTATAAAGTTCCCCATTTAAATACTTCTTCTAACTTTTCAATAAATTAAACTTCTTCAATGATAGTCTGAAAAGACAAAATATGATATAATTTCATTAAGATTGATAAACATGCCACGCAAACTGCAATATTCTCTCTGCGAATCTCATTTGATTATGAATTAATTTTCTTTTTCATCCTTTTTAATAATTTCCCAATAACTTTTTTATGCTTATTTTGCATAGGTTTACATAAAATATATCAATAAACAAAGAATAATAAATAATTAAAAAATGCGAATTATCTAAAAACACAACTTAAAAGTTGACAACTTGGTACCTGATTAGAACGTGATGTATGTACATTTTTATTGAAGCAATATGAACTATGAGAGTAAACTATTTCTTTCATTACATAAATTCTTGTTGCACCAGCTGTTTCAGGGTTTTGCATAATACAATATAAATACTGTATAATATACAAATTACGTCAGTAACAGTTGAAAAATGCTTGTTTTTTTGCCGACGATTTGAAGTTATTCACAGGAATAAGTAATTGTGGCAATTGTGAGATGCTTCAGAGGAACTTCAGCTCAGTTTTATCTAGGAGTCTGAGAAATAAGCTTTATTTCTAAATAAGTGATGATGATGATGGCGTGTTCATGTGTGCAAAGTTCATATGACACCGAAGGTGTCGAAGATGGCCTGAGCAACCTCAGAAGCTTTTTCAGTGTACAGAAGATGCTGTGGATCTTCTGTGCAGATGCTGAAAAGCTTGGCCTGGATTGCTGGGCAGTTGAAGATATGATGGGAAGATAAGTAGATGTCTGGACAGTGAGGGTAAGGGTTGCTGTAGCTGCAATGTCCATCTGGAGAGATCTTCATTCCTTTTAAGTGATTGGTAATAAGTAAATAAGTAAAGATAATTAAAGATAACCATAACGATAGCCATACCATTAGATACATTCAATAACATTACAACACACAAAGATGAAGCACTTGACGAAGTTTATTGTCACTCATCATAAATGAATCACAGATCAACCATGATCAGGTAGTTTAGCAATGATTTACCGTGCAAAAGTGGTGAATTTCATTATAATTCGGTTCTAGATATCTTTATAGCAAAAAGATGATGATTACGCGAACGCAGGTACATATCAGGTTCGAAGCGCCAGAGTTTTTTTAATACATTTGACCCCAATATTTTTCGTTTAACAAGCGGAAAATAAGTGGTAACGATGAAACTTTTCGTCATTGTGTGTTATCAAACAATTTCCTTTATATTTTCCACCAAATGTTTTTCTCTATGAGAGGTTTAATATTTTTTAATTTACCGCATCTTTATATCGATACTCTTTATCCATAAATGTAAAATATATACCGCTTATTCTCTTCTCCTTAATTCAATCGTATCAGCAACTTATAATATGTTTAACCATTCGATATTAAACGAAAACTCAGTCAGTACTAGTTGTCATAAATGCTTTAAATTAGTGAAATAAACATTAACGTCAAGAGTAAAAGAAAATCAAACAAATTAAATAGCATTTTAATATAAAGAATAAAATATATTTTAAAAACCGTCTTCTAAACCGAAGGTACTAAAAAGTAAAAAATAATTAACTCAATACAGTTACCTACTTATTCGCAATAAATAACTAAGTTACTTATATATGAAGTTGGTACCAGAGCTGCCTATCTTGAGTTAATTATTTTTTTACTTTTTAGTACCTACTTTTTTGAAATCGGTTTTTTAAAAGATGATTTATTTTAAAATGTTTAATGATTAATAATAATAATCATCACACCCTAACTAACATTAAATTATTTTATTCTTAGTATATTATATAATTATATAAAGTCACGAACAAAAGTTAGTATGCATGTGATTTCCTTTTTGTCTAAAGTTGACTATCAACAAAATGCAGAAAAGAAGCGATAGTAGTAGCCGCCAGTAATTAGCTGTTAGCCGTTGAGGAGTTCCGTTCTCCATATCTGAAGTCCAATATCATAGTTTAAATAATAACAGTTACCACTTGAGGAGTTCCGTTCTCCATATCCGAAATCCTAAATCAGGTTGTGCAAAGTAATAACTTAACTGACGAATAACCAGTATCAAATATATTGAATCACTATTGATTTACTACCATCCGTTAACCAGTTACATTATTCATCTTCAGAACTCAACATCAGACTCTGACCTGATTGATGGTGCAGTTACTTTGCAAAGTGAAGACTACCCGTAGTAAATATCTTGAATTACGTTTGATTTATTAACATTCAACAAGGAATTCCATTGTTCATCTCCAAAATGCATCGTCAGACTTTGACATGGTTGATGGTGTAGTTATTTTACAAAGTAACGACGACCAGTAACAAATATTTTGAATCGCGTTTAATTTACTACCATCCATTAATGAGCTCCATTGTTCACCTCCAGAACTCATGATCAGGCCTGGACCTGGTCGACGGTGTAGTTATTTTACAAAGTAACAACTACTAGCAGCGAATATCTTGAAACACTATTGATTCACTAATATCTGTTACGGAATTCCATTATCCATCTCTAGAACTCATCATCAGATTCTGACCTGGTATCTGGTGTAGTTAATTAGCAAAGTAACAACTACCCGTAGCAAATATCTTGAATCATAATTGATTTACTGTCATTTGTTAAGGAGTTCCATCATTAATTCCCAGACATCGTCATCAGACCATCATCATATCCTACACGAGACCACCTATAAGGTATCCTCTTTCTAATAAAAGATAATCATCCAAATCGGTCTACTCAGTAAAGAATTATCGCTAAACATACATAAACAAATTATCCGAGGAATTGAGAACATCCTCCTTTTCTGAAGTAGGTTAAAAAGTAAAACCATTTTCAATGGGCGTTACTGACCTTAGCTAACGGCGGTTATTGTTTTTGTTGGCACTGGTAACAAAGTAGCGAGGCGTGTTTAAAATTACATACATCGTGTATGAATTCATTTGACTAAACTACTGAATTACGTTAATTGGTTTTTGGCGTACGGTTGAGGAACCCCATGCGGTATATGAGGATTCATTTAATGTTGAACGGTCAAAACCACGTTCTATATTTCTTTTTTATTTTCATTATAATCTCAATTTTTTTCTTTGTTTTTAAAGTGTACATTTTTTTTTCATATAATCCGAATTATTTTACTGCAGTCTCACTAAAACTTTTTTTAGTCTTTTACACAACCAAACATTCTTATATTTTTTCATTGTGTTTTAACATATAAAGGCACGCGCATGCGTTTGTTTTGTGCGTTCGGGTATGTGTTTCTGTTTAAAAGTATTTTTGATAGTATTTTCCCGCACCACTGAGTATAAATTTTTTATTTTTGAGACTGGTGAGTCTACAATTTTAACGTCAGTATATTGGAATATATTTGACCGTGACTGGTCTAGGAACACTTTGTTATAAAAACATTGATGGATTTTCCAACTTCAAATTTAGGAAGTGGAGTTCCAATAGTGAATAAGCGTATCAAATGATGTGTACGTTTTTGTTTCTTTCCATCGTTCCGCCCACATAACCTAAAACAAATAGAAGTGGTATATTTGCCGAACTGTGTGAAAACCTGTGTCACCAGTTTAAAACGGATGAATATTAAACGCGCCAATTACAACACGGCGTACACCCCCACCCGTGTTCATAACCATCGTGGACTGTTAAATTCGTTCTCTTTTTCACACGCTATGTCGCATAATTTTATCCTGCTCCCAACGAAAATTATAAAATGTTAGTGTTGTTTACACATTTAATGACCACTCACCGTGACATCGCCATGAAGCAAAAATACAAATTAGCCGCGTTATGTAAATATTTTTAAGGAAATATAAATTCTATGAAACTAATGGTACGTGCATCCTTAAAATTTAATAAATTATTGTCAACATGCAATACACCCAACTGACTAATGGAAACACGAGGGCTTCGTCCCTTTCAGAACATTCTAATTAATGCTTTCACTATTTATTTAACAAGACGTTTGCGTTCTCTAGTAATATTGGATTGATCTACATTTCCACCACCTGCAAACAACTACTTATTGAGTTATTTGAATGGAAATTAGATGTTAAAACGCGCAATGGTTCTAACATACAACGAAACTATTCTGTTTAATAAAATTATAGGGACGATCTAAAGAAACACCCGCATGATCTAAAGTATGAATATAGCGACCAACGATAAAAACAAAAGTGTAATAACATTATTTATTACAATTGTCAAATGCCTAAATTCGAAAAAAAGTTGCGATAATTTCAATGTCTAAAGTCTAAGAAACGAATTCATAACGATAATTTTAATTTACATGGGTATCAATCTTCCGTCCCGAACGAGATTAAGAAAGTAGTTTTAAACCAATCTCTTTTTCCAAGATACCAGGATAATTTAGACAATATAATTATTCTTTGATATTTCCCTAAATTACGCTTAATAATATACATAAATTTTTTATATTGTTTTTAAACATTCCGTGATCATCATGCCATGCATACAAACATTTATTTAATATTTATTAAATAAATTACTTTTTTATATATTCACGGGTTTTTTATTTTATTTAGTTGCTAATACCTCATTTGAATATATTGTATTATTACTTAATTTAATATATTTAAACCGTAAATAATCAATATATAAACAAATAGAAGATAAGAAAATAAAACAATAATTTACTATTCGATGTTGTGTCGAAAATGCAAAAATTTATATTTTGTCAGTATAAAATACAACAGAAATGACTGGTACCCGGAACTGCATGCGAACATATATTATATATATATATATATATATATATATATATATACATATATATATATATATATATATATATATATATGTGTGTGTGTGTGTGTGTGTGTGTGTATACCCACACACATCTATTGTTTAAGGCAGAATTAATTGTCTTGAAAAATTTTACATTTGTTAAGTAATTATCGTTTGCTAAATTTGATATATTTCTTTTTATGTAATGTAACTTAATGTCTATATACTTTTCCATTATCGCTTTAATTGAGTTAGTAACATGAGTCGCTTTTGGTAAATATTGATGGGATTGAATACTATGTATTGGACTGAATACTATGCATTGAACTGAATACTATGCATTGGACTGAATACTATGCATTGGACTGAATACTATGCATTGGATTGAATACTATGCATTGGATTGAATACTATGCATTGGATTGAATACTATGCGTTATGTTACCATAAAATATCATAAAGCTTCTAGAATGAATTTTCTTTTGTTGAAAGTGTTTATTCCAACCAATATTATTTTTTCTGTGCATTCACACATATTAATAATATCTTGAGATGGATATAATAAGCCACCTTTATCTTTTGCGACTATAAAACTTTCTTCTTGGGTTTGTTCTCGAGCTAATAATGTACATACACAAGTCTTGCAATGAATTTTCCCCATTCAAATGTGCACAACAAATCCAGAGATATAAATTGTAACTTGGCGACAGAATGGTAAATAGTCATTGATGATTTCTGCTTCAACTGCTTCTTCGAAACTCTCCCTGACTACAGACGCTCGCGGGCTTGTAGGCAGTGCCAACTTGTGTTTTTGCAGCTTTACACGCAAAACAAAGTAGGCCATAGACTGTTATAGGTACTGTTATAGGTAATTTGGTTATTTACCAAAACAGATCTATTTATTCTATCTTAGAAAGAAGATTAATCATTGAGGAACGATCCATAAGCAGAACGAGATCTGTTAATTCTCGACTCAAAGGAGCCATTCGCCTTTTTATTTTGTTAAAAGCACGTTTCCCTGGAACATCGGTCATATAGAATACAGTAAAGTGAGTTAACACTTTAGGGTAGTGCGGATTTTCATTCGGCCCACCATTCCAAGAAATAATAAGATTTATCATCCTGGTACAAATTAATTACTTTGTCTGAACCGAGAACTGATGTGACTGTGAGAAAATTTATTGAAAATGCAAAAAATCGGTCTGGATGTGCCTCTTCATGATTGGCTTCTAAGTGACTGAGCTTTGCGGGTTACAACTGGCCTTTCAACTCGAAGGCTTCACTTTTCCTTGGAAACAGGCGAATTCATGTGCTTCTTCTAGATTTATTAATTCGAGTTTTAAGAGCTTCGCGTCTAAATCAGACAGGATGTGGTCGGTGAAATTCCGCTTCACCTCCTTCCACAAACAATTAACTTCTTGCTGGCATGTTTGTTTCACCTTGTCCGCATGCCGATGTTGTAAACAATAACGTCGGTTTGTGCGTTGCAGATATCACGACTGACAGACTGATACGCAATAATTCCAATGAACGCGAAATGAACTCGCCGAATTAAATTTGACTCTTGTACGGCGCTTATTTGAATCCTGGGCGTAGACAATATTAAATATTGTTTATACCCGGGATTCCCTAATTTAATTTAAATATAAAAAAGTTGGCCTGAGGTTTTCGTTGATTATCCCCCCATTAAATGAGATTTGTTGAGATTTTGTAGGATATCTTCCTCCTATTTTGAGCTCACATAATTAATAGAGACCCCATTAGCAAAATTTAGTCTATTCGAAAGCTTTAATTTGGAAAATAACTTTGGCAGCATAATTTCAATCGCGATTTGTATATTCTTTATTTGTTTTTTTTTTCACAATTGCCTCGCTTACCACCCAAGATAGAAACTGAAGCAATTGCCTTTCTAACATTATGGCGACTAAGGAAAATAGATATGTAATTGTCTATTCAAGAAATTTACCTTTACTGACACCTCGCTACACTTGAAAGCACAGAACGAAATTATACGCTCTGTGCTTGAAAGCGTTTGTCTAAGTTGTCACTTTCGCATGAAAGTTGTTTTAGAAAAAAATATTGAGATTCGTCTTGCCACAACGTCCGAACGTCTGGCAAAAACGGATAAGAAATGGGAATAAAAAACCATCAAAGCGTGAAATAAGGTTGGATTAAGTAAAAGCCTAGGTTTTCACTAACTTGCGAATTTTGCTATTACATAAGATATTTTCGGACCGAATATATACGGAAATTTTATAAAACAAACTATTTCCCATAATTCTATCGCATAAGCTACTTTTAAAGTAAATTTATTTATTGAATATATTTGGCGTTAATTTTGTAGAAATGCATTATTCACAATTGAATGAAACTACCTGATGTAGTATTATTTCTACTTTCTTTAAGTTCTTTACCACGATCTAGGTTTCGTTGTATTACAACATTTTCAGGTGGGTTGTTAGCAAAGATTAACTCTTAGGAACATTCAACAGCATTTATGTTTCAAAATAATAGCGGAAGCCGGGTTTGTGTGTGTTTTTCCACTGCTTATGTCAGTGAGTTTATTGTAGGGGTGCGATGTAGGTATTTTTATACTTCCGAGAGTTATCCGATATACAAGTATTTTAGTGAGGGTAATAAATTAAATTGATGTTATTCTATGAGATTATACAATGCAAATGTCACATACATATGTACATACACCGGATGTAATGAAATTAAATGGAAGTTATTCTCAGTAATATATTTATACAATAGCAAGGGTATCTGAAAGTTAGAACAAGGTTATACCACTAATTATACACATTTCCCTTTTATTTATTTTTTTTTCTTTACATATATTTATATTTAGATGTGTAGTTGGGCTGAAACAATTTGAAGAATACTGTAGTATCAATGATGTCTGCCTATATTATGTCTAGAAGATATTAAGTATGGGTGATGATATTAGATTTAGTTGTTCATTTAATATATTAACCTTGTGGTCTTTTTTATGTCTGTTTATTTCTAATGTTTCTTGGATGTTAAGTTTATTGTCTGTTGTATTTATTTATAATATATAGGGAGCATTATCAGTATGAGGGTGAGGTTATTTTCAATGATATGTTTAGCAAAGTGAGATGTGTCTGGTTTATTATTTCGCCAGCTGACAATGTGTTCTTTACATCTTGTATTAAAATCTCTTCCTGTTTGACCTATGTATACACTATTACAGTTGTTACATTTAAGTTTATAGATACCACTCTTTTTATGTTTATCTATTTTTTCTTTATTATTAATAAGGGTTTTACCCAAGTTATTTAAAGTACTATACGTACATGTTATATTATTTATATTTTTATTATTAGTTAAGAGTTTTCCTAATTTGAGTGATACATTACCTACGTATGGGATAGATTTATAGTAAATATTATTATTATTTGGTACGACCGGGTATATTTCTTGTATTAGTATTTTTCTTAATTTATTGTGGTACAGTTTTGTGATAATTGATCGGTTATAATTATTATTTACTGCGATTCGTTTTATAATTTTTATTTCTTTCCGTAAATTATCAACCTAACATAAATTTTCTTTTAATAAATTGACATCTTGACGTGTTAAATGAAACTACTATACTTAGTGCCGTTGTTGTTAATTAAGTATTGGAAATGACTATGTTATTTTATTTTGTATTAAGTCGCTTTTTAAATATTCCTGTTATTTCAAATATCATCATTATTTGTTGTTGGGCTAGTTATTAGTTGCATTAAGTTTCTAACCAGATACTAAATAATATATTTGAATGGTGAAAGATAATATTAAAATTTACAAATAATTTTAATAGAAATACTCGATACATTTAAATGTTTATGCACGCTTAATATTTATGCGTGCTTAATGTTTGCCCATGCTTCATAATATTAATAGTATTTGTTGTTTAGAATCCTCCATGTTTCCGTAGTGCATTAACATTATCAGGCTTAAATCATTTCTATCTACGTAGGTTCAGCAACTTTGCATTTTTGGTTCCAACTGTTTAACTTAGAGTTAACTTCTAAATATTGGCAACGCATATATATATATATATATATATATATATATATATATATATATATATATATGTATATATATATATATATATATATATATATATATATTTATATATATATATATATATATATATATATATATATATATGTATATATATATATATATATATATATATATACACTCTTTTGCATAAAAAACTAGCAGTTTTGATTTTCTCATATTATTAACAAAATATTATTTATTAAGAGGTTGTATTAATTGTAATTGTTACTGGCAGGTATAGTATAGTATTCTTTTTGAATGAAAACTCTCTTTCAGGGACAAAAACGAATTTTTTGGCGGTAAATGAAATCCAACTCTTATTACGTTGTTACGCATCATTTGTTACGTTTTTTATTTTAACGAATCAATTTTAATTAAATTTCTGCTCTTTGCTGCATTAGTTCAGTTCTATTTGCTGTTCTCAGTATGTAATAGTAAGAGCTAGTAAAATTATTCCGCTGCTTGGAGAAGGCTGTAGCCAATGTTATGTGTCTCAACAGTATAATGTGAGCCGTTCCACCATCTAAAGGACCTGGCATCGATACCAAGAAACGGGCTCCGTCAGTAGAAGGCTCGGTTCTGGAAGAAAACGATGCACTGAGCCACGGGACGACGGCTTCATAGTCAGTCAAACGCTACGAAATCGTCAAATTGTGTAGGTGGATCTCAAACAGAACCTCGAGGACGTCAGAGGTATACGATTAAGCCTATGGACAGCCAGAAGGAGACTTCAGGCCGTCAATATATCGCCCAGCTCGGGGCGCTCCCTATATTGCTCCGTGAGCATCGAGTTGCGAGATTGAGATTCGCTCAAAATTTTTCGTCATGGACTCAACAAGACTGGAATATTGTTTTATTCCCCGATGAAGCTCGTATATCAATTAGTGGTGAGGATCGACGTCGGCGAGTCTCACGAAGACCTGGAGAACGCTTTGCAGATGTGTGCTTTGAGGAAATCACCCCTTACAGTGGAGGCTCCGTAATGTTTTGGGCTGGTATTAACTCAGATAACCGTACCTAGTTAGTTTTTATTGAAAATGGCACACTTAATGCGACAGTACATAACAGAGGTTCTTATTACTCATGCCCAACCCGCATTTACAGCAGTTGGAGGCGAGTCAATTTTTATGGACGACAACGCTCGCGCCCACCGCTCTAGAGACGTTGATGCGTATATGCAGGAGGCCGGAATTCGTCGGTTAGACTGGCCAGCTAGAAGTCCCGAACACATATGAGATAATCTCAAACAACGCGTCAGAGCCGTAAAACCAGTTCCAGAAACCATTCAGGTCCTTAAAAATGAGATAGTCGCTGAATGGGAACGTATTCCTCAGGAAATGATAAAAAACTTCATCGAAAGCGTGCCTAGCAGATTAAGCGCATTGCTTTTAGCTAGAGGAGACCATACTCGTTACTAAATTTTCAAATTTTATGTTAAATTAATAAAAAATATTCAAAAATGAAATTTAACCTTGTTTAATGTACCAATGTGAAAAAGCTCGTCTGTGGACTTTACATCGTTATTTTTATTTATTCGCACTTTTAATTACTGAAGTAGGTAAAAACGATATCTCAATAATAAATAACAATATTCTCATCATATCACCATATAAAATGCATAAAATAAGAATAAAATAACTCTGATATGGTTTATTCCTATGAGTACCCGTTTTATATACATATATATATATATATATATATATATATATATATATATATATATATATATATATATATATATATATATATAATGGTTGAATTGATTATAAAATTGTTCATAAGTAATAAGAAAAATATAATATTTAATGAATACGGGATCATGTGCTTTTATTTTGGAATTTTATTGAAATAACATGGAAACAGAAAAAGTTTTACAACGAAATGGAGAGATTATTGCGTTTAAATGTAAAATTCTTTAACTTTAATAAAGTTTTTCAAGTTTTATAGTTTTCTTGAGTCTTTGTGGAACATAGATTAGAATTTAAATGACATATATTTCAGGTTATGGACGAATGAAATGTATTTTTATCTATAATACTATGAAACCAAAAAATCTGAAGGCGATCGGATACTTCTTTCAATTTTGCCAAACCTTGAAAGCGGACACAAAGTACGTTAATATATATGCGGATACAGACATATGCACTCATTGACTCTATTCATTGTTATATTATTCAAAAACACTCTGATTCTCTAATGTTTTTGGTAAAAATACAAATCAGCGTAAATCAATTGCAATAATTTTTGATGTATAAGTTATTTAGTTTATAAAATTTATAAAAGTTTAAGGGTTGGATAAAATTATATACTTGCTAACAACAATAAAAATGATTTTAGTTAATATGTTTTTTTTTTGCAAATGTATATTTATCTTGTGATTTTGCACTAAATTGTACCTCAAAATACAGAACTTACGTTATGTACGACTTTCTCGTAGACTAGATCTACTCGAACGTCTTTAGATGCCCATCTTAAGAAACTTTCCGACATCCTATCACTTATCACTATCAACATTTACGTCGAGAGCATAATTGCAATTAGGGCGGGATCGAGGGCGCTGGTCTTATCTCGGAGGCGGATGAGGGCGCTCCCTATATTGGCCGATAAATGACGCTTCAGAAAATAATGATTAATGAAGATGAGAGATGTTTAATGGCGCTACGTTTTGCCGTGAAGTTAGTAGCGCGTACTCGGCGAGTGTTGGACACGATTCCTCTTGCGCGTTGTATTGTTAGGGTCGGTCTTGTTGAGTATACCATATCAGACCGGAAAATTTTTGTTTGTTTAATATAATTACGAATTTTAATGTGACCTGGCAAATAGGAGTACACATACACACACACACACACATATGTATATATTTATATATATATATATATATATATATATATATATAAATATATATATATATATATATATATATATATATATCTGTAAAGTTTTACATTACATGTTTGTTACATGCTTGTGTTTATTACTGATATTAAGGTAAATTTTTATAAAATAACCTGAGATTACCATATTGATAAATCTACCATATAATATAATTGAAGCCGAGGAAAAAAATCTGCGCGCTCATGATGCAAAAACCAATTAACGAATTTTAATGCTGCAATAGCTTTGTGCATTCAATATTTTTAGAAAATATTATTTCAGGTTCAGGTCTGGGATTTTATAAAAGTCAAAACATCTTTCTTTTGGAATCTTTATCTGTATGTTAGAGCAGCGAGCAAAAAGAACTAGATCGATTGGAATAGGTATTTCAGTGTGACAATGTTCGAGCTTAATACAAAAAATATTGGCTACTTGTTTTAATAATAAAATCCCTAATGCTACAATATTAAATTATATTTTTACACAGCAAGAATCAGGTGTACGAACTGATGAATAGAAATTACTCACTCTCACATAGAAATCAGCGAATATATGTGTTATTTCTATATCGGTCAAGGAACCCTACTTTTGAGATGGAAATATTATAACTGGGGAAAAAATGGAAGGTATTTAGAAAAAAATCTACGCAAAAGTATTCTCGGGTAAAAACTAACTCTTGCTATATAATAAATAATTAAATAACTCTGTAGTGAGACTTTATTATGTATACAAATATATTCTGGATTAAGTGTGATTCGATAAGTTTATGTACAATTTGGTTAATGCACATTTATCAAACTCTTATATGCTTGAATGCAATAAATAAGAGGATTAAGGCATGCAAATGGCGCGACAGCTCAGTGCAGTTGGAGCAGGGCCAGCTGGCAACACACCGAGTGGCTGGAGTATCTTCCTTCCTCATCGTATTCCATTGTCGGAAGTAATTTGAATAGTTTACTGCGCATCATCGGAAATTGAACGAAATGGCGTAATAATTGCATTAACTTTCCTAAAGTGCAAAGCTCTAGAGTGAATTCAGAGCTGGTACAACAGTCTTTAGAGATAAGTATTTGGAGATATACAAATTAGACTTCAGGTCAGATTAAGCAGGGTTTTCGTAATTAGGAGATAAAAATTTGTTACAGTAGATGTTTCATAATACCCATTTCAGAGAGAATAAAGTTTTTTTTAGGCGTACTTACTTTCCACCTAAAAATGGCTTTACCAACTGACAAATTACTTCAATCTTCATAATTAACATAAACTTTCAAATTCTTTTAGCTTATAGTGTACTGTGTACATATGATGTCAAATATTTTTAGAGCGAGTAGGTAACGAGTAATAATGCTTTAAGTGGTAAAAATCGGAATGTACCCGACAATGCGGGTTAATAAATTTAACCATTATTTTATACTTGGAAAAGTTACTTTTTTACTTTGAAAGTTTTTTATTGCTGAAATATTTGCATCATATTAATTATAAATAAATGATGCCCCCTCTTGCACGGTTCTCATTGGCTATGATAATCTCTGTTATAATCACGGTTCATAATCTCTAGTATAATCACGGAACTTCCTTTTTTTGCTCATTTATATCAAGAATTGCGGTAGTTATTTGTCCAATATCCTCATCGTTAAATAGATAAATAATCATTTAAATGTGTGCCACAAAATATTGATAACTCATTAATTGATAAATTTCACCTGAATAAGACTTGTAGAAATAGTGGAAAATTAATTTAAATTATTTGAAAACATTTATCTAAAATGTTTTATTTTGTGTTTGGAATCGAGACGCCTTCGAAATCTTCAGTGTTTTCGTGGCTGAACCGACTGATTTTTATAAGGTCGCAAATTATTTTATTTAGGATTGCTTTTCTTAATTTTTTTATTCAGATTAATGTTGAATTTATATTTGAATGCTGTTTTTAGGTAACTTTTTATTAGACTTCTGACTTAATACTATGTAAGTAATACTCCAGATCTTCCATTCGATCTATCTTTCCGTATCTTTAAAACAAATTTATGTCAATTGTGACGGTACAATAAAACTAACCTGTAGTGTTCCATCATTGTCCTTTCTTGTGGTTATAACAATTTATACAAGGATATTTTGCCCCTCCTTTGAGCTGGTTGAAATGTTAATAGTATTAATGCAATATATATATATATATATATATATATATATATAATACCCTCCTGTAAGCTTGATGGGAAGCGAAGTTCTGGGTGCGGTACAACAGAAGTGAAACTTTGAACTGTGAAATAATACTGGTGTTTTTGAATTTTCTAATTCATTGTAATAACAAAAATTAAAATTATAAACATTAGTCTTATTTTTACATCTATCGGCACTCTGAGTAACAATTATATACATTTTAATGTGGTTTCTCTATTAGTCAAAACATATGATAGGCTGCACAAGCATAATACAAAATGTAAATACAACTTAATTGAAATAATAATTAATATAATAATAATATAATTTATTATTATATATACATATATTATTTATACATACTATTTTTGTATTTATATAAATTTCTATGAACTTAATTCTTTTCATTGCTTGCGTCACTACCATATCTTTCACAGGCGTAAAACAGGGTACGTGCTAGAAAACTTATAAGACCTAGGATAATCGCTATAGCTTTTCTCTAACTTCCTTTTTTTTAATGATTTTTTATTTAGTAATTTCGTAAGTAATGGTTGCATGACCCCCCCACCCCCCGATCATATTTTTGTATATTTTTCCATATTTTTGTATATTTTTCAGAATATCTTTTAAAATATACAATTTAAAATTATGAAAAATATATTATATTCATTATACGGGACAAATAAAATATAAAAAATTTAATATTTAATTTATCCTGTTTTAATTATTAAATGGATATTTAAAAATGGTAGCTAACGAAAAACATGTGAGTTAATAAGATTTAGAGCTATGTTAAATTTCAAGTTTCTATGTTGTATCGTTACTGAGAAGATCGGCTGTGACAGACGAACAGAGAGGCTGCCATCTGAGTGATCTTATAACGGTTCTGTTTCGATCTGCCATTGTGCAATGGAAAAATCTTACACGAAATATTGGAACGAATTTGTTGGAACGTTATAAATGACTAACAAACGCAGTCACATAGAAGTAAGGTCTAAACTGGATAAAATTTTAATTAAACCTTTCAAATATCGAGTGCGTAATGTTTCTGAAGTTAACTATTGACTCCAAGGAGTTGCATTTTTGTAATGTAATTCGTAACGTCAATACATAATATTTTTAGAGGGTCAACTATCAATACCTAATAAAAACTAAACTTTGTTTTACACTTTGATATCCATTCTGTAACAATGCTATCAAACTACAAAATAAAATTAGACGTTTAACTTTCTTTTTATGCAGAAGAAAATGTCATGAATAATGCTGATCTAACCGTCTTTATCTATTTTTATCTCCATATTCTGGATTTTTTTGAGTACTTCTGTCGGAATATTCGAGCATATTGAGATTTTTGGGTGTTTTTTTCTAAAATTTGAAAAAAAATACAAATTATCCGTTTTTTTTATTTATGATTCAACAAACTTTCATTTGATGTCCTACAATATGATAAAAGTTATAATAAAAGTGATCAAGAAAATTGTAAGGAAGACAAAATAATGCCTTTAATTCGAAATCATACATGTAAATAGCCTTTTGAAGTTATTGTATCATTTGCGCCCTAAATTAATACGTTTTCAAGTTTATGTTTTTATTTCTACTTTCCGTAAGCTCGCTACCTATGGTCACTAAATAATACTTAAATGGAGTTAATAAACACTCGTGTTCTACGACAAGTGTTTATTTACTTCATTTAAGCATTATCGGAACGAAATATCAACAGCCGTCTACGAATAAGCGTAAAAGGTCAAAGTTTTGCCTTTAGCATAACTCTGTTGGCTTTGAGCTTAGAGCGAAAGTTTTGAGACGGAAGAGAGAATTGACTGTAACAGAGAAGTTATACTATATCCAAAAGTCGGTCGGGCGGGATATTGCAGAACATCGAGCGTCGCACCTCATGTGTAAGCATGATAAAGTCTTATGTCTAACTACATTTGAACATATTTGTAGTTATGTGGAGATATTGGTTAATACTTCAGTATTGGCTCTGACAAGGCAAAGGATTGGGATAAACAGAAAGTTATGTTGTCGAAGTTAAACCGTGCATCTTTTTAAAATTTCTTTGTATCTAATTTCACTTTAGTGAAAATAATTTTTATGCGATATTGGTATATAAAATACACTCAATCATGATGATTGGTAAATAAAGAATAAAAAGTGTAGTAGAAAAAATAAAAAAGGAATCCAATTCATTATAAAATACTAGATAAATAATGATATATATTACCAACGCATGTGCCAGGAACAAATCAGATGCCAGATACAACATATTTTTAAAAGTAATACTTTTATACGATATTATAAACATATTTACCAAATTATATAAATGTCATTATTATGGAAATATCATTATGATGTAAATTTAAGATATCTATAAGTATCGTTAAATGTAAACTATTTTGGCAGGTAGAACAAACCAAATAGTGTAACAGTGATAATACTTTGATAACGGTTTTTGGTATCAACAATAAAAATAATTGTAAACTTTTTGTTTATCAGCTGATGCATGTTCACTGTACAAGAATATTTTCACTGTCATCTGGAACCGAATGTCTTTAAACTTGTAATTGTTATAGGTAGTTTATTACACAAAAACAGTACTAATAAATGGATAGTATTTAAAATATAAGATAAGTTAATAATTTTCAACTTCGGGGCTACAAATATTTTAACTTTAATAGTATTTACAAATGTTTCTAATTTTTCGCCAAGGCGATATGTTTCTATATAATAACTAAGTAAAGATTTTATAATGGAATGACTCTAGTTAGAACTGTCGCTGGAGTCCAATTCTATTTTTAACCGATATCAAAAATAGGAAAGGTTCCCAGTGCGACATGTATATATTTTTTTCATGTATGTGCAGCTGTAACTCGGAGACGCGTCGACCAATTTCATTATTGTTGTTTGTTTGAAAGAAAATGATTTCAGAGAAGTCTCATAAAATCTTGGCTAAGTCCTGATAATGGATTGCAGAGATATTCTAAGGATGAAGGTACAAGGTCCGTTGAGAGTACAAGTTCCAACAGATGATAGCACAAGGTCCTTTGACCAAACTGATATCGAGTTTGAACTCATTTGACCTTTGTTTGTAAGTACTTTAGGCCCAGGTTTGGTGATGAAGCTGGAAGGTGGTGGCAGAAATATTCAAGCAAGAAGTCGATTCATCAAATTAGGGCTCTTTAATTTGTCCATTGGTTACTACCTGATAGTGACAAGAGTCTAACGATGAAGCCGGAAGATGGTGACAGGAAATCCTCAACGGTGAGGGGTAGATTCCTTATGTTAGCGCGTGTTTGATTTTTCTTGATGATTTGTTTGGTCATAAGTAGTGGCAATGGTTTGATGATTGAGTCAGACGGTGAAATCAACTGTTCAAAGGTGAGGAATAGACTCATCGTGTTTGCAATCATTTGACTTGCCTTGATGAGTTCTTTAATTACAAGTAGTGACCAGGGTCTGATAATGATACAGATAGGTGGTGACAGTACTCCACAATGAGAAGACGTAATTTCATCGAGTTTGAGGTCGCTTGACGGTCCTTTGAGCCACATCTGGTGGCCAGGGCTTGTTGATAGAAACAGGTGATGACAGAAATTTCTTAACGGTGAATGGTAAGGGTTCGATTCAGTCTCTTCTTTAAAGGTATGGTACTCAAAAAAATTGAGTCTAATAGTTTTTCACGACTATGATATTATGCACTCAAAAAATCTTACACGGAATATGAAAACGAATTTGTTGGAACCTTACAAATAAGTAACAAACATAAATATATAGAAGCAAGGTCTAAGCTCGATCGATTATGTAAAAGTTATTGAAGAATCATCCCCTCAACGTGCAACCAAACACAAAAAGTACAATCTTTTTAAGTTTATAAACCACTTGCACCCTAAGTTGATAAATTTTCAAGTTTATTTCTTTATTCTTTATTTCAACTTTCTTTTCTTTTTATAGCTCGCTGCATCTGGTCACTAAATAACCCTTAAATGGGTTAAATAAACACTTGTTGTGACAAACGTCTGCGAATAAGCATAAAAGTTCAAAGTTTTGCCGATAGCTTGACTCTGTAGGCTTTGAGCTTTGATCGAAAATTTTGAGACGGAAGAGAAAATTGGCTGTAACAGAGAAGTTATGCGATTATCCGAAAGTCGGTCGGGCGGGATATTGCAGAACATGGAGTGCCGCGTCTCATGTGTAAATACGATAAAGTTTTATGTATAACTAGGTTCGAACATATTTGTAGCTGTACGGAGATATTGGTGAATACTTCAGAGTTAGCTCTGTTATGGTAGAATATTGGGATAAATGGAACGTTATGTTGTCAATCTTAAACTTTGCGTATTCTTTTAAAATTTCTTCCTATATGATCTCACTTTGGTCACATAATCAAAGTTTTGTACAATATTGGTACATAAAGTACATTGAATTATGCCGATTTGTACATAAAGAATGCAAAATATTGTGGAAGGCCAAAAAACAAAAAAATTATCGAATAAGCAGACAATGTTAAATATAAAATAAGTAATGAAATCACCGACGTACGTCCCAGGAACAAGTCAGTTGAATTTGAAACAGATGTCAGATAAAACACCTTTTTAACAGTAATTCTATTAACATCATATTACAAATGTATTTACTAAATTATATAAAGGTCAATATTATTTAAATGTTATTATCGCGTCAATTTAAGATCGTTAAATGTTAACTATTTTGCCAGAGAGAACAAACCAAATAATTGTAACAATAACAAAAACAGTTAGATATGAATTGGCTCACTGATAATTTAAATGACAAGACTGGTATTAACAATAAAAAAAATGTTTAATATAGTTAATTGTTCACCAACTACAAAGCTTCGTTCATTGTATGAGCTTTCTCAAAAGGAATGTTCTTCATTGTTTTTTAGAATCAAATGCCTTCAAAACCTTTAATAGTTGCAGGTAGTTTATTGAAAAAAAAATTGTATTTATAAATAAAGTCTTTAAAATGTAAGGTTAGTAGGTACTTTTCAACTTTAAGGCTACAAATATTTTAGCTTTGGGTCATAATTAGGGAATTGTTTCTAATATTTTGCCAAGGCAATATGCAACTACAATGCTTCGTTCACTGTATGAGCTTTTTCAAAAGGAATGTTCTTTATTGTTTTTGGAATCAAATGCCTTCATTCCTTACGGAACAGTTTCTATTCTTTTGCCAAGGCAATATGTTTGTACATATAGGCAAGCTATGTGAAGGAAACATTTTTTTTATTGAATTACCCTAGTTGGAACTGGCGTGTGAATCGTCTAATTTCTGGTTTTAACCGATTTTAAAAATGGGAAAAATTTCCAATTAGGCGTGTATGTATTTTTGTTTCAAGCTATAACTTGGAGACACGTTGACTAATTTCCTTCTTGTTCTTCGTTTTAAAGAAAATCGTTCCAGAAAGGTCCCATGTAAATATAGTCAGAACTTGATAATGGACTCTGGAGATATCTTAAGGAACCTTTCAACCGATGAGAGTACAAGGCTCGTTTGAGAAAAATGATATCGAGTTTGAATTTATTTGGCATAACTTTATAAGCATTTTAGTTACAGGTCAGAGTTATTGATGGAGCCGAAACATGGTGACAGAAATTCTGAAGTAATAAGTAGATCCATCGAGTTTGAATTCATTTCATTTGTCCATTGGTAACCAAACCAAATGGTGAAAAAAGTCTGACGATGAAGCTGTTAGATAGTGATAGGAGATCCTCAATAGCGAGAAGTACATTCATCATGTTCGTTTAACTTGTCTTAACGGGTCTTTTGGTCACAAGTAGTGTATAGAGTCCCATGATGAAGCCGAAAAATTTCATAGAAGTAATTTCATTGAGTTTAGATTCGTTCGACTTATCATGACCAGTCTTTGGTCCCAAATGATGGGAAAGGTCTAATGATGGAGTCGGATGGTGGTGACAGCCACTCTTCATTGTGTTTGGACTCATTTTACTTGCCTTTGGAAGTAGTAGTAGTAGTATTAGGGTCTGAAGGGTGGTGATCATACTCTACAAATTATTTACTCTACAAGTGCGACGAGTAATTTCTCGTTCTTTTTTTATGAATCCTTTTATCATAAATGGTGATCAGGTGTTTACAGGATGCTCATAGTCTTAATGGTAAAAGGTGGGTTCATCGGATGAGTCTGATGAGTCCTTTGGTGTGGCTAGTGATGGCTAAATCATCAGATAATGATGAAGTGGAAAGACGATAACAGGAACTCCTCGGTGGTAAAGAGAAAACTAATAGAGTTTTAAATCGTTTCACTTAGACAAGAAAGATAAAGTGAATAGTTTAGTATTGCTTTCAGGTGTATACAAAAGCATGAAGCAAGTGAAATATTTGTAGGAAGCTAAGTAGGTAAGAAATTATGCACACAACTTATGCAAGAAATTAAGAAAAAGAAAAACTAAGCAAGGCAATTCATTTAAGAAGAAAAAAATGCATATTAATTGTTTTATATTTTTCAATATTTTTCACTTATGGAAAATCAAATATTTTCTATTAACAATCAGTTACTTATGTATAGCCTAATTTATATTAAAGTTATATTACTTATAAAATCGAAAAAATTAATCAGTCAATTATGGATAAGCAAAGATTTTCTATTCACCTTAATGAAAGCCGTGTGGTAGTATTAACTATATGCACTTTGGAAATAAATGTTTTAGGGTCCGCTGAAATGCAAATGCCCGCGAGCTTTTAAGGTTTTAATTTGGTTTTGAATAGTAGTTATTGCTAAAAATTAAACACGAGAATTTTTTCTATTCAATAAAATTGGCTGAAATTTGTCAACAAATTTAATTATCCTGATCGGATCGTATAAACTAATTTCTAGTTTAACTCGGAAATTAGTATTGGCAAAGAGGAGGTAGTTAAAATAATTCTGAAAGTTATCTATAAGAAGGCAAGGTAAAAAACAACTACCTAGACATACCAAATATACTTCTCGAATAATATCTTTTTAGAGATAAAACATAAATAATTATGTTAGTTAAAAATCTGCCTCAGTACTTTCCAGAAAAGACAAACATCTCAAGAAAGTCCGAAAATTTGCTATTTTCAGAACAATCAATGCATGAACCAGAAAGCGCGTTCAATAAAACTATGGAATTCAAAAAACACTAAATTTCTTCGGATTCATGATCAATAGCGGGTAATAAAAAAAATCTTTGAATACATTGTTGACTACAGACATCTTACGTTCGTGGACTGAATTTCGCGTAAAGGAATTTATTTGAAGAATTTTGCCAATAAGGCAGTTAAATAATATAAATACTGTTCCCTTTAAGGATATATAATATACTTTCTGAATACTGAGACAATGATAGTTTATCGATTTTGAGTAGACACTGCCTCAATGATCCGAAAGAGTTTAAACATTTTGTGATTGTATACGAAATTGGAACATAAACATTTTCTGTTCAATAGCTGAGAAATTCAAAAATGTCTGTAAGGTAAATGCAATATTTGCAATGTATTGGTATATGTACAAATAATATGTTTTTTTTAAATTTCTTCACTGTTACGGAGGCATCCGTTGGCAGTTAACGCGTGCGTCTACCAGAATCAAACGTTCTCTTTATTTCATATAAATTAAGAATATAATAACTAATTCAACTATGACATTTCACATTAGCACCGACTATGTTTAAACACTATATTAATGCTATTGAATGTTAGGTCACGTTTTGCTTTGCTGAACACAACTATAAACACATCAGAATTTATAATTCAGAACTTAACTTTAAATATTTAATTAAATAAAACTATTATGATATGCACTTATGTTGCTTTTTAATATTCTTTTCAATATCACATTAATTTATTTTAATTTCCAAATTTTGTAGTTTTCTGTAATTTCGAATAGTCAATTAACAATAAATTATAACGTCATCTGTCATAACTCCATTTTTTATTCTATATAAATAACACAATCTTCAAAGATAAAAATATATTAATCCGTTTGAATTCTTCATATGAA
This sequence comes from Druceiella hillmani, assembly GCA_039881145.1. Classification (NCBI taxonomy): domain Eukaryota; kingdom Metazoa; phylum Arthropoda; class Insecta; order Lepidoptera; family Hepialidae; genus Druceiella; species Druceiella hillmani. Next base: position 4,559,802 of record JAYKKI010000125.1, on the reverse strand, counting down.
GAAAATTAAATAACGACGTCCTGTCCCACCCTGTCGATTGCAGATATTCGCCGGAAATAGAGTGAGCCCGAGTAGCATGCAGATCGCAACGAATGGGTGCTCTATGCAATAAAGATTCTGACGAATCCTTCTGCAGTTGCCAAATCGATTTGCGGAATTGACCGATTTAAGCCAAAAGAACCTTTCTATTTACACTCGAATCGATTTCATATTTCATGCGTTTATTGGCTTGAACGTCGTGAAATGCGTTGCAAATATTTCTTTAAGTGTAATAGTTTACTACACTGGGTTATATGAATGTCGTTAATAACATAAGACACAGGTAACTTAAGTATAGCACAAGAAAAGTATTAACAGATAAATTTGGAAAATAAAATTAAAATGAAATAAAAATTAATATAAAATAATAAAGTTTTTTTTTAATTTAGAAAAGTAAGTAAATAAGGGATTGGGCTGAGACAGCAATTATCTGTACATATAATAAAACTGAAAATTTTGCATGTCTCTGTATTAAAAATATTCACAAAAAGTTATCGAGGGGGTAAAAAATAATTGAGGGGATGAATGAATTAAGAACATTTTTGGAATATGTTTGTGTGTTCGTGTATTTACCTGTATACGCATTCATCATGTAAAAGCTGCTGACTCGATGGGAACGGAGTTTACAAAAAAAATCCGCTTGACGATCACACTTGAAATTTAACAGATATACATATATACATATATATATATATATATATATATATATATATATATATATATACTCGTATATACCTTAATAGCTAATATTAAAAAGATTTATACGTAAATTTTGGGAGGAGATTTAATATCTCTTATACCCGTATGTATATGTTCCCCCTCTTTAATTATGTTAGGTTTTATTAAATATTTATCAGGCAAACCCACATTTAGCGATTTTTTTCTGTTTTTGTGACAAAGTCATAATTTTTAAAGGGTCTTGAAATTATTAAAACTGGAAGGTCATTATTTTGAAATTATAAAATGTAATATTTGTCTCGCTTATATTATGCGAAATACGAAGCTATTTTAATTAGGAAGAATAATCATGAGGGTTTACATTAACAATTTAAATTATAAAAGTAGAAATAAAAATCAATCACACAAATCACACAAACAATAAATATATATTAATAATACTTGAAATAATGCAATCTAATCATACCATATTATCTATATTATAAAATAATAATATGAGTAATTGGTCCAAAATTAATTCCAATAGTCGGAATCGTGATGAAGATCACGTTTGGTTTGAGTTTGGTTGCGCGATTCAGGCAAGTAATATTCATGTTTGGTTCAAAATCAAAGTACGGGACGGGATTAATAAACTGAAAAGATTTGGCCAACCGAGTTATACGGCGTAGCAGACTGCGTGTCGTAGCAGGCGACTACGAAAATAACTCTGGCGCAAATAAGTTGATCAATTTATTCGGTTTGTACGTAGCTTGCAGAATTTGTGCCTTGCTTGACCGCGTAAACGTAATTCAAGTGATTCTTTACAAAATATCAAGTTAAAGCGTCTTCGTCGCCTACTTAGCTTTTTAGGGTTCTGTATGCATACTAGAAACCCATTTGCCACGTTCATTTGTCTGCCTGTTTGTCCATCTGTATGTCACAGCTCTTTTACTTGCAGACTTAAAGACTACAAAATTTGGCATCATTATACATATTTACAACCCGAACAAACATATAAAATAAAATCTTTTAAGGAGTTTTCAGGGTATCTTCCCATAAAATTGGGGAGTTACCCACATGTTGTTGGGGTGAATTTTATGTTTCGGTCTTTCTAAAATATTTTAGGTCTATCATGAACACTTACTTGACAATGGAATCCGTTTACGGAATATTAAACTTAAAGTGACTATTTCTGTTAGAGTTACGTGTGCCCAGCCCCTAGCATCAAAACCGCTATTTTTGAATATCACAAAAATTATTTAATTTTTCACAACTAAGTGAAACTACGTGGTGTGTTATTATTTCTTCTTTATATGAGATCTCTCCAATCTTTACAAATTGTCCGCCTGAAATGTTGTTATTCAACGAACCCTAGGTCGTAGTAAATAATTTAAGTAAAGTAGAAATAATACTACATCACATAGTTTCATTTAGTTGTGAAAAATTAAATTATAATTAATTTATACAAAATTAACGCCAAATATGTTCAATATCTCAAAACTATTCACAACAGTAATATATAAAAAGAAATTAAAAGGAACATAATTACTACTAGTAGGTTCTACTAGAGTAATAGTCGACCAACTTATGACATGTAGTTGGGACCGCAAAAAGTTCATAGAAACTCTGTGATTTAAATTGATTGCAGAAATAATTTTGTATTTTTAAATGTATATTTATTATTTCTATGAAAGATATAGTAAGCACTAAATAAGTGCCGAGCCAATTGGCAGACCATTGTCCTGCGGTATTTTGAGCACTATTAAGAGGTTAATACTCATCGTGAACACGGAATGTGAATCAGGTTAAACATACCAATACAAGTTTTAAACTAAAATTCGAGCAGAAAGACAAAGCCTTTCATTTCAATTATAAAGTGTCCCGAGAAAGTTACAAACTTTTCAAATAAAAAAGTTGTCCGTCCGACTAGAAATTGTTCGACTTTACCTTTTACAAACTAGAGGAAAGCCATTTTAACAAAAACCCCTTTTTATACGCTACTGTCAAAGCTTTTCACATGTTTGGAAGCTTTCCTGAAAGATATTTTAATTGAAATAATGTTTTCCTTACTCTGTGAAAATATCACTACCTCAGTCATTATTAAAAGGCAATGAAGCTGACGCTGTAGTCAAATTTTATAGATGTGATAACTTTCATGGATGTGAACTGAATTAATTATTTTTTATTTGAATACTCGTTTTCATGAAAAGCCTAGACCTATGAAATTGAATGAAATTGGCATCAGTGATGATAAGCCTAAAAGGAAAATATCTAATATGAGCATAAACAAATGAACCCTTGATAGTTTTTTGTAATTGATTTTATGTTTCGGTCTCACCATCTTAGATAAGTTAGCTTTAATTCCGCAAAAATATATACATAACGCGAGAGACATATTATTATAGCAGGCTATAAACGTCTGTCGAAAAAAAATTAATTAATATTTGTCCTTTTCGATAAAATGTTCTGCAATGGCCAAATCGGTTTATAGAATTGAATTATTCGCATTAATTTCACATCCCAAATGAGTTAGCGCACATTTGGATCGACGCCATATTTTGCTTGATTATTAACTTCGGCGTAGCGGACTGTGCGAAATTTGGTCACGACTGTGTTTTTTATCATCTCTGTTAGTGCGTTATTATAGCTTATTTTGGTATGTTAGCGCGTCCATATATATTTTTTATATTTCAGCATACATTGCGACTATAACAAGTTACTTTAGAAAAAAACTTACTTCTTTTCAGGAAATTTTTTTTGAATATCGATACGTTGTGCTTTTGTTATATGGCTGATTGTAATAGGACTAATAAGCCAAAGCTATGAATTATACAGTTTTCCGAGAAATGTATTTAATTTCTGTTGGCACATCGGTACTATCATTTTTTCGATGCCCTTCTTGATTTGTATTGTTAAAATTATTTTTGTAAAATTGTAAATTATCGAGGTACCCACATTTTAATTAGACAAAGATAAACTATTTAACGTTTGCGAAAGGTAGCAGCACGTTTTAGATAGTCAGTAAATTGTTTAACTGAATTTTAACCGTTTGACATTCTTAATGCAGGGAAGGATAATGCTCTGCCAATCAAAAATACTGAAGTCGAAGAAACATGAATATGTCCAAAGATGAAATTCATAATTCCTGAAGTTAAAAACTTCCCCTAAGTATATTTTTTATCACTTACTAAATCTGTCAATATAATTATGTGGTATAAATTCAAAAATACTTCAGATTTTTGAAAAGTTTATCACCGTATTTAACTTCCTTTTGACAATTTGTCAATTTATTATCTGTTTGATTCTTTACTTTTTAAACGACTATTATGGTAAATTTGACTAAAATCAGTACATATTTTAAAACCAAGTCGCTTACTGTATTGTCTGTTTTGTATTTTTTCAGAAACTATTAAAGGAGTTTTTTTTTCTTTATCTGTAGTACATAGATTGATTCGGAAGGACAAGGGAGTTTAGAGTGTATAATTTATGATTATTTTATGAATGTTACCCAAGCTGTGACTATGAATAGCGATGTAGTCGGAAAAGCATTGACCCAAGAGGTATCTTTTTGCACGCTGCCCAAACCTTTAGAGATACTTGAAAAGAATGTACGACATTATTTTCCTCAAAAGTTCAATTACAAAGTCCGAGTCAGTATAAGCGTATGTACGTATTACATAAAATCTATAATCAACTTTTTATTGTTTAAAGAAAAGCATAACGTTTCAGTAAAATTTCCAACATCCTATTGTACAAAACCTTTTTAATCATTTTCAAATTAAGTTTTATAGTGATATTTTTAAACTTATACCGAACCCTTTTATTTGTAATTTCTAACTGATCAAATGAACTTACAATGGTCTCTTTTATAACTCATTTTACAGATTATCTTTTATACCATAGTTTTTTAACAAAAAAATTAAATGTTATTACAGTGTTTTAAATTAAGAAAATTATATGGACGAGCTTTCAGGCATTGAGACCGGGATGCATGGTTACTTGAAATATATAAATTATGTGCCACTAACAAGTTATTTTACAAATATAAAAGACAGTGTAAGAAAATAGGCAGGCCAATTTTAACTAACAAATCACTTGCTTTATTAAATTTTTGTCACAGAAAACTTATTATTTGTACATTACTGTAAAGAAAATAATGGTACCCGAGTATATTTCAGGACGATTTTTTATAAAATATACAATTTTTGTGTTCTTATTTTAATTTAAAAAACAATATTTAAGTTTTATAATGCTAAAAATATGGATTTTAGAAACGTCTAAAATTATTTAATTGCAATTAAAAAATAGACCTGATATAAATATCTGTGCTTCTAGTGTAAAGTTTCGGTATGCTTTAAATTCTATTAAGTTATATGTTCCCAGTGTAATTTAATTAATGACATACATGTATTTTTATGTTATATTGGAAAATAACCAACACGCTTTTATCAGCAATTCTGGGGAATGTTATAGAAACTTTCCCGGATGCTTTTAATTAGCAACTGATTTTCCCAATAACTTTATAGAAATAAATGCAAGTTTACATTCGTGTTATCTGACAAAGCTGCTCTCATGCTCGTGGACTGTAGTAGGAATCAGCTTCATGCTTTGATTCTTCCAATTAAGAAAATGTTCTGTTTGAGTTGAAATGTAAATATTTTGTTTGGTCACAATGTGAGTTATGACCAAACAGAATACATGATATTGAACTGTGTAGAGGGTTCATTAATTGCCCACAAAATATTTTGAAGCATTACGTTTTTTCTATTAAATTCCATGATGAAAATTCCTTATAAATATTGCATAGAAATATTTCAATGTTTTATTATTTTATTGGTATAGAATATGTATTCTTACTGCTACTGCCTTTACCGCCATTGAAATTTGACTTGTTTATTTACATATTTCTAAAAAAGGTTTTAAATATTAATGCAGATACTCGACCTAGATATTTATCGGCGTTCAGTCACATTCGGTGATGTCCACAATGTAGCTTCTCAGTATGGCGTCCTGTTCACACAGCAAATTATGTTAGTTTTGAAGGATTGATGATTTTTTTTTAAAGCGTTATGTTAGTTTTGAATTAAGCAAATCTAAGGAGCACATATTATCTCGCTCGATCAGATAGAGATCGAGAAATCGGGCACCAGCTACTTTGGAGGACCTCAAAAGTGCATTCACAGAAAAATATAACCTAATACCACAAAATGTCATTAACGATTTAATAAAAAGCATGCCCAGACATTTATAAGCAGGTGTTACCGCAAGATGTGGTTACACTGAATAATAACCCTATCACCTCACAATTAAATGAAACTACGTGATGTAGTATTATTTCTACTTTCTTTAAGTTCTTACGAAACTTAGGTCGTGGCTAAGTTTCGTTGTATTACAACATCTTCAGGTGGGATATTAGCAAAGATTCTCCATCTTTGCTAGATCCAATCTTTGCTAATAGCCCACCTGAAGATGTTGTAATACAACGAAACCTAGGTCGTGGTAAAGAACTTAAAGAAAGTAGAAATTATACTGCATCACGTAGTTTCATTTAATTGTGAATAATGAATTTCCACAAAATTAACGCCAAATATATTCAACCCTATCACCTATTAAGAAAACAATCAGTCTTTAGAACAACATTCAATTTTCACTCTGATAGGTCAAAACTCCTTACTCTAAGGTACTAAGATTATTGCCTTTAATTTGTTTTTTTCAGTTAAGTCTAAGTTTAAAGTCTAAGAATAAATCAGTTTTTCGATAAATTTTCCCCCTTTTTTGCATTCCACTAAATATGTCCGCGAACGTACATAAATACAGCCTAGGCCGAAAAAATAATGATGGGAACAATATTGCCTTAACTATGTAGAACAATATAAAAAAATTGGTTAGTTAGTTCAAACAATTTGAAAAGGCATTTTAGGACCATATTTAGTACGCTAAACTATCGAAAATTATGAAAAATTATGTAAGTTAATACAAGTTGTCTACCAAGTTATAGGGAAAAGCTTTTGAACATGAAATTTTTCCTAAGAGCAAGAGCAATGACTAACCTGAAACTAAAACTAAGCGATGGAATTAAAAACACAAATATTCAGAATAATTTTATTAGAGGCAATCTGGGAAATATACTGAATATAAATCTCGTATGAATAATTACCAAGTACATAGTAAAAAAGCTTATAATTATTTTTATCTACGACTAATAATTAACTTTAACTGTTTCAATGCATCCAATTGCTTTAGTTATTTTTGTTACGATTTTTCAAGTGAAAATTTAATGTACAGTTTTACTTGTACGTACCGACACGTGTAGACACAAGAGAGCTTCTAAAATATTTTAAGCTATACGCGCTCTTGTGTAAACAAGATAATTCAAAAATATTTTCCACTTTTACTTTTGATGGAAACTAGAGTGGAAATTTAAAATCATGTTGCGATATCTAACCTCCTCATGTACACAATATAGCCCTTATAATATACACAAATAGACCGAAAGAGATGAATGGTGGTAGAAAATTCACAGCACTCATTCGTTTCAATTTATTCACACGCATTCACCAGCGACACAGAACTATGTACGGTGGTTGCATCACGAGCGGTGATTGATGCACGTGCCCATCCACGTGTCCGCTGCACCACTTCGTTGCACACGGAGAACATCGCGGCAATGCACATTGCAGCGGTTCATTCCGCTTTATTGCTTCGTCGAATAAACGGAGCGTAATAACAGCGACAGAAGTGGTCACCCGTGATAGCGTTAGTAGGTTTTAATTTAATGGAGCGGTTTTTATTTGAAAAAAATTAACGAACAACGTTTTAATAACGTCCTCAAATAGGAAAACTTTGCTTTTCTGAAATCGAAGTATTAAATTTCTTTATACATATATAAAGATATATATATATATACATATATATATATATATATATATACACATATATATATATGTATATATATATATATATATGTTTTTGTGTGTGTGTATATATATACATATATATATACATATATATATATATATATATATATATATATATACAGTGCTTCTCTTCACTGACTGACTGACAGATGAACTCTCTGCCTCGATAGTATATTCAATAAAAGTGAAAATTGAAATATACTTTCCTATTGGATGTAAGCAGTCAACAAGCAAGAATTTTTTAATTATCTTTCCTCAAAGGGACAAAAACGGGTTTGAAGTTTGAACAAAAATGCGCAAACAGTAAACAATAAACAGTAAACAATACAAACTATAATATAGAAAAATTATACAAATCACGTAAATATCAAACAACATATACTATAACGTATAATAAACATGTGTCTCAGTGTTTTATCAAGTTTTAATACGAAAAGATGGAGAAATTTGTTTTTATTTTTTTTACATATCAAACTACCGTTTCAAAACTCTTGGTTCAAGGAGTCTTAAATCATTGGTTCGTGAAACGTGATTTGATTGAAACATCCTTGGGAATTTAATGAAGTCTGACCGATTTTTGGATTATTTTCTTAGTTTTGGTTTTATATGCTTACATTTACTAATATTATTAAAAACATTATTTTTTCAAATAATCTGGTTCTTGAAATAATCTGGTTGCTTAAACAGAAAATATATAAAGAATACTTCGCTCAATACTTGTCTGTATGTAATTTACTTTTGCTTTTTGCGCCTTTACTGTTGCTGTTTTGTTTGGTTATGCATTCTTACTGCTTTTCGATGATAACCAACTAGCCACAAGGTCCGTTGTTTAGTTTGGCCTGGGTTGACCTAAGAGAAGTAAAACTTATAACTGTACAAAGTAGCGGGAAAAACTAGTGTTAAATAATAGAACTTTTATCCACGACTTTAGTAGTTAGTAGGCTGATATCTTTTTCTTTTCCATTTTTAAAGTTTCGATGTCATGTCAAGATATTTTATTGTCTGTCCACAACTTTTATAAATGAAATTATGAAAACATTATTTACATTCGGTTAGTAGTTTCAAAATTGTGCCAGTCGAAATGAGCTGATAGGCAATGAGGTTCAATATCGTAAGTTTTTCATCTAAAGAATACACCACTGACAATTCCACTCGAATACAATTAATGGTTTTCTCACAAAGAAATTTTTGTTCTTCCATGGTATTTATTATAGAAGTTATAAAAAATAAAAAGAAATATAGCTATGTTTGCGCATGTATCCGAATTTGTTTATGGGTAATTAAATTTTACCGAAATTGAAATTTACGCCAAATACAATAAAAATGTGTTTCGCAACAAAGTAGCTTCATTCTCTGATTTTGTAATTTGTTTTTCCTATTCTTTGATGTAAAGTTATGACTAATAATGAAACCAGAAACATCCTTATTCGTATTAAAAATTTACTAAGAAATTCATCAAAATTCATCTAGTTTAGTAATTTTTTGTTACTTCTAGATGTATAATGATAGTCAACAATTAAATCAGAAACATCCTTATATGTGAAAGAAATATTTTGTTAATTGTTAATCTATGTTAATTATTAGCTAGAAAAATCTATATCTGCGGTGAAAAAAGCCAGGATACATATCAAAATTAAGGTATTCACTGTTCTATTAACTGTTTTATTCTTAGATATCTATATAAAAAGCAAATATTAGGAAAATACTTTAAATTTTTTTCTAATTGCTAAAAAGTCCGTATTAGTTTTCAATGAATCGAAAGGCGTTGAATCATAATCATAAATCATAAATGAATTTAGTCTTTGGTGGCAAAAATAGTTTTAATACGAGTTTAGCTTAGTGAAAAGAAAATTCAAAAATATGCGAAATAATATTTTAAAACAAAGTAAGCCTTTTAGGTAACATAAAAAACGCTATTCAAAACATTTCATTAAAATAAATGTAGATTTTTTCCTTAAAACGAAGTCCAAGGATCACTTGATAATCGATCCACCATAAAAGCCGGCATATTGAAGGCATTCACTATTCAGAAAAAGCTTTCCCGCTCTTTAAATCCTAATCTACAACTGCAGACCCACTTTCAGTTGCCGTACACACTCGTTGAGTCGCACTCGGTCAAACTGGAGTATACTTGAGGCAGAGGGCGATGGCGATCGCGAGCGTCTTTATGTATGGGAGCTTTTCTTACATGAAAGCTTCCTTTCCTTAAAAGTTCATTATTAAAGGAATTTATTTCCAAACGAAAAGCAAATAATATTTCTGGATTATCAAAAAATAAGGTAACATATTTTAATTGCAGCGATTTAATTTTGAGCTTTAAATGGCGATCTTTACTTACTATAATTTTACGTCGCTTTGATAAATTCGAATGAGGGAGTGCTTGTTGGTATAATGACATCTTTGAAGAAGCGAAACGGGATAAAAAAGCGATTCTAAATTTCATTGAAATTAAAAAGGTAATCTGTTTGTTATGGTAATTACTAATCATAAACCTTTAATTTAAAAATCTTTTGATGATAAAAGCGGAGCATAAAAGATATTTTTAAAATAATTATGTTATTTGTGATAATCATAAAAAGAAACATAAAATCATTAAACTTATTTGAAAGATTAAGATATGACAGTACTAACACAACCCCTATAAGTAAATCTGGTGGCTGTGACATTGCCACCAGAAATTCTCTTTGACCATTCTAATTTTGAAAACAGTGTCATGAATAGTAGGATACTTTAAAATCAGATATATTTTCAAGAACGTAAAGGAATAATATAAATGCTGATTCAATTGAACAACGTTTTTAACTTGATCCGTAATATATACAAATTTGAATTAAAGTTAATTTAATGCACATATTATTACAAATCGTATGGCTTGTCTGTCGAATAAAATCGCAATGAATGTTTGTTATTTTTGATAAAGATGACGATGAAACGTTCTGCAATTTCCAAATAGATTTATATAATTGAACTATTCTGATCAATTTCACAACCCAAATGATTTAGCGCGCATTTGGATCGACACCATATTTTGGTTGATTGTTAGCTTCGGTGTAGCGGAGTGTGCGAAATTTGGTCGCGACTGTGTCAAAAATAGTGAAAGTAGTGAAAATAGCACTAATTTCATCATCATCATCTCTGTTAGTGTGTTTTTATAGCTTATTTGGGTGTGTTAGTGCGTCCATAAAGATTTTTTAAATTTCAGCGCACATTGCGACTGTAAAAAGTTATTTTAGACAAAAAACAGGAATACTTTTTTTGATACGTTGTGCTTTTGTTCTATGGCTGATTGTAATAGGATTAATGACCCAAAGCTATGAGTGTGGGTATGAAGGTATTTAATTTCTATTGGCCTATCGGTACTCTTAATTTTTTAATGCCAGTTCCTAATCTGTATTGTTAATTTTTTTTTGTAAAATTGTAAATTATATATCCACGTTTCGATTTGACAAAGATAAACTATATGACATATGTCGAAAGGTAGCAGTGTGTTTTAGATAGTCAGTAAATTTTTTAACTGAATTTTAACTGTTTGACATACTTAATGCGAGGAAGGATAATGCTCTGTCAATCAAAAAGACTAAAGTTGAAGTAAAATGAATATGTTCAAGGATGAAATTAATAATTTCTTAAGCTAAATATATTTTTTATAACATACCATACTAAATCTGTGAATATAACCACGTGTTATAAATTCAGATAGGCTTCAGAATTTTGAAAAGTTCATCACCTTATTTAACTTCTTTTTGACAATTTGTCGTTTTATTGTCTGTTTGATTCTTTACTTTTAAACGGCAATTTTGGTAAATTTGATTAAAATCAGTCCATATTATATAACCAAATCGCTTACTGTATTGTCTGTCTTGTATTATCTCAGTAACTATTAAGGGAGTTTTTTTTTCTTTATCAGTAATAGATAGATTGTTACACAAGGGAGTTTAGAGTGTATAATTTATGATTATTTTATGAATGTTACCCAAGCTGTGACTATGAATGGCGATGTAGTCGGAAAAGCATTGACCCAAGAGGTATATTTTTGCACGCCGCCCAAACCTTTAGAGATACTTGAAAATAATGTACAACATTATTTTCCTCAAAAGTTCAATTATAAAGTCCGAGTCAGTATATGCGTATGTACGTATTACATAAAATCCATAATCAACTTTTTATTGTTTAAAGAAAAGCATAACGTTTCAGTTAAATTTTCAACATCCTATTGTACAAAACCTTTTTAATCATTTTCAAATTAACTTTTATAGTGATATTTTTAAACTTATACCGAATCCTTTTATTTGTAATTTCTAACTGAGCAAATGAACTTACAATGGTCTCCTTTATAACTCATTTTACAGATTGTCTTTTATGACGTAGTTTTTCAACAAAAAAATTAAATGTTGTGGCAGTGTTTTAAAATAAGAAAGTTATATGGACGAGCTTTTAGGCATTGAGACCGGGATGCATGGTTACTTGAAAAATATAAATTATGTGCCACTAACAAGTTATTTTACAAATATAAAAGACAGTGTAAGAAAATAGGCGGTCCAGTTTTAACCAACAAATCACTTGCTTTATTAAATTTTTGTCACAGAAAACTTATTATTTGTACATTACTGTAAAGAAAATAATGGTACTCGGGTATATTTCAAGACGATTTTTTTACAAAATATGCAATTTTTTTATTCTTATTTTAATTTAAAAAACAATACTTAAGTTTTATAATACTGAAAATATGGATTTTAGAAACGTCTAAAATTATTGAGTTGCGATTAAAAAATAAAGTGCTTCTAGTTTAAAGTTTCGGTACGCTTTAAATTATATTAAGTTATATGTTTCCAGTGTAATTTAATTAATGACATACATGTATTTTTATATGTTATATTGGAAAATAACAAACACGCTTTTATCAGCAATTCTGGGGAATGTTATAGAAACTTTCCCGGATGCTTTTAATTAGCAACTGAGTTTCCCAATAACTTTATTGAAATAAATGCAAGTTTACATTCGTGTTATCTGACAAAGCTGCTCTCACGCTCGTGGACTGTAATAGGAAACAGCTTCATGCTTTGATTCCTCCAATTAAGGAAATGATCTGTTTGAGTTGATGTGGAAATATTCTGTTTGGTCACAATGTGAGTTATGACCAAACAGAATACATGATATTGAACTGTATAGAGGGTTCATTAATTGCCCACCAAATATTTTGAAGCATTACGTTTTTTCTATTAAATTCCATGATGAAAATTCCTTATAAATATTGCATAGAAATATTTCAATATTTTATTATTTTATTGATATAGAATATGTATTCTTACTGCTACTGCCTTTACCTCCATTAAGGTACAGAGAGATACAGATTTATATATTTCTAAAAAAGTCAAATAAATAGAAAGGTTTTAAATGTTAATGCAGATACTCGACCTAGATATTTGTCGGCGTTCAGTCACATTCGATGATGTCCACAATGTAGCTTCTCAATATGGCGTCCTGTTCACACAGTAAATTAGAGCGTTATGTTAGTTTTGAATTAAGCAAATATCTTGTCTTGCTCGATCTCTCACAGATAAAGATGAAAAGAAAGAAATGAAAGTACATCAGTCGTTACGATTTTCGCTCGATATTGTTCGATTTTTTAAATGACATCCGTTTCCTAGAACCGTAAAGCTGTGTTTGTTTTTCATTAAGCACTATTTCCCTCTTCGATATTCACTATATGTGTCAAATTGGTCTTAGAAAATGGAATTAAGTTTTCATGCATAGATCACGATTGAAGTAATATAATTTATCAACAATTTAATTTCTAAAAAATTGGTCTTAGAAAATAGAATTAAGTGTTCATGCATAGATCACGATTGAAGTAATATAATTTATCAAAAATTTAATTTCTAAAAAATTGGTCTTAGAAAATAGAATTAAGTTTTCATGCATAGATCACGATTGAAATAATATAATTTATCAAAAATTTAATTTCTAAAAAATTGGTCTTAGAAAATAGAATTAGGTTTTCATGCATAGATCACGATTGAAGTAATATAGTTTATCAAAAATTTAATTTCTAAAAAATTGGTCTTAGAAAATATAATTAAGTTTTCATGCATAGATCACGATTGAAGTAATATAATTTATCAAAAATTTAATTTCTGAAAAATTGGTATTATTGTTCCAAAATCATTCATTTTATAATAAAGCAATTTTAGTTCAAACGATGTATGAAACTTTCGATATGCAAGTCAGACACGCACTTCATCGATTTTTATTTTACTTGTTTATATACTTTCAGTCTATTTCAAAAGTATTATGTTTCATACTTCACAATTTGGTTAGTTTTGGTTTTTGCAGCTAAAATTCATTAAATATTTCTAAGTAATAATTAAATCTTTCGACATTATTTTGTGTTCGTATTTATGAATGTTTATTGCCATAATGTTGAAACTTATATAGAGTCGCATATAACTTCCTTAATAATATGAATTTTTTCGATCTCTTTTAGTTGGTGGCATACTTATCGATGTTGCAGGTCGAATGTATAAAAAACAAGTTTGAAGTACTCCCATATTAGTGATTCTTTAGCAAGGTTTTTAGGTTATAATTACAAAATATTATTCGATGACTGATGATACCTTTAAAACACTTGAAATTTTAGTACGATACTGATGATACCTTTAACACACTTAAAATTGATATTCGATGACTGATGATACCTTAAACACACTTGAAATTTTAATACGATAACTTGAATTGATATTTGAATAGTAAAAAGTTAAAACGGTGCCAGTCTAAAACACCAATGCCTCGACACTTTTTTATCTTCATACCAGTCTCTTTAATAACAGAGAATAATAATTACACCTTCTAATTCAATTTTGGTAAAACCATTTAACCTGAACGATTACGCTAAATACTTGACATTAAGAGTTCTTGCCACGAAGAACGCTATGTTGTCGATCTGCATAAGTCACTGTCTATAAAGATATTGGATTTCATTCTCTTTTGATGTTCTATCGTTAATTCAACAAATTCTATTTTGAAATAAATTTGAGGATTGTAGCTTCAATTTTCCAAAGCTTCATTTTTTCATTAATATTAAAAAAGAAGAAAACATGAGATAAAAACAATAATAAACTTTCAAATAATAATGTTGTATGGTTGAGAAGCAAATTTTGATAGTTCAACAATTCTGTTTTAGTATATCAAAATATTTAGACGACAGAATGCATTTAAAAATGTCTATTTACATTATACGATATGATTGACTAATCAGGGAAGTACCTATAAATGTCATGTGTCCCTTGTGTCAATTTTTTACTCCCGCTTGTCTTAATCGAATTTTCACCTGCAAATTTCAATAATCAAACTATCAACATCACTAAAAGTATATTAACTGTTATTAAAAATTGAAGTAAGATGAGAAAATTGTATTTCCACCTCCAGCGGCCATAAATATTGACTCTAAATATAAAACACGGAACATTCGTGCGCTGCAGTAGTGATTGCGATGAATTGTTTTGCAGTGACCAAATCGATTTGCGGAATTATACGATTTCGATCGATCCGGACATGACTGAATAGTTTAGCGCGCACTTGTATCGAAGTCATATTTCGTCCGCTTATTGGCTGCCGTTTACAAAGAACCAACGAATCTTGATCAAGCGGCTGTGTGTTCTACAGTGATTGCGATTGGGTACATTATTTTTTTTAATAATCGTTTGTTTGGCCTAGTAAATAGTAAATATTATTTTATACTTACTTTTAGTTCACATTGTAACCTTTTAATAAATAGTTACAGTAAAATCTAATTACAGTTGGTATTGGAACTAGTATCGACGATATGGCAAATATAAGAGTTGGTAGTGATTTTTTTTACTTAAAATTATCTAATTAATATCCAACAGAAAATATTTCGAATAGAAAACCTTTGAATATAAAATAAAAATATAATATTAGAATAAAATTTAGTTAGATGATACAATTCAATATTAAGATATATATTTAAAGAAGATTGATACAGGGTTCAAAAAGTGCTTTCTTTAAGATTACACAAACGAGTTAGGTAAATCTTTCAAATAGAGGTAACGGTAATCATTAAACGCGTGTGAACGGTCTATTAGTTTAATTAGTCTAAGAACTACTGAAGTGTTGTTAAAAAAGTAAAGCTTTAATTTATTGAATATATTTGACGTTAATTTTATAGAAATTCATTATTCACAATGAAATGAAGCTATATGATGTAGGATTATTTCTACTTCATTTAAATTCTTTACTACGACCTAGGTTTCGTTGTATTATAACATCTTCAGGTGGGCAATTAGCAAAGATGAATTTGTTAATTGCCCACTTGAAGATGTTGTAATACAACGCAACTTAGGTCGTGATTAAGAATTTAAATAAAATAGAAATAATACTACATCTCGTAGTTTCCTTTAATTGTGAATAAAGCTTTCATTTCGATGTTTTGCACAATTTTCACATTACGAAGGCGCGGATAAAACAAACATACCTTGCCGTTTGGTATTTTCTTCAGTTTTTAAAAAAGTCTTTGATAAAATATAAGATCTAAGCACAAAATCGTGCGCAGGTACTTTCTAAAACTAAATATACGTTTTACGTTATTAGCACGAGACATTTTAAGACACTCTAGCTTAACAATAAAAAGTACCAATTTAATAATAAAGTTGATATTTTAGGAATGTAATGCGATGAAATACAATGAAATATGCAATCTTACATTTCACAAATCTAACTTTGACAGATCACGAGATGTGGAACATAAAAACCGATAACATTATTACTAACTCACTGGCGGATCATTTTCATCTTTTCCATCAGATACTCGCATTAGTTAATCGCCCTTATAATAATACCCTTCTTTATTTCTAAAACAAAACTGTTACGATTAATTTTACTTACGCAACAAGATTAAAATCTGAATTGAAATAGTAACGATAAATTCATTAATAATACGTTTATAACTATGTGTCAAAAATAAAAATGGACATTTTTGTCACACTGTCGGTCCAATGAAAGTATCCAAGAATATAGGTTCACAAGATATTTTTGGCAATGTTGTTAAAGAGTCAATTGTTAGTAATTTGCTAAGTTGCAGGGGTTCGAAAGGTTACGCTAAATTCACCTCTTTGCTAAAGTTTTCAGCTAATTGTTATCTGATTAACATTATGTAGAATTGGCGAACAGCTTCGAGAAAACTTTTTAAACAGCAGCATTGCTATTGATCTCCTTGTTTCATATTTATGAGAAAAATATCAGTATCTCCGGAAGAAAAAAAAACATAAATCCCTCGTTAATGCTATTCGCATTTACATTCACAATTTACATTCACAATTTTGCTTTAAATGTGGCTTTTCCTTAACCGATTAAAATTAGAGTCGGCTTAAACGACATTATAAGGAATAAAATATGTTTTTATTTAGATTAAGAATTGCATTTCTATAGACAAAAATAAGTCCCGAACTCAAAAAACTTGTTTATATGATAATAGTTTAATGTCTAATGCAGGTAGGTATCAATAAAAACAATTTTAAGTTTCAGCTTAATATATATCAAGGTTAATATAATCAAGATTCGCCCATAGAACCAGCCGAAGGTACTTAATTAAAAAATTCGAGATTACGCGAGAAATATGAAATTGTATTAATCAAAGAAATATGAAATTGGCAAATGCTAGGATACTGAGTGTAATGTGGTGCAGATATACCTAGAAGTTTTTTGAGTGCCTTTCCGCGTCGAGTTTCCACGCGATTTAATGAACAAATGAAATAACGAACTGCGGCCAATACTTTGTCTTGGACAGCATTTGAAACTCTCTTTCTTATTACATTGTTTAATAATGAAAGGCACTTTTCATCAATTTGTTTGTTTCAGTGAGTGTATTGTTTGAAGAAACAGTAATTTAAGAGGTTAATACTATATCTTTGTTGTATATCCTAACTAATGAATATATTTTAAGATAACTGTTTTTATAATTTTATTGCTATTAAATTTGTATGTTGGGGGGCTGTTCTTACTATATATAATTGTAGAAAATCCATATTTTTTAAAAGGAAATAAGTATGAAGTTTGCTATATTTTTTCTTTTTAGCAATGTCTCTCACCATATTTCCAAACGTTTTCTGAAATTTCGAGCACATAGTTTTGAAAATAATGTGGATTAAATATTTCGTCGCAATTGTTTACAATTTTTTTTCATGTAATGTTTACACAAATCTTCTGTTAGTATCCATATATATATATATATATATATATATATAAATATATATATATATATATATATATATATATTTATATATATATATATATATATATATGTATATGTTTATATATATATGTATATGTATATATATATATATATACATATACACACACACACATAATATGTTAATTTCTTTATTACTTATAATATTCAGCATTGAGTAGCGTAAGAAACTTTGCAACAATACGCTTAATTTTTGTTATTTTTATTTGCTTACAACTTTCTTATTATTGCGTTAAAGGAATGTTATTTACTAAATTTAAATGATAATGTCCGATCTCAGCATTGCTCAAGTGTCAAAACCAGTAACTTTCATTGAAAATTAGTTACACTTTGAATTCATAATGTTGACCAATGAAGTGGGTCAAACATTATGAATTTCCAAGTCTGTGATTTTTCACAAACGATACCGACAGACTGGATAATATACGTTAAACGATACCGACAGACTGGATAATATACAATATGTAAAGGGCAAGGTCGCGAAAGAGTAACAACAGAGAGGAACGACATATTTATTGTAAGCAGTGTCTTAAAAAACCGCACTTCGACTATTTTCGAAATAAGAACCAAGTTTCAGGAAGTTCGACAAGAGCCAGTGAGCAACAAAATCATTCGAAAAAAATTTAAGGCGGCTGAAACAGGGGGCATACTTGCCCACCAGAAGACCTATACTTACCGCAGGCCACCGAGTAACAGATCCCCGATTGTGGAAAGATACGTAAGGGACCTTTTAGAGCAGATCGCGGTGCCTCTTGTCCCATAAAATTATTTTCTTTTGATACGTGATAATACTGGACCTTGTACTGCAGTGGTCGTTTTGGAGTATCTTAGTGAGGTTGCAATTAAAGTTTCGGGATGGCCAGCATACTCACCAGACCTTAATCGGATAGAATAGCTGGGAAAATAAATTAAGCACAGAAATCCGGTACCAGCTACTTTGGAGGACCTCAAAAGTGCATTCACAGAAAAATGGAACCTAATGCCACAAAATGTCATTAACGATTTAATAAAAAGCATGCCCAGACATACATACATTGAATAATAACCCTGTCACCTATTAATAAAACAGTCTTTAGGTACTAAGATCATTGCCTTTAATTTGTTTTTTTCCGTTAACTCTAAGTTTTTTTATGTTCAAAAATGTTAAATTAATTAATTGATTAAATAACACGAATAACTCAGTTTTTCTGTAAATTTGCCCCCTTTTTTTCCTGGTTCCACTAAATATGTCCGCGAACGTACATATATACAGCCTAGGCCGAAAGGATAATAATGGGGACAAAACTGCCTTAACTATGTAGAACAATACAAAAAAATTCGTTAGTTAGTTCAAACAATTTGAAAAGGCATTTTAGGATCATATTTAGTACGCTAAACTATAGAAAATTATGAAAAATTATGTAAGTTAATACAAGTTGTAGGGAAAAGCTTTTGAACATGAAATTTTTCCTAAGTGTAAAAGAAATGAGTAATCTGAATTGAAACTAAGCGATGGAATTAAAAACACAAATATCCAGAATAATTTTATTAGAGGCAATCTGGGAAATATAATGAATATAAATATTGTATGAATAATTACTAAGTACATAGGGAAAAAGCTTATTATTATTTTTATCTACGATGAATAATAAACTTTATCTACTTTAATGCATCCAATTTCTTTATTCGTTTTTGTTATGATTTTTCAAGTGAAAATTCAATGTACCATAAAATTACACACGTGTAGATACAAGAGTGCTTCTAAAAGATTTTAAGCTATCAGCGCCCTTGTGTAAACAAGATAATTCAAAAATATTTTCCACTTTTACTATTGATGGAAACTAGAGTGGAAATTTAAAATCATGTTACGATATCCTCCTCATATACATAATATAGCCGTTCTAATATACACAAATAGACCGAAGAAGATGAATGGTGGTAGAAAATACACAGCACTCATTCGCGACACAGAGCGATGTACGGTGGTTGAATCACGAGCAGTGATTGATGCACGTGCCCATGCACGTGTCCGCTGCACCGCTCCATTGCACATAGAGAACATCACTACGATGCACATTGCAGCGGTTCATTCCGCTTTATTGCTTCGTCGAATAAAAGGAGCGTAATAACAGGGGCGGAAGTGGTCACCCGTGATAGCCTTCGTTGGTTTTAATTTAATGGAGCGGGTTTTATTTGAAAAAAATTAACGAACAACGTTTTAATAACGTTCTCAAATAGGAAAACATTGTGTAAAATATTGAAGATTTGCTTTTCAGAAATCGAAGTATTAAATTTCACTGTATATATGTTGCTATTTTAAATGCAATTTGTATTTATACGACTACATATACATGTGTTAATATATACAAATATATATATATATATATATATATATATATATATATATATATATTTATATATCTATATATATATATATATATATATATATATATATATACGGTGCTTCTTTTCACTACCTTACTGATTGACAGATGAATTCTCAGCCTCGATATTTTATTCAAGAAAAGTGAAAATTGAAATATACTCTCCTGTTGGATGTAAGCAGTTAACAAGCAATAATTTTTTAATTATCTTTCCTCAAAGGGACAAAAACGGGGTTGAAGTTTGAACAAAAATGCGTAAACAGTAAACAATAAACAGTAAACAATACAAACTATAATATAGAAAAATTATACAAATCACGTAAATATTAAAGAACAGATACTATTATATTATTCCTTAGATTCGTTTAATAAACATGTGTCTCAGTGTTTTATCAAGTTTTAATACGAAAAGATGGAGAAATATGTTTTTATTTTTTTACATATCAAACTACCGTTTCAAAAATCTTGGTTCGAGGAGTCTTAAATCATTGGTTCGTGAAACGTGATTTGATATGAAACACCCTTGGGAATTTAATGAAGTCTGACCGATTTTTGGAGTATTTTCTTAGTTTTGGTTTTATATGCTTACATTTAATAATATTATTAAAAACATTATTTTTTCAAATAATCTGGTTCTTGAAGTAATCTGGTTGCTTAAACAGAAAATATATAAATAATACTTCGCCCATTACTTGTCTTCTTGTAATTTACTTTTGCTTTTTGCGCCTTTACTATTGCTGTTTTGTTTGGTTATGCATTCTTACTGCTTTTCGATGATAACTAACTAGTTACAAGGTCCGTTGTTTAGTTTGGCCTGGGTTGAACTAAGAGAAGTAAAACTTACAACTGTGCAAAGTAGCGGGAAAAACTAGTGTTAAATAATAGAACTTTTATCAGCGACTTTAGCAGTCCGTTATTGTTAGTAGGTCGATACCTTTTTATTTTCCAGGTTTAACATTTTGATGTCACGTCAAGATATTTTATTGTCTGTCCACAACTTTGGTAAATGAAATTATGAAAACATTATTTACATTCGGTTAGTAGTTTCAAAATTGTGCCAGTCGAAATGAGCCGATAGGCAATCAGGTTCAATATCTTAAGTTTTTCATCTAAAGAATACACCACTGAAAATTCCACTCGAATACGATTAATGGTTTTCTCACAAAGAAATTTTTGTTCTTCCATGGTATTTATTATAGAAGTTATAAAAAATAAAAAGAAATATAACTATATTTCCTCATATATCCGAATTTATTTATGAATAATTAAATTTTACCGAAATTGAAATTTACGCCAAATACAGTAAAAATTTGCTTCACATCAAAATAGCTTCGTTCTCTTCATTTTTTTATTTTTTTTTCCTGTTCTTAGATGTAAAGTTATGACTAATAATGAAACCAGAAACATCCTTATGCGTATTAAAAATTTCCCCGTCATCGAGTATAGTAATTTTTTTGTTACTTCTAGATGCATAATGATAGTCAACAATTAAATCAGAAACATCCTTATATGTGAAAGAAATATTTTGTTAATTGTTAATCTATGTTAATTATTAGCTAGAAAAATCTATATCTGCGGTGAAAAAAGCCAGGATACATATCAAAATTAAGGTATTCACTGTTCTATTAACTGTTTTATTCTTAGATATCTATATAAAAAGCAAATATTAGGAAAATACTTTAAATTTTTCCTAATTGCTAAAAAGTCCCTATTAGTTTTCCATAAATCGAAAGGCGTTGATTCAATCTAGTCTTTGGTGGCAAAAATAGTTTTAATGCGAGTTTCGCTTAGTAAAAAAAAAATTCAAAAATATGCGAAATAATTTTGTGAAACAATATAAGCCTTGTAGGGAACATAAAAATACTATTCAAAACATTTCATTGAAATAAATGTAGGTTTTTTCCTTAAAACGAAGTCCAAGGATCACTTGATAATCGATCCGCCATATAAAACCGGCATATTGAAGGCATTCACTATTCAGAAAAAGCTTTCCCGCTCTTTAAATCCTTTTAAACTACCACAACTGCAGACCCACTTTCAGTGGCCGTACACACTCGTTGAGTCGCACTCGGTCAAACTGGAGTATACTTGAGGCAGACGGCGATGGCGATCGCGAGCCGCCCTCGTCTTTATGTATGGGAGCTTTTCTTACATGAAAGCTTCCTTTCCTTAAAAGTTCATTATTCATTAGTGTAAAATAATTTTTGATGAGGAATTTATTTCCAAACGAAAAGCAAATAATATTTCTGGATTATCAAAAAATAAGGTAACGTATTTTAATTGCAGGAATTTAATTTGAGCTTAAAATGTTGATCTTTACTTACTACAATTTTGGGTCCCTTTGATAAATTTGAATGAGGAAGTTATTATTAGAAGACAGTTGGAAGAAAAGATGATCGTCCACTATGTACTTGTGCACTACCAAGTTGTTGACATAATGAAATCTTTGAAGAAGCGTAACGGGACAAAAAGCGATTCTAAATTTCATTGAAATTAAAAAGGTAATCTGTTTTTTTATGGCAATTACTAATCATAAACTTTTAAATTTCAAAATTTGATGATAAAAGCGGAGCATAAAAAAAATTTTGAAAATAATTATGTTATTTGTGATCGATTATCATAAAAAGAAACATAAAATCATTAAACTTATTTCAAAGATTAAGACATGACAGCACTATCACAACCCCTATAAGTAAATCTGAGGGCTGTGATATTGCCACCAACAATTCTCTTTGAACCTTATTATTTTAAAAACAGTGTCATGAATAGTAGGATACTTTAAAATCAGATATATTTTCAAGAACGTATATTCGTATATATAAATGCTAATTAAATTAAACAATTAATAAGCGTGAATCTGATTTTAACTTGATCCATAATATATAAAAATTTTAATTAAAGTTAATTTAACACACACATTGTTACAACTCGGCACCAGACGTTAGGTCACACAAATGTGTCTACAGAGTGGTGAGCTGTGTAAAAAAGTTTGCCATTTAAATTGTTGCTAATGTCAGAATTGTGTGGACTACAAGCCCTAATAGTTATTAATATAGTTATTAACAATTTTAACCAAACATGTTATATGCATTCAAAAAATAGCTAATTATAACCATCTATACCTAATATGAAGTTAGAAGGAGATAAAAAGCATTATGACCACACGGGAATTGCAAGATTTTTACAAATTAAGTAACAAATTTAATTTTGCGGTTCGCCGATAAAACGATTTTTGTACATTTAATTTTCTTTTCCCGGAATATCACATTGCATATCAATTACACAACAAACTTGAATTTTCTTGCACTTAAAATTTCAAGATACGATGGAGACATGTTTATTTGAGTACATATTTGCTAATGTTTAAAAATTAAGCAAGCAAAAATTAAAATACATGAGAGTAATGTGCTAAAAATGATCTTCCCATATGACACCTTGCTGAATTTGGTTTGAGAAAATAAAAATTGTTGATCTCCTGTTATTAAACACACCCCCATTTTCACCCATCTTTAAAAAGGTAAAGAATATTTTTAGCATTTTAATACACGAAGTAAGTGGGAATAAGCGATTTATATAACCAGGTTCCTTCTCAAGGTAATGATGCCATATGTAATTTTCAAGAAAAGTAGCCATGATGTACAGACAGACAGATAACGGTCGGCGAAGTCTCACCATGAGGACTCCGTTTTTATTATCGGAATCCTAACATGATATGATATATGTTCTGCAGAAAATTACAGGAGATCAGATGCTAGTATAAAGACCACAGAATTCGTTTTAAGTTTATACTGACAAATTATTTAATATTAAACTAAGTCTCATAATACCTGGATTAAATGTTGATCATCATTTGTGTATACCAATCTTAAAAGAGTAGCAAATATCATACAGCTCTAGTTATTCTGGGAATATCGAATAATATACTTCACAATTTCAAATTTTCTTTAAAATATAACGATACAAAGTTCGTAAAATATAAGTTGACTATCGATTAGCAAAATGAGATTCCACACTAAAATTATACGAAGTAACTCCATGTGGAATGTAATCACGAATGACAGGAAAATACGGGAGTCGCCAACTCGCAGCACCAATTCATGTCAGTGAAACTAGACAAACTGATGCAGACATCCGCTTTCTCCTCGTTCTGAATATTTCAGAATACTGGGTAAAGAAATAGCTCTCAATGTATTTATATTTGTATGAAATTAAAAATTAATTTAATTTCAGTATAATATTTCTTTTTGCCTCAAAGATAATACATTTATTTTGACCCGTTGGTAATGGATAATGCTCCTTGGTCCAGTCCCCTTTTCGCAGAAAAATATTATAAAGTTCCCCATTTAAATACTTCTTCGAGCTTTTCCATAAATTAAACTTCTTCAGCGATAGTTTGAAATAAAAAATATGATAATATAATTTCATTAGGACTATTAAATACCCGACACAGACAGCATTATTTTCTTGATTAATTTCATTCAATTATAAAAATCATTTTCTCGTTCATCCTTTTTAATAATTTCTAAATAATTTTTGTATGCGTATTTTGCGTAAGATTATATAACAGATATCGATAAACAAAGAATATAAACCACTAAAATAATAAAAAATGTGAATTTTTGTATCAAAAAACATAACTTAAAAGTTGGCAACATTGTTAACTAATTAGAACGTGACGTATGTACATTTTTTAAGCAATATGGGTATATCGGCCAGAGAGAAAAACAGTGAATGTTCTCATAAGGGTACCGTTTTTCCGTTTGAGGTAGGCTCCCAAAAAATTAGTGTCTAATCGCCTTTTACAATTGAGATACTGCACTGGAAAAATCTTATACAATATAATGGAATGAATTTGTTGGAACGTTATAAATAACTAACAAACATAATTATATAGAAGCAAGGTCTAAACTGTATCAATTATAATAAAATGATCAAGAAAACTGTGGGAAAATAATAAATAATACCCTCAACCAAACACTAAATACACCCTTTTTGATTTTCTATATCATTTGCACCCTAAGTTAATAAGTTTGTTCATTTCTACTTTACACCAGCGTAAGCTCACTGCTTATGGTCACTAAATAACCATTAAATGGGGTACATACACACTCGTGGTACTTTGCGACGGAAAATCACCAGCCGTACACGAATAAACATAAAAGGTCAAAGTTTTGCTGATAGCTAAATTCTGTTGGCTTTGAGCTTTGAGCGAAAGTTTTGAGACGGAAGAGAGAATTGGCTGTAAAAGAGAAGTTATGCGATTATCCGAAAATCGGTCGGGCGGGATATTGCAGAACATCAAGTGTTGCTTCTCATGTGTAAGCACGATAAAGTTTTATGTATAACTAGTTTCGAATATATTTGTAGTTGTATGGAGATATTGGTAAATACTTCAGAGTTAGCTTTCACAGGAAAAAGATTTGGAATAAATGGAACGTTATATTGTGGACCTTAAACTTTATGTATTTGTTTAAAATTGTTTCTTACTTGATCTCACTTTTGTCCCATGCCTAAATTTTTATGCGATACTGGAACAGAAAGTAAACTTAATCATATTGATTTATGCATAAAGAACATAAAATATAGTGAAATTTAATAAGCAGATAATATAAAATACAAGACAATTAATGAGATAAAACACCGACCTATGTCCCAGGAACAAGTCAGATGAACCTAAAACAGATGTCCGATAAAATACCCACATTTTTACAGTATATTTACTAAATTATTATTTAAATTATTAAGGATAAATATTATTTAAATGTTATCATCATGTAAATTTAAGAACGTCAAATATTAACTATTCAACGAGGCAGAAAGAATCAAATAATTATCATTGTAACAAAAACATGTTAAATAGGAATTATCACAGTGATAATATCAATAATAATGCTGGTACTAACAAGAAAAATGATATATTGTATATATAGTTGTTCATCAGCTATAATACTTCGTTCACTGTGCAAGCTTTTTCCAAAAGAAGTTTTTCCATTGCTTTCTGAAATTGAAGGCCTTCAATATCTTTAAAAGTTGCATGTAGTTTATTGAAAAAAAAATAGTACTTATAAGTATAGTCTTTAAAATGTAAGATTAACAGGTAATTTTCACCTTCGAGGCTATTAATATTTTGGCTAACAATTATATTGGGTAACAATTATAGAGTTATGCTTAATTTTTCGCCAAGGCAATATGTTTGTATAAAATGTAGGCAACTCATATGAAGTAAAGATGTTTTAATTGAATGACCCTAGTTGGACTTGGCGTGTGAGTCGTCCAATTTCTGTATTTGACTAATTCTCCTTATTGTTTTTTGTTTAAAAAAATCGTTTCAGAAAGGTCCAATGTAAGAATAGTCAAGAACTGATAATGAACTCTGGAGATATCTTAAGGAACCTTTCAACGGATAAAAGTATAAGGTCCGTTTGAGGAAAGACATATCGAGTTTTAGTTACGGGTGATGGTCAGGGTTTGGTGATGGAGCCGAAACATGATGACATAAATTTTAAAGTAATAAGTAGATTTATCGAGTTTGGATTCAATTAATTTGTCCATTGGTAACCAAATCAAATAGCGACAAAATCTGACGTTGACCCCGGCAGATCGTGACAGGAAATTATCAATGAAGAAGAGTAGATTCATCATGTTTGTGCTTTTTTGACTTATCTTAACGGGTCTTTTGGTCACAAGTAGTGTCTAGTGTCCCATGATGAAGCCGAAAAATGATGGCAGTACTCTTCAATGGTGAGGAGAAATTTCATAGAGTTTAGGTTCCTTCGAGTTGTCTTAACCAGTATTTGGTCAAAAATAGTGGGAAAGGTCTAATGATGGAGTTAGACGGTGGCGACCACAACTCTTCAAGGGTGAAGAGTAAAATCACTTGCCTTTAGAAGTAGTAATCAGGGTCTCAAAGGTGGTGATCATACTCTGCAACTGTGAGGAATAATTTCTTCGAATTCGCGATCGTTCAATTTACTTTGACGAATCCTTTTAACACGAATGGTGGCCAGGGCTTGTTGACAGGATCGATCGGTGATGACAGGAACTCCTTAATGGTGAATCGTATGCTCATAGACTTTGGACTCGTTTGACTATTTGATGAGTCATTTGGACAGAGTCTGATGATAGAGCCGGCATGTGTTGACAGAACTCCTTAATGGTGAAGGGTAGGTTCGACGGATGAGTCTGGTGAGTCCTTTAGTGTTACTAGTGATGGCTAAATCATCAGGTGATGATGAAGTGGAAAGATGATGATAGGAACTGCTCGGTAAAGAGTAAACTCATGGTCTTTGAATTCGTTTCACTTAACGTAAGCAAGGTATTAATCAAGTAATTAGTTTGGTACTGTTTTCATGTGTATACAAAGCCATGAAGCAAGTGAGATATTAGTAGGAAGGTAGATAGGTAAGAAGTTATGTACACAACTTATGCAAGAAATAAAGAAAAAAAAAAACTAAGAAAAACTGATTACATTAATTATTTTACATTTTTTAGTATGTTTCTTATTCAACGATTTTTTGAAGTTGATTAAATTTTTTTAATGCAAAGTTTTATATTTTTTTGTGTAAATTTTTATTTAATTGTATATTAACTATTTATTTAATTTTTTATTATTTTAACAGAATTGTAAATGTCGGATGGTAGACGACATAGTAGCAGTGTCATTTTTTTCCTCAAACCTGTACTCGTTTTTTACTGAGTAGTATTTGTAATCATATAATAATTTATTCTATTATAAAATTGTAATAAAAGTATGTTTGTATGTAGAACATAATTATGGAAAAATTAGTCTAATATATTATTTAGACTTATCTGACTGTAAAACGTAATTCTTTTAACTTTTTTCTTTCTGTTTGTTCGAGTATCACGCAAAACTTACTGGAAAAATTTTAAAAAAATAGCATTGAAATAATTATTTTGGTTTTATTAAAATTTAATGTACTTTTATCCTTAGAAATATTATCTATGGGACATTTTGAGTGTTTTTGTTCATACGTGTCACGTAAAAATTACTAAACAGATTTAAATTTCACTGAGATAATGTTTAAAATAAAGATTAAAATCTAAACTCTTTAACAAATGTTTCCTAAAGACGTTGAGACTAAATTTCTACTTTTAAAGTTATGGATCTCATAAAACCAAAGGCGTGGGCTTAAAAATGATGAGTAGAAATTATTTATATTCGGCTTAAAGGTCAAGCTAAGATATAGGAAGCTTTCATCTGGGTCAAGGATGGTCAAGGAAAATAAACTCTTCCACAAAAAAAATATATGCATGAGCGACGCCATAGACAAAAACTAATATTATAATAATATTATAAACCCAAAAGTTGATTAGTTTGTCCGTTTATTTGTTATTTAATAATTCTGCAACCAAACAATGAGTCGTTACCAAATTTGCGTAAAGTATGAATAGATCGTATGATACTAATGCTGAATTGATAGTTATTCAATCATTCGCAAACGACTGCAAATATTTTCATAAACTTAAATTTCGACACCGTTCATAATCTAAGTTAACATGTAGGCTGAAATTTAACTCGAGAAATTAAATTCTTTTTGTAGTATGAAACTTGATATTTTTACTCTATAATAGAAAATACTACTACAACATGACGATAGATGGGCCAAGATGTATATTAAACATATCGCTCGGGAGCGCAAAAGTTCTATGTACGTTTTGCTGAAAAGAGCAAAATTTTAACATTATTTATAAGAAATATTGCGATAATATCATTGCATTATCGTCTTAGGAAAATTTACGTCGAAGCCACGGGAAAAGCTTGTAATATATAATTTTGAAATATTAGTTCAGAAATTGCTAGGAAATTCGTTATGAAATAACGTTTCTTCCAATGTGAAGAATGTACCACAATATCAAGTAATTCTTCTAATTTCTGGCGGTAATTTTATAACCTGATGGCTATAAATTAGTCACTTTCACAAGGACTAATTTATAGCCATCACTTCAGGGTTTCATACAGAAAGAACAGGTAAAGCTAGTGATCCATCATGTTTACGGGGAAACGTAAAATCGAAAGCTCTCTGATAAGTAACTTGACTTTATTCAGGACTTGTTCGAGGTTAGGTCAGTTTTTTGAATTAAATGAATAGTGATGCAAGTATCGAAAGCTCAGTGCAGGTTATTTAAAGGTCTTATGAGATGACGGTGAGATTATAGTGTAGAATTTTGAGAAATGATGCTTCAAGAAATATTTTGTAATAATAACAACTAAAACTACAAAAGTCGTTGGGGAATTAAAATATTGGCATTCAATCATGATACAATCATGTAATGTAGAGTTCATATCTGAAGAATCAGAGATTCAATCATGTAATTTTAGGGTTCATATCTGAAGAGTTCAGGTTTAATCATATTATTGTGGTAATAATTTCCGTTCGTCACTTTGTCCACGCGTCAGAAGTAGTTCTTAATTTTTTATAAGGAACTGACTGTGCCCAGGGTAGAGTAGAATTATCTTAATTCTGCGGAGTAGAATAATCTTAATTTGCGTAGAATTACCTTAATTATGCTACATCTTAAACATGCTACTAACCGCCCCTCTCCGTTCGCCAAACGTTAGCGGTCGTCGGATCGTGTATATATCGATGAGAATACTTGGGGTGACCAGTTAACGAAGATTTGCACCGTTCAAGGAGTGTCCTCGACTTTCATTCCGTTTATTATCACTGTTGATGTGATTATATGCAGTTTATATAATGCAGTTTATATAATTTTGATGTGATTATATGCAGTTGATTATATGCAGTTTATAACTTTCTAGTAAAAATATTTTTTTAGAATTTTTGTCGTATTGTTATACGGTATTGTTATAACTATAGCAGTAGCGCATAAAAAGGGTTTTTTTCGATAAAGTGGATTTCCTCTAGTTTGTAAAGGATAGTCGAACAATTTCTAGGTAGACAGGAAACTTTTTTATTTGAAAAGTTCGAACTTTTCTCGGAAAACTTTATAAGTGAAATGAAAGGCTTTGTTTTTCTGCTCTCATTTATGTATAAACCTTGTATTGGTATATTTAACCTGATTCACGCTCACGATGAGTGTTAAGCTTTTAAAACCTATCGAGGACGAGTAGAACTCGCACCATAGGGGTTCCGTACACATTTAAGCCACTTATAAAGATTTAAAGGTAGTTAGTATTTAGATTAAACTATTCACGAATATTAACTTTTCATGACGTAAATATAGTGCTTACTATATGTTCCACAGACATAAGAAATGTATATATAATAATACAAAATTAGTTCTGCAATCGATTTTATTCACTTATATGGAGTTTCTATGAACTTTTTTCAGCCCCAACTGCACGTCATAAGTTGGTCAACTATTACTCTAGTAGAACCTACTAGTCGTAATCATTTTCATTTTAATGTCTTTTTATAACATCTTCAGGTGGGCAATATTTAAAGATTGAAAAATCTTTACAAATTGCCCACCTGAGGATGTTGCGATACAAAGAAACCTAGCTCATGCTAAAGAATTTAAATAAAGCAGAAATAATACTACATGACGTAGTTTCATTTAGTTGTGAAAAATTAAATTATTTTTGAGATATTCAAAAATAGCGGTTTTGCTGCTAGGGGCTGGGCACACGTAACTCTAACAGAAATGGTCACTTTAAGTTTAATATTCCGTAAACGGATTACAATATCAAGTAATTGTTTATGACATACCAAAAATATTTTAGAAAGACGTATTAAACGATACCCTAATATTATGAGATGTACGAAAAATAAAATTCACCCCCGCGACATGTGAGTAACTCTCCAACATGTTGGGAAGATACCCTGAAAACTCTTTCTTAAAAGATTTTGCTTAATCAGTTTGTTAGCATTTTAAATATGTATAACGATGCCAAATTTTGTAGTCTTTATAGCCTGCAAGTAAAACAGCTGTGTCGGATAAATGAACAGACAGGTAGACAAATGAACGTGGCGAAATATAAGGGTTCCTAGTTTGGATACCGAACCCTAAAAGCCGCCTTAACTTGATATTTTGTAAAGAACCACTTGAATTACATGTACGCGGTCAAACAAGGCACAAATCCTGCAAGCTATGTACGGACCAAATAAATTGATCAACTTATTTGCAACAGAGTTATCTTCGTAGTCGCCCGCTATGACACGGAGTCTGCTACGCCCTATAACTCGGTTGCCCAAATCTTTTCAGTTTATTAATCCCGTTCCATACTTTAAGAAGCCTGACTCACGATAAAAATGTTGGACCAAACTTGAATATTACTTGTTTGACTCACGCAACCAAACTCGAACCGAATGTGATTTTCATAACGATGCTGACTCTAGGAATTAAATTTGGACCAATTATTCATATTATTATATAATATAGGTAATATGGTATGATTATATTGCATTATTTCTAATATTATTAATAAATATTAATTGTTTTTTTCATTTAATACGCTGTAGAAATGTTTATTTCTATTTTTATAATATAAAATGTCAAAGTAAGCCAAGTAAATCCAAAGGTTTTTCGTTTTAATTATGGATATGTATTTAAAAAATAAAATATAAAACGTATAATAACGAAATAACAGGTTATAACTATAAAACTAACAGATAATTATTATCTAGAATGCTACCAATGCTGCGACAAGCTGTTACATTTTCCCGTTCCGCAAGCGTTGCATTCCCGACCGACGCCGGCGGATCACAGTGAACTATTTAGCTGGTACAACCACTTATCAGTTGAGATTAGAATTTCCCGAGCTAAACGGTACGCTAAGGGCTTAATACAAGTTAATTGAAATAATACTCGTCGATGCGGTTTCCCCGATTTTATGATTTTTTTTACCCACGAAGAAATAAGATTTCTGTTTTTTGCAATTCGTCTACTGAAACCTTATATTAGGAAATCCTTTCAAAATTATGATTTTTTTCAAAAAATAAAATAATAAGTGTGCTCTAATCTGGCTATCTGGCTGATAATAAAACCTAATATAATTAAATAGAAGATATACATATATATATATATATATATATATATATATATATATATATATATATATATGTATATATATATATATATATATATAAATATATATATATATATACGTATATATATATATATATATATATATATATATATATATATATGTATATATATATATATATATATATATATATAAATATATATATATATATATACATATATATATATATATATATATATACATATATATATTATACTCCGTTCCAATCGAGTCAGCAGCTTTTACATGATGAATGCGTACACAGACAAATACACGAACGGACAAACATATTCCAAAAATGTTCTTAATGCAATCATTCATCCCCTAAATTATTTTTTGTAAATATTTTAACATACCTCATACAAAATTTTGAGTTTTATTACATGGACAATGTATATGGACATGTAGCAGCCAAAATTTGCTATTTAGTTACTTACTTTTCTAAATTTAAAAAACAGTACTGTAGGCATATAATTTTTATTTCATTTTAATTTTTTTAAAAACAGTACTGTAGGCATATAATTTTTATTTCATTTTAATTTTTTTAAAAACAGTACTGTAGGCATATAATTTTTATTTCATTTTAATTTTTTTAAAAACAGTACTGTAGGTATATAATTTTTATTTTATTTTAATTTTTTTAAAAACAGTACTGTAGGTATATAATTTTTATTTCATTTTAATTTTTTTAAAAACAGTACTGTAGGCATATAATTTTTATTTCATTTTAATTTTTTTAAAAACAGTACTGTAGGTATATAATTTTTATTTTATTTTAATTTTTTTAAAAACAGTACTGTAGGTATAAAATTTTTATTTCATTTTAATTTTTTTAAAAACAGTACTGTAGGTATATAATTTTTATTTCATTTTAATTTATTTTAAAACAGTACTGTAGGCATATAATTTTTATTTCATTTTAATTTTTTTAAAAACAGTACTGTAGGTATATAATTTTTATTTTATTTTAATTTTTTTAAAAACAGTACTGTAGGTATATAATTTTTATTTCATTTAAATTTTATTAAAAAACAGTACTGTAGGTATATAATTTTTATTTCATTTTAATGTTTTCTCCCAAATTTATATCTTAATACTTTTCCTGTGCTATACTTAAGTTACCTGTGTCTTATGTTATTAATGACATTCATATAACCCAGTGTAGTAAACTATTACACTTAAAACAATATTTACAACGCATCTCGCAACGCTCAAGCCAATAAACGCATAAAATACGAAATCAATTCGAGTGTAAATAGAAATATTCAATTGGCTTAAATCGTACAATTCCGCATCGATTTATCAACTGTAGAACGATTCGTCGGAATCTTTATTGCATAGAGCATTTACACATTCGTTGCGATCTGCAAGCTATTCGGGCTCACTCTATTTCCGGCGAATATCTGCAATGGACAGGATGTGGCAGGAGGTCGTTATTTAATTTTATTCGTATTAAGAATTTAAATGTATTCCGGAAACGGATTAATATTTTCATAATCTTTGAAAATTAAGTTATTTATATAGAATTATGACAGACGACATTAAAGTTTATAATTTATGAACTATTCGAAATTACAGAAAACTAGATATTTGGAAATTAAAAAAATGCATGTAATTTCAGAAAAATACTTAAAAGCAACATAAATACACACACACACACACACACACACACACACACACATATATATATATATATATATATATATATGTAGCATTTTGGGAAATTTACAGTTTTGGCCGCTATTTTGGTAAACAATTTTTAAATATTAATATAATTAATATTATATTCGAAATATTGATAGGATATGAAATTAAAAATATTGAAGTGTAGATAACAAATATGTTTATACTAGCTGACCCGTGCGAAGTCTTCGCACTATATCGCCATCTAGCGTGTTCCAAGTATACAATTTGGCTAAGATATTTGATGTGTCGCCCACAGATGGCGCTCATGCCAATTGTTATAAAAATTAATTTTTTTATTAACAAAAAGATTTTTTTCGAATTTTTTTATATTTTTCGCCAAAGTAGAAAACATAAGCTTTAAGTGGGTATTTTTTTTATTTTTTTTGGTGCAGTAGTTAAAGAGATCGAGCCGCTCGACCAAAAAATACCTTTTAGAAATAATATATTTAGATTCATGATCTACATTACAACACAAGATTTTTTTAATGTACACGATATTCGTGCCTAAACTGGCGTCGCATTACTACATTATAATTCTTCGAAATAGCGAGAAAAGCGTAGCTCCGATAATAATGGTTTCATTTTATTAAATATTCTTATATTTAATAAAATAACAAAAAGTTTATATAAATAATTTTTTTATATCAACGTTAAGATGCGATTTATAATTTCTGATATATTTTGAGGTGTATTCAGCAAAGTAAGACGTAAGCTTACGTTGAATATAATAAAAACATAGTTGATGTTAATGTTAAATGTCATAATTAATTTCTTTATTATATTCTAAAAAAAATAAAGAAAATGCTTGATCCTGGTGGACGCACGCGTTAACTGCCAACGGATGCATCCGTAATCAGTGAAGAAATTAAAAAAATATGTTATTTGTACCAATTCATTACAATTATCTTACAGACGTTTTTAAATTTCTCAGCTTTTGAACAAAAAATGTTTATGTTCCAATTGCGTATACAATTACAAAATGTTTAATCTACTTCGGATCATTGAGGCAGTGTATATTCAAAATCGATAGACTATTTTCGTCTCAGTATTCAGAAAGCATATTATATATTCCCAAACGGAACAGTTTTGCTTTTGAACAAAAAATGTTTACGTTCCAGTTGCGTATACAATTATAAAATGTTTAATCTATTTCGGATCATTGAGGCAGTGTATATTCAAAATTCATAGACTATTTTCGTCTCAGTATTCAGAAAGCATATTATATATTCCCAAACGGAACAGTTTTGCATTTATATTATTAAACTGCCTTATTGGCAAGATTCTTCAAAAAAATTCCTTGACGCGAAAGTCAGCCACCGAAAATAGGATGTCTGTTATCAACAATATATTTAAAAAAAAATTTCTCTTGCCTGTTATTGATCATGAATCCAAAGAAATTTAATCATGCGCAGTTTTTTAAACCCTATAGTTTTATTAAACGCATCCTCTGATCCATGCGTCGATTGTTCTGGAAATAGCAAATGTTCGGACTTTCTTGATGTGTTTGTCTTTTTTGGAAAGTACCGAGGCAGATTTTTATCTAACTAAATTTATTCATATTTTAGCTCTAAAAAAGACGTTATTCGAGAAGTATGTTTAGTATGTCTAATCGTTATATTTAATTTTTAGCAATAACTACTATTCTATGTATGTGCATATTATATGGGCGAGGATTACAAGCAAAAACCAAATTATACGCTTAAAAGCTCGCAGGCATTCACATTTCAGCCAACCTTAAAAACGTTTACTTCCAATATGCGAATAGGTAATACTACCACTCGACTTTCATTATGATGAATAGAAAATCTTCGTTTATCCATAAGTGACTCGTTGATTTTTTCGATTATGAAAGTAATCCAATTATAAAAAAAAATCGCGTACACGTAAGTAACTAATTTTGAATAGAAAATCTTTGCTTTTCCATACGTGAAACGCATTGAAAAATGTAAAACAAATATTGTAAAATATTTCTTTTTCTTCTTAAATAAATTGTCTTGCTTAGATTTTCTTTTCCTTTATTTTTTTGCATAAGTTGTGTACATAATTTCTTACCTACCTACTTTTCTATCAATATCTCACTTGCTTAGTGCTTTTGTATACACCTGAAAAGACTAGTATCTTGCTTACGTCAAAGATTACTATATTGCTTACGTTAAGTGAAACGAGTTCAAACTCCATGACTTTACTCTTTAACGCCGAGGAGTTTCTGTCATCGTCTTTCCACTTCATCTCAGTCTGATAATTTAACCATCATTAGCCACACCAAAGAACTCATCAGACTCTTCCGATGAACCCACTCTCTACCACTAAGACTACAAGCATAAGGTGCGCTATTAAGGAATTCTTGTTACCACCAATCGATCCTGTCAACAAGCTCTGGCCACCATTTGTGATTATAGGATTCGTCAAAGTAAATCGAACGATCGCAAATTCGATGAAATTACTCCTAGCAGTTGCAGAGTATGACCACCACCTTTGAGACCCTGATTAATATGATCCCAAACACAATAAATCTACTCCTCACCATTGAAGAGTTGCTGACGCCACCGTACGACTCCATTATCAGACCTTTTCCATCATTTGTGACCATAAACTAGTCAAGATAAGTAGAACGAATCTAAACTCTATGAAATTACTCTTCACCACTGAAGAGTATTGCCACCATTTTTCCACTTCATCATGGAACTCTGGCCACTACTTGTGACCAAAAGATCCGTTAAGATAAGTCAATTGAGCGCAAACATAATAAATCTACTCCTCCCCATTGAGTGTCAGACTCTTGTCATTATTTGGTTTGGTTATTAATGAGCAAATTAAATGGATCCAAACTCTAACACACTTCTAACTAAAATGCTTATAAAGTCATGCCAAATAAATCAAACTCTATATCATTTTTCTCAAACGGGCCTTGTTCTTGTCTCCAGAATTCATTGTCAGGTCCTAACCATATTTACAACCTTTCTGAAACGATTTTCTTTTTAAATAAAAAACTATAAAAAAATTAATCAACTCGTCTCCAAGTTACAGCATGAAAAAAATACACGCAGATCAAACTGAAAATCTTTCCAATTTTCAAAATCGGTTAAAAATAGAAATTTGACGACTCACACGCTAGATTCAATTAGAGTCATTCAATAAAAACATCTTTACTTCATGTAAGTTGCCTATATTTTATACAAACATATTGCATTGCCGAAAGATTAGAAACAGTTCCATAATTGTTACGCAAAGCTAAAATATTTGTAGCCTCGAATGTGAAAATTATCTGTTAATCTTACATTTCAAGGACTATACCTATAAGTACTATTTTTTTTCAATCAACCACCTGCAGCTATTAAAGGTTTTGAAGGCATTCAGTATCAGAGAAAAATGAAAAAAATTATTTTGGAAAAAGCTTATACACAGAAAAAAAGCTTATACAAGAAGCATTATAGCTGATTATTATATCACAATTATTTTTATTGTTAGTGCCAGCATTACCATTAATATTCTCACTATAATAATTCCTATTTAACATTTTTTGTTACAATCATTAGTATTGGATTCGTTCTGCCTGGCAAAATAGTTAATATTTAACGATCTCAAATTTACATAATTACATTTACATAATATTGATCCTTATATAATTTAGTAAATATATTTTAATATGGTGTTAAAAGAATTACTGTTAAAAAGGTATTTTATCTGACATCTGTTTTAAGTTCAACTGACTTGTTCCTGGGACATACATCGGTGATTTCATTATTTATCTTGCATTTAATATTGTCTGCTTATAAGATTCATTAATATTGTTTTACTTTTAGCCATCCAAAATATTTTGCATACAAATTGGCATAAAATGCACTTTATTTACCAATATTGTATAAAAACATTGATCACGTAACCAAAATGAAATCATAAAGAAATAAATTTTAAAAGAATACAGAAAGTTTAAGGTAGACAATATAACGTTCCATTTACCCCAATGCTCTGCCCTTTCAGAACAAACTCCAAAGTATTCACCAATATCTCCACATAGCTACAAACATATTTGAACCTAGTTATACAAAGAACTTTATCGTGCTTACACATGAGACGCGACGCTCGATGTTCTGCAATATCCCGCTCGACCCACTTTCGGATAATCGCACAACTTCTCTGTTATAGCCTATTTTGTCCTCCGTCTCAAAACTTCTGCTCAAAGCTCAAAGCCAACAGAGTTAAGCTATCGGCAAAACTTTGAGCTTTTATGCCTATTCGTAGACGGTTGTTGATTTTTCGTCGCAATGTTCTACAACAAATGTTTAGTTATCCCATTTAAGGGTTATTTAGTGACTATTGGCCGCGAGCTATAAACAGAAAAGGGAGTTGAAATAAAGAACATAAACTTGAAAACTTATCAACTTAGGGTGCAAGTGGATAGAAACGTGAAAAGGGTGTACATTTTGTGTTTGGTTGCAAGTTGAGGGTATTATTTTGTTTTTTCCCATAGTTTCTTCAATCACTTTTATTATAACTGATCGAGCTTAAACCTTGCTTTTATATATTTATGTTTGTTAGTCATTTATAAGGTCCCAACAAATTCGTTCCAACATTTCGTGTAAGATTTTTCGAGTGCATAATATCTTAGTCGTGAAATGCCATTAGACACCAATTCTTCCTTTTAAGGTACAAACCTTAAAAGGAAGAACTGAATCCTTTAAAACCACTCACGTGTCTGTCTCTCAGCTCGTCTATCACAACCGATTTTCCTAGAAACCATATGAACTTGAAAACGTGGAATTCAATAATTTTGCATGTACCACCTTTTTGTAAATCTTCATACAGTAATTAGAGAGAGAATAAATAAAGTGTTCAAAAAAATATTTTTTGCTTGAAATATTTTGTTCACAATTTTAAATTACATATTTCAAAGGATATTCCAAAAATAAAGCATACGACCCCCTACTACCTTATTTCGGAAACTACTGAACCAAAAATCGTGAAAAAACAAGGCTGTTAAAATCTGAGTAAAAGGTTACGGGAAAGCTATAGCGATCCTAGGTCTTATAATTTCTGAAGTATGCATCATGTTTTACGCCTGTGAAAGATATGATAGGCAATATATTTACGTTATAAAAATGTAATATTTGTAAACGGTTTAACTAAAAATAAACTAAATGTTTGTAAATGTGTACGGAACACTTGTAGTGCGAGTTCTACTTGTACTGGTTTTTTTAGATATTCACGATATCTTATTGCATATTAAAGATGTACTAAGCAATATATTCACTTCGGTTAAAATAACATGAATATTTGTAAATATTTTATCAAAAATACCATAAACCCTTAAATGTTAATACGTACCTAAATGTAAACGGAACCATCGCAGGATGAGAAAAAGAAAAGAAAGTTGAAATAAAGAACATAAACTTGAAAACTTATCAACTTAGGGTGCACCTTACCTCAATCTAGGGTACCCTTACTTAACAGGTTTACTACAGCCAGTTGTTAAAAATATAAACCTTTGAATTTTCGTCTGTATATCCCTAAGCACCGCTATCACGAATTGTTCACTTTAATGCCGATGGTGATAACATTTTACAGGAAAACATAAACCACGTGAACACATGCAACATCTTTAACATTTTTTGAAGTAACTCCTCGCACATCTAACTTGAAGATGGATTTGTTTCTTACGTAATAAAAAAAACATTATGACAGTGTTTTGTAAATATTTCATTAGATTATTTCTGTTACCTTTTAATAATCAATTTAAGACTAAAAGGTCTTAGTTTTAAAACAATTTAATTGAAGTACTACGCATCCTCAAATGATTATCATTGTTATAGAAAGGGTATCAAACTCGGACACTGTTTAGATTTTGTTAGGTAACGAGAATCAGCTTTCTAAAACTATTATAAATCAATATTACGGAGAACATCACAAAAAAAAGTTCTTTGAAGCCAACGGTTGACATTATATACACTCGATGTTAAAATATTACCAATGTTATTAACTACCTATTCATTAGCGTGTCTTTTTCTGACCGTAGTTAAACAAAGATGAAGATCCACAATTAACTGAAACTACGTGTAGTATTATTTGTATTTTCTTTAATTTCTTTACCACGACCTTGGTTTTGTTGTATCACAACATCTTCAGGTGGGATATTAGCAAAGAAATATATATATATATATATTAGCAAAGAGATCTTTGCTAATATCCCACCTGAAGATGTTGTAATACAACGAAACCTAGGTCGTGGTAAAGAAATTAAAGAAAGTAGAAATAATACTACATCACGTAGTTACATTTAATTGTGAATAATGAATTTCTACAAAATTAACGCCAAATATATTCAATATCAAAGATGAAGATATTATGGAGACAAAAGCGAAAGCTATAGTTTATAATTTTCTCAGACAGGCAGACTTTCGGACCATCAGATACATTTTCCATAATACACCAAGAATACTATGTTCAAAAACATCTGATCAAATAGAACACTAATTGCGAAAGTACGACTGGCATTTGGTAAGTTATTTTATGAAGTGAAAATTTCTTTAGGCGAATTGAGCAATTTTTGTAGGAAAAAACCTTACAGGTTAGCGACACAGACATGCTACTATTAACAATAGCATGTCTGTGATGGAGAATGAATATGCTGCTACGAGTATGACGTGTCGTGCTTGGCCAGCAGTGAAAGCATATATATATATATATATATTAGTGGTGCAAACAAAGAAAGTAATGTTGAAAATTAAGTTCATTGAAATTTATGTAAATACAAATACTATGTATAAATAATATAAGTATATATTAATTATTATTTCAATTAAGTTGTGTTTTTATTTTGCACTGTGCTTGCGCAACACCTCATATGTTTTGATTAATTAACAAACCATATAAAAATGTTTATAATTGTGGTTCCGATGGATATAATAATGTTAATAATTTTAATTTACAATTTATAAATTTTTTATTTTTGGTACTATAATTAATTAGAAAACTCAAAAACACCACTGTCATTTCATAATTTTAAGTTTCACTTCTGTTGACAGCCTCCATGACTACCTATGTTTTTTTTTTAATATGGGTTCACAACATTACACTAAGCTAACAAATTCTCACAGATACAGATGAACACCCTACACCCTATTTGAGCGAACAAACTCGAAACAGTTTTACCGCACCCAGAACTTCGTTTCCAATTTAGATTACAGGAGACTATTATATACAAATTGTATACAATTATTGCATTAATCCTATTAAAATTTCAAACAGTTATCTCAAAGTATTTAAGACACTTTGGGGTAAATACTCTTAAAATAAAATAGTCAAATTTTAACATTGACTCATTCACTTGTCAAAACGTACGATACGGTGTCTCTTTCTGGCCAAACATAAACCCAAAATTTGACACATTTGTAATTTCTTGTATAAAATTAGAAGGTAAAATATGAATGTGTTAATTTTCAAAAAAAAAAAGGAATTCCCAAAAAATATCCCTACTCTTCCATAAATTTTTATGAGCAAAAAAGAAAGGACAATGATGGAACACTATAGGTTAATATTATTGTACCGTTACGATTACCATAAGTTTACTTTAATGAAACAGATAGATTAATAAAATAGTAGATCTGAAGTATTACTTGCATCGTATTAAGTCAAAAGTCTAATAAAAAGTTACGCAATAAAAAAAATTCATATCTAAATTCAACATTAATCTGAGTCAAGAAATAAAGAAGACCAATCCCAAATAAAATAATTTGCGACCTTACAAAAATCAGTCGGTTCAACCATGAAAAGACTGAATATTTCGGAGGCGTGTTAAGCTCGATTCCAAACGCGAAATAAAATATTTTAAATAAATGTTTTCAGACAATTTAAATAAATGTTTCGCTATTCAAAATTACAACAAGTCTTATTCAGGAGAAATTTATTAATTAATAAATTATTAATATTTCGTGGAAGACACTTGGATGATTCTTGGTCTATTTAACGATGAGGATCTTGGACAAATAACTACCACAACTCTTGATGTCAACGAGCAGGAAAAGGAAGTGCGGTGATTGTACCAAAGATTATATACCCTCTATCATAGACAATGAGGACCGTTCAAGAAGGAGCATCATTTATTTATAATTATTATGATGCCAATATTTTAACAATAAAAAACTTTCAAAATTAAAAAGTAACTTTTTCAAGTAAAAAATAATGGTTAAATTTACTTAACATATCAATACACCCAACACACTTCGACTTTTTCCACTTCAATCATTACTACTCGTTACCTACTCACTCTAAAAAGATTTGACATCATACACTACACGCTAAACAATTTAGAAAGTGTAAGTAATTTATGTCAGTTGATAAAACCGTTTTTAGGCGGAAAGTAAGTGTATTTATATATTTTCCGCCTAAAAAAAACTTTCTTCTCTATGAAATGAGTGTTGTGAAAAATTTGTTGCACCAATTTTTTTCAATTCATCGTATGAAAACCCTGCTTAATCTGAACTGAAGTCTAATTCATATACCTCTAAATGCCTATCTCTAAAGACTGTTGTACCAAATCCTAATCCACTTTAGGGCTCTGCACTTTAGAAAAG
This sequence comes from Druceiella hillmani, assembly GCA_039881145.1. Taxonomy (NCBI): domain Eukaryota; kingdom Metazoa; phylum Arthropoda; class Insecta; order Lepidoptera; family Hepialidae; genus Druceiella; species Druceiella hillmani. The sequence continues at coordinate 4,517,299 of JAYKKI010000125.1, read as the reverse complement.
TTAATGCAATTATTACGCACACTCTCATCCAATTTTCGATAATGAGCAGTAAACTATTCAAATTACTTCCGACAACGGAATACGATGAGGAAGGAAGATACTCCAGCCACTCGGTGTGTTGCCAGCTGGCCCTGCTCCAACTGCACTGAGCTGTCGCGCCATTTGCATGCCTTAATCCTCTTATTTATTGCACTCAAGCATAGACGAGTTCGGTAAACGTGCATTAACCAAATTGTACATAAACTTATTGCATTACAGTTAATCCAGAATATATTTACATGTATAATACAGTCTCACTACAGAGTAATTTAATTATTTATTATGTGCCAAATGCTAGTTTTTGTCCGCGACTACTTTTGCGTTATTTTTTATAAAAACCACGAAGTTTTCCTCCAATAATAATATTTTCAACTCAAACCTACGATTAGATAGAAATAACTCATACATTTGCTGAATCACTGTGATAGTGTCGGTAATTTCTATTTATCAGTTCTTAAGCGCGGGAACCTGATTCTTGTCGTGTGAGCCAATAATTTAATTTTATATCTATTCGAGATTATATTATTGAAACAAAAAAGCCAAGATTTTTTTTATATAAACCCGAACATTGTCACTTTACAATCGATGCAGTATTGTAGTATTCCAATCAATGCTCGCTAATGTAGCATACGGAGATAAATAAATTAAAACACAATAATTCCAAACGAAAGCTATTTTATCAAATCACAGAAATTTTTCTGATACAATATTTTCTAAAAATATTCAATGCCCAAAGCAATTACACAGATATTGACCAAGCCTATATATATAAGGGTATAAGATCTATAGATTTCATTAAAGTTCCTCTATTGGTTTTTGAATGAAAAGCTCACAGATTTTTTTCTTTGCTTTAATTGTATTAAATGATAGATTTATCAATACGGTAATGTTGGGTTATTCCATGAAACCTTACTTTATCGATATAAAAATAGCATTAATAAACACAAACAAGTAATTGACCTGGTGTTACCGACATTTATTATATTCATTCCTTTGTGAAATTATTCAGGTGGCAATAATAAAGTATAAAATATTTGTTGGTTTCACCTAAAAAAAAAGAAAGAAAAAAAAAATTATATATATATATATATATATATATATATATATAGATATATATTATACGCAAGCAGAATCGTGTTCAACACTCGCCAAGGACGCGCTACTAACTTCACGGCAAAACGTAGCGTCATTAAACATCTCTCGTCTCCATTAATCATTACTTTCCGAAGCGTCATGCATCGGCCAATATAGGGAGCGCCCTTCCGCCCCCGAGATAAGACCAGCGCCCTCGATCCCGCCCTAATGGCAATTATACCCTCGACGTAAATGGCGATAGTGATAAGTGATAGGATGCTGGAAAATTTCTTAAGATGAGCGTCTTAAGACGTTCGGGTAGATTGAATCTACGAAGATGTCGTACGTAAAATAAGTTCTGGAAGTTCTTAATTTTTAAGGTAAAATTTCGACTACCGTCTAAAATCGCAAGATATGAATATTTGTAAAAACAAACATATTAAATAAATCCGTTTATATTATCAATAGCAAGTACATAATTTTATGCAAACTCTAAAATTTTATAAATGTTATAAACTGAATCACATATGGATAAAAGAATATTGCACTCGATTTACTAATTTTTATTTTTACCAAGAAGATTAGAGAATGAGAATGTTTTAGGATAAAATAATAATGGATGGAGTCAATGAATACGTATCTCCATATGTACATTTATATCAAAGTACTTTTTGGCCGCCTTCAAGGGTTGTCAAAATTGAATGGAATGTCCGATAGTCTTCAATTTTTATGGTTTCATAGTGTTGTACATAAGAATATATATCATGATTAACTTTAAATTACTTTCATAACAATTCTGAGTTTTTTATGAAACTATTAATAAAGCAAGTAATGCCATAACTTATTTGACATATTCAAAAACTTTCGAATGTATTTGCTTAGAAAAAATTTAAAAAATAAAGGTTTTGATGTTATGCGTTTTGCTTATTTATGAATGGAAATAAAATAATAAAAAACATTAAATGCTCTAAATTAACAGAAACAAAAATGTACAGTGACATTCGCGACACATAACCACAAAAACAAAATTTTCTAACAAAAACGCAGTCACATGCGATCTCCAAAAAATAATAGCGTTAAAAATAAATATATGGTACAAACGACTGTATCGCCATTCGATTCTTTATTTCTTTCTCTTTCCTACGGTTACATTTTAATCAGTGACCAAATTTTAGAAGCGAGTAAAAATCGACAATTAAATCATATTATGAAAGAAAACAATTTTTTTTAGAATTTTGGACGGTTAAATAAAAGAATTTATACTCTTATTACTATTTTAAATTCCTCGCGTCAGCAACAAAAGAAAGTCACCCCCTTCCCCTGCACAGGTAAAACACACATAGACACATAAATTAATTTAGTTAGCGACGGGCGCTTAGAGAGTTTGGTTGTACCGTATCTGTCCAGCTCGCAAAAAAATATCTGTCCGACTGCAGTAATTACAAGTAAATTATGATGTTTAATCTTTGTGGTGAAATACGGATCTGACCGTTTACGAAGTCTTAGAAAAACTTGCAAATTTGAGTGATGTATTGTAATGGATTTCACTTCGAACAAGGATTAAAATTTAAAACAGAAGTTAAATTTAATACATAAATTTTTAATTATTGCAAAAAAGACGAGTTCTAATTTTTTTTAAATACCTGTATCGAAGATTGCTTAAAAAACCATCACGATCGTATTCAAGGTGAAGGTGCCGGGTATTTGACCTTGAAATAGGCGAACGAATGAATGTCGTGAATTCACGTAACTAAGAGTAAAAACCTTTTTTCATTTCTTCGCAAACCTTTTTCTGTTTCCATTCATTTCAATACAGTATTAGCCGAGCCGAGATTTAAAAATTTAAAAGCACATAATTGACCCGTATTAATTTTATAAATATTATATTATTTCCTATTACGTACGGAAAAAATTTACAACCAGTGGAACCATTTAACATGTGTGTATATATATATATATATATATATATATATATATATATATATATATATTTGGGCTGTTTACTGGTTGTATTGCATTTGTAACAAGATTCACATAAATTGTATAAATTGTTTATAGATTCGTCGGAATTATTTAAAAGGAAAACAGTCAGAACTAATAAAGTCGAAAAATCGACAAAACACTAAAATATGCGTTGTAAACTTTTGGAAGCTAACTCTAAATTAAAAAGTTGGAACAAATATACAAAGTTGCTGAACCGATGTAAATAGAAACTATTTAAATCCTGATAGTGTTGCAGCACAGCAGCAAACACGAAGGATTCTAAATACCAAATACTATTAATACCATTAAGCATGCATAAACATTTAAGTGTATCGAGTGTTTCTATTAAATTATTTGCAAATAATTTTTCAGCATTCAATTATATTATTTAGTATCTTGGAAAGAATTTGATACAACTAATAATCAGCCCAATAACAAGTAACAATGATACTTTAAACATCTGAAATAATTGAAAGGCGACATAATACAAAATAAAAAAATAATGTGTTAACAAATGTTGCTATCTCCAACACTAAACAACAACAGCCCTAAGTATGATAGTTTCATTTAACATAAATAATTACTTCATGCAATCAATTAATTAAGAGCAGATTTATGCTATAATTTGCGATCCTTCATTCTTCGAAACATTTTGACCATTACGATTTTGCTGACCATAGCACACATTTTTAAAGACCTGTAAATCAATAATACATGTAGTTTTTCAAATACAAACGCATTTACATCCAATGTTTCAAGAAAAATAAAAAGTTTTTTTTATTACGCCTTGCCTTTGATTATTTATCAATAAGAAGAAAAAACAATCACGTGAAAAAAATTATCCACCGCCAGCTTCATTCCGCGACTTGGTTAACGTGAACCTGTTATTAAAAAATAAATTTACTTTAAAAACGGTTAAAAAATTTAAATCAGTTTTTCGATATTTAAAGCGCTGATTGTGACAGAGCTATTGAAAATGGTGTGCGTTTCATTAAATTTCCGTATATATTCGGTCGGAAAAATACTTATGTAATAGCGAAAAGTCGCAAGTTAGCGAAAACCAAGGCTTTTACCTAAATCCACCTTATTTGACGCTTGGATAGTTCGATTTATTTTACCGTTAGTAGATTTATTTTACCGTTCTTTTAGACGTTCGGACGTTGCGGCAAGACATATCTCAATATTTTTTCTAAAACAACTTACATGCAAAAGCGACAAGCCAGACGAAGGATTTCAAGCAAAGACCATATAATTTTGTTCTGTGCTTTCAAGTATAGCACGGTGGTATATTTTTTTCTCTATTACACAAGTCGCTATAATATCAGAAAGGCAATTACTTTAATTTTTACCTTACGTAGTAAGCTAGACGATTGTAAAAAACAAATAAAGAAAATACAAATCGCAATTTAGAATTATGCTCCCAAAGAAATTTTCTGAATTATAGCATTCGAGTCGACTAAATTTTTCGAATGGGGCGTCCATTAATTACATGAGCTCAAAATGGAGGGAATAGATCTTGCCATCTCTCTTGCTCAAAATCTCATCAAATCTCATTTAAAAAGAGGGGAGAATCAGTGAAAACCTCAGGTCAATTTTTTAATTTTTAAATTAATCATTCGGGAAATCCCGGGCATAGACAATATTTAATATTGTCTACGCCCAAGACACCTCGGTTTTCCGAGTATAGATAATATTTAATATTCCCAGAATTCGCTTGGTTTCAAACAAACGCCGCACAAGTGTCAGATTTTATTCGGCGAGTTCATTTCACACCAATTAGAATGACAGCGTGTCCGTCATTCAGTCGTGATGTCTGCACCGCATAAGCCGATGCTATTGTGTACAACATGAATTTGTATCAAAACTGTTACAATGCGTATGTGAAGCAGCATTCCGACAAGGTGAAACAAACGTGCCAGCAATAAGTTAATCGTTTGTGCTAAAAGGCAAACTGAATTTCACCGATAAGAATGCCCTAAGCGATTATGTAGATCAAGGATTGAAATGCTACAGAATGACATAATTCAGAAGAAGTCACAAATAATTTCACCTGCAAATTAAGTTTCAACAACATATAAATAAAAAAACAATTTTTTGGGGTCCGTCAAAAAGGGTCCTATTTTCACGGAGCTTTTTAGTACGTCTGTTTCTGTACGTCTATCCGGCGGATATAAACATGAATATTATTCAGTGTTGGCACGTTTAAAATAAAGTGTTTTTAAACCAGTCTTTAAACGATTGTTTACTACACTATCTAAATAAAACATGTTAGTAATTAAAGTATTTTAAATAAATATTTTGAACAGTGTTTAAAACAAATAAAAAACTTTATATCATAAACGAACTTTATTACATGAACAGCACTTTATTTTATTTTGTACTCAAGTTTTTATTTATTCATTTTCCATTTTATTTTCATATGTAAGAAGAAGAACTATAAAAGATCGTTGTGAACGGCCCGCCTATAGTACCACTCCCACAAGGTGTGACATTTTTGTATGATAATTAGAAATAGTTGTATAGTTGTACGTGGAAACATGATTCTAGGTATAAATTTGCATACAAAACATACTAAATAAATAACGCATCAAGTGTTTTAATACTGTCATTTTAGGAATTTTCATTACAGAAGAAAAGTTCTTCTTCAAGTAGTATAAATTTATATCAGACTAGGACCACTGCATTATTCTCTACTAAAGAACACCTTTAACATCTGCGCCAGCTGATCTTGCGCATATAGATGATGATAATAAAGAGGGCCATTATGTAAGTTCAATTTGTTTCTTGAAACATTTTACATCAATTTTTAATACAGGGTGACTGGCTGGGATATAACATTTCCTCTACTTACTATGTAACATTGACTAGTCATAAATATCCCCATGTCTTAATTTTCCATTTCCTCACCTAAATTTTCATTTTTTAGGGTCTAACAAATGAAAAATGTTACATATTTAAATTAGCCATGACGAAAATGAAGTCCGCACTTCGCGGCATCCAAGATGCTTTGAAAGAAAAAATTTCTCAGTTTTGTACTTACGAAACTTCATCTGTACGAAACTTCTTCTGTACGAAACTTCATCTTACAAAAGTCACCAAAATTCTATAATTACTGACGGCACTGAACATAAAATGGTGATAGAGCTACGACGGGAAATTGATCAGCGTGAAAAAATGCTTATATCGAAGCAAATGCACACTGCTTATTAAAAAAAAACATGGAATCTTATAAAGATGAACTGCAAGAATTTACTCTCAGAATCCTGAAGCAGCATTATTTAAACTACGATCTGTTTCTAGACGTCTGAGCTTTGGAGGAGCGACAATCAGATCTACTTAAGATCATCGTAGACACAGCTACATTCGGTACTTCTACCAAAAAAAGCCGACAGTGTGAAGTTGTTCGCACCTGCCATATCCTATCTGATCTATACGCAAAGCTCCTAGACCTCGGTTTTAATATATCTTGAAGCGGCACATTCGCTTACTCCTCAGGAAAGTAACACTTCTGGAGCAAAGAAACACGTTATAATTATACCCGTAAAGCTCAGCCGGCCAGAACCCTATCATAAGGTACAGCCAGACCAGCATATTTGTGTATTTTCAACAAGGTTTCTAGAGACAGTCACTTCAATTCTCGGTCCAGATAAAGTTATTTATTTGTATCAGGATGATAAAGCGCGCGTGCCTGTTGGAATAACAGTAGCAAATAAACAAGCACCATTGCTCATGGACGTAGAATACAAAGTCTCTCTGCCGGATCATAACTTCGAGATTGCTTCTCAACATAAATTAATTGTGTACGCTCACACGTGCGTACGCTATCTGTGATACAAACCTAATGAGATGTTGTACCCTGAAGCTGTTATTTAGGGTGGGCCGACTTATAACGCTATCACAATGCCAAACACACTTCGTCTATGATAACATCTCACGCTGACGACTTCAATGGGCTTTTTTCTTGCGAACGACTTAGAGGCTGTTTCTTCTTATGGATCGTACCTAAATAACAGCGGCCGAACTATTAATCCCACTTTAGAACAGTGGAGCTCATTATTTATTAACGGGATAAAAGACGTTGCCAAATACATCAAACCAGAGGATAGTGTGTCTATCTTTGGTTTCCAACTTGAATGATAAGCAATGGTATGCAGATCATGCCAAAGAGAGCTAGTATTTGCTACAGATATTATATATGTACTTCTTGCTAAAATACCTATTAAATGTGTTGCCATAATACTTAAATTCATATTTTAATTTGTATTTACAGGTAATCAAATGTAACAATTGCGACCATTGCGGGACAATAAGGAGTGCGCTGCACACTGTGATTAGCGGACACTTCATATCTCTACCATATTTGATCATCCAAGTAACCAGAGAACCGACTGTGTCGAAGCCTGACAAACGAGATGAGAAGTCGTTGGTACCATTCCTGCTTCGGCACTGAAGGTATCTTAAATATTAGCAGATGCCGTACGATTTCTATTATCTTTTGGTGAATGATGAAACTATTCATAACAGATGCTACAAGATGTGTGGCATCTATTTAGCTTCGTCTGTGAAGCTGCAAAAACACAAGTCGGCGCTGCATGCAATCCCGCAAGCACCTATGGTCATGTTCGACCGACACATCTGATCACCCGCCAGATTAAGGAGGATATCTGCTCGAGAGGGATGTAGATCGTTTGACTATTTTTCTATACCGTTAATACTGACATCTTCTATCTCTATTAACGATTAGATATTAGCGGTATCAAGCAAAATACCTGAACATATCAAATAAATTTGAGTATTTAATAAATATAGGATAAATCTTACGTGACGAACAGAGTGGCAGGTCCTATCACACTTTTTAAATGATGTATAACTTCAAAAGAAAACTATAGAAATTTTCACTTGCTATATTATATAGTAATTCGGAATCATAATTGATGAATACATACCTCAAGATATTTTATGTTTTATCAAATATTTTTCTATAAAATAATAAGCTATTATAAAGTATTAATCAACCTAGAAACCAATCGTAACCATATTAAACACCATTTAGTCACAAAATGTCACATTATATTAATCGTGATTTTTATATTAGTATAAACATATCCTCCTATTTAGACAATCTTCATCGTTCGATCGATCTCGCGTGTCAGTTCTTATACATATGAAGAAAGTCAGATAAACTACTTAACCGACAAATGAACGCAGATTGCCCATACGTATCCGCCCATAATCTTGGGAAAGTTAATTTTCATTTTGGCTGTAAATTGCGTAGAAATTCAGTAAGGCATAAATCCAGTGCAAGTTTAGGTAGAATTTCCACAACTGGAAGTATTTTTAAGAGATATTTTGTTGAACTTACAACTGGGATCCTGTGCGCTAAAAAAATAATTACTTATTACTTAAAATAAAATAACCTATGAATTAATAAAAAAAAGAAAAACATATAATAGAAACGAATATTAAGTTATAAAGTAAGCCGAAGCGCCTAATGTCAGTATTAGGCCTTCAAGTGTATTGCACTAAAGAAAATTCATTCTAAAAAGTAACTTAGAAGTTAACTCTAAAAATTTCATAAAAACGTAAATATTTACATCCAACGAAATTAATAAACAAACTTCTTATAAATATATCAAAATATGTCCCTTGTGATGCTGACAAGTTTCACAAGCAGTTTTCCAGTCGTACACTTCGCTGATAGAAATGTGGAGTCGATTCGTATGAGCGCAAACCCGGTTAGGGAAATTGAATTGATGTGAATCGTTCAATTCGACAAATCGATTTGGCAACATCAGAACGACTCGTCGCAATCTTCATGGCAACTAGCGAACATCTATAACATCCGAATGCGCTCCGTTTCCGGCAAGTATCTATAGTCGACAGTGCTTACAGATAAAATTGTATTTATAGTTTCTTTGATTGAGTATGTGAAACAAACAGATTTAATCTTGGTATGACTCTATAATGCACAATTAGTGTGTGGAAAACCAAAACTAAACGACTGACATATAAACCGCCACACCTAGGTATGTTTTTAAAAAGCACCTTGCTCTTACAACGTTGCCCATATTATGAAAACAATTTAATTCTTAAATTGTCGCTAAAATTTACGCCTGAGAAAGATTTTTTTAAAGGCCATCCTTAAGAAAACAGCGAGAATATTTCTTCACAGATGTAATCATTTTGATTCTATAACCTCATATAATAACAACAATTGAATTTATTACCCTCACTAAAATACTGGTGTATCGTATAACTCTCGGAAATATAATAAAACCTAAACCGCTCCCCTACAATAAACTCACTAACATAAGCAGTTGGAAAACCCACACAAACCAGGCTTCCGCTATTGTACTTGAAACATATAAATGCTGTTGGATGTCCCTAAGAGTTATTCTTTGCTAATAGCCCACCTGAAGATGTAATACGAAAAACCTAGGTCGTGGTAAAAAACTTAAAGAAAGTAGAAATAATACTACATCACGTAGTTTCATTTAAGTTAGATTTTCACGTTAATATATATGTCCTCTCAATTTAGTTAGATATTAATTGTACTAAGAAGACCATATTAGTGATGACTTATGATAAATAAATTAATTTTACTTCAAACGAGGTACAGAACTCTCGATGCGTGAACCTGATTCGAATTTAGCCCATTTTTATTATCTCATAAAGAAGTTATGTAACAAGATTTTTTTTGAAAAAGGCGAAAATTCACATCTCATTCATGCAAATAATCATTATGTCCGAAATACAGATTTCTGAAATATCAAGTTCCCAAAATATATTTCTTACCTCTTAAATCTTGACTGAATAACGTCTTCAGATGTATTTCAAATCACACCGATAGAAAGTTGTGGACAGGATATAATAATGAATGATATGCATTTCAAATCAAAATCAGATACTGTCGCGGACATTATCTAGCCATGGGCTGATAAAAAAGCAAATGATGAATGTCTGGGGATTGTTTACAGATATCTTCCTTTATTTACGACTTTCGAGTTAAATATATTTTTCAGATTTCCTCAGTCTATCTTTTCACTTACTGACCATTTCGCTTTGAATCTTAAAGTCACGTACTTTCATTCCTATCGCTTTTCCTTCTTCACTTGCTGACAAAACTGTCCGTCGCTTGCTAATAAAAATCTTATAATTAGAGTAAAATAAAACCCACCAATATTCAATATAGAGACACAAAACATACGATAAACTCAAGAATAAAACAAACGTCATTTCCCCTCAAATTTTCCACTAATGAAGAGGGCTTTAAACTTCAGTCTCCACTTTAACTCGCTATTAAAAAGCCTCGATTGAAAGCGTCGCTGACTAAGACACGAGAAAATACTCAGTGATTATAAGAGTGAAGTGCCAACTCTACACACAGTGTTCCACTTTACATCGCCTAGCCCAAACACTCAGGGGTGTTTGATTAATATTAATAATAATAATAAACAACTATCAGTTCACTGAAATATTAATAATAAACAACTATATTAATAATAAACGACTATCAGTTCACTGAAATTTTGTAATATTTTATTTCAATTTCATGATTTTTATAATTTCTAATTTAAGATCAATATTAAGTTTAATTATTAGAATTTCTTGTTTTGTTTTTTTGTTATTATTATTTGTCATTCAGTATTTTAATAAAAATTACACTTATTTCAAATAACATAGATTAATAAATTTAATCATAACAGTGATTTTGTTTCTACATTTTGTTTATATCATATTAAATATTTATATACTAATTATAGACATTGAGGTGAAAATGTCAGAATAAAATTCTACCTTAGGTTCTGAATCATCGTATTTTATTATTGTTTTTGTTTTTAATAAATGCTAAATAAATCTAATTAATATAAGAAAGTTGGAGCTTTGCATGCACAATTGTTTTTTTTTTGTTTTTGTACGAGAGGATTGATAAATTATACAATTTGAAAAGGAAGTTTAAAATTGTTGGGTTTATTATCTCTATAAGTGTTTGAAAAAAGGTGGCGTTGAAAAAATAAACTACCTACGAAATAGATTTTTAAAAAGTAACATGCACTTTACTTCATTAATATTTGATAAATAAAAGTTCAAACACACCACAATTCAAAGGCTGAAATAACTTGAATTGAACACGTAGTCGTCTATCGTGAACGAGTAGTCGTCGTCTTTCCTCATAGCGTCTTTCGTAGCCGCAGAACGTTCATTCGCTCGCATATAAAAGTCGCCCGCGCTTCTCTCTTACCTCACAAACACTCTGGTGGTCGTCGGGATACGACGCGTGCATTCATGTTTTTGCGTCCTTTTTGTATATAGAATTCATTTGATTATTTCGTAGGATTTATTGATTGTCTTAGTTGATATTTGTGGTTGGGTTACATTGGTTCTTCCTTGATATATTTAATTATTTTATGCTGGTTTAATAGAAACTTTATTTTAAGATATTTATTCTAGTTAATGATTTTTCAAATTGTATTTACTAAACTTTTGAGGAATATATTGGAAAAGATGATTATATTTAAAGCTACGTTCGGTAATGTTAGCTTATGATCTTTGCCATATTTTTCGTTACAATCTTCATCTTCAATAAATGAATTTATAAATCTTAGAAATACTTCCAGTCCTCTAAATTATTTCATTCCCTTTTTCTCAGGAACTTATTTTGTCCAGTTCGTGCATTCTTTGCGGTGACAAATATAAATTACAAGACCAAACTTTGAAAAAAAGAGGATTTAGCTTAAGAATTAGATCTTTCTTCTATTAGCAAGAAAATAACAAAACTTCCAATGTACCTTACCAGGAAATACTTTCACAAATTTAGAGCAAATGTTGACTTTACCATTCTTAAAGACTTTAATTCTAAAGTTACTGCTGGCTGTACTTGAATCGTATTTATCTGATGTTCTTGATGACCACGGGATATTATGCCGAAATCATCTTTCATTTTCATAACAATATTGTCTGTTCTAAAATTAATCTTTACCAAAGCGTAGATCGCTATATTCCGGATACTATAATACTATATCTTTAAATTCCTTTTTCACGGTTCACTTTTTACCAGCTTCATACTAATCTACATGATATGTTGTCATTCCGAAAAAAACTTGTCATTCCGAAAAAAAACTTAGGTAGCCGGTTTCGATAAAGAAAAATATTTTATGTTATAGAAACTCTGAAATTCTTTCCACGAGTCCTACTTCAGAACTATAATATAGTTAGAACCATAAATGTGTATCAAAATATATAATAATTAGGACGTAGCTTATACTATTAATTGCATACACTGACCAATAAAAAACTTCTCAGAATTATATTTTAAGTGCCTTTGCATGTAATTTTTGTTATTAAAATAAATTGTAGGTTTTTAATTGAATGCATAGCGAAATTAATTCTAAAAGTTTTGTAGCTGCGATTACCGTTACCTAAAACCATAAAAGACAATTGAAATAATAAGACATGTGAAGACAAAAAAAGACAATTTCAAATAACAACCAATACGCGTTAAACCATGAACGGGTCATCCAACAGAAACCAACAATCGTGCATGGCATCTCGGTAATCAGGAGAGAGGATATCACATGGAGTTCGTCTGTCGGTATCCTACGGTGGTCGGCGGCAAGGTAAGGGCAGGGTCAACGGTGGCAGACTTTTTGGTAGCTCCGCCGTTCGGGGCGTGGAACCTGCGGAGTACGCGCCATCTCGCTCGGCGAAGTTCTGTCCCTGTCGCCGCGCTCTGTCTCAGCTTAGGTGTTTCGTTCCCTTTCGGTTGGAGTTGTGTTGTGTCCTATATTGAATATATTTGGCGTTAACTTCGTAGAAATTTTTTATTCACAATTGTGAAGACTGTTGTGTCCTATAAAAGGGCGAGTTATTCCACCAAAAGCATTTAGTGTTCAGTATTCAGTGTTCACTACTCATTCGCTATATTCAGTAATCGACACCTGGGACTCCAATCAGCTTCCGACCCCCTGTTCATCATCAGGACTGCCTCAATATCGCTTCAGTTTAATTTGATTTATCTGTAAATACCGTATTTGATACAAGCAAAACTACAGAGTAACTGAAATTTAATTATATAAATTTTGTTATGCTTCATAAACAAGGGATTAAACAGTGAAGAGTTAACACTGAAGAATGTTTTGAAATTGAAAATTAAAATATTGCTGAAACTACCAACCTCATTTTGAAAATGTTGTTCATTAATATGATAGATGAATGGTACTCTAAATTATAAAAGGTAGAAATGAATATCACTCCTAAAACGAATGTCATGATCAAACTTAATTCATTGTACTTAAACGTCATTGCACTTAACTGCAAAGAACAAAACACAAACGTCATTGTACTTAACTACAAAGAACAAAACACAAACGTCATTGTACTTAACTACGAAGAACAAAACACAAACGTCATTGTACTTAACTACAAAGAACAAAACACAAACGTCATTGTACTTAACTACAAAGAACAAAACACAAACGTCATTGTACTTAACTACGAAGAACAAAACACAAACGTCATTGTACTTAACTACAAAGAACAAAACACAAACGTCATTGTACTTAACTACAAAGAACAAAACACAAACGTCATTGTACTTAACTACGAAGAACAAAACACAAACGTCATTGTACTTAACTACAAAGAACAAAACACAAACGTCATTGTACTTAACTACAAAGAACAAAACACAAACGTCATTGTACTTACTCCAAAAAACAAAACACAAACATCATTGTACTTAACTATAAAGAACAAGATACAAACGTCATCGTGCTTAACTATAAAGAACAAAACACAAACGTCATTGTGCTTAACTACAAAGAACCGTAAGGGTAGTTGCGATAATTCGGGCACTTCATCATGTTTCAATACCGTAATTCTCGAGAGCAAAACCAGAGACAAAAGCTATTAAATAAATAAATAACGAATTATGAATCAGTGTATATTGTGATTGGATTTATTTATATTGCATGACGTATATGTTATTTACTGAAGACGTTATGTTCACAACACATACATTAATGGTTTTGAAAATAAAAAAAAATCCAATGTATTGCTTGCGATAGAAGTGAAAATTTCTAATTTAGAAAAAAAAAAAAAAAATATATATATATATATATATATATAATTACATTGATGTTATATGACAAATATTAATTCGGCAAATCGGGTACCATATCAATCGAAATTATTATTTGAAAATACATTAACATGCGTGTATTATATTAAACTACTCTTAAATTAAATATTAAACACTAACTGCACTTGAATTATTGCACTGATTATTTATAACAACACTCGCGTATCATATTAAATTATATTCAAATAAAACATTAAACAAAAAGTGCGCATGGTGGGCATTAAAAAGTAGTTCACTTGATATTTGAAAATAGTGCACTTGGTTCACCTAAAATAGTAACCGATGCCGAAGAGAGCCGAGTTTACCCGATTCAGGTTCACTGACCCGAACCTGACGGCCCAGTATCACCGACCTGAATGTTACGACTCAGTTCCCTTCATTGCTCGGAAAAAGTGCACTAGTGCGCAGATGTGTCTAAAGCAGTTTTCACGTCAGAAAGAAAATTTCGATTCATGATTTGTGGACAATTTTGCTTACAATAATTCATCTTTATTAACTGTTTAAGTAGTTTTTCGTAAGTCACAACTATGTAACTTTTATTAACAAACACTGTTTTTTCGTCTCTTTCTCAACATTTTAACAAACGTTACATCGAGAAGACGTATACTTGATGTGACGAACACCAATTACTTTCCCAAATTTATATAATCAACGTAATAACGTAATAAATAATTATATAATTAACGTAATAACGTAATAAATTTCTCAGACCTATATAACAGACGTAAATAATGTAATGGCCGTTCGTAAACCGTAAATATATAAAGAAACACTTCGCCTTCACTCAAAATATTTACGAATATCTTCATTTGGTTAACATATCTATCCGAAAACCGCAAGCAAAACAAACGAAAACTACGAAACGCAAGTCACGGATTCTTCGAAGCCTCCGCCTAATTGAACTAACTTTCAGATAATCGCACAACTTTACGTTCATTTCGCTCTACCTTCTCAAACTTTCGCTCGGCGCTAACAGAGTTAAGTTGTCGAAGAAACTTCCACATTTTACGCTTATTCGTATTCGGATCTCATCTTCTCTGGAAAATATTCTTCAACGATTATTTATTTATTCTCAACTTTATTGTTTGCAGGTCATTGGTGGTGAATGGATGAGAAAATAAGAAAGATGTATTTGCACCTTTTGTTTTATTCTGACTGTAATTTTACAAGCCGTATATTTAGCGTATTTTAGTGAGGTTGAGGTTAACTTTTCATAATTGAAAGTTATTTATTTATTTCGTAAGGGAATCACTTGTCTAACTTATTGCTTGATGCCAGTGTTAATAAATATGTGAGATAAAATAACCCTGTAGTTGGAACATAACAAAAAAACAGTAAAGAAACGGGCATAGCTATTTCTAGATGATATGGTGGAGATTTGTATGTATGTGAATCAATACGACACATGTTTTTGAACGCGCCTCAATTCACTGTTGCCCATCATACGAGTTAATGTGTCTTGTGATTACCGTGAGACTTTTTATAATTACATATGTTGTTAGCCTTGTAATCGATGATAAAAGAACACAAAATTATTAATGAATCAATCAAAAATAGATAAATAAATTGACAAAATTTTGACAGTTTACTTTTGATACACATAACGTTCAAAACAGCTGATAACAATAGTGAGCGCCATTTTTGTTTGTTTACGCGCATACGTACACTTCTTGTCTTTTTCTATCGTTTTCGTGTATGTCTCTCGGTTGCTAGCTAAATACTTATTTTCCGTCCTTCTTGCGATAGATTCTTTACATTCAGACATTACAACTATGCTTTTGATATATTACTTTCAATGTGTCCAGGGAAGTTTCACTTCAAAAATATTGTTATTATGTTCATTAAATATTTTTTGGTATTATCACAAAAGTTTAAACTTTATTACAGCAATAGTCCTTCATAAAATGCTACGCATATTTTTTATTTTCTAAATATTTGATTTTAATATCATTGGTCAGCAGAGAAAACGTGCCTATGTTCTCATAAACATATACTCTCAAATATCTGTATACTCTCATGAACCTATACTCTCAAACATCTCTATACTCTCATAAAAATACGCTCAAACGTCTATAAACTCGCATAAACATATACTCTAAAACATCTGCATACTTTCATAAACATATACTATCATAAAGATATACTCTCAACCGTCTATATACTCTCAGAAACATATAGCCTCAAACGTCTACGTACTCACTTATTTATATACTCTTAAACCTCTATACACTCTCAAAAATATACACTCTCAAGTCCATCTTCGTTAAGCACTTCTAGTACCTTCGTTTGAATTTGTCAGTTGATCATAAAACAGTTGTTTGAGCAAACTAGATTTCCTTCAATACTTTGTGCGTTAACTACATCGTCGATAACAGAAAAAAAATTATCCCCTATCTTAAAACTACATTTCCAGAGATTTAAAAATTTATCATCGACCCTAATTCACATAATTACCCTTCTTCCCAATATCTTAAATAATTCACAGACTTTAAATTATTTAATAGTGAATTCACGTAACCCATATAACAGTCTATAATACTGCAATCTGAATACTAACAAACTCAAGTTACAGAGTCCTCTGGGGCTCCATCTAATTGAACTAACTTTCAGATAATTGCACAACTACCGCACTAAGCCATTTCGCTCTTCCTTCTCGAACTTTAGCCCAGTGTTACTACTAAGAGAGTTAAGCTTTAGAAGGAACATATACATCAAAAGCTTTTACGTACTCGACTCTCAGTTGTTCTGTAAAATATTCATTTATCTGTTCACGTTGTAATGGTTCACATGCCATTGGTAAGGAACGGATGGAAAAAATAACGAAGATAATTTTAGAATTCTTTATTTTTTATTGTGGCTACAATTTGTGTGCAATTTTAATAAGGCGTGTATTCAAGGGCTATTTAGGTGTGAATGTTTACAACTTGAAGTAATGAAGAATGTTTACAACTTGTTAACATATAAGATTTTAAACTCGATTGTTTTTGCGGAAGGACCCACGCATCTTTTTTTTACCACGTACTTTTCCTAATTTGTGCAAATGCATCTGTATCATATCGTGTCTGCAGGTATGCTTATCCTTACACAATTAATGAATAAGATAAGGGTCTTTCTCAATTGGGTGTTGTATTCGTTGTACATATAACTCATCCAAAAGATTCAAAGATTCGTCATTATCATCTCAGACCTTGTTATATTTTCTGGGTCAAACCTTTGACCGTCTCCTGGAAAACGGCTGACTGACTTCTTACACAGCATATATATTATGGCGATCACCATAAAGATGTACGCTATGCTCTATCACCACTTTCTTTGATATGATGCAACTGAAAATTTGGTCTCAGAAACATTCACCCACCAATCCACAAATGTCAGTATGTTTGCATCATAGAGAACACATCAATTAAAATGGTTGAATAATGCTATTAGAAAATGTACGTTTTTTCTTCAAAATATGTAAATAATTAATTAAAGTAATTTAATGTTTAATTTTCGAAATGTATTCTTGGTTACACTGCTTGGTTAAACTTGGTTAAACTTGGTTACACTGCTTAAACTTGGTTACACTGCTTAAACTTGGTTACACTTGGTTAAACTTGGTTAAACTTGTTTAAACTTGGTTAAACTTGGTTAACTTTGGTTAAACTTAGTTAAACTTTGTTACACTGCTTGGTTAAACTGCTGTCACGTATACTAGTCTATATTTCAACGTATATATTGCTGCTCTCTTTCAGAATAAATACATTTTCATTATGGGAGACCTACAAAAGTTCATATGGTGTTGGGCCCAGATGTTATAAGAATAAAAATGGCACTCTTAAATATATAAAATTGAAGAAATAAAGTAGTACTTCATAAGTTTTGTTTAACTTTTCGATCAGTCGAATGAATCTGTATATTTTTATATAAAATAAAAGAAATAAGCTCTTTAAAGTTTTGTTTAACTTTTCGATCAGACGAATGAATCTTTATTTTTTGTATAAAATAAAGAAAATAAGCTCTTTAAAGTTTTGTTTAACTTTTCGATCAGACGAATCTTTATTTTTTTTATGAACTCTTTAAATCATTAAGATAAAACAAAGAGCAGATTGTGTCTCGTTATATGTCCTTTATCGTTAAGCACCTCTAGTACCTTCTCTATCGTTAAGCACCTCTAGTACCTTCTCTCTTCGTCTATATGAGACATACTAATCCATGAAAGTTCTGGTCCGAGAGGGTCATCAAAGAAAGCCACGTAAAAGTTGAAAAAGTAAAAAGGATATTAATTTTGACAATGTAAATAAGTGTATTGACTCTCATTATATCAGTCTAATTTCAAATTTTAATCGCCTTAAAAATAAAGTTGGTTCTTAAGTCGATACGTATGTATTTTTTTTAGTATATAGCTGACATTGGCAAATGTTCTCTCTGGAGAGAACGAACGCTATATAAACAAAGATAAGACAAGTATATAGCTACGACTCAGAGAAGCATTGAAATATTTTCATGCTCATTTTTGTTTAAAAGAAAATTATTTTAGACAGGTTCCATGTAAACATTGTCAAGACGTGATAGACTACGAAAATATCTTAAAGAATTGCTAAACGGATGAGACCACAAGGCCCTTTTGAGCGATTCAATATCATATTTAAACTCATGTGACATATCTTTATAAGTACTTTAGTCTTATATGGCGAACATGGTGTGATTTTGAAGTTGGAAGATGGTGACAAGAATTCGATTAAATTTTTTTGGTAAAAAGTTTCCTTTATACCTTAAATAAAATGACATTTTCATCAGCTTTTTAATAAGTCCCGAACTCGTGGTTAAAAACTTTCAAGACAATGAGTTAATTAGAAAACCCATATTAATTTGCTAAGAAGATCACTTCCTCAACTTATTGCTTATTGCCAATATTTTAGCAAATCAAGGAGTGTTTACGTAAGATAAAATAGACGAATATTTAATGTTATAAGTTGTAACAAAAAATAGAAACAAAAATAAACACAAAGTATAAGTAGAGCCCGCATTACGAGTATTCCATACATACTCAGGCAGATACAAACATATAAAGATACATAATGTTTCTATTAAACTAGCTATAAACATAAATATTATTTTTCACCAAACATCTTGCCTAACATATCTTTTACAGATCTGAATGTATGAGGAATTTACAAAAAAATATTGTACTCATAGCTTTTCGCCATTATCACTTAAACTCTTTTTAGTATTTGTTGTATAATTACAGAATCTGACAAAAGTTAGAACCGAATTATAATTTCCTAAAACTGGCATTTAGTAGTTTTTGTAGTCTAACAAATCGTTTTTTTTTAATTGAAAAAATTTTCTTTTTGACATATTTAATGTTCGATAAGAAATTAATACTCTCCAATGAAAGTATTAAAGTTGATGTATCTCTGATAACTTAACACTGATAGTGTCGAGATCGAGAGATAGTATCGAGAGAAATGTCGAGAAGAAAAAACAAAGTGGCCCTAATAGAGAAGTTATGCGATTATCTGAAAGTCAGTTAACTCGCGAGACTCTGAAAGTCACATTTCGTAGTCATTTATTTACTCTACTTGGAAAGCGATGACTAGACATGTCCGTTATAAAGATATGTTTGCGGTTGAGTTGAAGTATTATATAAAATGTCATTACTCGACCGCACTCAATATCGAATACAAGGTCAACATCTACATTGCTTACATAAGCCCTTTACCAACTTGAAGTATCACGTGAGCTCATTATGATAACTGTCAGTGGATAATAATAGTATATGGTCTTGTAAGTCGGGGTTTTGATACGAGAGTAAAATTGTGTAAAATTCTGAAAAAATATTAACCTCACCAACTTGAAGTATCACGTGAGCTCGTTATGATAACTGTCAGTGGATAACAATAGTATATGGTTTTGTAAGTAAGGATTTTGACACGAGAGTAAAATTGTGTAAAATTCTGAAAAAATATTAACCTTACCAACTTGAAATATCACGCAAGCTCGTTATGATAACTGTCAGTAGATAATAATGGAATATGGTTTTGTAAGTCGGGATTTTGGTACGATAGTTTTCTATTTCCTGTGATCTTACTCAGTCACATAAAGTTGTAATGATTGTGGCGTTTTTGAATGATTTGTGTTCCTCTCTAGTCACGAAATAAATTTTATTATCATTTATGTGCGCGCAATAATACTCATAACCTCTCTTCACTATTTCTAAACTTATTATTGTTATAAATTAAAAATACGTTATAAAAGTGATTCAGAAGAAGTTGGCGATGGTGATGATGAAGTCAGGTAAGTACCGGTGTTAAAGTGACAATAAGTGGATAATTTACTTTAAATTTATATTTTTTTATTATTAAATTTTATTTTTTATTATATATTAATAATAAAAAATAAAAATGTTATTTTGATAACTTTTAAAAAACATCATTAATTACAATTTTATGTAAGACTAGCTGACCCGTGCGAAATCTTCGCACTATATCGCCATCTAGCGTGTTCCAAGTATACAATTTGGCTAAGATATTTGATGTGTCGCCCACAGATGGCGCTCATGCCAATTGTTATAAAAATTAATTTTTTTATTAACAAAAAGACTTTTTTCGAATTTTTTTATATTTTTCGCCCAAAGTAGAAAACATACGCTTTAAGTGGGTATTTTTTTAATTTTTTTTGGTGCAGTAGTTAAAGAGATCGAACCGCTCGACCAAAAAACACCTTTTAGAAATAATATATTTAGATTATTTCATTTATTTCTCTTAATTGTTCAGTTAATTACTCTCGAACGTTGTTAACTTATTTAATTAGGCCTGTTATTTAATACATAATATACAGCAAAAGGAACTTCGTTCAAACCGGATGTCCCGTGACGCCTCTCGTTCTTTTTTAATATGGTAATATGTATTGCTTAATTGGTAGCTATCGATTAATAGTATATAGCTATCTGTCTTCCTTTTTTTTCGGAACATCTTACTTCATTTAGCCGCTTATCTTTCAATTTGCAAACCATTTAAAATATATTCCGTCCCGATCTGTAAAATAAAATAATTCTATGTCAGTTTCTTCATTAATTACCAACAAAATTATTTCGTACAAAAAAAAAATTATGTGTATATGCATTATTAATCAAGTTATTCATATCAATCTAGAAATGAACATAATACCCGATTCAATTATATTTATAAAACAGACATCATCCATCGTATTTTCACTAATGAAAAGGCTTTAAACATCAGTCTCCGCTTAAGTATTTGTTAGTCGCTATTTAAAAGCTTCGGCTGGCTACGCGTAGCTAACTGAGACACGAGAAGACACTCAGAAACTCCTCGAGTGAAGTGACCACTGTGGACACAACATCCCACTTTATGCCGCCTAGCCTACTCAGAGGTTCGATTCGATTGTATTGTCTTTTTGTATGTTTATAAAACTTGATGTCTCTGAATAGTGACATTATGGGTACTCGTACTTTATAATAAGGCTTTAGGCGTTAGCGGGACTCAAAACAATCTTCTGACATAACAATCTTCTGACATAACAATCTTCTGAAAGGAATTAGATGATAAGAATAATGGAAGAACCTATTGTAATATTTATTTATATTTTACGATTTATTTATGATTTATTATGAACTAGCTTTTCCCACGACTCCGCTTGCGGAAAAGTTGTGATACTAACAACGTCTACGACTAACGACTGAATTTGAATATCTCTGACAAAATCACTTTTTCCCCTCCCTAGTGTCGCTATTGTCGCTCCCTAATATCGCGTAGCGCCATCCATAACGCTTTGTACCTAGCAGCCTTCAAAGATAGGTCTCTCAAATATTAACATAGCCCTTGATCTGAGCATCCATATAATTTTTAATGCAAAATCTTTTGGATAAATACTCTATATAAAAGTATTCAACTCACATTTCAAAGTCATATCGTAAAAACCTGTTAGAATACCCAGACAGTACCAGAATTTATCATATGGAATTTTCACGATTTCCTAGGTATTGAATGTTTCTTTATTTTATTTAACACCTTTGCCCGTAGTAGTTTTGAAATGAATGTAGTTACCTGGTTTCCATGTGAAACTACTCATATCCTCGTGTTGGAGAGAATATTCAAAAAAATTAATAGGTTTTTATATTACAAAATGTAAGGGTATTATCCTTACTTATTCCCCTCAAATTGTAATGGTTGGTGATAATAGATGGTGGTTGGATGTCCATCATAAAATTTAACGGTAAATCCCTTCAATTCCGACGGAAATTGCTCTTGATAATAATTTTTTTAAATTATCAATACCTTGATAACCCTTCTACCATGAGTTGATAAATATTCGATCTTGAGTTTACTGGAATTTTAAACTCCTGGTTTGCAACACGATAGGACGAGATCATAGTTTATTTTGCCTGTCTAGGGTATACACAAATATTTTACAGCATTCTCTTACCGTTCGTACGCTCATGTTGTTCAAAGTAGTATTGTACCCAGCCTAGATATTTTTCTATTCCAATGACTGCTTTGGAAAAGAGGTTATGGAGTTGCTTGGTAGTTCACGACTGATCACTAGATGATATTTATCTGCATTGCTGTGCATTTCTGTCTTTATTTTATAACCATTTGTCTTATGTTCTTCTCCACATACCCAGCGGTTGGGGTAAATCTGAGTTAGATATAGGGTTTTCGGGAAACAAATTAATAAGAAGGGAAAACTGCATCAAAACCCAAATAATATATGTCCAATGATATGCGAACTCGCAGACAGATGCACGATATACAGACGTTTCGTTTTATATACACAGAGAAGAGATGATATATGCGTGTCAGACTTTTTTTATTTAAAAAAGAAATGAGCTGGTCGGTATTTGGGACAAGGCCGCTGTTTGCGAACCTAGAATCTATCACTTATGCACTTTATGAATAACAATTTTACCACACACTTGTTCACTTTAGTTGATATGACACCTTTATTTTAAATCACTCTCGCCGATTTTGCTAATCTCGATGCTCAGCATCGAACACTCGGTTTTTTTTTGGATTCACCAGCACCATCCTTTTTTTCTATTAATGCTATTTATAATTCTTCTAGTGTCCATTGTGCATATTTGGATATTTTGTTATTTTTGCAAAATTCCCAAGTTTGATATAATCATCAATATACCGTGAGTACACTACATTTTGGTTTTATTTATAATTAATTACATAATGCGCAAAAGATAAAACAAATGACACTATAAATATAATGTTCAAACCTAAGCTGGAGTTAGACTAAATAAATGTGCGTCGCTACCTACATTTTCATGCCTCAAATTTACATTACTGTTGCATCACCTAATGGTGTCATTATAATGTCAATAATTAACCACAATATGCTTTATTTAATATTTTATCCCACAATTAAATGAAACTACGTGATGTAGTATTATTTCTACTTTCTTTAAGTTCCTTACCACGACTTAGGTCTTGTTGTATTATAACATTTTCAGGTGGGCTATTAGCAAATATTCGAAAGCGAAAGGTCTTTGCTAATAACCCACCTGAAAATGTAATACAACAAAACCTAGGTCGTGGTAAAGAACTTAAAGAAAGTAGAAATAATACTGCATCACGTAGTTTCATTTAATTGTGAATAATGAATTTCTAGAAAATTAACGCCAAATATATGCAATATTTTATCGAATACATTATTCATATATCTATAATTAATAGTTTTCAAATTATTAAAATTTTCATGATCAACGCTTTTTGTGAGACTCGTGAATTAAGCGCTGTGTTCCGGTTTCGAGATCTAAAACCTATTCTACATCATAAAGAAGAAACCCAATTTTAATACGTCATATGCGAATGACGCCTCACTGTAAATAATTGTATTATCTCCTAGCTTTTGTTAAACTTCTAAGTAGTTTTATTTTACAAAATATTAGTGTAGATGCGCAAGTTATGGATCTATGTTTACACATGTGAGACTTGTCCTTGAACGCGTTCTTGAAATTCAGCGCTAGTGAAGATATTGAAAAATCCAGCTTACAATGAATTACTATAAATCGGAGGATATAAATAAACGTCGCAACAGACTAAGCCATAATACCTAGCAGAAAATTACTATGAACGTCACTATTCGGAGATACTACGTCTCATACATATAAAAAAGACAATACAATCAAATACCCACCCCTAAGTTTTTGGGGTGCGGGCGCTGTGTCAACAGGGGGCACTTTACTTGAAAAGCCACTGAGTATTATCGCGTGTCTTCATCAGTAATACTTCGAGTTGATGCGTTTCAACTGCGAAGAGCTTACTTAACTTGGTGTTAAGTAACTTTTTCGCTATTGAAAACTGGGGACTGAAGTTTAAGGCTTTCTTCATTAGCAAAAAATGGAGGTTGTTTTTTGCAGAAACCTGTTCGAAATTTAAGTATATCGTGTGTTTTTACGTTTTTTATTTTGAATATTTCAATGTTAATATCTACTGTTTATCATCATTATTTGGTTGATAATGTTTAGACGAAACTAATTTATCATTTGCGGGTTTTAATCTTTGTTTTTGTTAATTAACAAAGAAACTGACAACGAACTGTTTCATTGTAAAAATACAAACAGAATGTACTTTAAATTGTTTGCAAACACAAAACAAACGAGTAAAAAGAGCGAGATATACCGAAAAAAAAAACTGTAACTTAATGGATATACACACTCGAGAGCTATTAATTTAAAATACACGTTTTTGCATTAAACGAAAGTATTTACTAATACTGTCAATCTATTGTTTAATTATACGCCTAAATTACTATTACATTAACACACTTCGTCTAAACTGTAAAACTCCATGAATTACCTATATACTCCATGAATTACCTATATACTCCATGAATTACCTATATACTCCATGAATTACCAAAGAAAGCAACTATGAATACGAGGCTGTGTGTACACAACATCGACTGTAGATACTAGCTAGAGGAGCAGATCACACTTAGATAGGTTAGTTAGGTGCAATAAAGACTGCGACGAATCGTTCTGATGTTGCCAAATCGATTTGTTGAGTTCAACGATTCGGATCAATTCAATTTCCCTAACCAAATCTGCGCTCACTAGAATCGATTTTACAATTTCAATGGCGAAATGTGCGGGTGGAGAATCGTTTGTGAAACGTGTCGTTGGCAAAACAGAATAATGGTACAGTTTTATTTAAGTTAAATAGGGTAATGGTTCTATTATATAAATATATATATATATATATATATATATATATATATATATATATATATATATGCATCCATAGGGGTAGATCATTTTTAAACTTTTGGCCGCAAATAAATAAATATTGGAACTTACATTTAGTGAACAAAAAACCGATCACGTGTTTATTTACTCACGAGTTAAAATATAATTTTCGATTCATTGTACATGCATTTAACAGCGAATGAAAAGTTTATTTATTAATTTTCAATTTACTGGTATAAAAATAATTTGAAACGGCGTTGAAAATATTACCGGTAGAACGTGGTTTAGTTAGAATATTTCTCTTGTGAAAGGAAAATATTTATTTTTGCATTAATCCTAACACTTATACGAAAATTAAAAAATGAACATCGTGTAGGATATTATATATTCAAATCAACGACATCTCGCTTGATTTGATGTATTTCCATCAATATTTTTCATTTATGGAAAGATACGTCCAGACACAATTATTAAGCATATTGCCACATTACGATAATTAAAAGCAATCACATTTACAGTACAGCACAGTATTTTAGGACTAGAGGAACTTTGAACCTGTGACAGACAGACGGATCGATTGACACGACAAACTAATAACATTGTTAAAAACAGCGTATATATTCTTAAAAGTAATTAATAACTAACATAATACATAATAAGTTGGAACGTCTTCAAAATTTATGCATCAGGTACATCTTCGGTCTCAGAAAATATGATCATATTTCTGAATACAGGTCACTTCTCAAATGGCTGAAGATCCGTGATCGACGCCAACTTCACATACTTACACTTCTTTTTAAAATATTAAAAAATCCTCATAGCCCAAATTAGATCAGTGGCAAATTTTAAGATTTGTCTGCTCACGGGCTTGGGCTACGATCTAAAAGTTCACTTACCCTACTTATTCCGAAATATACCTCTACCGCTTACGAAAAATCCTTCACTGTCCAAGCAGCAAAAACTTGGAATCACCTGGGTCCTGACATCAGGAAAATCACGTCTCTAAATATTTTCAAATATCGAGTGAAAATGTCCTGCATCTCTCTTTTCTTTGTGTCCCTGTCCTTTCCTGTCTTTCCCATCCCATATCATGCCAATCGTTTTTTTTTACTAATACTTTTGTATGTTTCAATTTTTTATACTTATACTTTTTCATAAAAAATTTTCGTTGTAAAATCTCTTAGTCTGCCAACTAAATTTCAATACAATTTTTTATGGTTCACTGGAAGATTGCTCATGTAGCAATAAGTTCGCCATATGTTCTATACATAAGATATTATAAATAAGTCAATAATATATGTGAATAATATTAAATAGTGTTAGGCGACTATAATGGACCGCCAGTCACTCAAACATAACAAGATTGTGTACAGCTCAATGTAACAGAATAATGACAATTTTTGTTAAAAGATCATTTTTACATACTCTCTGCATCATTGGAAGTGAAAAATTATTTTTTCCACATGGTGACTTATAAAACCATGTACTACTATTTTCCACTGATGGCGATCACAATGAACCCAAGTGACACTTGGAATTGGTAAAGGTCTTAAGTAAGCGATGTATTGATAGGCCTTATATTATTATAACGTGGTTTGAACTTTTTGGACCTTTTGGAACTTTATTTCGGAGGACTCAAATGACGACGTAGTACTTCAACTTGGCGACAAATATCTCTTTACAATTGACATGTCTATCTAAATTTCTGCGAGTTGAGTTAACGAAAGAACTACGAAAGTTGACTTTCGGAGTTTCCGACGCTCCAGCCATAACTTCCTTGTTACGGCCTCTTCACCCTTCCTTCTCAAACTTTCGCCTAATGCCATCAGAAAAAAGCTTTTAAAGAAATATAAAACTATAATGCTCCTAATACCACTCACAAGTGTCTATCTCCTTTCATGGTATTTTAATTAAACCATTTGTTATTATTTTTTGCCGACCATGTAAGTTGGACGAACGAAAAAATTAGGGAGTTTAATTATGGAAAGTTTGAATAAAGCGTATATTTTAAATTATCTTATTGCATAAAACTACCACACGCTAAGTAGTTCATAAGGAGATTTTCGGAACTATAAAGCTTACGAACTTTAAGTTTGGAAAGTATGTTTCTCTTGACTTCTGTCTGGAAATTGAAAGAAATATATGTTTATATTGCGGTTCTCGCTAAAATTATTTAAAATTCAACTCCTAATGGTGTAAACATGAAGGGGGAAAATCTCATAGGAATTTCAAATTAATGAAAGTTAGATGCCAATTCTCTCCTCCTCTCCTGCGAATATTCAAACTCTCCGATAAATATAAAGAAAGGCCTATTTCAGCGCTTTTGGAAACTCGCTAACCGTGTATAATTAGTAAATAAAATATCGAATAGAACAAAAATTGGTCATGGTCCCTTTTGCCCGGAAATACTCAGAACGGACAATTAGTTTTTACATGTAAACCTGGATGATCATTGCCATAAATTAACGTTAATTGTGTGTGCATTTAAAAATGTAACAACTAACAATTGCAACAACAACAACTAACAAAGTGTAAAATGTGTAATAACTAACAAAATGTAACAACTAACAATTACAACAGAATCGTAATTCTAAAGTTGGTGAATCCAACAATACAGTGAGAATTTATTAATTTCTCCTGCACCGATATCATTGAAGTAACAATATATTGCTACTACTACGATCTCGGTAAGTCATCACTGTGAACTATTTAAGTAGGAATACTTGAGATTTTATCTAGTGGGAGACCTTGATTTGTTGTAGATAGTTACGTGAATTTTGTTACCATTTTTCAGCAAGTCTTTAGTTACTTACATAGTTTTAATTACAAGTAACAATAACCAACATTTCGAAAAAATATAATACACTAATATATTAGTGCCAAAGTTTTATACTAATTAAAACATTGTAGTATTTTCAACTACCTTTGGTTTTTGAATACCTAAGTAATATTCTAAACAAAACAAATGAACAGAAATCTGGTTCGTCGCAAAGACCATATTCCAAGCCAAGGTATATAATTACGGAACGATGTCATCATTTCTTTTGAAGTCTAATTACTGTATCTGGTTAAGCAATCGTTATACAAACATTGTAACATCACAATCGACTTATTAGTATTCGATCATTCGACTAGTAACTTCACGTGGTGGCCTTGGATTGATAAGATTTTAGAGTCCTCAATTGCATCTAAACATGAATAGGACCCTCAAGTCGGAAATTATTTACGTTCGACAGCACACAATGTTGTGGATTGAAGAGCATCGTTTGAGCATCGCGACGAGTCAACGGAGCATATTCCAGAATATCGTGTACAGGAAAAACACCCAGAACTTATGATTTCCGGAAATCTATTACGGTTTTGGTCTCGACCGTGTGCGCATTACACCTTTTACATTTTTCACGTCAGAGATACGATGAAGAGACATACGCGATGTGACACCACAGCACGTACTTTACATATCAATAAAGATCCTGCTCGTCAGAGTGAGAGATAGAATTTACAACTCTTTCCGCTGCGTGGACGCCACAGACAACATAACGAGACGCATGAATGAGGATTGTTAGTGCGAATGAGGATTCAAAAGGCTAATTGCATCCAAAGTCTAATCTACACCAATTTGACGTTTCACAATACACTTCCCGATTCAGTGCAGTACTGGGCTGATCGGAAAAAACGAGTTGTTGTCAATGCTGCGCCAGCTCGGCAAGCTAACCATATTCTTAAGGATGATATATTAAAACAAATATTAAACGATATAAATAAATCTTCTATAAATATGTTGACTCACTCCAAAACTTTGCTTTAAATATATTAAATATATACTTTACTGAAACTTTTCGCATTTATATTCCTTATCGGCTCACCGCAAATGGCCGATAAACAAATATACTACAATAAAAGAAAATAAACAATTATCAAGAAGCATCGGAAAGCTGGGAAGAACCTTTTACGAATACGCGTGAAAAGGTAAAGTTTCTCCGAGGGCTTAACTTTGTTAGTGTCGAGAGAATAAAGGCGAACTGACCGTAATAGAGAAGTTATGCAATTATCTGAGTCAGTTAGGCTGTTCCAAGATTCTTGGGCATAACCTAACTGACTCATTACAGCCGAATTAGGTGGTTTTTTTCTTCACTCATCTAGTGATTAATTTGCTTAACTTTATGTAGCTAAATAAAAAAAAATAAAACGAGTCTTATAAAAAACTATAACAACATTAATTACATGTAGCATATGGATTTGCATATCGCATACGGGATTACACATAGCATATGGATATACATATGGCAAATGAAATTGCACAGAGCGTATCGAATTGCAAGTAGCATATAGGATTGTAATAAAATACAGAACTGCATGTGGCATATAGAATTACATGAGGCATATGGAAATGCATGTGGCATATGGAATTATAATTTATGCACTGTAATTACTCTGTATAAAGAAGACAATATTAATATGAACAAAATATACCAATAAAAATAAAACGAGTCTTATAAAAAACTATAACAACATAAGAAATTACATGTAGCATATGGATTTGCATATCGCTTACAGGATTACACATAGCATATGGAATTACATGTGGCAAATGAAATTGCACATGGCGTATCGAATTGCAAGTAGCATATAGGATTGTAATAAAATACAGAACTGCATGTGGCATATAGAATTACATGAGGCATATGGAAATGCATGTGGCATATGAAATTATAATTTATGCACTGTAATTACTCTGTATAAAGCAGACAATATTAATATGAACAAACTATACCAATAAGAATAAAACGAGTCTTATAAAAAACTATAACAACATAAGAAATTACATGTAGCATATGGATTTGCATATCGCATACGGGATTACACATAGCATATGGAATTACATGTGGCAAATGGAATTGCACATGGCGTATCGAATTGCAATTAGCATATAGGATTGTAATAAAATACAGAACTGCATGTGGCATATAGAATTACATGAGGCATATGGAAATGCATGTGGCATATGGAATTATAATTATGCACTGTAATTACTCTGTATAAAGCAAACAATATTAATATGAACAAAATATACCAATAGTGGAGTAAATGATGGAATAATACAAAATTAACATCAATATTCGATGGAACTGTATGACATCCTTAAAAAATATACTTTACAATTCACGAAATAGATATATGAAAACCTCTTACTTAACATACCAAGATTTATTCCACTCTACACAACAAATTTTACATAAGATTTTCTAATCGCATATCTCGCCAATGAAAATAAGTAGTCGGTTCGAGTGAGCGCAAACACATCTAGAGACTGATCCAAATCGTTCGTATCAAAAAATCTTTTTGGCAACAGCAAAGCGATTCGTCGCAAACCATATTGCAGCAAGCAAACAACTGTACTGTGCAAAATGATAGACAGGAAAATCGTTGGTAATATCAAAAGTGCACTCTTGAGTTTGTTTTTTCCTTTGTTAATATTATTTTAATATCGAATATTTTTCGCCAAAATAAATAATATCCTAAAAAATCGAGAAATATAAATTAGTCAATTATAAACAATATTTAAACAAAAATGAATAAAAAACATAAATATCAAGTTCCCCTTTAGTCATATACCTAATATAAAAAGGCAAAAGTATGAAAGTTACAAACGGGGAATAGAGAGAACCGACACAAAACGAAAACCGAGAACAGTCACCGAGTGCGGAAAAAGGGTTTTTTTTCGGAAAATTGTTTGTAACTATTTGACAATACATTGCGAAAATTAATGGGCTTCTACTATAATAATGACCTGTGAATATATATATATATATATATATATATATATATATATATATATATATATATTTATTTATTGTTTTTTTTGGGCAAAGAGCCAGGTATAACCACAGCATAATACGTTTATTTCCCCAAAAATAATTTTTTCAAGCTCCAGTTTTTCTTCCCTGCTGAGAAAACTTTAATACCCACTCTCAAAACCTTGTTTTTCCTTGTTTCATTAACCTAGATGTTTTTATCAGTACTGAAATAAATCTAAAAATATTTAATAGAAACACGCACAGATATCGAATAAACTCAAGTACAAAAGCAAACACCGACCCCATCTTATTTTCCACTAATGAAGAAGGCTTTGAACTTCAGTCTACTCTTTGAAGTTTTGCTCCTTGCTATCGAAAAGCCGCGCCCGGAAACATCGCTGACTGAGACACAAGAAGGCACTCAGGCACTCTTCGAGTGAAGTGCCCACTGTGATGTGAACATAGCGTTCCGCTTTATGCCGGCAAGTCCAAACACTAGAGAGAGTTCGATTGTATTGTTTTTGTGTATATACATATGTATATGGAACATGATGTCTTCGAATTTTGGGATTTTCTGGTCAACATTGTTGTATACTTGTGTTTTTATTTAGAGCCAGCGTGGTTCTTAACGATCTCTTAAACGAATTGTGTTAGAATATTAACCATATAATTCAATTCAATTAAAAGAATATCGCACTTGATCGTTTTACATTTTTGATTAATCTCTTTATTTTATACAAACTTCTGTCCGCGTATTCGTTCGTCTGGACTACATTGAGAAAGCGTTTGTGTCAATTAAGCCTCTAATTTATATGTTGAAATTATTATCAAAATCCGAGGGATAAAATTGTATATACTGTCCCATAGGAATCCAGTCAAGATACTCGCTATCAATTAATACGTGGTGAAATCAAGGTCACAGAATTTCCCTTACATACAATACTACATGATCAAGTGTGAACGTAATGAATGTCATAAAAGGTGAATGAACTGCTTCATGTTTCGGGAAAAATGAAGCAGTTCATTCACCTTTAAAAGTATGCATTAATCCAGGTTTTAATATATTTAAACGCCAAATTTCGTTACGTTCTGTTTTAAAATTACGGAGTTGTAACGTAAATTATGTCTAAATCTAATACAATTAGTAAACTCCGACGGGGAGATTTTAGATCCATTAATTTCATGGACAAAAGACTCAAAAAAGGTACACACACACACACGCACACGCATACGCACACACACAAGCACACGCACACGCACACGCAAACGCGCACGTACACGCACACGCACACGCACACACACACGCACACACACACACACATATATATGTAAGTTATTACAAATAACACAGCCTGACCTAACCTAAACACAGCAAGTCAAAATAAATAAGCTTCACTTGGAAGAAATAGGTTTCCGCACAATGATATTGGACTTCGTGAGGTGCTGTCTAAGTATTAGGACCTTCAAGTCACATCTTCAAGAACACACCGAGTTAAAAGCTAAACTTTGTGCTTTATGGGCGAAATCCATACCACTGTAGTCTACTTGCAATATCATTAAGATATATCACGGTGAAAGATGTGGACCAAAACGATACTTGATATGAACCGCTGTAGAAGAGAAAAAAGAACGAACAATTGGTGGATAGACTTGGATACCGAAGTTTCCGAACCGATTTATAAAATTTGGTTTGTTGACTAAAATGATGAATTAATACTTTTATTTACTCTTTTCAATTCTAACTTGAACCAAAATACTTTCTTCTGCTAATTACATATCTCTTAGAGAATGGGAGATCTGTCTTTTTATTTTCTAGTTTGAATTGTGAAATGATCAAAAAAAACAACCAAATTGTGGATAGATTTGCATACCCAGGTTTCCGAACCGATTTTTAAAATTTTGATTTGTTAACTAAACCGATGAATTAATACTTTTATTTACTCTTTTCAATTGAAAGTGAGCTTTTAAACTCGAACCAAAATGCTTTTTTTAGCTTATTACATGTTTATCAAAGCATGAGAGATCTATGTTTTTATTTTCTAGTTAGAATTGTGAAATGTGAACTTCCAAAGTGTTTGTATATTTGACAATAACTAATGAATATTTTATTTCACCCCACCATTCTTTTTAAAAGCGGCAGCTTTGTGATTCGACATTGGGCTAACCGACAACTTGGCTCTTGTAGCGTTTTAATTGGTCTTTGAAAAAAATAGAATTGTTCGAATCTTATACTTTAGTTCACCATTAATAGTATAAGTTCTGTAGGTTTCAAATCCAAGAATTAAGCTGGCCACTCCAGAACATCGATGCCGTTTTTTTTAAACCATTATTTAGACAGCGTGGATTAGTGACTTTGCAAATTACCTCACTAAAACTTATCACCTTTCAAATTAGTATAATATAAAATTCTTAATAAGAATTTATCTGCTCTTTTATCCAGTACCTTTAAGTATTTTTAAAGCAATCCGGCCTTCACAGGTGACCATTCCACAGACACCAGACGCTGCCATAAAGCCGAAATTATGCACTGCCTACTCAATCGCCTTGTTTCATGCAATACACTCAATGTACCAAATGTCTGTAGGAGAATAAAAAACATGCTTCAAATAAATATTTCTGTGCGCATCGGTGTCTTACGAGGTTTGAATGTATTGTTGTAATTGATATCAGTCGTTCATAAAAGAATTGTTCAAAAACAAACAGAAGTTGACCGCAAGATTTGATTCGACCAACGAAGCAATATTCGACTCCTCATCCTTGATTAGACTTTGGTATTATCTGGTCATGGCATGTGAATGATAACAGTTTCACCTCAAAATTTGTCATTAACTGTTACTGTCAAATTATACTTTAGCTTTACATCACCAAAGAGTTAGATGGTAGGGCATATTTAATATATTTATAGATTCAGATTGATGTGCAAATGTGCAGATTTCATTTTCTACCGCCAATGTGGTCCTTTTCAATGTTTTTGGATATGGAATCCATTGGTAAAGAAATGTATTTCCACAAAGATATAATTTAGTAAACACATCATTAAAGTAACATATTGATCGAAATATATCGGCAAGTAATTCGGATTACCGTATTGGAAAACATGTAATTAAAGGGTTGCAAAGCACAAAAATTCAATTTACGGTAAAAATGAAGAATACGCAACAACACTTGTACGCAAGGAAAATTATTTTAATCAATACGTATGATAAAACTGTAACAGAATAAATTCTGTACATGAATATTACGATATAGTTACTATCAACTCCATATTTTAGCGCTATAAATAAGTTTTATACTCATAGATATATTACGAAATGTTTGAGAATGCGAAATTTGTACATTGGCAGTACAATGCCATCTGTAAGCGTTTTTAGGAAAATGCATGCTCATAGATAATAAAAAAAAACATTAGTGATGTTAATAATAGTTTCGACAGGTGAATTGAATTAACCGTGGTGTAATGGTTAGCACGTTGGTACAATATGCTAAAGACGTGGGTTCCATTCCCACCGCACGATCCACTTTTTCTTTGTGTGGTCTTCAGTAGTGATGACTATATTAATGTTATTTTTTAATATTGAACTTTTTTTAAACTTATTTGTGACTTATATTATCAATATAAATTTACAACTAACGTTACTTATTTTTAGAAGGTTTTTACGCTCAAAGAAAATGAGGTCTGTGTGTTGGTTTTTTAAACAAATCTCTGTTATGTCAATATCTATCCATACATCTTTAATCCATTGTCAATATTTTTACGTATGGCATTTTTAAACTATTATGGAACCGCTTTTTATGAAAACAAACTATGTATTTATATTTTTGTGTATGTATGTGTGTGTATCTGTATGTTTACCGACTATGTATGTATGTATGTTACAAAGTTTTTTTTGCCCCTATTCTGTACCGTTTATATACGCATTTATTACTATGGAAGCACTCGACTAGAGCTATGCCTAGGTCACCATCGTGCCCGCATAGAATCGAATTGAGTATATTATATTTTTGAATGGATATTCATTAGACAGTTTTTTGTATGGCAGATTTTCCTAAATTTAGAGAATATCCCAGGACACGACGATTATTTAGAGGAATATTTCCTTGTTTCGTCCTTTTCAGTTAGTTTATTGCGTAGTCGGGTTTGACTTTTTTTAAACTTTGTTTTTATTTACACTTTTTCGCTATAACTTAGATCTGTTGCGATCTGCATTAATGGAATTATAACATAGAGCCTTGATTTTAATTATGATTCTAGCGGACAGCTTTTATTATAAATTAGATTGATTCTGCAATCGATCTAGTTCTTTCACAGAATTATTATCATGAGGATTATTGAAAGTTTGAGAGGTGACAACTAACTTATAAAGAGGCCTTGCAAAGTTTTGACTCGTATAAACTTGGTCTTTTGCAAAAACTGTTTTACAAGTGGTTACAGCTTTTTCAGCAATGCATCCTTGAAGTTTTTGTACAGTAACACCCTACGACAATATTAATGGAAGTTTGCTTCCACTGATATTAACAGCCTCTCTTAGTCCATCATATTCTGTGTTTCAAGTCTCAGTTCTAATTAGATTTGACGAAGGATCATTTTTGGACCATCGAATTTAATATTTTGGTAATTCCGCCACCTCGAGCAATTTCCATCTGAGAGATGGACATTCAATACTCTTAATTTATTAATCTCGCTCCATAGAGTAGAACCTCTTATATTTTTTTCTGAGATTTTAATTTTTCCTGATCATAACTTGCGACACAGTCCCAATTACCAAACTTAATATAATTCCACCGATCCAATAATAATTTCGAAGAACGCATTCAGGCTTAAGGGTTTGGATATAAGTTTTGGGGTCAGTGTAAATATCAACAAACATTACATTGTAAGCTATTTAAATGTCTGTAGGTACATCACTCACACCGGGTCACAGTAAATATAGGTGCGGAAAGTGTATAGCACGGGGGCGGCATAGTGATATGGCGGGGGGGGGGCTCTTATTATTGTCAAGTTTAAGATATAGCAGAAAAGATTTACTTTTTTCCTATTTAAATGTCCGTGAATACACACACATCAGTCGAAGCGTCACTGCAAGCGAACACTGAGGTAGGCGGCTCAGTTATAGGGCGTGGGTCTATTACTATTCATAGAATTTCATTTTTTCTATTTTTTGTGGATACACATGCTTCAGTCGAAGGGTCGCAGGAAACGGAGGTGCAGGAAATGCGTAGCGCGGAGGGCGCCACAGGGATGGGGATATTATTAATCATGGAATTTTCTTTTGAGACCATTTAATAATATCAACTTTGCAATAATGTGGAAAGGATATATTTTTCTGTTTAAGTATTTGTGGAAACACATGATTCGGTTAAAGTGTCACTGTAAGCGGACATGCGGAAAGTGCTTAGTACACTGGAGGTATAGTGATAGGGCGGGAGATTGTTACAGAATTTTTAGAAGCTTGCTCTTTAAATGAAGCAACTTTATGGTTTTACTCTATTTAAAACAGAATTCCCGACCTTCTTAAGTAAGTTTCCCTTATAAAAATAGCGCCGATACTGTTGGTCTTGCTCTCTGCTCACAAAAGGCATTAAAATCAGATATTTAAAAAAATCATAAAAATATGGCATATATGAATGAATATTTGTCGGAATAAAGTTTTTATCACGTCGATATTTCACTTTATATGGCAATTTCAACACCTAATATCAACATAATGATATAATTATTTTCTTAACCAATGACAATAATAACATCATTTGACACAATTAAATGAAACTACGTGATGTAGTATCATCATCATCATCATCATATATATTAATACGCTAAGGTTAAGATGTTACTCTCCCTTTTTAGAAAAAAATTCATTTTATAGATAATTGCTTGCTCTACCGGCATCCACAACTAAAAAATTTATTATTGCTATTGTTTTTGCAAATTAATTAATTATTAAAATTATATACATAAAACAGCAATGCTGCCATCTAACGGCTCAACGTCAATATGATTGACAGTCGGTAAAATTTTTGTTTAATTTCAAATCTACTCACGTATAAATAAAGTGGCGCTTTAGCTCAATGCTTTTGATACTTGCGCCTCTATATATCAATTTTAGTAAAATATTTGTTTGATCTGTCATCTGAGCTTCATAATGGAATAAATAATGCGAAGACTTCGCACGGGTCACGCTAGTTATTTCTACTATCTTCAACTTCTTTACCACGACCTAGGTTTCATTGTATTACAACATCTTCAGGTGGGATATAAGCAAAGAATCTTTCCTTATATCCCACCTGAAGATGTTATAATACAACGAAACCTAGGTCGTGGTAAAGAAATTAAAGATAGTAGAAATAATACTACATCACGTAGTTTAATTTAATTGTGAATAATGAATTTCTACAAAATTAACGCCAAATATATTCAACATCATTTGATACAACTATCGGGAATTCTAATACAAAGGAGCGATCAAGAATAACGCCAGTGAGAACTTTCATCAGAATCGCATGCGGTCTTTGATAAAAACAAAACAATTTTGTTTATTCGACGACAGCTGATTAAAATTTCTTATTTGTATTGCTTTTACCTCTGAAAATATTTTTCCGATCATAAAAAAGAACAATAGGTACCGTTTCGAGTCAATGAGGATAGTCTGGAATATATCCGGTATCAATGCACTTAGTTTTTTTTTAGTTTTTGTAGGACAAGTGTTTAAATTTTTATGTGCTACAACTCAAGGGCGAAACAGATTTCCGAGCTCAAATCTTGTCATTTTGTTGAACACTATCAAATAAAAAAGTCCGTAATGAATTGTTCATTACGATCAATGCTTCATTCCGATTTTATAAGCTTTTGATGGTACACGATATATGTGCGCCCGTAGATATATACACCGACCCTAACATGATTCGTGCTTATACACCGACATTTCCTTTCGAAATAAACTTTTTCCTTGCATTTCTTTAACATGTATAAGCATATCGTGAAATTCTCAGAAATAGCTTGGTCTTGTATGATAGGTATTTCTTGTTTCTTTTGTCAAAATGATACATATAATAAATATTAGCATTATTAATGTAATTACTGTTTCCTAAGTAATGATAATTTTGGGAGTAACCCGATAACAAAATGAGTCGTACGAATAATGGCAAAATTGGTGATCCACGAAATTATTGTTTTACATCGGAAAATAAAATCGAAAATAATTTTATACTTTAATCAAAGAGCTCTTTTCAAGGTATCAACGCAGAAACATAAACCATCCACTTTCAACACCCCAAATCCCTCCCGTGCTCTCCCAACTCATATACGATGGTTCTTTCAACATAATTTTGCAACAATTGTACAAAACCTTAAAAACAAATTCATAATTTTAAATTTATCTTTGTCGTCATCATCACATAATTACGCTTCTTTCCAATGTCTAAAATAATTATATTATTCGATAGTGAATTCAGAAAATTTTGAAACTTAATCTTAAAATATTCCGCGTTCTATTTGAAATATTTAAAAATGTATTCATCTGACTAACATAACATCTGTCACACTGCAAGCAGATCGAACCATTAACATTGCTAACAAACGCGAGTCACGATGTTCTCCGGAGTCACGTCTAATGGAACTTTAAGCCACATTTCTTTCTTTAAATATAGAATCATATCCGGTCACGATTAAAATGAAGGCCGACTGTAATATGTGTATTTAGAAATGTTTGAATAACAAAACAGAAGGGATATTTGCTGCATTGTAACCGATATAATAATATTAGTAATCTTCTAATGAAATCATCTAATTAAATTCATTGAAATTAAAAATACCAAAATCATAAACTTATATTCCCAAATTTGTTTATATACTGCATATAATATACCCGATACACGAATACTAAAATTTCCAAAAAGTACCTACCTCGTGATCGATATTTGTTGTTTTATGTACGTCGTACTCATAGTAATACAAAACAAAACGATTTCTGAGACAAACAATCGTTTATCTCAAAAATCCGTTTGACACAGAAACTTAACTAATAATTAAGTGTAGCTAAAAAGTAATTTAACCGTCATATATCTCATTAGTAATGATGTAATATTTTATCTGTTATATTAATTGTTATCTTGGTGTACATAAAAGTGTTGAACACATTGGACAATAAACTCTAATTTTAAGGAAGGAAATATTAAAGGATATAAATAAAGCTTGCATAAATATGTTGACTCACTCCATAACTTTCCTTTAAATACATTAAATATATACTTCACTGAAAATTTCCAAATTTAGATTTCTTATCGACTCACCGCAAATGGCCGGTAAACAAATATACTACAATAAAAGAAAATAAACAGTTATCAAGAAACAGCGGAAAGCCGAGAAGAACCTTTTACGAATACGTGTGAAAAGGTAAAGTTTCTTTGAGGAACTAACTTTGTTAGTGTCGAGAGAATAAAGGCAAATTGACCATAATAGAGAAGTTATGCGATTATCTGAGTCAGTTAGCTCTCTTAGGCACAGCCTAACTGACTCATTATAGCCGAATTAGTCAGTTTTTCCTTCACTAGTTGTAAGTTAATTTGTCTAAGTTTATGCATCTGAATAAATAAATAAATCAAATCATGGAAAACTATGAAGATACATGGAATTTCATTTGGCATATGGGATTGCATATGGCATATGGGATTAAACATGGGACATGAAATTGCAAGTGGCATATAGAATTGCACATAGCGTATCGAATTGCATGTAGCACACAGGATTGCATGTGGCATACAGAACTGCATGTAACATATGGAATTGCATATGGTATACGGGATTAAACATCGCACATGGAGTTGCAAGTGAAACATGGAATTCCACACCGCGTATCGAATTTCATGTAACGTATAGGATTGCATGTGGCATACAGAACTGCATGTCATATATGGGATTGCATGTGGCATATGGAATAAAAATGTATATACGTTAATTACTCTGTATAAAGTAAACAGTATTTACGTCTAGGAAAATGTACCAATAATAGCGTAAATGATCGAACAATACAAAATTAACATTAAAGTCAAATAGAACCCTACGAAATCTTTGAACAATTTATAAAAAACAGAAATAAATATATAAAACCTCTTACTTAACATACCAAGACGTATTCGACTGGACACTAACAAATTTCACATACAATTTTCCAATCGCATACCTCACTAATGAAAATATGAAGTCTGTTCGAGTGAGCGTAAACACATCTAGAGAAATTTAATCGAACCGAACATGATGTTTTTTTTCCTTTATTGGTATTATTTTAATACTAGCGTGACCCGTGCGAAGTCTTCGCATTATTTATTCCATTATGAAGCTCAGATGACAGATCAAACAAATATTTTACTAAAATTGACATATAGAGGCGCAAGTATCAAAAGCATTGAGCTAAAGCGCCACTTTATTTATACGTGAGTGGATTTGAAATTAAACAAAAATTTTACCGACCGTCAATCATATTGACGTTGAGCCGTTAGATGGCAGCATTGCTGTTTTGTGTATATAATTTTAATAATTAATTAATTTGCAAAAACAATAGCAATAATACATTTTTTTGTTGTGGATGCCGGCAGAGCAAGCAATTATCTATAAAATGATATATAATTTATGTGGATTAGTTGTGAGGTTTTTTCTAAAAAGGGAGAGTAACATCTTAACCTTAGCGTATTAATATATATGTAAGTAATATAAAAAAGCAAAAAGTTTAAAAGTTACAAACGGGGAATAGAGAGAAGAGGTATGAAGATCGGCGCAAAACGAAAACCGAGTACAGTCACCAAGTGTGGAAGAGTTTTTTTTTCAGAAAATTGTTTATAACTATTTGACAATACACTGTGAACATTAATGGGATTCTACTATAATAATGACATGTACATAGAAAAATGTATAACCAAAATCAGTCAGAAAATGCAGTCTGTAGTGGATACGTACATACGTAGGACCAAGGGACCAAAACGCATATTATTTTTCATAAGCAAATTTAGATCACGATGAAAATTTAAAAAAAAATTAAAAACGGCCACCTTTTTAGAGGAAAATCCCCTAAAAACTTTTAAAAGCTACATCAAAAATCGGCAACTTGTAAAATCATCTGAGTTGTAATTACTTCTGTCATCTAAACTCGAGTCGATAACAAAGCTCACATCTTCGGACTGTCCAATAGTACGTACAAAAATTATATATATATATATATATATATATATATACATATATATATATATATATATATATGTATCATCTATAATCACAGCACATTTCGTTTATTTCCCAAAAATACTTTTTTCCAACTCTAGCTTTTCATCCCTGTCAAGAAAACTTTAATACCCACGCTCAAAACCATTTACTTTAATAACTTACACGTTTTAATCAGTATTGAAATAAATCCAAAAATTTTAATACAAACACACACAGATATCAAATAAACCCAAATATAAAAAACAAACGCCTTACCAACACCGACCCCATCTTATTTTCCACTAATGAAGAAGGCTTTAAACTTCAGTCTACTCTTTGAAGTATTTGCTCCTCCCTATCGAAAAGCCGCGCCCGGAAACATCGCTGACTGAGACACAAGAAGGCACTCAGACACTCTTCGATTGAAGTGCCCACTGTGATGTGGAGACAGCGTTCCGCTTTACGCCGGCAAGTCCAAACACTGGAGAGAGTTCGATTGTATTGTCTTTGTGTATATACATATGTGTATGGAATATGATATTTTCGAATTTTGGATTATCTTATTCAATATTGTTATATACTTGTGTTTTTATTAAGAGCCAACGTGATCCTTAATGCTCTGTTCAAACGAATTGTGCAAGAATACTAATGATAAAATTCAATTCAATTAAATGGATATCGAACTAAAACCCTTAATATTTATTTTAAATCCCTTTATTTTAGATAAACTTCTGCCCGCGTATTTCTTCATCTGGACAACATTCAGGAAGCGTTTGTGTCAATTAAGCCTCTAATTTATGTGTTGAAATTATCTTCAAAATCCGTTTTCGTACAGTACTAACTTTGTACAGTACTAACTTTGTACAGTACTAACTTTGTACATTACTAACTTTGTAATTGACTTATAAAAAGGATAAAATTGTGTATACTGTCCCGTAAGAACGCTCAAGATGCACGGTATCAATTAATACGTGGTAAAATTAAAGTAACAGTTTTCTTTACATACGATACTACGTGGTCAAGTGTGAACGTAACGAATGTCATAAAAGATTAATGAGCTGCTTCAGGTTTCGGGATAAAAGTATGCATTAATCGAGGCTTTAATCTATTCGAATGCCAAATTTCGTAATATTTTGTTTAGAAATTACGGAGTTGTAATGTAAATTATGACTAAACCTAATGCTATTAGTCAACTACGACCGTAATAATTTTAGGTCCACTAATTGCATAACAAAAGAAAATAGTCAAGGTATGTATATATATATATACATATATATATATATATATATATATATATATATATATATATAAAACTGCTTTTGAACTTGTATTTCGGTTTGAGAAAAACAATTTAAAAAATATTAAGATACAGCGTCATCTCTTTGACATGAGGCCGAAACTTAAGTAGCTTTTAATGATATTTAAAATTTATTTTATTTATGTAAATAATACACGTCAACCTTCCAGAAGAAACGTTACTGGGGGTTCATTTTATCGTGCGATGTTATCATAATAATTATATTATCTAGTTTAGATTACGTACTGACCATTGATTTATTAATTGAAAGACAGAAACAAATGTACTATTTTCCCAATTAATATGTATCAAAATGAATTGACATTGTATAGAAATATCGTGAATATGATAGGCTTATAGGTTGAACTAAAATTTGGAGGCCAATATTTTTACA
The DNA here is from genome assembly GCA_039881145.1 of Druceiella hillmani. NCBI lineage: Eukaryota > Metazoa > Arthropoda > Insecta > Lepidoptera > Hepialidae > Druceiella > Druceiella hillmani. The sequence goes on along the minus strand of JAYKKI010000125.1, from coordinate 4,474,185 downwards.
TTTGCGCTGCGGTCATTTGGAAAGCTTTAGGCCATTTTTTCCATCCGCTATCAAAGTTTTTAATCCACGCTATTTTTGAAAGTATAAGTTTCTTCTGATCGAAAACGAAATATGGCGTCCAGATTGTTCATAACAATACACACAAACACGCATCATCATCATCATCTAATATATATTAATACGCTAAGGTTAAGATGTTACTCTCCCTTTTTAGAAAAAACCTCACAACTAATCCACATAAATTATATATCATTTTATAGATAATTGCTTGCTCTACCGGCATCCACAACTAAAAAATTTATTATTGCTATTGTTTTTGCAAATTAATTAATTATTAAAATTATATACACAAAACAGCAATGCTGCCATCTAACGACTCAACGTCAATATGATTGACGGTCGGTAAAATTTTTGTTTAATTTCAAATCCACTCACGTATAAATAAAGTGGCGCTTTATCTCAATGCTTTTGATACTTGCGCCTCTATATGTCAATTTTAGTAAAATATTTGTTTGATCTGTCATCTGAGCTTCATAATGGAATAAAAACGTAATAAGTAGTGTGCAAAATTTGAAATGAATTGAATACCTGCAATCAATTTTGATTTATTAAATTGAGTTGAATAATTTATAATGGGAAGACTTCGCACGGGTCACGCTAGTATAAGGTATTACAAATAACACAGCCTAACCTAACCCAAGCACAGCTAGTCAAAATAAATAAGTTTCACTTCGAAGATATAAGTTTCCGTGCTATTACATTTGACTTTTTGAAAAAAAACTATTTGATAATTAAGATTTCAATTAGTCATGATTTAGTTATGTTATTATAAAATACTTTCTTATAGGTTTAATATCATCATCGTCATCATCATCATCATCATATATATTAATACGCTAAGGTTAAGATGTTACTCTCCCTTTTTATAAAAAACCTCACAACTAATCCACATAAATTATATACCATTTTATAGATAATTGCTTGCTCTACCGGCATCCACAACTAAAAAATTTATTATTGCTATTGTTTTTGCAAATTAATTAATTATTAAAATTATATACACAAAACAGCAATGCTGCCATCTAACGGCTCAACGTCAATATGATTGACGGTCGGTAAAATTTTTGTTTAATTTCAAATCCACTCACGTATAAATAAAGTGGCGCTTTAGCTCAATGCTTTTGATACTTGCGCCTCTATATGTCAATTTTAGTAAAATATTTGTTTGATCTGTCATCTGAGCTTCATAATGGAATAAATAATGCGAAGACTTCGCACGGGTCACGCTAGTGGTAATTAAAACAATACGATTCGGATATTAAGACTGAACTTTTACACTTGAACAACGACTGACAAGAACTGGGATTATGGACTTCTGACCTAGATGGGGATTGTCTTTAGGGTTTGTAAAAATTAGGAATGCTGATACAAGTGCATATACAATTTATAGAGGCGTCTGGGAACATAGCTTAGTCCTAAAAAGTGCGGCGCTGGGGAACGGGCTGTGTCATTAGTTTAAAATAAAATGTTTGGGTGAGGTGCAGCGTAAGCATTAGGGTCTTCAAGTCAGTGGTTAAACAGGGCGTATAACTCTTTAAATTTATTTAAAAAATTAACTTTAAACAAACTTTTCTTAATCTTTTTTAAATAACTTTTAACTAACAAATTTTAAAAAACGTTACGTTTTATGAGCTAAATCCATACTACTGGTAGTCGACTTGCAATGTCATTAAGATATATCTGTGGTGAAAGATGTGGACCAAAACGATACTTGATATGAACCGCTGTAGAAAAAAAGAAAGAACGACCAAATGGTGGATAGACTTGAATTCCGAAGTTTCTGCACCGATTTTTAAAATTTTGTTTGCTGACAAAACCGATGAATTAATACTTTTATTTACTCTTTTCAATTCTAAGTGAACTTTCAAACCAGAACCACAATTATCTATTTTTTATCTAATTACATTTTTCTCAGATTATGAGAAATCGGTATATTTTATTTTCTTGTTAGAATTACAAAATGAAACTTCTGAAGTGTTTATATTTTTGGCAATCATTAATAAATATTTTATTTTACTCCACCATTATTTCTAAAAATGGCAACTTGCGATTCGGCATTGAGATAACCGACAACTTGTCCTCTTGTAGCGTTTTAATTCGTCTTTGAAAAAAATTAAATTGTTTCGAATCTTATGCTTTAGTACACCATTAATGGTACGAGTACTACAGGATTCAAGTCCAGGAATTAAGCTGGCCACTCCAGGGCATCGATGCCGTTTTTTCCAAACCAATATACAGACTACGTGAATTTTTGATTTGGCAAATTACCTCACTGAAACTTGCCATCTTTCAAATTAGTATAATATACAATTTTTAATAAGGATTTCTCTGCTCCTGTATCCAGTACCTTTACATATTTTTAAATCCACCAGGCCTTTACAGGTGACCATTTCACAATCACCAGACGCTACCATGGAACCCCAAATGATGCACTGCCTTCGCAATATTCAATAGAGGGCGATCTACGCTGTACAATCGCCTTGTTACATGCAATACACTGAATTTTCCAAATGTCTGTAGGAGAATAAAAAACATGCTTCAAATAAACATTTCTGTGCGCATCGGTGTCTTGCGAGGTATGAATGTATTGTTGTAATTGATATTAATCTTTCATAAAAGAATTGATCAAAAACAAACAAAAGTTAACCGCAAATTTGATTCGACCAACGAAGCAATATTCGACTCCTCATATTTGATTAAACTTTGATATTATCTAGTCATGACATGTGAATGATAACAGCTTCACCTAGAAATTTGTCATTAATATTGCAGAGAAATAATCCAATTACTGGTACTGCCAAATTATACTTTAGCTTTACATCACTAAAGAGTTAGATGGTAGGGCATATTTAATATATTTATAGATTCAGATTGATGTGCAGATGTGCAGATTTCATTTTCTATTGACAATGTTGTCCATTTCAATATTTTTGGATATGGAATCCATTAGTAGAGACATATTTTTTTGCAAAGGTATAATTTAATAAATACGTCATTAAAGTAACACATTGAAAGGAAAATAGCGACAGATAATTCGGATTACCGTCTTGGAAAACATGTAATTAAAGGGTTGCAAAGCACAAAAACTCAATTTAAGGCAATAATATGGAATACGCAATAACATATGTATGCAAGAAATACTTTTTTTTAATCTAGCCATAGTATAAACCTATAACACTTTAATTTACGTAAACGGAAATTATTTTAAAAAGAGTGATTAATCTAGCGTATAAAATGATGAAAGAAGCGGGAAAACCTGTGTATGGAATTTTTGTTTGTTAATTTCTTTTCCAATCACGTGAAATCTACTAGACGGATTTTCATAAAATGGTAAGGTAAAATAATGTAATATGTTATACCCTCTAACAACATATACAATACTTTTATCTGGATATCACAAATTTAAAAAATCCTGACTTGATAAATATTACTTACGTTATTGGTACTGTCAACGCCATCTTTAAGCGTTTTTAGTAAGTTTTATACTTATAAATATATCAATCCGGATATGGTACTGCCAACGCTATCTGTTAGCGTATGCTCAATAAACTTTAAGCTTATATATACTATGCTATGTTTATATGCTATGCTATTGTCATAATCCTATGCTGTGTCTAGTAAATTGTATGCTTATAAACAAATAAAAGGAAACAAAATAATAGTGACGATGATAACAATACTAATAATAATAGTTCCGATAGGCAAGTGGAATCACCCGCGGTATAATGATTAGCATTTAGGCACGACATGCCGAAGATGTGGGTTCAATTTCCACCGCCCGATACACTTTTTCTTTGTGTGATCTCCAATACTGATGATTATATTGATATTATTTATAAATATGATACTCTTGTAACCTGATTTTTGACTTATATTATCAAAAGTACTGGGTGACCGATCAGTACTCGGTGAATTTCGTGTTTCCCAGAGGAACGTGAAATTACTTGTTTCATGGTATTAAATTTACTTTCATTTAGCCTTTACCTTCGGCATTGATTTCGGCTTCGGCTTCGCGTTCGCATTCGCTTTCGCGTTAGCCTTCCCATTCCTCTTCGCTTTCGCCTTCCCCTTAAACCATTCCCTTAAACATTACCCTTAAACCTTCGCCTTAAACCTTCCCCTTAAACTTTCCCTTTAAACTTTTCCTTTAAACTTCCCCTTAAACCTTCCCTTTAAATCTTCCCCTTAAACCTTCCTTTTAAACCTTCCCCAAGAATCAAACAAGACGAATCGACATCAACTTGGAAAGGTAAGTTGATGGAACCCGTCAAAAATATAATTACATTCGACTAAATAAATACATTAAATCGCTCACCAAACAAACCATGACACCGATAAATTTCACAAACCATGTTCCACCCGGACACATCGCCAGTAAAAATACATGTGAAGTCTATTCGATTGCGCGCAAGCCCGGATAGGGAAATTGAATTGATCCGAATCGTTCAATTCGACAAATCGATTTGGCAACATCAGAACGATTCGTCGCAACCTTTATTGCAGCGAGCAAACATCTACAGTATTACTATGTGCACATATAACAGCGTTCTAGTTCCAGCTAGTATCTACAGTTGACGAGAAAATCGTGTCGTGTTTATTGTTGTTTATTTATGTAAATCAAATATAGGTAAATATGTAAAGCAACATTCATAAAATTTTACAGTTTAAAAGCAGTATGTATTTATTTAAACATATATTGTAATGTATGTATATAATAAACCAATAGATTGACAGCATCAATCGACACTTTTTTGGACATACAGACGTGTGTTGTTTAATTAATAGCTGTCGAGTGTGTATAGCCATCAAACTATCGCTTATTTATATCTACTTATCACTTAATACTATCGGTATTGTACTATATTTTATCGCTTATTTAAATCGACATTAACTTGTAAGGTAATTAGATGAAATCCGTCAAACATATACAGACGTGTGTTGCTTAATTATTAGTTGTCGAATGTGCATAGCTATCAAACTATCACTTATCTATATCAACTTATCACTTATTACTATCGCTATTTGACTGTCTTATATCGCTTATCAATTTATCGTGTATTTAAATCGACATCAACTTGGAAGGTGATTTAATGAAATCCGTCATATATATACAGACGCGCCTTTCTTAATTATTACCTGTCGAGTGTGTATAGCTACCAAACTATCGCTTGTTTTTCGAAATATATCCACTCTCTTTACATCTTTCTTTGTATTTACAAACCATTTGAAGCAAGTTATATTTCAATCTGTAAAATCAAATAAGTCATTATCGGTTTCTTCATTAATTAACAAAAATATATTTCGAATGCAGGCACAGTTACATTTATATGCACACTATCAATTAAGTTATTGTTATTAATGTAGAAATGAAATTGGTAATACTCGATATGAAAAGGTAATAATGCACAGCAAACTTAAATTTAAAACACACTACCCCCAAACACCATTCTCCATCGTATTTTCCACTAATGAAGAAGACTTTAAACTTCAGTCCCTGCTTTAAATATTTGTTCTTCGCTATTGAACAGCCTCAATTGGCTGAGCATCGCTAGTTGAGACACGAAAAGCTAGCCGCTTCACGCCACATAGCCCAAACATTTAGAAATGTTCGATTCTATAATATTATATTTTTGTAAGTGTACGATCGATTGTATAATATTAAGTTTTTGTAAGTGTATGATCGATTGTTTAATATTATCTGTTTATAAGTGTATGATCGATTGTATAATATTATCTTTTTTACTTGTATTATATTGTCTTTTTGAAGTGTGTGATCGATTGTGTAATATTACCTTTTGATACGTATATGATCAATTGTGTAATATCATGTTTTTGTAAGGGTGTGATCGATTGTATAATATTACATTTTTGTAGTGTCTGACCGATTGTATAATATTACCTTTTGTACATGCATGATCGATTGTATAATATTATCTTTTTGTACGTGTATGAATCATTTTGCCTCCAAATAATGGCATTGTAAGTACTCATACTTTAATTGTTTGCGAGGTTCATAATAATCTTCCGAAACCAATTACATTTCTTTTTTCTATTTATTTTAGAGTAATTTTTCCCACGGTTACGTTCGAGTAAAAGTTTTAAACTTCACAACATTCACGATTGACAATTGAATTTGAACATTACTCTGACAAAATGACTTCCCCGCTGCCCAGTGTCCCTGCGTTGTTGCGCCATCCATGGTGATGCGTGCTGATCCGCGTACAAAGAAGGACACATCTCACAAATATTACCAAAGCTCTATACCCCGAGCATCAGTTTATAAATAAAAACCTTTCTGGATAGATACTCTTAATAGCAGTGAAAATTAGATCAAAATCCGTACAGTAAAACTTAAATTATAAGAGACCCAACTAAGACACGTCGCGTTATATATTTATTTTAAGAAGATATACCAGCTAAGGTGTCAAGATATACAAGTCGTCCTTTTTTTTATTAGAACAAAATTAGGGGGAGCTACGTCGAGACGACGCGTCTTTTTGGATTCACCAACTCGATCCTTTTTTCAAAAAACACTTTCTGTAATTCTTCTAGTGTTTGTCATGTCTGTTTTAGACATTTTGCACATGTTGTGAAATTTCCACATTTCCAAAAGTATCTTACTTATCTGAATGAGTATTAGAAATTGAGGTGTTAGTTATAAGCTGTTCGATACAGCATGAAAAGACACAGGAAATTTATTTCATACCTCGTGTTCAGTGAACGAAAACTCGAGCTAGCCTAAATTAATGTACATTGTTGGGCATATTTTCACACTTTGCGTTACAATCGCATCAGCTTATAACGTCAGCACAAGTAATTAAACTTAAATTAATATCGGTAAAATTAAATAATTTTCAAACTTTTAATATCCACGAAGTTTACTCAATTAAAGCAATTATAAATACTACACGATCTTTACACCTCTTTGACAGCAGATGCTGGCGAGAGGCAGAACGCATTTAGATGTGCAGATGGTAATAAATATTCAAGGATCGGTTCTAGGTCCCTTACATTGCCCAGTTGACATAAATAATATTAGTGTTTTCTCTCATGGAAAGACTCATATTTTTGTATTTGCAGATGACACAACTTTAATTATTATAGACTCTAATTATGAAAATCCCAAAAATTTTATAGAAATACCCATCAAGTTATATATTCGAAATAGGCGATTGAAAAACAATAGTTTATTACTAAATAAACATAAGGTAAATGTTATTCCGATTGCCCTGGGATCGAGTAATGAATGTAGAAAAGACTTTTTCGAAGAGGTACTATAGAGAAAAAATTAAATTAGAACGTTCACATCTCAGACCTAGTTAAAAAAATCTCCATAGAAAGTAGGTAGTAGAATAGTACGAGGAGGACGATGCAAAGGCGGTTTATTTTGCTTATTTCCAAATAATCATGAGTTATGGGTTGCTTTTTTGTAAACTGCCCCAGATTCAAAAAGGATATTAATGATTCAGAAATCCGTAATTCAATATTTACCATGTCTAATATCCGGCGACTCATATCAGAGTCGTTTCCGAGAATAAACATCATGACTACGGCTAGTGTTTACGTATACGAGAATATTATTCATGCCAAGGAACATTAACAATGCTTCTTCAAACTTAAACACGAATATAGTACTAAGCACGCGCATAACTTTAGAAGCATTAAGCACAGACTCTTCAGGGTCTCAAAAAATTGTGTATGCAATAGTGCTAAACTTTTCAATAAACTACCAGCAACTATTCAAGTTTTTGAAGGCATTCTCTTCCAGAGCACAGTAAAACTTTTACTTATAGTAAAAGCTTAATATAGAGTAACCAAAGCGTTAGCTAATAAATAAATATTTTACAATTACTGTTTTTGTTAATCCTGATATTATCATTAGTACTATTACGGTGATTTATCAAATTTAAGGTTTTGTATTATTATTATTTTAAAACAATGTACTTTTATTTGTCGACATTTAACATTTAAAATGTTATTGTTATTATCCATAATTTGTATTATTTGATTGGCAATATTTGACGGCACTTTACAAACATTTGACGGCACTTTACAAACATTTGACGGCACTTTCCTGAATATCTTAAATTTATACGATAATGACGTTTATATTATATTAACGTTTTCATAACTTAGTAAAAATGTTTCTAATTCACTATTAACTAAATTATTGTTAAAATGCGTCATAATTGACTTATGTTTTAAATTCATCTGGCATGTTCCTGGCACATACCTAATGCATCTAACTTGGCATTACTTAACTGCAAATTGAAATAATTATTCTTCAAAATGCAATGAATCGTTCCCATGTTGCAAACCGATTTGTCGAATTGAACGATTCGGATCAACTCTATTTTCCTAATCGGTTTGCGCTCACTTCACATACATTTAACTGGCGAAGTGTGCGAATAGAAACCCTTTGTGAAACTTATTGGTGTTAAAACCAAATATGTTACGTTATGTTCGGTAAGCAGGATATGTTCGGTAAGTATTTATTTACTTGGATATAATTTTACATTTGCAGGATTTCACCAACTATCCTTCCAAGTTAATATCGGTTCTGCATTATTTCCAAGTTGGTGTTGATATGATTTTATTCAAGTTAGATAGTATAATGATTGCGTAGTGCATATATTGTTAATCCATATGGCGTACATGGTATATTGTGGCTGAGCAATACATATGAATATTAAAACATCTGAATGAATATTAAAACATTCGTTTAGCAAAAATTCGGTCGTTATTTATTCACACTACAAGATATAATTTCCGATTCGTTGTACGTTTATTTAACAGGAAATAAAAAAAATGATTCGTTTTGGATTTTCCTATATGCAAATATTTTGAAAGAGCATTGAAAATATTGTCTATGTAACGTTACTAATTTAGAAATATTTTCTTTTTTAAAATGAAATTAATTCTTTTACACTAATTCGAACACCTTTACCAAAATTTAAAATAAATCACAATTAAATGAAACTACGTGATGCAGTATTATTTCTACTTTCTTTAATTTCTTTACCACGACCTAGGTTTCGTTGTATTACAACATCTTCAGGTGGGATAATAGCAAAGATTCGATTCAATCTTTGCTAATATCCCACCTGAAGACGTAATACAACGAAACCTAGGTCTTGGTTAAAGAAATTAAAGAAAGTAGAAATAATACTACATCACGTAGTTTCATTTAATTGTGAATAATCAATTTCTACAAAATTAACGCCAAATATATTCAATATTTAAAAATAAATGTTAAGTGGAATATTACATAATCGGTCTAACGAATCCTCCCTCGATAAGGTGCATTTTCACCAAGATTTCCGTTTATGGCAAGATACATCCCAAAAACATTATTAAATCATATCATCACATTGCCGCAGTGTACTACAGTGCTGCATGCACTCCTAAGCTGTGACAGACAGACAGATGGGCAAATTTGTCAATGATAAATTGATTAGAATGCCTTTATGTCCTTAAAAATAATTAATAACAAACATAACACATTTTAATGATAATAAATAGTGTTACGTGGCTACAATGGATCGCAAAATCGCTCAAATATACTACAATCGTATATAACTCAACATAACAAAATAATGATAATACTTTTACGAGTTACAAGATAATTTTAATAACTGCCTACATTATTCGAAGTGAAAATTTGGTATCCAGATCGCAACTTATAAAACCATTTTCCACAATTTTCCACCAACAGCAATAGTTACGAATCCGGTGACACTCGACATGGATAAGGGATTCAAACGATTTCCTGATGAAACGGGTTCGAGTGACGATGTTTTACTTTACGTATCGTACGTAATTCTTCTCCTATTCTCAAATTTTCCAAACAAGGAAATATTAAATGTAACAGTTTTCAAGTTGACATTTTTAAATATTTTCTGTACATGGCGTTAACAGAGTTAGTAAAGTTGCAAACATTAGGTTGCGTTGTCGTCGTGCATCCGGAGACTAATTAAATATATTAGATGTAATCACAAAAGATAGGAGGAAATCCAACTACGTGAAATTCGCGATCCATATTTAATCTAATTTTTTAATATTTAACTCTAACTTACACTGTGTCTAAAATTTCAAAACTCGTGAATGAACTTATATTCGCTGGAACTTTATTACTTTATCAAATTTCATATTAAAACTATCGGTCTTGAAGTTTGGACGCTAACTTTTAACTTTTGAATGTGAACCGAATTCAATGAAATATTATATTAAATATATATTATATTCATGGGAGGTTCTAGTAACATAATGAATTAAATTCTTTGAAATTATAGTTAACGGCTTTACTATTGCAGTTCTGCCTGAGTTATTTTGATATTTTAATAAATATTTTACTTTTTTATTATTCCGATGTCAAATACCTCTTTATAACTGACATTTATATCTATCTCCTTGCATGCAGCGTGAAGAAATGACACTTCAAAACGTGACTGTTAGAGTCATCCGAAGCTCCGCATGATTGACTTTCAGATAATCGTATAACTTCTCTGTTATGGGCTCCACGTTTTCCTGCTTAAACTTTTCCTTGGTACCATTTCGCTTCAAATTTGACAGATAGGCTTTCAAAGAGTTTTAAACTTTTAACTTCATTAGGAAGTGTTTATTTTCTTTTACCATTGACTAAAATATTTAATACGCGTATGATATATATAAAACATCGGGTATCGATAATAGTATTATAAGATAGTGAAGATTCGAGTACCATTGGTAAATATGTTACACTGATTTACCAGGTAATATTACCAGAAATTTTAAGGTCAACGAACTGAGTCATATAAACTCTTTTTGATTTTAGCAATAACGAAGAAAACATTCTTGCACTTTTTTTATTTAAATATTTCTGGGTACACATTGTTTAGTCGCAGGGCAGCTATAAGCAGGCTTGCAGGGCCAGCATAATTAAAATGGTAAAAAGCAGCATGGCGTCTTATAGAATTGTCTAAAACTTGCTCCATAAATGAACAAAGTTTCTTTGTTTTGCTTTATTTAAAAGTAAATCCCCAACTTTCTTAAGTGACCTTTCCTCATTCCAAAAACCTTCCACACTTATAGGACTTTTCCCCTGTTAAACAGTGGTATTAATATAACTATTATGAAGAAAAGTGTGTGGCACATTATTGCCGTGATAAAGTTTCAATCAACCCGATGTTTGCCGTTTTGTAGTTATTCCAAGACATTATAAGAACGTAATAACTTAATTGTTTATCTTAGCCAAACAAAATGATAAAATCAAATAAAAACGAATGTATATAAAAATGAACGAACGACCTGGAGTAAAATCTCATATTTCATCAAAATAGTGGTTAATAACGCTTTAAATTTAAATTAAGTCCAGTCTTTGATTAAAAAAGACGATTCTCTCATTCATGACTAATTTTTTTTTGGCGACAGCTGATTCTAACTTGTAACTACCCCTCGAGAAGCAAGTAAAAATTTCTGTGTTTTGTTTTTACATCCGGAAATCTTTTTTCTATTATAACAAAATAGGAGTATTTCCGGGTCGATTAATAAACGATAGATGCTATTTACAGGCCACTACAAGTAGCCTGCAATATATACGACTCCAAAACAACTAGTGTTTCTTTAGTTTATGTTGGACACAAGTTTAAACTTTTCTGTAGCGGGACTCAAGGGCGGAACAAATTTCCGCTGAGCGTTTTTAAATAAAGAAATTCTGTCGTCAATTAGATGCCTCATTCATAATTTATAAACCTTTCAATGCGTATATACGTACGCACGTACGTACATAAATATGTTACATACATACACACAGGTTCCGATATGATCAGTGCTTATCCAATAACATTTACTTTGAAAACAGCCTTCTTCCCAGCATGTCTCACAGGCGTAATAATATCGTGAATTTCCCAAAACTTACCTGCTATTTTGGATAGTAATTTTTTGTTTAAATGCAAGATATCAGAAATATTAGCATTAATAGCTGAATTACTATTTCCTAAGCAATGACAGTTATGAGAGAAATTCGGTAACAAAATGAGCCTGAAATTGCAACTCTGATGATCCACGAAATAATTTTGAATAATTAACAGCAAAAAAATTAAGAATAGCTTTATACTCTGAATTCTACCGAAGAATAACAAACACCCCCCCCCCTCGCATATCTCTATCCCCACATATATGGGAGTGCCCTTGAAATGTAATTGAAATCAATTTAAATCTCATTTCTATTTTCGAACGGAGGATATATTTTGTGTGAATTTCAAGTTGTAAATTAAGTAAGATATACTTAATTTACAAGTAACAAATGTGTAACAGGCAGACGGATAGACGGACTCAAAGTCAGACGACGTAACCTCAACAATACGTAACCTTTCCGATTCTTCATCTCTATTTTCGAACGGAGGATATATTTTGTGTGAATTTCAAGTTGTAAATTAAGTAAGATATACTTAATTTACAAGTAACAAATGTGTAACAGGCAGACGGATAGACGGACTGAAAGTCAGATGACGTAACCTCAACAATACGTAACCTTTCCGATTCTTCATCTCTATTTTCGAACGGAGGATATATTTTGTGTGAATTTCAAGTTGTAAATTAAGTAAGATATACTTAATTTACAAGTAACAAATGTGTAACAGACAGACAGATAGACGGACTGAAAGTCAGACGACGTAACCTCAACAATACGTAACCTTTCCGATTCTTCATCTCTATTTTCGAACGGAGGATATATTTTGTGTGACTTTCAAGTTGTAAATTAAGTAAGATATACTTAATTTACAAGTAACAAATGTGTAACAGACAGACAGATATACGGACTGAAAGTCAGACGACGTAACCTGAACAATACGTAACCTTTCCGATTCTTCATCTCTATTTTCGAACGGAGGATATATTTTGTGTGAATTTCAAGTTGTAAATTAAGTAAGATATACTTAATTTACAAGTAACAAATGTGTAACAGGCAGACGGATATACGGACTGAAAGTCAGACGACGTAACCTCAACAATACGTAACCTTTCCGATTCTTCATCTCTATTTTCGAACGGAGGATATATTTTGTGTGACTTTCAAGTTGTAAATTAAGTAAGATATACTTAATTTACAAGTAACAAATGTGTAACAGGCAGACGGATATATGGACTGAAAGTCAGACGACGTAACCACAACAATAAGATTCCTTTCCGATTCTTCGGCTACAGAACCATAAAATACGGTGTATAATTTAAAATTTATCATCAACCCCATCATCTCATAATTCTACTTTCTCACGTCTTCAATAGTTCACAAACTCTAAACTATTAAAATATTTTCACGTTCAATTTGAAATGTTTCCAAATATATTCTTATATATAATATAACTCTTTAAGTGCTGCCAGTAGAGCGGACAATAAAATTACTAACAAATGCAAGTCACGCAGTCCTCCGAGTATCTATCTAATTGAACTAACTTTCAGGTAATCGTGTAACTTCCCCGTTACGGCCGTTTCGCTCTTCCTTCTCAAACTTTCGCCCGGTTCTACTAGCAGAGTTAAGCTTTAGAAGACCTTTCGTGTTTATTTGTACTCGACTCTTGGTTTTTCTTTAACACATTCTCGGCTTGGCAGGGGTGCAAAAATATGAAAAATATATTCAGAGATCTTTCTTTCTTATTGCAACTATAATTTGCGTTCGATTTTATTAAGACATATTTAATGACAATTTAGGGGTGAACATGTACAATTGCTAATAATTTATTCATTAATTAACAAATAATATTTAGACTGAATTTATACCCAAGTATTTGTATAAATATTTTGGAAATTTTACTATTTTTGTAAATGAGTCTCTATTGCAACATAGATGTAGTTGCTAATTGATCAGCCAATTGATGGGTAACAAAGGTCTTCCCGGTTAGTTGTCGTAACCGTTTTACATTTAATTTAACGGAACATCCAGAAAGGATTTTACATTTAATATCTTAAACACCGTTCTTGAATTTGCTGAAAGAAACGTTCACCATCTCGTTGGATACCGCTGACTTATGGCGATCTAATATGCGATAACCATTTTAATCGATACAAAGAATTTGAAAGCTTGACGCTGATAAATAAGGAGGTTCTCAGTTCCACACGTATATATTTATTTAATATATGTAAGATGTAACTCGAATATATATTGACCGATTTTCATGATTTATTTATTACCAGGATATCCCGAAGAACTTCTAAACGGATAAGAGTGAAAGAACCCTTTGACCAATTTAATACAGGTTATGAACTCTTGTAACATATTTTTATAAGTATTTTATTCATAGATGTTAGCCGGGATCTGATAATGTAGTCGAAAAGTGGTGACAATTGTAAAGTGTAGATTCATCAAATTTAGGGTTCATTTGATTTGTCTTGACGAGTCCTTTGGTAACAAATGGTGACCAGGACCTGATGACAACGGATCTCGGTTAAATTATTTTGTTAAAAATGTTTAATTACACTTTACAACAAAATTAAAGTTTCGTTAACCTTTCTAGAAAAGTACCACACTCGTGGTTAAAGACTTATTAGACAACCCATATTTATTTTTCTTCCTTCCTTAACTTATTACTTAGTATCAATACCTGAAGCATATTCACAAGTTTTTACTTAAGATAAACCAAGTTGAAGATAATGTATATAATAACAAAGTAAAACAAAAATAAACATGTTAAGAACATGTACAATTGGCGAATTACGAGTATGTGCAGATTTAGATACAGATATACATATTTAATCACACACAGTAAACTACAATTTTTAACATTATTTTTCTCCATATAAATATATATCCTAGAATACCTTTGACAGGTATAAAAAGACCATGAATTTATAAAAATACTTTAATTTGATTACTCATAACGTTTTATTAAAATATATTTAGTATTTTTTCACTAAGTACGGGGAACCGAATTACGGCTTCCTACGTAATGGCGTGTTTATTATATACCTAGTGAAAAAGGCGGATAAAAATGGGAATTGTTATGGTTCGTTAAATTGTTTTTTTTTTCAGTGGAAGAAAAAATTAAAATTTTTGCTTTACCCAAATGGCTGTTTTCAATACTTCACAAACCTCTGCAATATGTAGCGTATCTTTAAAAAGTGTTTTTCTTTCAGTTCCCCTTTACGTCAATGATAAACATCTGGAAATATACTTTAACCCATTTTAAATATCATTTCCAGATTTGGTATAAGGAACTACTCGTTATGCGTGAAAGTGAAGTTTCTATCTTATTTGATTGGAAGTTAGAAGCGCTTGACAGACAGACGGCATTATCACAACGATAGTCCCTTTCAGACCCTTTAGGTGCGGAAATCCAACACACATACAACGACCTAAATAAAGACAATAAGAAATACACAGCGTAATAAGAGATAAATTATCATCTTTTCGAGTAATCAAGAAGTAAAAATTTAGGAAGAATATAACCAATTTTAAACCGTATTCATTAGAAAGTCACATGACGTAATCGACTTTTCAGGGTATTACTATTTGTGCCAGCTAAACCAGCCTTCGTGCTCTTGTGCTTATGGTTACGCTGCACTTGTTTGATGGTTTAGTGTCATTAACGATTTTCCGATTTTTCTTCGGATTTTGAAGGGCATAACTAGTTGGATTAGAGTTATTACCTAACCTGAACTACCCGGTAATATTAACGGATCACTAATCTGATTAACGTTTTGATACTTTTAATTAGAACAGAAAAGTATCACGTTTTTCCCGGAGTGAGTTAGCCGTCATATTTTTTATCAAAAGACTTTGCAGAAATGAGCCACTATATTGGTTATGCGCTACATAACTGCTCGTAAAGAAACATTTACGAAACATCAACACATAAAGAATCATCTATCACGTCTGATAAGAAAAAAAAATTATAACTCGTAAACTATAAAAAAATAGATAACTGGATTTACATGGAGCCTTTCAGAAAGGTTTGGGAGACTCTCTACCTCTGTATTTCGAATTTGACTATATTTCTTGGAACATTATTTGGAATGGGATACTTATTTACGGTTAGCAATTTTCGAAAAATGATGAAATAGGTCCTTTTTTATTTTTATTCAAAAGTCTGACTACAAACTTTAATGTATAGATTTCAAATTGATAGGGTCATGCTATGAGTCAGTCAGTAAGAGCTATTTTGCTTTTGTGCATATTAATAGGATATAGTACAAACTTCGTCTTAAGCGCGCACACACACGTACATATATATATATATATATATATATATATATATATATATATATATATGTATATATATATATATATATATATATATAAATATATATATGTTTAAATAACATAACAGAAGCAATCTTTCCTGCATTATTACTGACATAGCAATATATGTAACTTCATTGGGAAAGAAAATTTAAAATCCCGGAAACATCGTACGAAAAACTCAAAGCTCTTATGAACTACGAATAATATACTTAGAAACTTACTCGAGCTTTTTACAACCTCATGATCGACATCAATTATTTTATATACCACATACATACTAATAACTGCTAACGACCGTATACAGTACGGGTATAAGTGCACAAATCATCTTGGTGCAGAACATACCTCCACTTTCGCTGTTCGATTCGTCGTTTTAAAATTACTATCATGACGTTATATATTTAAATTTGTTATATATTTGTCGGGAATATTTAGACCAATGTTTATAGGATACTTACCTCAAAAGGGGAAACTGAACCTTGTAAGAGGGCCTTATTCTGAGAAACAATTAGGTATCGAAACTTAAAATTTGACATGATAATAACTTGTTATTAATATTTAATATCACAATAGTAAATAACTAAAATAATTAAGTGTAAATTTTAGAAAGGAAAGGGCAAATTAAGCTCTACAGAAAACTTTGAAACTTCATACAGTGTGGGGTGTGGTTTGAAAGGGCTAGTTGTAAAAATCACAAAAACACTTTTTTATCATATCTTGAGCACAATAAAACAATTAAACCTAAAATCATAAAAGTAACAGCACTTTTAAAAACCAACGAAATGGTTGTAGGAGAATCTATAACAATGATTTTGGATGTCATACTTAATTATGATAGGTGTCACATGTATTTTTATATTAATTATATTTATTTTTGCCACGTATTATTAAACATTCATTGTGCTCTTAATTTATATAACATTTTTCAACATATTAATACTCCCGTTTTAAAAGAGTATACCAAAAAATACAAATAAATTCTCAACTCACCCATAACTTGCCGCAAAATATATTCAATGTGCACTTTAACGAAACTTTCCAAATTTATCGTCTTTACTTTCGCATTCGCTCACCGCAAATGGACTTATAATAATAAAACACAACAAAAGAAAATAAACAATTCCCAAACAATATAAATCCAAGAAGCCGAAAAAAGCCTTTAACAAGCGGGCATGAAAAATTAAAGTTTATTCAGAAGTTCAAATTTGTTAGGCTAAGGGTAAGAAAAGCAAAGTAGCCATAACAGAGAAGTTGTGCGATAATCTGCGTCAGTTAGGTTATGCCTAATCTGCGTCAGTTAGGTTGTGCCTTGTAATTGACTAATTTAAGAATTAATAAGTTTTTCTTTCACTGGGTATAATTTATTTAACCTAACTTTATGTAAATAAATAAATTATAATAACAAATATTACAACTATGACGGCATACGGAATTACATGTGGCATGGAATTTCTTGTGGTATATGATATTCCCCACGGTATATAGAAGTACATGTGGCCAATTGAATTGTACATGGCAAATAGAATTACTTATGGTATATGAAATTTCATGTGGAGTATGGAATTGCTTCTAGTATATGGAATCGCATCTGGCATATGGAATTGAATGTGGTATATAGAATTTAATTTCGCATATGGAATTGCACACGGTATATGGAATTGTATTTGGCATATGGAATCACATGTCAAATATGGAATGATGATATAAAATTGACATTAATGTCGAAAGGAACTTTATGAAATCCTTGAAAATATGAACATTCTGCTCGAAGAAATACATACAAGAAACCGCTCACTTAACATACCAAGAGCATTCCACACGATACTAACGATTTTTTAGCCAGCGCACATAGTCAGTAGAAATAAGAAGTAAATTAGAGTGAGTGCAAACCCGATTAGGGAAATTGAATCGAACCGAATCGTTCCAATTTAGCAAATCGACTTGGCAACGGTAGAAAGATTCGTCGCATATCTCATTGCAGTAAAGAAGTTATTGCTATGTGTACATCTGAAATCGTTTTGCTTCAGGCGAATAGCTATTATCAACAGACTATGCTAAAATAATCGTGTTTTTAGTTGGTTAAAATCAATACGTAAATCAAATATAGCTAATCTTTGTGGGACTCTATAATAAGAAAGTAGTATATAGATACCTAGATCATATTTAAACCGTAAAAGTGTGAAAAGAATTAAATCGAAGGTAAAAACCAGAAGTGCAAATCCCCTTTTTTCCTTTTAGCAATACTATTTTAATGTTGAACATTTTTTTTCCAGAGAGATGAATGATATCTACGCAATGTTATAAGCATGAATTAGTTAATTACAACTAATAATGTGATATACCTAGCAAAGAAATGTTCAGAAGTTTAAAAGTTGGAGAAACAGGGGGCAGAGAAAAGCGTGAAGATCTGCACAAAATGTAAGCCAAGAACAGTCGTCGCGTGCAAAAAAGGGAGTTTTTGTAGAAATTTTTTTAGAAAAATAAGCGGTTTGACAATCCTTTGTGTAAACCAATGGACTTATATTCTGATAGTACATATCGATCGAAAAAACAATCACAAAAATCAGTCAAAAATTTAACGTGCCCCCTTACGTAAATACTTATGTATGTGCGTATACGTCCGTTGTCCGTACGCACGTACGTATGTACAGATCAATGGATGGAGACGCTTGTCATTTTTTAAAAGCAAATTTCGATCACAATAAATATTTTATTAAAGTCGGCATCACTTTTTAAACGACAAAAATTATCTTTCAAAAAACTGTATTGAAAGTTGATTACTTCTAAGATTACCCGAGTTATAATTACTTCCATCGTCAGAACTCGACACTGGCACGCTAATCAATAACAAAGCACACACCTACAGGGTGTACAAAAGTATGTTTATTGTGTTTATATATTTTTTTATACAAAACGGCCATCTATAATCACAGCACATTTGGTTTACTTTATAAAAATGTTTTTTCCGATTCTAATTTTTCATCCTATACAAAGAAAATACTTTAATATTCAAACTCAAACGCTTGTTTTCTACCTACTTTAACGACTTAGATATTTTTATTAGTATTAAAATAAATTCTAAAATATTCAACACAAACACACACAGATATCGATAAAACTCAAGTACAAAAACAAACACCAACCCCATCGTATTTTTGCTAACGAAGAACGCTTTAAACTTCAGTCTACATTTTAAGTATTTCTCCGCGTTATTTAAAAGCCTCGCCTGGAAAAATCGCTGACTAAAACACAAGAAGGCACTCAGACACTCTTCGAGTGAAGTGCCCACTGTGGACACAGCGGTCCGCTTTAGGCCGGCTGGTCCAAAGACTCAGAAGTGTTCTGTTGTGTAGTTTTTATGTATATAGATATGTCTATGGAAAGTAATGTTTTCGAATTTTGGGATATCCTGGTCAACATTGTTGTGTACTTGTGTTTTTATTAAGAGTTGGCGTGATTCTTAACAGTCTCTTAGAATGAATTGTGCCAAAATATTAATTATAAAATTCGATTCAATTAAAAGAATATAGTTTCGAAAACTTTAAGATTTTTTTTTAAGAAAACCTTATTTTAGACAAACTTTTGTCCGGGACTTCGTTCGTATGGAATACAGCAACGTATCCCATGCTAATTAAACCTTTAATTTATTTATTCCAACTATTTCTGTTCTCATACAGTAATAACAAGGTGATCTACTTGTAAAACGGAGAATGGCTCATGGTAATTAGGCTCAAGATATTCGGTATAAATTAATACATGCTAAAATCAAACTCACAAAGTTTACCTTACAGACAATACTACGTGATCAAGTGTAATGTATATCGTAAAGACGATGATCTCCCTCGAAAAATATTTTTATTTCAGTTCTGTACATTAACCAATAGTATACAAATAGCAACAGCTTTATACTTGATACTTACAAGTTATGTCGAAATGTGTCCTTAATATTAAGGAAATATAATTACAATTAATATGGGAGTTATACTCTAGTGTTATACCACTAAAGAGTTAGATGAGAGGATATGCTAATATAAGTCTTACGTAGATCCTAGCTGATATACAGATAATTTCTTTAATTCTCTACCGGCAATGTTGTCTACATCACGTCGTGGGATCTGTTTGTAAAGAAACGGATTTTTGCAAATACATAATTTAGCAAACGCGTCAATGGAAATTAAATATAGAATTTAAAATATTGACAGATAATTCGAATTACTATGGAAAACCTTTAATTTTAGAAGTAAAAAAATTTACGATAAAAATGAGGAAAATGCGATTTAAGAGAGAAAACACTGAATGTTTTTAGAATATTCAAAATAGAACAAACTAGGAAATTATAATTTATTTATTGTTTTTCAAAATAATGACCATGCCACTCTATGCATTGTTTCCTTCGATTGGGCCATTGAGAAAAGCAGTTCACCAAATCCTTGTTGGGTATTTCTGCCGCGGCCTTTTGAAAGGCAGTCGCCGATCCTATTGTATTCTTGGGAATGAATAGAAATCGCACGGTACCAGGTCGCGGCTGTATCATGGGTGATCCATAGTTTCTACTTCCGACGTAGTCAAATATTCGGTCGTTCTTCTGGCTGAGATGCAGAGGTGTTAGGATTGTTCTGAGGCATTGCTCTCGAAATTTTTCCAATAATAACAGAAAAACAATAGCTTTTATGCAAGTCTACGGTAATTATCCTTTGATTTTCTAGAACAGTCGTTGCGTCATAACCCTTCCAATCCATTCATCCAAGTACGCTTTAGTTTCTGGTTTGTAACAATGTATTTCCAACTTTTGCTACGAATGTTGATGTAGAATACAATATTTTAATATCGAATATAGCCACCGAATTTCTTTTTTTTCTGAAGTTTTGCAACTCCAATTACAGCAATCGTATTTCTGAGCTTCAGTCATATCGTGGGGTATCCGCCTAGCAAAAAGCTTCGTGATGACTAAATGTTCATGTAGAATTTTCTACACTTGACTCGTGTCACTACTTAATCTTGCCCGAATTTGCTTATTACTGTCTTTTCAGTCTTTATCATGAGCTGCGTAATAATGATATTTTAAATTATCGCGGTTGCCGGAAGTTCTTAAGCAGGTCGCCATTGTAATCGTTTACGCTAAACACGTTAAGACATCAATAGTAGCAAGGGTTGGGGTTTCATTCAATCGAAGTCGATCATAACTTTGTTTTTTATTGAGAGCAGAACAATAGTCGCAAAAAATGTCAGAACAAAAATTTTCTCGTCTTAAATTCTTGACGTGATAAACACTATTTTGAAAATTTAAGCAAATTATCTCAGTGGAATACCAAAGAGTTTGATTTCGGAAAATTTATTTTTTTTATTATCTTCATTACTAATGGTCAGTTCTAAGTACTTACAGTGCTACCCATATATTGACCTAACGCAATAATATAGTTACTCTAAGTCTAGAACCATACTTATTTCAATTATAGCAAAAACCTATTTTTAGTATTCCGTGACAAAATTGCTAAAACGGAACACAGACAGGATTAATTCGGTGTCCGTCCATCCATCTGTCTTATTGAAGCACGAGTTCAAAAATAAACATGATGCATTTTTTTACGAATTTGTTTCAACATTTTTTCGGGAAAAATGCTTAAAAATTTCTTTCCCTCGTCCTTATTACCAAAAGAGTATGTCAGCAAAATCTAAAAAAAATGATGAACAATGCGGATTAGATATTTATTTAACCAAAATTATCAGATTTGGAAAATTCTAACGCGTTGATTGTTATAAACAGATTAATCGTTTATTTATTTATAATTTCTCACCGTTGGTTTCAAAGAAAAGAATATTATGGAAAAAATATTTCGCACGGTGTAAGGAACAATTTTTGTACTTACTAAACGTTTTTCAAAATATTAAATTTGGCTCAGTCGAAACGCTCCTCGCTCAGCTCCGCGCATATGCAAGATGATACGGCATTACTGCGATCGGCGGCAGGTTGCTTGGCAAATGAGCGAATTTTAAGCACATAGAGTGCATTATATTAATATTTAAGTGGGGGCTTATAGCAAAACATACTAATTGTTCCAGTGTATCTTGCGCTTACCGATTTTTTGGGTTTTACATGCCTAAAAGGAAAAAACGGAACATTTATAGGTCACTTTCTTGTTAGTCTGTGTATCTGTGAAACCGTTTGATGTAAAAACGAATAATTTGGCATAGTAATGACGTATATTAACCCTAACATTTCTCATTAGTTAATATTCATAAATATTTACGACGAAATATTATAGGATCAAATTAAATTTTAATTTTTTTTAATTTTACGTGTCTCGTGGACAATCGATTAAAGATCCAAGTTATAAAAATTTCAAGACTTTATTTTCAAAATTTTATGTAAGACAGTTTCAGAGATATTACTAAAACTATTCCGAGAAAACAAACGACTCATAACGCCCAAACTGCCAAAGTCAAATTTAAAAAAGACACGATTTTCTAGAAATTTTCATAAAGTTAATATAATGATATTTCTAAACCTCATAGATTTTGAGAAATTCACAGTGATTTTACGCCTGTGAAATATGTACTAGGTAATATATTTAAATATTGAATAATTATAGTTATTAATACTTAAGAATAGTTAAATAGAAATTTTACCTTCCCTTAAATGTTTAAAAAGGATTAAACAAACAAATGGAGCAATGCCCTCTAAACGACCTTAATTCGAAATTTAATTTCAAATTAATACAAACTCATATCAAAATGTTATCTTATATCTTTCATATGCCTATTTGCATGATCCTTAAACTTACTAAGAGTCTAAGCTAGATCATTTCGTCTAATCTATCTCCAACTTCATTTCGCATAACGAGATCGCTGTGATAGGAAAACACGAGCGGAAGTGAATAGTTTATCAGGTTGGGCTGGGAAGCCAGTATCCGTTTCCTGCAAATGATAATTTGCCTAATGGACGGTGGGAAGTTTCGACCCCTTTTACTGTAAAGCAGCTTTAACCCCCCAGTGTTGACATGACTTAGAACTTTAGGAATTAATGACACCGGTCGAATAGACCGAAAATTTGCAGTAAGGGACAAGTGAATGAATTAATTATGTTAAGTAAAAGTACAGTTTTATAGAATATTATAACACCTGTTGCATTGAAAATATTTATTATTTTATTAATTAGCTCTCAACATTAGATGGTAAAAATTTAGATCAAATTCTATGTTAACATTTTCTTCAACAAACATATTTTTCCAATGAACTTGGAAAATTATTTCTTAAACTATTAAACTTTATAATAAATTTTTAAAAAATTAAGAAGACGTTTAAAAAGTTCCAGTTTACTATCTTCTAAATGCGCAATATTCAATACGCGTTACGTTATGTTAAAAAATATATATTCATTTAATTTTTTTTATATTCTTTTTATAGGAACAAAGCTCTTCAATGTCTTTTACATCTGTGTCTATCTATTTAAGTTCATTAATAACTTAGACAATATTTGATTACAAGATACACTTTGATTCTAAAACTGCTGTTATGGGTGTATAGATTCCTGAAATTCATTTTAAGAACTATCAGTCACTTTAAGCGTGTGAGAACGTGTCGTGCACTCTGCAAACCTTTGCTTGATTAGCTTAGACAATATTTGATTATACACTTTGAAGTTGTCCTAAAACTGCTTTTATGGCTCTATAGATTTCTGAAGTTCATTTTAAGAACTGTCAGTCACTTTAAACACGTAAGAACATGTCATGCACTCTACATAACCTTTGTTTGATTAACTTAGATAATGTTTGATTACAAAATACACTTTGAAATTGGTCTAAAATTGCTTTTATTGGTCTATAGATTTCTGAAGGTTATTTTAAGAACTTTCAGTAATTCTTCAAAAAAATGAGACTAACCATTGCCACGTTTAAAACATCTTTGACCACTCATTGCATTTGGTTGGTTACTTACGCAATACTTGAATGCTAGGTACACTCTGATATTGAACAGAAACTACACTTGTGGATCTATAGATTTATAAAGTGCATCTTTAAAATGATCAATACCTTTAAACCTATGAGGACTTATTGCACACTTTGTACAACCTTTATTCGATCTCGACTTGAATGATTTCCATTGTAAATTGAAATGCTTATTATGCTGCATATTCTGAAAAAGTTAAGCTGCTCGTGTACATCTTCCTCTTCTTTAATGGCTTAACAGCCTAGGATGGGCCCCTGCTTTCCGCAGAATCAACTTCCAAGCTCTCCTGTTCTTGACCAGAGACGTCCAGTTCGTTACACTTAGGATTTTAAAATCTTTTCCAGGCAGTCGAGCCACCTAAGTTTAGGTCTTCCTCGTTTTTGGGAGCCCAATGGTCTGGCTAAAAAGATCTTTTAGGAGCCTGAGAAGATCGTGTATATACCTTACAAAAAATAGAATAATTAACACAGTGTAAGTCTGAAGCAATCATATTAAAATAAGAGTATTTACCATAATTAGTAAAAGAATGACAACTTTGCAGACCACTCGCAGTTTCTCGTTTCCAGAAGAGTAAAGGTAAACTCCACATTCTTCTGGCTGATTTATATCACCACGCAAACTTTATTTTGACCATGGCAAGACGTCCCATTCACTCTTTTTTAATCCAATATTACATTACAAGAAAGTCATTTTTCAGGTATTATGTAGAAAAAAGCTTGTTAAAATCTTTAACATTTTTTGGGATATCCCAAAAAAGCGCCTATTGTAGAGAGATTTTATAGACATCTCTGTAAAATCGCTTTTATTCTAAACCATTTGGTATTCAGATAACTCAAATTCTTCATGCTGAAATAGGTTGAAATAAATTTTTTTAATATTGTTTCAATATATGAATTTCCTTTTAATATGTCGAATCAAATAGATGTTTTAATTGAGATTGAAACATACATTTTAGAGGGGTGTTTTGGACTGAAAAAACTTCATTTGTTCAAAAATTAATTAAATGAATTTCGTTTTGAAGATATTTTGGTTCAAATACGTTTTTCTAATTAGATTAAGCCTCATAAAATGGAAGAATAGAACTAGAGTATAAAAATTAATGAAAGGAATGAATTAGGCTCGAAATTTGTCGAAAAATTTAATGTAGGAAATTTGTATCAACGAATAGTTTTTGATTCTTGCCGATTTATTCAAGAGTCAAGAGAAAACTACGAAATAGATTTTTATAATTTTTCTTTGTTTTACATCTAAAGATTTTTGAAAAAATCTGAAGTTTGTGCAAAAAGCTTGGAATTTGGCTCATGTAAAGTCGCCTATTTTTATAAATTAGGCTTTACCAGTAAATGTTCACATATAAAAAATATATATATATTGGATGTATCTATGTGTTTCGAGATATTAAATCCAAGAATTATATCGCATATTTTTTCCGCGTAAAGGAGTAAAAATATTAATTTTTAAGGGTGTTTTCTACTTCCGTAACTAAATGGCATAGAACCCTTATAATTTCACCATGCCTGCCTGTCCACCCATATATCACAGCATTACAACCCTTTTGGTTTAAGTCCGGAATAATACGTAGATAAATCACGTAATTCGTAAAAAGAAACAAACTGCAATTTTAATTTTATCTTTAGAAATAAATTATTCCTTTTGTCAATCCAATTTTTGGGGAGAGAAATGTTTTTTTTTTGCAGTACCGTGTGAGTGGAGTGTCAGAGAAAAAGTCTCTCAAAATGCAAACCGAGAATCTCGTATGCATTTTTGATCTGTTTAACAAGGTACGAGCTTCTAAACTATCAGAAAAGTGTCGTCATCCCCCTTTAGCTTTTTAAATACCCATAGGAAAAACCTGAATAAATCACGATGGTATTGAATCTGCACTGCTTTACCTAGCGGCGACATCCGAATAATAGTAAATTATTCTTAAAATAATTCGACACGAAAAGTTCTACGAAGTTAATCAAATATACAGACACAATAAATCTGACACACACAATATATCTGGCAGATTGATAAAGAGTCACAAAAGAATTTCTATGAATACAATCAAATAATAGATCTCGAGACAATTCTATAAGAAGGAAGTAAGCGAGCAACGAACTATGGCTAGACATGCGAACGGTCCTCTAAGATTCACGAGTTAAGTACACATTATTGAGTACGGAGCACGCAAGACCTCCGTTTTGTCCACGTCCTACAGCAATCGGTGTCGGAAAGGAAGGAAATGGCCAAGCGCGGGTCCATTTATAAACTAACAAAGCGAAGCGCCCAGGTGTTCGCGATCTATGAGGCGTTCTTTCATAACACTCAGACTCGACTTTCGCATGTCGCCGTCTCCGTGCTGGTGTCGAGTTGTTGTGAATCACTCACTTATCTGGAGTTCTAAATCTTACATCATGTTTTACACCTTATTGAAGTCCAATGCTTGCCTTTTAGTAAATACTACCACTAAGTATTTATTTCACAACAACTCGACACCAGGACGGAGACGGCGACATGCGAAAGTCGAATCTGAGTGTTACGAATGAGCCCTACTCATTTATGGTTACTAAAATTTTCTCCTTGGTTTTGTTTAGTAACTAACGAATTTAACATAAAAATAAAGTTGATGGTGAGAGCTTACCGACTAATTACCAAAAAACTAATGATACCCAAAGGATCAGTCAAAATTTTATTGATAGTCTGCAATTAGATGCCAATAAACTTACTAATTATCCATCTCCATCCATCATCATCGAGGATAGTACCAACCGATTAGACAGCTGTTGGAGACAGTTAGAGTTACGTAAAGATAGATATTTAGAGTTACAAGGGAAACATGAAATTGCAATCGTCAGCGATTCAATATTCGATTCGATTTAAATTAGAAAATAATTGTTATGCATTGTACAATTACACTGTGTGCAAGTAAGTTATATCGGTCTTTGTATCAAGCTTATAACCTTAAAACTTGGTAGACGTACTATATGAAAGAAAAATATTTATTTTCGTCTTTTTTGTATCTTTCTCGTTTTCTTCTTAATCTATAAGTCCTTTTTGAGACTATATGATCCAAGATTTTACTTCCATTATTTAATCAGTATTTCACTCGTTGCTAAGCTGCTTGGGGTTTCAAATCCATTTGCTAACCATCCGCCAAAAAATATCTCAATTTTATGTTAACTTTTTTTACCTCGTGCTCAAAATACAAAAAATATATAAAATATCGATAAATATTACAACCTATAAATGCATATAAAAGGAAACTGACACATATATTAATGGAATAAAAAAGACTGACTGATACATATATTAATGCACAGCTCAAATCGATGGTTCTAGAATCTTGAAATTTAGCATAGAGGTAGTTCAAATGAAATAGACCATCGCCAGAAAATTTTGAAAATTCAATTGGAAAAGAAGTCAAATGGGGATTGAAGTGTTTTTAAGTATTTCGTCGCTTTTTTATATTTGACTAAGAAAGGGGTGAAAAGGATGGGTGTGTTTCTTCAAGCATCAAATATTTATGATTATAATGCAGAAACTACTAAATAAAATTAACAGAAACTACTAAATGAAATTCAATCAATGAAACTTGATACATTTTGGATTAGAATCGTCAATAATATTTCGGATACGTTGTATCCCTAAAAACTACCAGAAACTCCACAAATTCCCTTAAAACTAATAAAATTATAGTATAAGTTTACGCAGGAAGAAATAACTTTTTTGGATATATCATATTACCAATTTGAACATGGAATTTTATATCCTGGAAAAAAAATCAGGATATCTCGACGACCATACAGTAACCTAACGAGAAACAATGGACCCATCGAAGTTGACATTATTTGAATCGTCTCAATCAATACTTTCTACATTTTAAAGACCATGGTTATCCTGCCTATAGCGCAGCAATAAATATAAAATATCTTTTATGTCCAAAAATACTAATTCCATACAAGTGAAAGCGCGGCGAACAGCTTGACTTGTCTAAACTTCTGTCGTTCTTAGGCACAGCATAGGACCTCAATGAATCTCCGCCACCCCCCCTTAACGATGTTTTTTTTGCCTCCTTTCCCCTTCCCTCGAGGGTCCTAGAAAACAGCTAATTGCTCTATTTGGCTCATCCTCCTCCTCTTTATCCCGATGACTACGTTTTCTACCCTCTTCCAATTTCAGAGCCCTTTGTTTGATTTGAACAACTAGTATAATATACACCTACTGAAAGTCTGATTAAAAAGTATGTAATGAAAAAATACTTGTGTAGTCCAATATATAAAAGATCTTAACATTTTGAATTACCAAAATCTAAGAGAACGATAAAGGAACATCTGAGTGATTCTTAGCAATGTACATAAATATATAATTAAACTCCAAAAAATTTAACGTAAATTTTTAAAATGTCAGTCTTACAGACACCCAACACCGTTAAGGGGTTAAGCTCTCCACTGCAAGCTTCGTGAGAGCTTACGTGGCGGAGTGCATGTGTGCGCGTGTTCGCTTTGCAAAGAGTTGCAAAAGTTAGAAAATTTATCAAAAATTGTGTTAATTAAATATTATACGACTAGCGTGACCCGTGCGAAGTCTTCGCATTATAAATTATTCAACTCAATTTAATAAATCAAAATTGATTGCAGGTATTCAATTCATTTCTAATTTTGCACACTGCTTATTACGTTTTTATTCCATTATGAAGCTCAGATGACAGATCAAACAAATATTTTACTAAAATTGACATATAGAGGCGCAAGTATCAAAAGCATTGAGCTAAAGCGCCACTTTATTTATACGTGAGTGGATTTGAAATTAAACAAAAATTTTACCGACCGTCAATCATATTGACGTCGAGCCGTTAGATGGCAGCATTACTGTTTTGTGTATATAATTTTAATAATTAATTAATTTGCAAAAACAATAGCAATAATAATTTTTTTAGTTGTGGATGCCGGTAGAGCAAGCAATTATCTATAAAATGATATATAATTTATGTGGATTAGTTGTGAGGTTTTTTCTAAAAAGGGAGAGTAACATCTTAACCTTAGCGTATTAATATATATGATGATGATTTTA
This sequence comes from Druceiella hillmani, assembly GCA_039881145.1. Lineage (NCBI taxonomy): Eukaryota > Metazoa > Arthropoda > Insecta > Lepidoptera > Hepialidae > Druceiella > Druceiella hillmani. Next base: position 4,444,904 of record JAYKKI010000125.1, on the reverse strand, counting down.
CCGACCGTCAATCATATTGACGTTGAGCCGTTAGATGGCAGCATTGCTGTTTTGTGTATATAATTTTAATAATTAATTAATTTGCAAAAACAATAGCAATAATAATTTTTTTAGTTGTGGGTGCCGGTAGAGCAAGCAATTATCTATAAAATGATATATAATTTATGTGGATTAGTTGTGAGGTTTTTTCTAAAAAGGGAGAGTAACATCTTAACCTTAGCGTATTAATATATATGATGATTTAATTATAGTCTAATTTTCAACAAATTCAGATAGTGCTAGTTAAAGAGAGCGTAATATTGATATATAAATATTTAGATGCTTTTTCTTGGGCTTCAATTACATCATGCTTTTAAAATTAAAAATTAATCGATTTTAGATATTAGAAATTAAGTTTATCCACGATCAAATTATAAATTTTACTTCCATTTATGGTTAATTTCAAACACTGTGCCTATTGAAATTCAACAAGCGTTGATTAAAGAAATAGATATTGAATATTTGGATATTATATCGATATTAAATAGTTTGATGCCATACTTTATAAGTTAGAAATTAAACAAATTATTAATAATCAAAAACTAATTATACACTTTTACAAAATTCTAAATTTTACCTCCGTTTGTTGTCTGTTTGAAGCTGTAAAACTGTATAATCCAGTTACAAAATTAATATTTTAGTATTTAGATGTTGGTAACCGAAATCGATATTTAAATATTTAGTTGCCATAGGCGGGGTACTAGTAAACCTACCTTTAGGAAATAAAATATTTTTTTGTTCTTTCATTATTTTTCTTCTAGTAAAATGTCGTAGTTTTTTGAAGTAAAGAACCATTCCGCGTATGAAAGTTTTTGGTGAATGTGAAAAACATTTTCCGAGTAATCAACTTGAAAATTCAAAATAAAAAAAAACTAATTTTTCTCATAAAACACTTAAATACCTTTATTACACAAAACCTACTACCACCAGATAATAAAACTTCAAAGAGTGCTTAATAATCCTTTTTCACTGAATGTCACTAATAAGATAAGTGCATGATCCGCAAAGTGTTGACATCACGGTTTTTTTATAATTTTCATAAAAAAAAGTATAAAAAACAGTTTATTACAATAATTTTTTCAAAGTTTTAATTTTTACTTACTTTTTAGTATTCAATAATATAAATAATTTGTAAAAAATAAATTACACATACACACACAAAAACACGCGCGCGCACACGCGCACGCATACACACACACATATACATAAGGTTAAGTTTAGAATAATCATTAATATTTTTTTTCATATATTTATAACTTGAATGTTCAAATCAAGATTTGTACTGGTACTGCCAGATGATTTGCACGCTAAGATAGATTTTAGTACCAATAAACAATTTTCCCACATATTTTCTAATACGTATAAAGGTGTAGAATCAAAATCCGTCAAAAATTATATTTTATATTTTCTACTCTACTTTTAATATCATATATTCATTTCGTCAGCAGTCAGAAAAAGATAAAAACACTACAGTCCTTGTTTCTCTCTCACTTTTGTGCCTATAGAGCAATGAATCACGCAATCTTTGTGTTTATGGTCGCAACTAAAATGCAAGCACCCTACATTTTGAATTTTCAGAAACATGTCCTATTTTCATTCTACTTTTTCTTTGTTGTCACAGTCCGTTGCAATCCACTACAACATATTTACTTTCTTAAATTACAGCCCCTTGGAATTTTGTTTTTATTAAACGCATTCATTCAAAAATTGCACCCAGTCTTCTTTATATATATTTCTTATTAGCTGCTATAAACAAAAACTGTTAATTACAAGTATTTTGATAAAAAGATCTACATAACTATATAATTAGTATCTAATACGCTTGTTTTCATAATCTCATTCGAAACATACAGAAATTTAAAACTAAAATAATTCTCAAAACACATTCAAAGGTTCGTAAACCGAAGCGAATGCGACTGCTGCAATATGTTACGTCACTGAGCCTTTATCCCTCCCCCTCGCCCGTCGGCGCCGACTAAGGCTCCGAGTAATTAGTTACTCGTCATAGTGCTTCACTGCGTGGATTATCTCCGTTCTGTGTCGCCCGCGTGCCGCAACGGAAACCGACACCGTATTTATTTTTAACTTTGTAAAATAATGAAATACGAACGATACGAAAATCCCTGTTAATAAAAAGGAACGTTGTGATAATAACAGGTGAATGAAAAGTTTATTTGAAGACGAGAAAGAGATCTAGTGTAATAAGGAGATGAGACAAAAAGGAATAAATAGGAGGAATATAAACGCAGTTAGGAGAATAAAAACTTTTTGACACGTTATTAAAATATTCCTGACATCAGAATCAAACACATTCCGGAATTTCCATAATTTACCAATAAAGGCATCAAATATTCGTAAAAGGTAGGATTGTATTTCAGATTAAGAAGACTATTGAATATATTTGGAGTTAATTTTGTAGAAAATCATTATTCACAATTAAATGAAACTACGTGATGTAGTATTATTTCTACTCTATTTAAATTCTTTACCACGACTTAGGTTTCGTTGTATTACAATATCTTCATGTGGGCAATTAACAACGGTCTTTGCTAATAGGTATTCAATAATAAAAATAACAAAGATTAGAAATGATACTACATCACGTAGTTTCATTTAATTGTGGAATAAGCAAACTACTTAGTTTATTTGAACCTAGATCCAAGCCGTGAGCAGATAGAGATGTAAATACAGGCAGATATTATTTATTTAAGACTTGAGAAAGTAATTAAAGTGCAGTTGGAGTCATTATGTCTCTGTATTTAGCCACTTTAGTCACAATCGAAAGTCAAAAATATGAACTTATTTTTGGGACCACAAATATAGTATATTCGTACACAAGTTTGAAATACAGGTTAAAAAAACCGATGCACATATAGTTTAAAAAAACAGTTACTTCATATATATATACAAAAGGCAATGTCCCGATTGACATATCAACATCCAGCCCAAACCGCTAATGATACAAAATTTTTAATTTGGAAGAGGTTTTGTTTTTATAACGGAGGTATCGTTTAAGAAGGGATTTTTTCGAACTTCATCCCTAAGGGTGTGAAAAGGTGTGACTAAGTTTGCATGGGAAAAAATATTTTTATGGTAATTTTTACTTAAAACTGGGCTTTCATGCTCTTTAACAAAAATAATGTTACCCGTGTTTCAGAATTTTCCCAGATGCAACCTCTAAGGGGGTGAAAAGGGGTGGTTAAGTTTGTATGGGAAAAAAATTATTAAGGTGATTTTTATTTAAAAATTTACATTAATGCCTTTCAATACAAATTATGAAATAATTATTTAAGGATTTTGCGATACACAAATTTAGCCACCCCCTTTCCCCCCCTAAGGGCAAGCATTTTCTGATATTCAAACCCCAAAAAGGTTAAAAAGGGGGTGACTAAATTTGCATAGGAAAAAGAAAATTTTTAGGTAAATTTTTACTTAAAAATTGGTATAAATGCTTTTCAATAAAAATAACAAAATAAGTGTTAAAGCATTTTCCAATATTCAACCCCTAACACGGTGAAAAAGGATAACTAATTTTGTATAGGAAAAATTATGGTAATTTTTACTTAAAAATTGATATTACTGCTTTTCAACACAAAAAATGTATCAAATTTTTAAGCATTTTATAATATTCAATCCCCAAGGGGGTGAAAAAATAGTTGCTAAATTTACATAGGAAAATTTTTACTCAAAATTTTGCACAATGGTAATTTTTACTCAAAAATTGATATTAATGCTTTTCTATACAAATAATGAAGCAAGTATTAAGCATTTTCTGAGATTCAACTCCTAAGATGGTGAAAAAGGGTGACTAAATTTGTATGGGAAAAATTGTTGACGGTAATTTTTACTTAAAAATTGTATTAATGCTTTTCTACAGAAATAATGAAGTATTTAAGAATTTTACGAGATTCAATCTCTAAACGGATGAAAATTCGTAGCTAAGTTTATACAGGAAAAATATTTCTATTGTAATTTTTTACCCTGTGTTCACTGGCTGTACTCGGGAAGGGCGGGGATCGGTTTTCATACCGCTAATACCGCTTATCCCTATTATTATGTTTTTGAATTCAAGCCCCTTAGAGCCTGTTTCGCAACGTCGACTAATAAATCTCAGGATCAGTTATAAAATGTGGTAGGCATTGACTTAGAGGAAGATTGGATTCTTTTATTTTAGCACCAGACAGTACAACCATCGATGTGGTGCACAAGGAAGTTCTGTATTAAATTATAATACTGTAAAATTAAATTATAACACTATACACTGTTTGTAGAGTTTATTGATACGTAAATAAACAATAGTGTTAACAACATACAAGTAAGTAGCTATTTAATAAAAATAAAACCGACTTTTATTTTATAATTTAAAGTACAAAACCGATTTTTATAAAATTTTTACTATTCTCTAATTTGAAAGCCGATAAAAGATTAGTAGTTTCTGAGAAATACGTGGAAAAACGTAAAATATTCATAATTTTTTGGAAATTTCGTTCATTTATTTAGAAGCCTTTAAAAACTAACATATTTAATAATATTAAATACATTTGGGTCGAATTTATAACCTCCTTTTTGAAGTTAATTAAAAATTTGACTGAAATTTAGAAAACGAGACGTCTAGGCTAGCGACGTCGCAGTCGAAAAGCTAATATAATTATAAACTAAGAACGATACGAAAATGCGACGTAACCAGTGCTATTTATTAAATTCATATTTGTAATGATTTAGAATAATTAAAACAATGTCAATTCAAATACGGTACTTAAATATTGATGCGCGTTCCAGACTCACACTTGATCGGTTTTATTTTATTTAGATTAATTATAAAGTTACACGTTATCAATATATCAATTTTTTTGGTATCCAATGGAACCTTAACGCGTAGTAGTGCAATAAAGTTAATTAAAATACTTATTTAATTAAAAAAAATAGTAAACTAAAACCTGTTAAATACGAGTAAAACTGCGGGAGTTTCATACACCCTCAGTCATATATAAACATTTAAGGGTATTCGGCATACTCTGTTAAACTTTTCAGGAATATTCCAGAACACCGTACATATTTCTTATTTAACGGCTCATAATTTAATTTGTAATTAATAAATCAAAATATTAATAGTTATTTATGGCCGTCTAGTAGAAAATATGGCCATATTAAGTTCCATTGCGTCATTAAAATCGTACCAATATTAAAATATTTCCAACTTTATGATGTAATTAAAATACTCCCTTCTAATTTAACTAAATTATGTATGTATTGCGAATACTTTTCAGGCATTCAAAAATAGCAGTTTAACTGGAGGTAGCGGGTGGAAACACGCAACTCAAACAAAAATGACTGCTTTGAAGCTTAATCCGTCGTAAACAGCAGAAAATACGGGAAACCTTTTATCGAAAATATGTTCATTTATACACCCCCAATATTTTTGAAAACCCTATTTAGCGATACGCTGCACAATGGAGTAAGAGAGTAAACTAATCGCTACCCCTGTAATAGGGGTTGCAAAGAGTACGCGAAACATTTTCTTAAAAGGTTTTATGTCATAACTTTCTAGCATTTACAAATATGTATAATCAGGTTAGCCACAAATTTCAGCTTTATAGCACTAATAGTCTGCGAGTAAAACAACTGTGATATACAGACGGACAGAATGACAGACATGGCGACACTATAAGAGTTCCTAATTTAGCCACGTAAACTTAAAAATCGTCTGGAATGGACGAGTTAACTTGCGTGGAATTATTTTCGCTAAGAGGTTACAATAGTTCAAGTGTGTGTAAAGTTTACTTAAGTATAATATTAAAGTTACTCGAGAACTTAACAACTTTAATTGTGTGAAGACTTCGTCTAATGCCCTTGTCGAAATAAACTGGCATTTAACGCTGTTTAAATTAATTACTATATAATTTATAATTAGCATTATATAATTTATAATAAGTATAATTAGCCAATATTCAATAATTAGCAGAAAAGTTTAAAATTAATTTTTAGCTGTAACTTCAAGTTAAATTCAAGCTAATATTTTTATATGCTCGTATATTAAATTAATTTTCTAAATCTGAAATATTGGTACAATATAAGTCAAACCTATATACGCACTAAAGACCGAATAAAATTTAGCTACAACCGAACATTACAAGCATTTTAAAAATCATATTTCGTCTTTAATTTTTGTATCCATGTAACCGAATTAAACAAAACCCTCCCATCCCCGCCCGTTTTGGCGTTAACCCATTTTTCCCCACAACCCCCGTTTGCAATTTAAATATGAGCTGACGGTCGCCATGGCAATCTAATCTCGGCTAGTGTCCCGCGCGCACGCCCGCTCCGCGGATTATGCGCTCGCTCTGCTAATGGACGACGTTTCGTTAACCCCTTCACTACCGCAACACTCTGTTTTAAAAGATAATAGCGCTGTAAATATTACACGTACATTATATTTTTAACTGAAACAGTTTTGAGAAATAAAATTAAATATAAGAAACTAACGATTTCTTCAATTATTTTTACTTTCTTGTTTTGCAGAATATTCGATGGCCATTTTTATTATAATACTATATTCTAGTCGCGATGTCCTTTTGTAATTTATTGACTTATTTATATATTTATTTATATATAAAAAATATAAGCAATAATAAATAAATTGGAAAAATCAGACATTAATTAAAATTAAACAAAAAAAACTAATTATCAATCATGAACGATCAAGAAACTCCATAATTTCATTTCTAAAGTGGTCGATGCAGGAGAAAAATATAGTAAAAATAGTATACTTCCGCAATACCATGTTGATCAAAACAAGTGTGTAAAAAAATTATGAACACTGCAGGATATTCGTGCGCGCTCCAAGTATATGAAATAAATTATAGCTCCGTCCTCTCGTGTAGTAGAGAGGTGCGTAAAGTGTTACCAACCCAAGACCAACAATGGCTAAGAAACATGCAGTGTCAATCCAATACGCCAATCTAGGATATGATTAAATCTGTTCCAATTTTTCAAAATCCGTTCAAGTTCAGTAGTACCTTTGTTAGCGATTTATAAAAGGGAGAAAATTTTGTCATTTATTTCTTTATTTATATACTTTAATGTACCTGATTTATATATATATGGCGGACTTATTGCTACGAAAGTGATCTCTTACAGCCAACCAGAACACCAGTCCAGCCCCGCTCAATGAGCGGCCGGGAATCGGAATATGATGCACCGCACCGTCAAAGGCCGTATGTCTTGTGATCAATCCAACACACCATGGTGACGACGATTTAATATTACCTTCCCATATATCTACATCTAATTTTGCTTTTCATATCCATATTTAATTTGGCTATTAGATATAAACATGGATGGCAAAATTATATATATGTCACAGTTGTTTTACTCGCAGATTATTAATGCTATAAGGATGAAATTAGTGGCTGACACGGTTATACACATTTATAGCTCCTACGAAGTTATGACATAAAACCTTTTAAAAAAAAATTTTAGAGTGCCCTTTGAAACACCTATTATAGCGACAGCGATCTGTTTATTCGCTTACTCCATTATGCAAAGTATCCATAAATAGGTCTTCCAAATTATATTGGTAGTGTATCATAAACACTTATGCAAATATTAGACATGGTTAACAAAATTAGATATAGGTATGGATAGCAAAATTTGATATAGATATGGGCAGCAAAATTATATATAGATATGAACAGTAAAAATAGATATAGGTATGGATAGCTAAATTAGATATAGATATGGGCAGCAAAATTATATACAGATATGAACAGTAAAAATAGATATAGGTATGGATAGCTAAATTAGATATAGATATGGGCAGCAAAATTATATACAGATATGAACAGTAAAAATAGATATAGGTATGGATAGCTACATTAGATATAGATATGGGCAGCAAAATTATATATAGATATGAACAGTAAAAATAGATATAGGTATGGATAGCTAAATTAGATATAGATATGGGCAGCAAAATTATATATAGATATGAACAGTAAAAATAGATATAGGTATGGATAGCTAAATTAGATATAGATATGGGCAGCAAAATTAGACATACATATGGACAGTAAAATTAGACATAAATATGGATAGCAAAATTGAGTACAGATATGGATACCCGTATCTACATTAGGTTTACATATCTATATCTACATATCTATATCTGTTTGCGCCAAATTAAGATGATTTCCTATGGATTTGTTCCATTTTTTTTAACTATTTGCATCAAATTAAGATAATTTCCTAGGAATTTATTCCACTTTTGCAACAAAACATGATGCTAACTATATCGGAAAAGTGGTGTATGTTTCTTCTACTCAGTTTGTTTCTTCTTTAGAAAATACACTAAATATTTTAATGCATTGTCGAAATAAAGAATGGACACTTGAAATAAAGAATGGATACCACACAGATAAGTCAAATTGAAATTTCAGTCTGCGATTTTCAAATTTTCTGTTTTTAAATACTTTTTTGTTTGCATCAAGTATTAAAAAAAAACAAAATTAAAAAAAAATTTTAAACAAAATTTTTAAAAAATTGTCTACATTTCTATCAATCAGTGGGCATAAAAAGATTTTACTCGAAAACTACTGAAATTATTGGCATAAAATTTGCAAGGTTATAGACTGTAACTACGTGACCGATTTAGTTTTTTTATCTTGATATCTTAAATGGTTCCAAAATTATAATGATCATAAGGTTGCATACAATATTGAACAAAATCTAAAACATGAAAGGTTATAGATTGTAACCATGAGACAGATTTAGTTTTCTAACCGTAATATTTTAAATAGTTCCGAAGATATAATGATCACGAGGTTACGTATAAAATGAACCAAAATCTCCCACACGGATGATGTATAGCAGCTGGCTCTGAGAAAACGGATGAATGAGCAGAGGTATGGAAGGAGAGACCGGCCCGCGCGGAATATAAACTAAACTAATTAGTTGTGTTTAATATAAGAGCATAAAATAAGCTTATTACAACACTACACTTGCATTTTGGAATTCCATGCGGACAAACCTCTGATTTTATTACAAATTTGACAATACGATAAATATAAGAACATATTTTTATAAATATTGTCCAAAATATTTTCACGTACAAAAATATCCCAACACAAATATTTTAAGGAGAACTCTGCGAAATGATAATTTGAAATAGTGCTACGAAGGTGACGGGCAAAATCAATGTAGAATTGAACCCATAAAAGAATAAAATGTGACACTTTTGTATAGATTAAATAAAAAAATAATCCCCTCATATATTTCCTCATTTAAATCATCAGTCCCCTTATTTAAATCAACAGTCAGACAAATGAGAAATCTTGGATGTTTTATGAAAAGTCGGGTTATTTTTCGCAATAGGGTGTAAATGCTCTTTTTACTGGAACTCTTTGAACCAGCAATATGAAACAGCTAATCCACAAATCTCTCAGAGCCGACAGCGTCATCGAAGAAACCACGCGAAACTCGAAAAGAGCAAAAACCATTTATTTTATTCACGATATAAAAAAAAGAGCTATCCATATTGATTATTTTTTGGAGTCATATCTAAAAAGATATTTATTTCGTTACTTTTTTTTTGTTATTTAATTTCTATATAACAAGTTTTATATTATGAAAAATATTATGAATATGTTTTTATAAATATAGTTCTTTTTGCTTTGTACTATGATTACAAATTGATTTTGTTTTTTGCCCTCTCCATATTATCTATCTCTGAAATGTTTGTTTTTTTATGTTTCAGAAAGTGCCAGCTTTTTATATTCCATTACTCTAACGCCTGGGCCGTTTTGGCTGATCTACTTTAAAAAAAACTTTATTTAGCACGCAAATAAATATTTGAAGTAAAATAATAGAAGGAATGGAGCGTGATCATAAATACGGTTTAATTCCATCTAATAATTAAATTTTAAAAATATAAATTTAAAATTTATTTGGCAGATTATAAATTATAATTTATTACTTTATCATTTATTAAATACTTAAAATTACAAATTCATTTATTTTCATTATTATTTTAACTATATTTGAATTGTTTTAATAAATGCATCAATTAATTTTGTATACAATTTTATTTTAAACTGAATGATGAGTATTCATTTAAATTTTTAAAATAATTAAATTAAATTTTAAAATTAATTTTAAATTTAATTTTGAAATAAGAACAAATTTTTAACTACTCTTTATGAGAAAACAATAAAATTGAAGCACGAGAATTTGGAAACGTTCTGGCAGATGATTGACTTACAATAGAAAGCCAGCAGAAAAATAAAATGGTGGAACATTCATCTGTCATATAAACTATAAATATATTTTTAGTGAGCAACTTAATGGTGTCGATTTCCTACAAATGTTTTGTTGCATAGTGAGCAACTTCATGGTGTGAAAATTTTGTTGTATTCGTAAAATGTCACGTCAATCATTTTTTCATATTGCGCCTAAAGAAGTATAACTTCAAAAATTAAGGGAATCCGTAAAGAACCATAAAATATATACGCTACAGCTTATTGAATAACAGTCTGTAACAAAGTTCAAACTAAAATATAAAATATAATTAAAATTTTCAAAGTGTTTGAAAATGACTTCAATATTTTTATAAAAATGCATTGCCTTTTAGGGAAACACAGTATATTTCGGTACACTGAATATAATAATGCGCGTATATGCGTGCTGGCGTCTGTATGCATGTGTGTGGGATTAACTATGTTTTTTGTAGATTTAATAATTCCATCCATACTACTGGCCTCTCAAACATACAATTTTGATTATAAATTTCTTCTAAGACGTAGATATAACCTAACTGATTTTTACAGTTCTACAGAGTTCCCCTCCTATTGGCACACCTACAACAAGATTATGTTTTTCATAGATTGTTCCTGCGGTAAACTCACCAAACTAACCATGTAATTTTACGTGGTTTTCTCGAAAATGTACTCATCTTCCTAATTAGGTAAGCTCATTTTCGAGAAAGCCAACAGCCTAAGCTTGGTGCTAGAAATAAAACTAGAATTAATCATCCTATTCCTTCTGGTTTGCTTTCTAAAAGATTGTCGAAGCAAAATCTTAGGTCATATGTCAATTCCCACATGAATGATTTCATAAGTTATCCACGAAATTGTATCGTGGATAGCCCACGAAAACTAGTTCGTATACTAATTATCTGCAACGTTCGTAAATTAGTTATCTGTAACATTCTTAAACTAGTTATCTGTAACGTTTCTAAACTAGTTTTCTGCAACACGCGTGAACTAGTTATCTGCAACGTTCTTAAACTAGTTAACTGCAATGTTCGTAAACTAGTTATCTGCAATTTCGTGAACTAGTTATTTGCAACGAAGTACATAATATTACATAAAAAATGAAAATCAAACTCAATTAGTCAAAATTCAATCCTATTATACTTGTTTCGCGTCGAAAAAACAACATTCTCTAGGCTTGTATCAACCGGATTCAAATTCCGCAAGCAGATTCTGCGAAATACTTTGCACCCCATCTAGATAATAGGCACTTAATTGGAAACATCGAAGTAATAACTGAGCAAAGCAGGCTAAAACAACAAAAAATGTATTGATTGATTTGATATCCTTCCCAGCCTAACCTTTACTGTAAGCGACTTGTTTACAAGTATACCATCAAACCTATTTGGATGTATGGTATTCAACTTTGGTCCTGTATCATGCAATCTAATCGTAATGTACTCCGACGAAGACAAAACAAGTTCTTGTATGTTAGAACGAATGAAATCGTTGTTTAATCGATTGAACAGAATAAAATATATTAAACCTCAAGAATTAAGATAATCAATAAACTTAATTTATCTGAGATCTGAACAATGTACAGCAAACTCGCGCACGATTTACTTGAATATAAAATTTCGATTAATAATATTATATTAAGTTTGTATCAATATTGTATCGAGCATATCCAATAAAAGGTTGTTAAGAAAATAAATATAAAATGTAACAAGCAAGTTTCAAATAAAAATAAAATAAAATTAACTATATGTCGATTAATAATATTTTATTAAGTTTATATCAATATTATGTGGAGCATATCCAATAAAAGGCTGTTAAGAAAATAAATATAAAATGTAACAAGCAAGTTTCAAATAAAAATAAAATAAAATTAACTATATGTCGATTAATAATATTTTATTAAGTTTATATCAATATTATGTCGAGCATATCCAATAAAAGGCTGTTAAGAAAATAAATATAAAATGTAACAAGCAAGTTTCAAATAAAAATAAAATAAAATTAACTACATGTCGATTAATAATATTTTATTAAGTTTATATCAATATTGTGTCCAGCATATCCAATAAAAGGCTGTTAAGAAAATAAATATAAAATGTAACGAGCAAGTTTCAAATAAAAATAAAATAAAATTGACTACATTGTCGATTAATAATATTTTATTAAGTTTATATCAATATTGTGTCGAGCATATCCAATAAAAGGCTGTTAAGAAAATAAATATAAAATGTAACAAGCAAGTTTCAAATAAAAATAAAATAAAATTAACTACATGTCGATTAATAATATTTTATTAAGTTTATATCAATATTATGTCGAGCATATCCAATAAAAGGCTGTTAAGAAAATAAATATAAAATGTAACAAGCAAGTTTCAAATAAAAATAAAATAAAATTAACTATATGTCGATTAATAATATTTTATTAAGTTTATATCAATATTATGTCGAGCATATCCAATAAAAGGCTGTTAAGAAAATAAATATAAAATGTAACAAGCAAGTTTCAAATAAAAATAAAATAAAATTAACTATATGTCGATTAATAATATTTTATTAAGTTTATATCAATATTATGTCGAGCATATCCAATAAAAGGCTGTTAAGAAAATAAATATAAAATGTAACAAGCAAGTTTCAAATAAAAATAAAATAAAATTAACTATATGTCGATTAATAATATTTTATTAAGTTTATATCAATATTATGTCGAGCATATCCAATAAAAGGCTGTTAAGAAAATAAATATAAAATGTAACAAGCAAGTTTCAAATAAAAATAAAATAAAATTAACTACATGTCGATTAATAATATTTTATTAAGTTAATATCAATATTGTGTCCAGCATATCCAATAAAAGGCTGTTAAGAAAATAAATATAAAATGTAACGAGCAAGTTTCAAATAAAAATAAAATAAAATTGACTACATTGTCGATTAATAATATTTTATTAAGTTTATATCAATATTGTGTCGAGCATATCCAATAAAAGGCCGTTAAGAAAATAAATATAAAATGTAACAAGCAAGTTTCAAATAAAAATATTATCTACCTATTTACTAATTGTACACTTTTACTAAATAACTGATTTTTATCATTATTACCTCCTTTCTTAGTATGAAATTAAAAATGAAATAAATTCATTGGGTCAATATAAAATACATAAACGCGATTCGATCTAAACTCGTTCTTCAAAATCAAATTACCATAAGGCGACCGTTCCAGCAGCGCGTCCATTAGCATTCTTCAATATATCATCAGTTTCACTTTTATATGTATATATAATGTCACTAATGTTCAACATCATATTTTCCACGCGAGCGTAGCTGTAACAAAAGCTAATAAGATAATGACTAAATATGTTAACTACATCATTATATACGTGCCCTCCATTATTTGTCACCCACAGTTTCGCTAACCACCTAAATCATATAAATCAAATTTATAGGTGTCTACTTAGAATCTCAAACCAAATATTTACTTCAAAAAATAAAAAAAACTTACAGCTCCTAAACTTATATGTAGCCTGATCTTAGAATTATTACGCCTAATATATAATTATGACGTTCAGAATGAAATATCAAATGTTCTATTTGGATATTTATTAATTTAAATCTGACGCTTATCAAATAATGTAAAAACTGTTCCGTAACTTATGAATATTCATCGAGAGATGTGTCTTTGAATTCAGATTTTAGGAAATATGAATTATAGAGAAACCGTTTTGAACCGTTAGGTATTGATATCGAAACTAACCATACAATAAAACGCGTAACAACGCGACCTAGTTTGGAAAAAAACATATCGTTTGCTATCTCCTAATATTAGTTTGTAACCTATTCTATATCTGTACAAAATTTGATAAAAATTGGTTGACTTTTTGCTATGTTATTTCGTAATTAAAAAATACGAACCTTCACACTTATAACGTTTATTAGATCTAAAATGGATACACCGTCTTTCCTGTTGCTATTCCGTAGTGGAGACATACGACACGCCAAACAGTGCCAAACAGTATTATTCTGATGCGGGGTCCTTTAGCGGTATTCTACATTAAACCTTATTTTATCAGACATTATTTGCGTTTAAACAACGATTAAAGATCTGTAATTAGGGCTGATGAAACCGAATCCGATGTTAATCCTATAGACGCAGGGTAGCAACATTGTGTCTGTTCTTTAGAGATTGTAATATGCAGATCATTTGTAAGCTTTCGTAAGTCTTTCGTATATTAAGTAATACGTTATATAGACATGTCACTATCGTTCTGAAAGTTGTCCTCAAAACATAACTAACTATCTCATCTTGAAGGTCCGTTAATTCCCTTTAAAGGGTGGTTATTACATGAAAATAAGCTAAATACACCTTAGAATCGAACGTTACGGTTTTCCAAATAATGATAATTTTTTTTTCAGTAGTTTTCCAGTAGTTATTTAATTTTTTTTTGTTATACTTCAATGTTCAAATATTAAAAATAATTCGTCATTGATGTTAACTCGTAAAATAAATGGTGTGGCAGTAAAATTAGACTTTTCAGCAATTTTAATACTGAAAGAACAGCAATTCCATGTAAAAGTGCTTTAAAACTTTCAGCTTCCAGACTGGGTCTCATCATAGATCACCTACAATTGCTAGCAACATAAACCCAATAAATATTAGTATGTGTACTAAAGTATATAATATTATTTTAATGAAGCAACTAATACTTTTGGTTATTCGGTTGATTACAGAGTATCAACTATAAAGACTTCTTGAATCAAATTCAGAACTCTTAAAAATATTTAAAAATTTGACAACAAATCTGATTTTCTTATATACAAGCCCACTTCAAATAGATTCATAAATGAATACCAAAAAATAATTTAATTTTCAGGTATCGGATGACTATTTATCTTAATATATTTATAAAGTATATACTTTATTATTTATAAATTAGGAATATAGGGCAAATTCTCTGTTTATTTTTATATTTAAACTTGTTTTATGGTCACCACAGGCAACGTAATAACCGTGATTTCACGTACGCACGTCGCTAATATACGATGGCAGGTCAACCCTTTAGAGCCGTCTGGTGAATTTTAAAACGGAGAAAATGTATACGTTATTGTGTGAGTTATGTCATGATTTAATTATATATAGCATATTTCAAACCTAATATGTTTTATATATGCTAGTTATATGCTATAACCTTACATATAATTAGATAAATACAAAGGGAAAATAAACTTTATCCTTACGAAACAAGGAAATACCTGTTTAAGATTTAGAAGCATTTTCAAACCTGCACGAAAAAGAAAATAACTTTGTTCCTGATTGTCTATACTTTAATCTTTAAAAAATATATATTTTTAACACGTTAGTGGCAAGTATATTTTATTAGCTAACATTGGTAAGTCACTGCTAAATTTAATACATTTCCTACTTTTTTAAAAGATATTTTAGTTAGTGCAGACTTAATTTACATGTAATAACAAGTCTACTTATACTTTTTTATTTAATTTATTTTTAAAAAACCTGAAATGCACGAGCAGAACTCACGCTATGAGGGTTCCGTACAAATTTTGGCATTAATAAAACATTTATCGGTACACAATGTTTCTATTAAACTGTTAACAAATATTAATTTTTCACATACGTAATTATATTGCTTACTGTATCTTTGCCGGGTAAAGTATTGTACATATTTTAAAAAATATAGCATCTAGATTCTATACGCTATAATTTTCCCAAAACGTTCTTGTGGGGCTTCTAAAAACTCAGGCTCAGTAAAAAAGCAGCTCGAAGCTCAGCTCGGAATAAAGTCATGTTTTGCTTGTTTTTCAGTACATCTTCGAAGATATAATATCTAAAATTATAAAATATGTAACTAGCCTTCTTAACCCTTTCAATCGATACTTCATACTACGTATGAAATTTGAATTTTTTTCCAGTGCTCAATTTTTCTCCCTAAAATTTCCGTTTGAATATTTTTTAGTATTATCTATTAAAATGTAGCAGGATTCTTTATTTTTGTGCCTAATTTCTAGTTCTTACGTCAAGCGGTTTCAGGAAAAATGGTAGTAACAGACTAACAAACAGACGCATAAACGATCTGAAAGGGTTTTTCCTTTTGAGGTACAGAACCCTAAAAAGTGTTTTTTTGTTAAAACAATCTACTCTTAATCTTAATATCTATTTTTTTTAAGTTTTAACAACTGATAATCCCAAATTAAATCATACTGAAAGAATTTCACCATCAAAAAATATTTTTTTAATTTATTCTTAAAAACGATTTTAGCGAAAAGTGCCGTTGAAATAAAAACAATTGTTTTCCAATGCTATCCGCATGGATTTTGCACTCAACCTGGCGAGAAAAAAGTCATCGGCTAATGAGCTAATGAGCGACGGGCAGATGTAGCATAGCCAGGAGTACATAATGAATTTTATATAAAGTGTGCACCATAACCTATAATTATCTATGTGTAGTATATCTATACTGTGCATTAAGCAAAGTGAAACCACTGATGGAAAGCTTAAATATTTTATCGCACATGCGTGCGTGCTTGCGCGCATGCGTGCGTGCGCGCGTGCATACGTTCGTTCATGTGTATGTGTGTAAAAAACGTATGATATATACGGGTGTAAAAAATATAACAAAGAGACTATGCAACAATCTCCAACTTTTTCTGAAAAACAATCCTCAACTATTTCTGAAAATAATGTCAACATTGCGGTTCCAATGAAAAAAATGAACTTTTTTTTAAAGGAACAAACTTCAATTATACTTAGCTTGATGCGCGGAATCACCTGTATAAATAACAGACACGGTCTTGTGTATATATTACACATTTAAATTTATAAAAAAACTTATGCAAGACGAAATTACCAATATATTAGGCCGTTAAGGACACATGTACATAATATGTACAACATACACAGATTACGCGTAAAAAACATAAGCCTCCCGATAAAGTTGGGTAAAAATAGAATGTAAACCCTATAAATGTATGTGAAAGTGGCTTAAAGCTAGCCGTATATAAAGTGATTTCTATCGACGTGGCTTAAAATTAACCGTATATGAAGTGATCTCTCTCGGAGCGGTTTAAAAGTAGCCGTATATGAAGTAAATTACATGAAATTAGTGTAAAATATGTTTCGCACAAACGTCTTTACCTAGGTGCTAAAATCACTAAATTATCTGCCGATGACCTGGATCTACCGTTAGGAAATCTAAATATGCTTCACAGTCCTAAATATCGCAGTTTATTTGTTTTGTTAATCTTATAAGCGTCATTACAACAGAATTGCAATTACGTATAAATTCCGACTGCCTAATAATATGTCTATAGTAAAATACACAATTATTCAGAACCCCAATTGAAAACTAATGTTACAGATCTGCGAAGTTAATTATAAATATGATAGATCGTGCTAAAATCGGAAAAAAATTAATAAAAATAATAAGCCACTCAATAGAAATAAAATAATAAAAGGACTGGAGCTTATATTATAATACAGTTGATAAAATCTAAATTAAAATTTATTTTCTTATACAGAGTAATATAAATATTTTATATTTTTACCTAGAATAATAATCATTATAATTCAATAATTCAATAATTGATTAATAATAATATTATTATTATTCACAATTTTTTAATATCTGATTTTTATATTAAATCAATTAAATGAAATTTGAAATTAACTTTGAAATTAAATTTAATTATTTTAAAAATTTAAATGAATATACAGCATTCAGTTTAGTACAAACACTTTTATAAAAAAAATTGTTAAATTGACTAAAACTATCTACGTATAGTTTAATTAATAATTAAAATATATAAATATGCTGAAAATTTATTTAAATTTATTGATTTTAAGTATTCAATTAATGATAAAAATAATTATTTATAATTCAAATAAATACCTACCGAAACTTAATCTCACTATGAGGAATACACTTAGGTTACATTTTAAAAAGATTATAAGCCTATTTCTATCACGAATATTCACAATAAATAAATATTTTTTGTTCTGTGTGGTCCATATGACTATTACTTATTAAATCATATATATATATATATATATAGATATAGAATGCCGTAACTATTAAATTTCAATTAATAAGAAATATTATTTAAAGGCACAAAAATTAAATTACATTTCGCTGTAATTATTTTTGATAATATTTTTTGCAAAGTGTAATTTAATTTTTCTAATAAATATAAATGGAAGGAAACGCTATAAAATTACATAACTATGAAAAAAAATGTACAAGAAACATTAAATTAAATTTCGCTGTAACACATTTAAATGCAATAAAATGCAACAAAATTTAAAAAAAACTCTGGAAAAATATATCTGGAAAAATTAAGTTATATTTCGCCATAATTATAAACAAGTGCTTCCCAAAATTGTTTTGTCAACAGAAGTAGGTGTTACGGTGGTGGATAAAATATTTTCTAATATTATAGTCAGTTTATAAGTGGATGTTATTAAAAAGTTTTTCAGTCACCATAAATAGTTATAATTAAAATTTATAAATGAATAATAAACGCATAAACATTCACAATGTCCTTGGGCTTATTTGTCAATTATTACTCAGATAATTTTCTGCCTATATTGTATTATTAATAGTGAATAAAATTAAACAATCATAATAGGATGCATATCTCTACTAACATGATAAAAATTAAACGATGTCTGTTTGTTAGTTTCTATTTCTTTCATGCTTAAACGGCTCAACAGATTTCAATAAAATTTTGCATATATGTAATCAGCCCCATTTTGTGTCATTTATTTACTTAACGTATACGTTAGCTACCGCACGACAATAACGGTTGTCTTGACATTCGCTTTAAAAATCGGCATGCTGTATCGCACTGGCTTTATCTTAACCTTTATTGTTCGTTACAGTAACGCTATTTTTCGTTGGGCTTGAAGGAAAAAATAGCATCATACAATTTTACGAGCAGAAAGAAAAGAACAAAACAATTATTTGACGATGACGGTTCTGTACTTGATCTGTGTATGACAGGAAACCCGTTTTATATGTCAGTTTATTTTTTTGCTCGTCAAATAATATTTATTCGTATTGTCACTTTCAACATTGGTCTCAAATTATCAATTATAATTTGGTAACGTATATGAATCTGAGACATTTCTCAATTCTCGAGTACGGACTTTCTCGACGTTTCTGCAAATTCAATATAATTTTTATGAGATGAAATACATAATCATGTTTGTTGGTATCTCATTTAATATATAATATAATTTTCATAACGTAGTTAAGTTATAAAATTAGTCATTTTACTTTTCAGTTCGCTCAATTATTATTCTAGTAAGGCTAAATGTATTAAGTTATCTGAATGAATATTTAAATAACCAATAAAATCAACCGTATTATCCATTGTTTTGTGTAAAGTGAAATAAGGCGCCATTTTAACGTATGTAGCTGTCAAAATAAAGGTTACGTGATGCGGACGGCTACTTAAAGACTAATAATCTCGTAACGTTTACATTATTCATAATGCAACATGATACAACATACCGCTGAATAAATAACTTAGATAAAATTTAGGTTGTTTATAATTACGCGATTATTTACAGAAGCTGAGCAGTGAACATAAACTTTTAAAATATGTCCGTTCATGAAAAACTTAATGAACTGCGGAAACTTGTAAACTGGTTGTAATATTAGAAATTATTTTATCGATCATCGTAGCATCTACTTCTGTTGACAAAACAATTTAAGGAGTTATCTATAACTTAATTTTTCTGTACATATTTTTCCAGGGTTTTTTTAAATTTTATTGCATTTTCTTGTGTTATAGGAAAATTTTGCGACGACATATATCTATCGTTAATATTTAATACATATATAATTATCATGGACTAAGTATGAGACTATAAATATCATATTCATAGACTAAATACGAGATTATAAATATAATATTAATGGACTAAATACGAGATTATAGATATCATATTCATCGACTAAATACGAGATTATAAATAGCACATTCGTGGACTAAATACGAGATTATAAATATCATATTCATGGGCAAAGTATGAGATTATAAATATCATATTCATGGACTAAATACGAGATTATAAATATCACATTCATGGACTAAATACGACATTATAAATATCATATTCATGGACTAAATACTAGATTAAAAATATCATATTCGTGGACTAAATTCGAGATTATAAATATCATATTCATGGACTAAATACGAGATTATAAATAGCACATTCGTGGACTAAATACGAGATTATAAATATCATATTCATGGACTAAGTACGAGATTATAAATATCATATTCATGGACAAAGTATGAGATTATAAATATCATATTCGTGGACTAAATACGAGATTATAAATATCACATTCGTAAACTAAGTATGAGATTATAAATATCATATTCATGGACTAAATACGAGATTATAAATATCATATTCATGGACGTTTATAATAATAGCGTATGAGCCCTTATATAAAAAGATTTCACTAGTGTCAAGTAAAAAAAATTAGTTTTAAAATTTCTTTTGACTTATATACTTAACATTTATATTTCAGTACTTAAAAGGTCATCATTTGTCCTTGCGTATATTTCTGCGGTACCTACTTATTTCGACCGGGATGGAATTTTGACGGATGCATGGAGCATTGGCACACGTGCATGAGGTGAAGAGAGAGAAGAGTAATTCTCCCGCGGGTGAAGCCGCGGGCAAAACCTATGTAGCCTAGTTTTCTGTTTCTTGTACCATTTTCAAATTATTAAAATATTACGTTATTAAAAGCTTTATTTTTCCAATAAAATACTTCTTGCGTTTTATCCATGGAGTTATTTATAATTTGAAAGGGGTGATAAAATAACATACATTCAGCTTTTTATTAATCAATACAAACAAACTTAGCTTCTACTCAGTTTTTTTATTAATCATTAGAAACAAAGGTTTACTTCACAAAATACAAAAATACCGAATTAAGAACAATCTTCTTATTCGGAGTTGGTTAACAAATGAACACTAGGCTTATTCTATGATCTGCAGTTAAAATTTCAGTGAATCATATGAATCATTAGAGAAATACTTTCATAAATTAACTAATCAATGGCGGTAAGATGTCGTTATAAAATAGTTAGGCAGCGTCATGGAATTACCCATCAGCTTTTTATCAATCAATATAAACAAATGTTCACTTCACAAAATACGAAAATACCGAATTGAGAACAAACTTCCTGTTTGGAGTTGGTTAAAAATGAACACTGTACTTATTCCCAAGTTCTACAAAAATATCTTCATATAGTTGTAGTAAATAAGATCCGGCCCAATCCACATCACCATATCTGATCTACATTTTGAGAAAATAAATGCATGACATATAACCCATCACCACCCACTGATTACCCTTTCACACGACAAGCTTTAAGCTCCTCATCAAACAACCTATAGCTCCAGCGCCCGCCCACATATTGCACCTACGCCGAAATGACATTTTTCCCTCAACCACCACCGCGCACTTTCATTTTATCGCCTTCATCACCAGGCAGGTTGCGGGCGCCGTAAAAGCTCGCGTGGAGCGCTCGTTGCCCGTATCGCTACTTCCGGCGCGAGTCGGATGCTGGAGGAACTTCCGGCGACGACCTTATCGAGCTTCCCGCCAATGCCGAACTTTGCTAGAGCTTTTGTTCTTGTCGATGGCGAGTCGAATGTAACGAGGACGTATGTTGATGCATATGTGTAATAACTGGAATATGTTCGTTGAAAACTAGAACACGTATGTAGTAGTTACTGCATTAGTTTGGTAAGTTTTGACACCAACTATAAAGCTTGTATTAAATTATATTAATATTGGACTGCATATAAGAATGGTTTGCAAAATGAGACAAATAAATCTTAGCAAATATTTTCAATTATTTTAAATTATAACAAAAATATTTAGTATCTCTTATTTAAAGCATTACTTTACCGTTAAAGTGATATATACTTAAAGTAATATTTACCCTCGTTAAACTGATATATATTAACAGTAATATTTAGCCTATCCAAGATCATGAAATCTGATATAACATCTATAATTAAAAAAGTGATCAAGAACATGTCAAATCACGCATAAATTAGAATTCTCTCGTTTCACAACAAATGAAACTCTATGTATTATTTAAATATTCATACTGTGTTCATATCATACTTATCCATAAACGTGTATGATATAAATATTTTAATATACCGTTAGTGGGACCATCTATTACAAGTAATCTTATGGGTTTTTTTAAATTAAATATTGTAATACGTATTTTAATAGTTCATGTTAATTTAATGTTAAGTACATAGTTCGTTACTCGTTGTAATTTCCGTGTGCTTAAGAGTTTTTTTTTTATAATTACAAAAGTGATGAAGTTGAATTACTAGAAATAATTTCGTTTGAAAGTGCTCATTAAAACCTATTTTCGTGTTTTCTCCCACATTTTTACATTGTCTTGTATGGAAAATGGATGGCGGGGGACACTTGAAGATGACATTGAAGCTAAATATTTGATGAACGGAGCTAAAAAGTAAAAAATTATAAATAAAACCTAAACTTCATTCTAAAATAACTTTCCAACGATATTTCACATGATGAAGTATGGTGAGTTTTTTTGTCACTGCCATTAGGGAAAGAACTTTTAAGTATTTTCGCGTTTTCACTCACGTTTTACATAGTCTTGTTTGGGAAATAGATAGCGGTGGACACTTAAAAACGACATTGAAGCTTAATATTTGACGGAGCTTAAAAGCTTAATATTTGACGGAGGATAAACGGAGCTTAAAAGTAAAAAGTGATAAATAAAACCTAAACTTCATTCTAAAATAACTTTCAAATGATATTTCACATAATGAGGTCTTTTGTCACTGCAATTAGAGGAGATACTTTAAAAATAATCAAAACAAATTTTTATTTATTTTTTAATAAATTATAGTAATTATACTTTAAAAAATCATCAATATAATATACACACTTATTGTGATATATATATATATATATATATATATATATATATATTATATATATATAGTAATTGAGGTCTTTATGTAAAACGTACACTTGCAAAATTTTGCCTGCATGTGCGTATGCCTAAAATTGTATAAACTACGAGATTGTGGCAGACAGATGAACACGCCATGGACGCGATGAAGTTATACGGACCCTAAAATATGTGATAGTATGATCCAGAAAAAAATCTATATATTATAGCGTTACAAATATAAGCTATTCGCTCTTGTGCGTGTGTGTGCGAGTTATTTGTTAGCGAGGCCAACAGAGATTTCAGGAACACGTAACTGTAAAATTTATATGTTGCTTTTTACGTCTCAAAACGCTATAAGGATACCGCTATTATCTCTCTGTTTCCGTTAGGAAGATTCTAGTTGAGAGCCTCATTTTTCCTGTACTCGATTATGGTCATATCGTATACTATCCGCGTTTACTTTCAAAAACAGCCAATTCAATCCAAAGAATTCAAAATGCATGCGCGCGTTTTTGTTTCGGCTTCCTGCGGCGATCCCTTGTATCACCCTATTTAATCGAGCATGGAATACTCCGAATACGCAATCGTCGCAGTTATCACGCTCTCTTCTTTTTACGTAGACTTTTCAAAACAAAGGATCCGAAATGTCTTTATATTAAACTGGTCCGACAGTGCTCATCGCCACATGACGCGGACCAAAGATCAACTTCTCTTAGTCTTGGAACATCGCACAACCGGTTATAGGGGTAGTTTCAAGTTTGCTGCAACTATAATTTGGAATGACCTCCCTCCGCCCACGAAGACCGCTGGATCCATGACTACTTTTAAAAGGTCAATTCGTAAATGGTTTTTGATCCAGCAAATGCAAACGGAAGAAAGGAAAAATATAGGCTCTTCGAAATTATTTGATTTAAATTGTATTTATTATTAGTACCTTCTATTTTCTTATTTTTCCAATTTTGGTTTTTATTTCTTTTCTGTGCCATGTCTCCTCCTTAGGTAATAACGTGTATATAGTGATATATCTGTAAATATATATACATATATATATATATATATATATATATATATGTGTGTGTGTGTGTGTGTGTGTATGTGTGTGTGTGTGCGTGTGTGTATGTGTGTGTGTGTGTGTGTTTGCGATATATTTATTACTTTACTTGTTTTATTTTATATTCACAAATAAATTATATTGTTATTATTATTAATATAATAATCAAAAATATTATTTTTGGAAATAAAATATCAATGGATCGTAAACACAAACCATGTCTGGTATTATTACATACAGGGTCATCTGAACATTAGAAACGTGACCATTACTGTTTGCTCTTTGAAATAGCGATAGATTACGATTGAAAGTCTAAATGCACAACAAACAAAGTGAAATCTAAATTTTATAATGACTGTTTCCTTCCAGAATTGGATGGATACATGGCATCTGAGATCAATGAATAGCATTTGTGGAAGTCAAATTTTAGGGAAACAAAGTGAAATCTAAATTTTATAATGACTATTTCCTTCCAGAATTGGATGGATACATGGCATCTGAGATCAATGAATAGCATTTGTGGAAGTCAAATTTTAAGGAAACAAAGTGAAATCTAAATTTTATAATGACTATTTCCTTCCAGAATTGGATGGATACATGGCATCTGAGATCAATGAATAGCATTTGTGGAAGTCAAATTTTAGGGAAACAAAGTGAAATCTAAATTTTATAATGACTATTTCCTTCCAGAATTGGATGGATACATGGCATCTGAGATCAATGAATAGCATTTGTGGAAGTCAAATTTTAGGGAAACAAAGTGAAATCTAAATTTTATAATGACTATTTCCTTCCAGAATTGGATGGATACATGGCATCTGAGATCAATGAATAGCATTTGTTGAAGTCAAATTTTAGGGAAACAAAGTGAAATCTAAATTTTATAATGACTATTTCCTTCCAGAATTGGATGGATACATGGCATCTGAGATCAATGAATAGCATTTGTGGAAGTCAAATTTTAGGGAAACAAAGTGAAATCTAAATTTTATAATGACTATTTCCTTCCAGAATTGGATGGATACATGGCAACTGAGATCAATGAATAGCATTTGTGGAAGTCAAATTTTAGGGAAACAAAGTGAAATCTAAATTTTATAATGACTATTTCCTTCCAGAATTGGATGGATACATGGCATCTGAGATCAATGAATAGCATTTGTGGAAGTCAAATTTTAGGGAAACAAAGTGAAATCTAAATTTTATAATGACTATTTCCTTCCAGAATTGGATGGATACATGGTATCTGAGATCAATGCATAGCACAGTTGTGGAAGACAAATTTTAGAGAAACAAAGTGAAATCTAAATTTTATAATGACTGTATCCTTCCAGAATTGGATGGATACATGGCATTTGAGATCAATGAATAGCACAGTTGTGGAAGACAAATTTTAGAGAAACAAAGTGAAATCTAAATTTTATAATGACTATTTCCTTCCAGAATTGGATGGATACATGGCATCTGAGATCAATGAATAGCATTTGTGGAAGTCAAATTTTAGAGAAACAAAGTGAAATCTAAATTTTATAATGACTGTTTCCTTCCAGAATTGGATGGATACATGGCATCTGAGATCAATGAATAGCACAGTTGTGGAAGGCAAATTTTAGAGAAACAAAGTGAAATCTAAATTTTATAATGACTGTTTCCTTCCAGAATTGGATGGATACATGGCATCTGAGATCAATGAATAGCACAGTTGTGGAAGACAAATTTTCGAGAAACAAAGTGAAATCTAAATTTTATAATGACTATTTCCTTCCAGAATTGGATGGATACATGGCATCTGAGATCAATGAATAGCATTTGTGGAAGTCAAATTTTAGGGAAACAAAGTGAAATCTAAATTTTGTAATGACTATTTCCTTCCAGAATTGGATGGATACATGGCATCTGAGATCAATGAATAGCACAGTTGTGGAAGACAAATTTTAGAGAAACAAAGTGAAATCTAAATTTTATAATGACTGTTTCCTTCCAGAATTGGATGGAAACATGGCATCTGAGATCAATGAATAGCACAGTTGTGGAAGACAAATTTTAGAGAAACAAAGTGAAATCTAAATTTTATAATGACTATTTCCTTCCAGAATTGGATGGATACATGACATCTGAGATCAATGAATAGCACAGTTGTGGAAGACAAATTTTAGGGAAACAAAGTGAAATCTAAATTTTATAATGACTATTTCCTTCCAGAATCGGATGAATACATGGCATCTGAGACAAATGAATAGCACAGTTGTAGAAGACAAATTTTAGGGAAACAAAGTGAAATCTAAATTTTATAATGACTATTTCCTTCCAGAATCGGATGGATACATGGCATCTGAGATCAATGAATAGCACAGTTTTGGAAGACAAATTTTAGGGAAACAAAGTGAAATTTAAATTTTATAATGACTGTTTCCTTCCAAAATCGAATGGATACATGGCATCTGAGATCAATGAATAGCACAGTTGTGGAAGACAAATTTTAGAGAAACAAAGTGAAATCTAAATTTTATAATGACTGTATCCTTCCAGAATTGGATGGATACATGGCATCTGAGATCAATGAATCGCACAGATGTATATTTATCGGATGCTGCCTGATGAATATTAAGAAGAAAAGTAAATTTTTACTGATATAATTTAATGCCCGTTTATAAGTCTAAATTTGTTTCTTTACCATCAAAAGGCATCAAAAATAGTACAGCTTTATATAAAAACACTAGCAGTCTGCAGGTTTATATATGTACACATATATATATATATATATATATATATATATATATATATATATATATATGTATATATTTATATATACGTTTTATACAGTCTTTCAAAATCTGGAAACTATAAGTTATCATATTGCCAAAATTATATATCAATTATATTAGTTGTTTTTAAGTGAATCTCTGTAATAGCAAACAAAAAAACAAAACTTCCTGCTTTACAATTTTAGTGGGACTATAACGTGAATACAATTGTCAGGCTGTGAATAGTTATAATTTTTTTCAAATATTTTATTGGATACAGCTGTAAAAACAAAGGTTAATTTAATAAAATTACGATACCAGGATAATTATTTCAATATAGCATTTATAATATGTGGCAAATGTACATAATCTAGAAAATATTTGAGGAAAAGTTTATGAGGAAAAATATTTAATTAAATGTAAGATAAATTTAGCTTAAGATTATTGTATATACTATTGTGATTATTATATTGTACATACTACCACTATTATATACTATTGTAAATACTATATTGAGTAATACTTTTGTGATTTTTAAAGAATTTTTACCTTTTATTTGCTGTGTGATACTAATATTGATTTATTGCAAATAAAATTGTTCATAGAGTAGACATTTAAAGAAAAATTTATTTATTTAATTATTTATTTCAGAATGTTCTTGAAGCAAATTATTTTGTAAACTGATTACTATCGAATATAAATAACATTTCACCACTTTGCACTTGTCATTATTTTATAAAGCGTTTAAAACTTTTTTACCAACAATTGGCTGGCTAACTACATTTACTGCCATTTACCGAACGTCTTAAATTAATGTAAATGACATGTAAAAGAGTGGTAAAACTTTAAATTAACATAAAATTTATCTATAATATAACAGTTTAGAACCGTCTTTAAAATAACAGGTACACCCGATATTTAGTTTTGGCGGCTAATCTGTATCACATACTGCATTATGTAGCTCTGCGGAAATCCTTACATAGTATAAAACGAAGTCGCTTCCCGCGTCTGACTATTCCTCTGTAAGCTCAGATCTTTTAAACTATGCAACAGATTTTGAGATTTTCACTATCATTCAGATAATTTCTTCCGAAAGGTTTATATGCATGTTATATTTACATGAAATATAAAAAAGTCAATATTTCGTAAAAAAGTACAATTTTGTGCGCTTTCATCGCTAACGCTGACTAAACTTTACGAGATATATCAAAATGTCATACTTTGGAATTGTGTATTTTCAATATATCTACAAAAATATCCTACAGATAACCCACGCAAACATCCTACAGATAACCTACAGCGACCAGATTAATCTTTATTTAATTAAATAAGTTGGTGTTGTTGGACATTTAATGTGGATAAAATTTGCTCTTTACAGCAAATCTTAGTCATTAATATTTTAGAAGATATCATAGATTTAAAATTACCAAAAATCGGTATTCGTGATGCCGATGCCGTGCACGGACGGCGGCCGCGGGCGGCGGCGCGTGAATGACAGTAATATTATTAATCGCTCCACAATTACACCACATTACTACCTACATTGCACCCATGCGAAGCCGGGGCAAATCACTAGTCATACATATTACTAATAGCAAGCCACATCTTTTTTGAATTCAAAGTTAAGGATGTATTTACAAAATCCCGCAACTCGAGAACTAATTCGCTCGAAACTAAGTGACACCGCTTCCTAATGTGCTACAACTTCAAAGCCCATGCGCATAATCTTGATCCTTTGCATTATAACTAAATTGAAAATATGTATTTCATATTGTTTGGTGACTAGTTTATTTTTATTTATTATTAAAATGAAAGCAATACAACAAGTGCAAACCTTTATTTAAGATTTAATTCAGATTTTATTCATTGGCAATGCCAGCCAACCAGAATAGCTGTGTACAATGATTTTAACTTGCACATGCAGTTTTATCGAGAAAGCAGTAGCTAGTGATAGCGTTGATGGTTTTCAACTATCGATAACATGAAAAATAACTACAAAGACTGCTAGAAGTAAACAATTTTGTGTATTTAATCTCAATAATTGAATTTAGTATCAACAACAAATTTATATTGTTACAAAGTCAGTTACAAATTTCTCAAATCTTTAGTCTTCGACGTATATGATTTTAATGAGGTTAAGAAATAGTTCGTGTATCAATAAGTTAGTCTAATATATTTGGCTGTTAAAATGGTAAACAAATAAATATAATGAAATTCTTACTTTGCCATCAAATTTTACTCTTCTATTTCTCTCGTTTACACTAAGCTTATTTTTTAAATAATGGTTTTTCACATAATTCTCTATCTTGTAACATAAAAATGTTTATAACAATAAAATAACACTAGCGTGACCCGTGCAAAGTCTTCGCATTATTTATTCCATTATGAAGCTCAGATGACAGATCAAACAAATATTTTACTAAAATTGACATATAGAGGCGCAAGTATCAAAAGCATTGAGCTAAAGCGCCACTTTATTTAAACGTGAGTGGATTTGAAATTAAACAAAAATTTTACCGACCGTCAATCATATTGACGTTGAGCCGTTAGATGGCAGGATTGCTGTATTTTGTATATAATTTTAATAATTAATTAATTTGCAAAAACAATAGCAATAATAAATTTTTTAGTTGTGGATGCCGGTAGAGCAAGCAATTATCTATAAAATGATATATAATTTATGTGGATTAGTTGTGAGGTTTTTTCTAAAAAGGGAGAGTAACATCTTAACCTTAGCGTATTAATATATATGATGATGATGATAAATATAATAATAAAATAATAAATGATAGCTATAAATATAAAATTAGCCATAGATATCCTTAAACATTCCGTCTGTGAATTTCATCGTCGTGAACAAGTATTTAAACATTTATTTCAATATAGCTATAGAGGTTTCAATTATTTAAAAATTTGATTTAAAAATCAAGGTTTTTAATTTTACAAAAGAAAGCAAATAGCAATATATAGCTTTCTACAGATTTCCACATTGTCTACAATGCGCTAATAAATTATTTTAATGTAGCTATAACGTTTTAAAAACTAAAGACTAAAATCGGGATTCTTTGATCCTTCAGAATCGTTATTGCTCATTACCCGTACGTTCTTAAGCGATATTATAAACTAAGTATATGCCCATTTGGACACCATAAACTAAAGGTTGCAGAAAGTTTTACGTCAATCGGATGAACCGGTTTCGTATGAAAGGTTTGGGGTTAAAAAATGTTTTTTTTTGTTTAGAGTAAACAAACAAAGAAAATTGAACTCTTTATACTATTCATTATTTCATTTTATTTTATTTTAATCCACGTCGCAATGACGTTGTTATACCGTATATATACTTCATTCATCGGTTTACGTTTTTGGTTCCTCCAAACTTTCGTTGGGTTCTTAACATTTTCCAAATCACATTTAATTTGATTATGAAATATGTCAAATACTGTTTAATTTATTCTCATTATTAAATTATTTATTGGAATTTCATTTCGACTAATTGTTACCTGATAATTTGAACAAAATCTTCTTCAATTATTTCAATTTAGTATAAATTCGCTTTATTTGGTTTAGTTTCATTTAATTTGACTTTGCTTTAAATATAATGTTACGAATAGTTATGTTGTGCCCATTAATTTTCGGTTCTATCGTAAACAACGCTAGGTTAGAACGATTCGATTACATTGAAAATTTAATTATGATAAAACTGTCTGTGTACCAAATTTGTTAAAATAAATTAATAAATAAATAAAATCAATACAATAAACTTTCTCATTCACAAATAGAGCCCGACCTTCAAATATTGAAAAGCTTTTCCCAAACGCTCCTCATATAATTATGAAACTTATATTGTAAGAAGTAAGCATTAATTAATGTTATATATGTTCACTTACATTGTAAACGCTTCGTTATCTCCAGGGAAGCGTAAATAAAGACAGCAGAATCCGTCGCTCCGGCTCAGTTACGTAGATTAATCAACCGCTATATTTGTAACTCTAACTGCCGGTTATTAATTATGACTGAAGTTATAATAATCATTATTGAGTGCGCGAAGGCAGGGAGGGGTGGGGCGCGCAGTTAATTACGAGCGGCAAAATTCCCCAACGACTTTACATTTTCAGCTTTTTCCGGAAAAAGCGCCGCTAACGAGCTCCATTGCGTTCACTCCGCGCTAGCTACAGTTCCACTCGGCGGTACACTGGATGGAACATTTTTTAATATCAAAGCGTATGTATTGTACTAAAGTACACCAAAAAACATATTTATGCCTTGTCTTTTTATGCTTTCATAACAGCAACTGTGTTTGTATTCATTACTGTGTTTTTGAAGTAAAACTTCTTTAGGCGCGACTTGAGAGCAACTCAGATTTTTTTCGAACGGAAATTACGTTCAGGTAAAGCTATAGTTTGCTTACGCAGTGTTTTGTATTTAAAGGCATCGACTGACTACAGTATTTCTTGAGCATATGTGTTATGTACACGTTTATGTACACTTGAAGTTATTTCTGTTCTATTTTTATAATGTTCAATACTAATAATTATTTTGTCAAACAAACTTGAGAGCAACTCAGATTTTTTTTGAACGGAAATTACGTTCAGGTAAATCTATAGTTTGCTTACGCAGTGTCTTGTATTTAAAGGTATCGACTGACTACAATATTTCGTGAGTATATGTGTTATATACACATGTATGTATACTTGAATTTATTTCTGTTCTATTTTTATAATGTTCAATACTAATAATTATTTTGTCAAACAAACTTGAGAGCAACTCAGATTTTTTTTGAACGGAAATTACGTTCAGGTAAATCTATAGTTTGCTTACGCAGTGTCTTGTATTTAAAGGTATCGACTGACTACAATATTTCGTGAGTATATGTGTTATATACACATGTATGTATACTTGAATTTATTTCTGTTCTATTTTTATAATGTTCAATACTAATAATTATTTTGTCAAACAAACATGAGAGCAACTCAGATTTTTTTCGAACGGAAATTACGTTCAGGTAAATCTATAGTTTGCTTATGCAGTTTCTTGTATTTAAAGGCATCGACTGACTCCAGCATTTCGTGAGTATATGTATTATATATAGACGTGTATGTACGATGGAATTGCGTAAAGGATAGTACATCAACTGTGATTCAAGATATTTTCTACTGGTAGGTATTAGTTTGCAAAATAATGATCGATGATATCATCGACCAGGTCAAGATCTGATGACATCTGGAAATAAACAATGGAACTCCTTAACGAACTGTTATACATCAACCGTTGTTCAAGATATTTGCTACCAGTAGTTACTACTTTGCAAAATATCTTCACCATCGACCAGGGTAAGATAATGAATTCTGGAAATGAACGATGGAACTCCTTAACGAATGGAAATAAATAAACCGTGGTTCAAGATATTTGCTACCATTAGTTACTACTTTGTCAAATAACTTCACCGTCGATCAGGCCAAGGTCGGATAATGAGTTCTGGAGATAAACAATGGAACTCCTTAACGGATGGGAATAAATCAACCGTGGTTCAAGATATTTGCTACTGGTAATTGTTGCTTTGCAAAATAACCACACCATCGCCAACATAATACCTGCGACAACCGTCAAAGAAATTATACTTCAATCACGCATAAAGATTACTCGCACTTATGTCTTTTTTCGAATAAAATGAACAGTTTTAGGAGAAGCGAAAAAGTTTAAATAACTCCGAATCATTTCTAAGTAATATTATAAACGCGCAAGTTTAGATCTATGCATAATTGTTACTCTATAACTCGCCATTTCAGAACGAATCTATACGAAATTTAGAATACAAGTAGATTATTGACTAACTTTTTTTTCAATTGAAATTATTCTTATGGAATGTCATCCATCTTTTATACTGTTCATTAGATACCTTCTTGATTAGGTACTATTTTATGCAAAGAAAAATCTTATACAGTGGTTCCCTATTTCTTGAACACGTGCGTAGTTCTACCTTTTGAGACTGGATCAGGATGTTACTATTGGAAAAGGTAAAATTTAAAAAAAAACGGTTCAAAAATTAATTATAGCCTCGAGTTACGTATAAACTACATTACTACGGTCCACGTGAACAAAGTCGCGGGCAGAATCTAGTATTTAAAATAAGTTAACTTAAGAAACCAAACGTGAGTTCAACAACACGTGGGTTAACAAAAACATTTAACTATTTGCGTTGCCATAATGACCACTGGCTTATTGACGTGTTGAAGTATTTGTATATTAAGACCACCATGTCATTCTGGACCAGAGTATGGAACTAATCAAGCTGCAGCAATGTGTGAGACGTAATCTTCCCGAAACTCTTCACCACGGTGCTGGAAGATGTTTTCAAGCCCTTGCATCGAAACGAATTTGGAATCAATTTCGAATACATCACTCGTCTTCGATTCGCCGTTGAGTGGTTATGGCAGAATCGCTGGACATTGGCACAATTTTCAGAGACCTTGGCACTATTGACAGAATAAGCAGAATTATTAGACTAAGCAGAATTTCCCAACAGATAGGTCTTACAATTAATATAGGCAAGGCAAAGATCGTGTCTAATGCTTATATCTAATGAATAAACTATCCGTTTAGTTAAATCCAACTACGAGAAAAAGGCAATCGGAAAATCCAATTCGGCTGAGCAATGTTTGGGATACTTTGCTATATTTTCTCATCCAAATTACTCAAGCGTATGAAGACGAAGTTTTGAATCAGTATGTGATGGTATACGATAGCGAGACGTGGCCTCTTACTATTGGCCTGGTAAAGAGTTTCCAAGTCATCATCACTCTATGAAAAGAACTATGCTCGTTCTGTCAGTCATATCACTTGAGTCTGTCAATCCTGCCAGTTACGTCGGTGACCTTAGTTCAACCTATGGTCAGGGTTTCTCTGCGGGTTATGATCCGTAAAGAGAATATTCGCAGGAGAAGTAATGTCACCGACGTAGCTGGTAGGATGGACAGACTGAAGTGACAATCGTCAGATGATATAGCGCACGGAACCGACAAATGCTGGAGAAGAAAGATTCTCGAACGGCAACCTCATACCGGAAGATGTAGGGTGGGACGACCTCTCGCTAAGTAGACATATGGTCTGGTAAAGGTAGACATCAGATGCAATTAGCACGGGGTCGATCTTTGCGAGAATCTGTGAAGGAAGCCTATTATCAGCAGTGGACGTCTTCCGGCTGATGATTATAATGATGAGATGTGACTTTAAAAATATTTTTCACATTATAAAAATTACGGTAATTGGAAAATTTAAAAAAATTAAGCATTCACGATATTTTAATCGTTTATATTATAATGTGCTGTTGGTGTTATTGATATTCCAGTATGACTGTATACTGATATATTAACACATCATGTATAATCATAATAGCATTGATTCGAAACTCGATCGCATCAAAATGATTGCGTTGCTACATAACATCCATTGGACCCTGATAGCGTTGCTACATAACATGAATTGGAGTCGATAGGACGACAAAGAAAAAAAATTATTAACAGCTTTGTAAAAGTTGAAATGTCAATTATTGTCGATCGAGGTAGACCTGTCATTTCCATGCCATTTTTTTTCATTTTGTAACAAAAATCGTAGTGAGCATAAGCATTAAAAATAAAAAATACAAAACTGCTTTACCAAATATAACGAAAATTGTTTAAAAGCTTCATCTTCTGGTGTCGATGCATGCGAGTGTACGCTGGGGGGCGGGGGAGTGAGAGACGCCACTCGCAGTTCGAACGGAGGACAATTCCTTCCCCCGCACGCCTCAAAGACTTCCCTAATTGATACTGAACGCGGCGCCCTAACGAGCTGTGCCGCTGTACGCGCTCGCTTGCTCCGCTCGTGCAACTGCCTGTACTGTCTATGTCTGTCTACTCGATGATATCGAATTTTGTATAACTTATATGAAAACTATTTTACTGTTGATTTCAAAACAAGTAATAAAAATTTTATAACAATTAGCTCAGTATATACAAATTATAGTCATATGTAGGCCTCGTGTCCGTATAGACAGGAGTTATATTTTATTTATTTTACTTGTTGGTTTTACATTATATTATTTACTCCGTTTACTTGAGAAAACAAACAATACTTCTGGATGCTATTTATAAATCTTAAAAAGGTCTTTAACTGTATCCCAAAATCCTCAACATGGCAGACTTTAAGGACACACTTTGTCCCTAAATACTGCATAAGGCTTGTCAAAGACTTATATAGAAATGTCAAAACATATGTCAGAAGTTTAGCTGGGGTATCCTAAAACTTTAATATAAAGGTAGGCATCTACCAAGGGAGTGCTTTAAGCCCCCTTCTATATGACATCGCTATGAACTACCTGACTCGAGAAAACAGTAGCCCACTCCGTAGAATCTTTTGTAAGCCAATCACGTGGTGCTGATGTCAGAGCGAAACAAGATATTGAAGATAACCTAGGACAGTAGAGAGAAACATTAGAATCAAATGGCCTACAAATAAGTACGTGTAGCTGCACTTACCGCTACCTACCGACGACTTCAAATAATTAAATTACTCAAGACGCACACTGCCAACGCAGCACCCGAAGAGCTCCTCTCTACATCCCACGACGATCGAGGCGAACTGTGAAAAGCGCCAGCGGTGGGGGTCGTTTTGTCGACTGTGCGGTGCGAGACGTGGGGCTCGCGGAGTATGCGCTATCTCACTCTGAAATCGTCCATCTCTATCGCAGCGCTCTATCTCGACTTTCATATATTACTCTCTCGCTCTTAGTGTCATGTTGGTAGTATATAAAAGTACATGTCGCAGAACTGAATTCATACAATATTGGCTACGTGGACTTATATTACGTTTTTACGACTTCTACATCTCATAAGTACTGCCTTAGTGCTCGCTTCATACGCATATTTGCAGTCTTTGATCATGATCAACGAATACCAGTAGACACTAACATTACATTGGGAGGTGCAAATATCCTGCGGTAAATAAATTTAAATATCTGAAATCAGTAATTTCTGAAGATGGTTCAGTCGAAGAAAACATTAAACATAGAGAACTTCAGCGTGGAACAAGCGGCGTCTGGCGTTCTTTACGATGTAAAAATGCTCGTCAGAACTAAAGGACAAGGTTTACAAAACTGCAATCAGGTCAGTTATATTATATGGTAGTGAAGTTTGAGCCGCAAAGAAAACTCCTGTAACAGAAATGCATATGCTGCACTAAGGATGGAGTAACGCTCGATGACAAAATATGAGATGAACATATAAGGGAAAGTTTCAAAGTTTTTCCGGTTGCCCACAAAATTCAGGAGGCAAGACTGAGATGGTAGGGTCACGTAATGCGGAGACCTGAAAATCTCGAGAAAGAGCCTTTCCATGGCTTCGAGTAAAAAGGTTAGAGGAAGTTCCGCTACTATCTGCCTGACAATATCAAGCGCAGCATGAATGAGTTAGGTCTATCTAAAGACAAAGCTGATCCCTAGTAACTAGAAGTTGTGAGGACAAAGACAATTTATTTGTCTTACATCCGTTACATAAATATGTGACGGTAAGGTTACTTCCAACATTAAACGTAACTGTATCAACAATATACACTTTTCAACAAATTATTCTAAATAAAACTAAAATCCTTATTCAATACATGATTGATTATGGGTATACAATACTAACTTGACCTTGGCGGAGATGGAGTAAACAAATCGGAACCTTTTTTCTCCCCTCTTCTCTCTTTATATATATATGTATATATATATATATATATATATATATATATATATATATATATATATACTTTTTTTTTGACCTAAGAATATATTTCTATATTAGATATCTTAACTAGCTAGATATATGTATATATATATGTATATGCGATTCAACTTAAATATTGCACGTTTTATTTCAATATTTTGGGAATTCTCCAAAGTAATTTTTTTTATCTTTTTCTCCAAAATAAAAATCTTTGTCATTTTTATCTTAATTCTGGATCAAAGATGCTCTCAACCTTGGGTTAAGTCGTGACTTTCACTTTTCTCTCCTTGTTCCTAGATTTATCGCCAATTTCTAAGGAATCTCCTTACCGGTATATGACTCCGACTTTCAAAATCCATCCTAAATTTATATTTTTGAAAATAGTCGCGAAAAAGTATTTTTATCCTCTCCTATTCTATCCAATCCTGGTATATTATAATTCTGGTATATCGTATCTTATTCTCTGTCCATGTACTAAACTATTATTCCAATACTTAAACTATTTATTTTTCAATTTTAAAAATTTATCATTTTCACCATTTTCATTGACTTTTATTCGAATTTTTCACAATTCTAAGTTATCAGCACCTAAAAACTTAACATTAACAATGAAACTACCGCTAATTTCATGATACACTCAACACGTATTAATGACGCTGCAACAGATAATGATAACATATTTATACATATCTATTTTTGCTCGGTACATACAAACCAAGGTCATGTGATTAGCAATTGTATAAAAAGAGATAGTATATTAGACGATAGTATAATATACTCTGGATCTAAATGCTGCTAGTATTGAAAAAAGATGATTACTCGGGCGCAAAAAACGATATACAGCAGAATCAATATCTTCCTATTTAGAAGCTGATATTACCCCTACCCCCATGTACTCTCTTTCCTCCCTCCTACTCACCCATGTCAACACATGCTGCCCATACATTAATCAGATGTGTACCGCGATAAAGTGGAGAAATCCAATAATATAACTTGATCTGAATATTAATGGTATTACAATAAGATGATTACTCCCGAGTACGAAATATTATTAGGTCCAATGTATTTTCAACAAGATGCTACACAGAATGATTCCATTCAATAATTGAAAAATTTCATAAGTAATATATATCTTCTGAGCTACGAGAGTATGTTAACTCAGCGTACTCAGAGGATGATCAGTAGAAAATAGAAAACAGAGGTCACTCAGGTACAAATTATTAAGAACAGCCAAAATCTATAAAAATGTTGAAATATACTTAACTTTGTACAATGCTCTTGTAAGATTGCAATTTGAATAGGCTATTGTTGTCTAGAATCCACTATACGCCACTTATGGTGATATTATTGAGAACATTCATAAATCATTTTCTAAAACTCTTCACTATCATGTTAGTGGCTATAAATTACTTTATAAAACATTAATTAATGATGCCTTCTATCATAAACGTTCGGTACTAAAGATGAAGATTATGTTCAACATCTGTCAAGGTAATTATGAATGTCCATCTCTACTGAATCAGGTACTTTCGATCTCCGAAATACATTACATGACGTCAAAGCATATCTGCGGCGGTTGTGCGACTTGTATAATAAAGATTTGTATTCTCTTGATATTCTTACAAGTTCAGGCCTCGATTTTAGATCAGATAGATCAGATCAATCAGATTTAGATCAGATCAGATAGATTTAGATCGCGAAGAACAGGCTCCGTAAAATTCAGCGGATAAAACAGTCCAAATTAGTTAACCAGATCGCATTACATAAATAACTTAAAATCTATAATTGCAGCTTTATTTAGTTGACATGTTAATTAGATGTATTTTCCTTATAAATTTAACATATTCTTCAAACTATTAACTAATTATGACCTTAAACATTTGTAAAACAAAATATGGTTTCGTTTAATTAAATTAACAAAGTTGCATTCATAATAGGGTATTTGACTAATATCGATATTTTTTGTAAAAATGTTTTAAAACTGTAGAGTAGAACCTTGGGATGAAAAAAATAATGCATATAACAAACAATTAATCAAAACTTCTGAATGGGAAAAAAAGTCAATTTTTTTTCATTAATCAGAAAAAGTTATTATGAATTTGGTTTCCACACAAAAAAATGAGAAAATAATTATATGCAATAAATAAATTAAACGCAATATTTAAGGAGATACTAAAAATATTTAATAAACTGCCTTATTGAATATATTTGTCGTTAATTTTGTGGAAATTCATTATTCACAATTAAGTGAAACTACGTGATGTAGTATTACACTTACTTTAATGAGAATTTCTACAAAACTAACGCCAAACACATTCAATAATTACACAATTTTTAATAACTTTTTAGTAGATCAAGTAATAATAACTTTTTAGTAGATCAAGTAATAATAACTTTTTAGTAGATCAAGTAATAATAACTTTTTAGTAGATCAAGTAATAATAACTTTTTAGTAGATCAAGTAATAATAACTTTTTAGTAGATCAAGTAATAATAACTTTTTAGTAGATCAAGTAATAATAACTTTTTAGTAGATCAAGTAAAGCGTACTTTAATTATTCAAATAAAGCGTTTTCTAATTTTAACTCCACACATAAAAATATTTCTGTACAGCAAAGAAATTTAATTAATGTAGATATATTTAACGAAACCAAATGGTTTTTGTTGTTCACAAGCCGTTGAGTAAGATAAGTCGATTAGAAACAATTAATAATTAAAATTGCGGAATATTAAAAATTAAAAATCGCATTCACTCACTCATTAGTCAAACTTAATCTATTTATGAATAATAAAAATATATGTTGAGCAACTTAAAAAAATAGTGTTTGAATTATATCTTACAATCACAATGTGTTACTTAGTGCGGCAGGGAAGAACGAGAGGACTGTATATCGCTATCGCGCTGCGCCAAAAAATGAGATAATTGGGAAATTTGATAATATTTTTCAGTAGTTTAAGGAAGCAAGTCTCGAAACATTATCTTTTACTGACCTTCCATATTAAATTTATTGCCTTGTCGGCGGAATGACATTTTACACTGAAATTAAATCTCTGTTTTACGTAATCAAAATTAAATTACGATGAAAGCTTTTCAGTTTCTCAGTATCCTAAAATAGAGAAGCATAAAGAGGTTGCATCAATTTGTCCGGTTTCACTGATATTGAATTGGGGCTGCGAGTAGGCAGGCGGCGCGCTTGAAAACGGCTGCCGAACTTTATCCGTTGAAAGTTGTAATAATGACTGGAGGCGACAGTTTTCCGCGCAGCGAATGTTCCGAGAACTCGTTTTAAATTGTAACGAGTGCGCTGCCTTTACTATTTGCGAAACGATGTAGCGCAGATTTTCTGCTTGCAAAACGATGTTGCAGAAATTATCTGCCTGCAAAACAATGCTGCGCCGATTATCAGCGTGCAAAACGATGTTGTATTGATTATCTGCCGTAGGATTTACATCTTTGTCGAATAAATGTGAACGTATTCTCCTTCCATTCATAATTAGATTTAATACAGAGTTACTTTGTATAACTTCAGTGCAAAATCTCGGGGTGCTAATCGATAACCGACTTACATTGTATTCCAAGGTCGTGCAGTTCTAAATGAGCTCATATAGTTAATAACATCGGGACCCATTAGTAGACTAACATTTTAATGTTATATTCCTCAATGAATGTGACTTTTGTATTTTGGTTTATTTCATTCACAACGTTTAGTTTGTATTTTAATTGATTTTGACGTGATAAATGAGGCCAATGTAAACTCAAATCAAAAACACAACCTCTAAATAAAATAATAAATATCTCTAATAAATATCTTAAAATCTTCACCCATAGATTTCGCCACCGATTTTAATCGACAATAACAAAAGACGAATAGGGTATATAGGAATAAGATCATAAGAACGATTATTTGGCAAATCGACTTTTGATCTTTAAACTTGACTAAATGTAAAGCTTGTTCCACACAGTATCATTAAGGGTCTAGGAATGTTTGTAGATGATAAGTTAAAATTTTAGAAACACTTGGACCACGTTACTTTTAAAGCTGCGAAGATATTGAGTTTTATTTTGAGGACTAACAAGAATTTTAAAAATGTTCAAACTTTGCTTTCTCTGTACAATTTACTTGTATACAGTCTGCTTATATATGAATCCCAATATGGGCCAAGCCTATTAACTACATATTCTTTCATAAAGTTTTTCGCAATTTAATTGACAGCAGTCCACTTTATCAGCACTTTTAATTTATCGTTCCGCGCAATAACGATAGATCGCACATATATCATCCCACAGAACAGAAACGTATATTAGTTAATTGTAATTTAATAGTAAAGGTATAATGCCTTATAGGCTCAAATAAATCTATGAAAAATATAATTAGATTTGGTTTCCAATAACTGCCTCTACATACTTATTGTTTTCTAAAAAAAATTGCTTTTCGACTTAGTTTTGGCGCCATGTAAATGTGTGACATTTTAATAAAGCGACCTATTTTATTAGTCAAAATAATAACAACTATAGTCTATTATAGATATATAACACAAAAATCTCGTTTTTACGTTAGTAACATAAAATCAAGGGAAGAAGAGGGGGGCACGGCGCATGAGGAGATAGTTAGTGCGTACGAGACTTGTCACGTGGTGTCAGTGCGCTATTGTTCTTCGCTCACACCAGTCGCACGCATCGGTATTTAACAAATAATCTCAATTTCGTTCATGCAAAGAACACGAAGTATTTTTAAATCTCTTTTTGGTGATATTTGTCAGATAAGAGAAAACGTATTGCCTAATTATGAAGATATAATGAAGTACTCCGAATCGATGAGATACCAATTAACATTTGAATTAGAAACTGCAAAAGAGCCCACATTTTCAGAAATAGTAGACACAGTAACATCGAAGATTGTAAATATATGACAATCTGCATCTATTCCCACAGTGATAGAAACAAGGGACGTACAGTTGTTGAAAACATATCATTTGAAGTGCAAAAATCAACCCAAGTCTGTCACGAGGCTTCCCCAGATAAATTAGAAAGTTTTAGACAAAGCAGTAAGTTGCCTTTTTGATATTTCTGCATGCAAATACAAAGAGATTTCTCAATGCATCTATCCTAAAGATAAAAAGGTTCCCAAACAAGAACTAACATTTTTAATTGGCCAAAGAACTTCTCGTAGAATGTCAATAGACAGAATTGTTGTCATAAAAAGAAGGAAGCTGCAAAACGGTCTTAAAAGGAAACAGACTCGAAAGAAACGTCAATCTACAACTGCCTTAAGTACATCTAGGTCAGCTGTTTTACAGGTTGGTGCCGATAAGACGTACTGTCTTCGACATCGTCACCGTCAATGTCGGAAAGGCATATTAGTATGGATAACGTTATAAACACCGTAAACGAAGATGTTTCGGAGAAGAAAGAGAAAAAGTCATGCGTCGATTAACCTACGTTATTGAAGGCATGTGATAGGTATGGAGTATCAGATATGGCAGCAGTGATTGCGTACCTGTTTTATTCGACATAGGGCCTGATGTCAAAGTCATTGACAGATATAAATTAGGAAGACAGAGAGAACTAAAAGTAGAGAGAAGTTAATAAAGGAAAAAGTCATTCCAGAATTATATGCTCTATATTTTGATGGGAGGAAGTGCAAAACTTTAATAATTATTAATAAAGGCGGTAAATGCTACAGGACTCTGGCTGTCGAGGAACACATCTCATTAATTCAAGGGCCAAGATCTATTTACATGGGATACGTAGAACCTAACGTTAGTTCAGCGAAAGGAGTAGAAACTGAAATTATCGGTTTTCTATCAGATGAAGGAATTTCCCAACATCATCTTATGACAATCGGTTGTGACAGTTCGAATGCAAATTCCGGAGAGTACAGGGCTATTATAAGACTGCTGGAAAAAAGGCTCCAAATCCACTTCAATAGATAATTTGCTTACTACATTTGGCTGCCTTTAAGACACTTGTTTCTTCATCTTGACGGGAGTACTTCGGGACCTAAGTCTTACACTGGACCTCGAAATTTGTGGACCTGTTAAAAAATTTCAGCATCGAAGGAAAAATGCTTCCAGAAATGGCCCAAAATTTAGGTACAGATCAACAATATTTGCATAAGATTGTCTCAGCAATAATGTCAGGTGATTGCCCAGATGATCTGGCAAACAAATCTCCAGGTAATATCTCATGCGCGTTGACTTAGACGTGCCAACCGAATACTACATTTTTATATAACAACAGAGACATCTTCAGAGAATTCGACAACTTTGGCTACATTTGTAGTAAAAGTTTACACAACAGGTTGGTTCTCCATTAAAAATAAATCAACATCTAAAGATGGTACGCAACATCTTTTTAACATAATCGGAACTTCTAGGTACCTACCAGAAAATCTTAAAAAGGTAATCGATCATATCATTCAACGACATAGTTATTTTGACATCCTGAAAATATTCTTCTTGCAATGATAACTGAGGACAAAAAACACATTCGAGAACTAATACCTTGATGCATATTAGAGGCACGCAGTATGCCTCAACCTTCAACACCTAGACTCTTCGAAGTGTCGCAAATAAATTTCAATGCTTCAACATACATCAATTTGATAAATTGGCAGGAAAAATTATCTTAACCACCTACTATCTTACAAGGAAATTCAGTTCATTGTGAAATCTGATGGTGAGGGTAAAGTTCTGTTTTTAAGGCTTCCGTGCCATACCCAAGCTTTTGAACGGGCTGTAAAGATACCACTTAAAATTCGAATTCTCAATGCACAAAAAAATCCCGACTGGGTGTAGTAAAAGCTAATTTTGATCCAAGACAGTAATGCCTAAATTTGAAACAAAAAGGGATTTTCAAGTAAATTGACAGAATTTTTTTTTCAATATTGTTATTAAAATTTGATTTATTATTGATTAAAGTGTATTTGTAATTATCTAAATAATATATTATGTACAATTTACTTCCCCTTAACTGTTAAATTATTTTCAATTTATGGCTAATAACTTCAATAACTTTTTCCAATAAATTTCAAATTTTGAGGCCAATGCAGATGCAGGAGATATTCACCAAATTAATCAAAAAAATACATTTATTTTTACCGTTATGTAAGGCACAAATGCCGCCCTATTAAAATTCCAAATCTCAGAAAAAAAATGTTTCATGCATCCATCCACCCTATCATATATCGACCCTTCTTCGAAACAGTGTCGTACCAATACCCTATTTTGCTCCGGTAAATAGACTAAATCTTACCCTAAAGGAACTTTCTTCAACTGTGAATTTCTTTGAGTTCTCAACATCATCACGTTAAAATAAACTTATTGAGACTATCAAAATTAATAACTTTTTCATAGAATAAAGTGATATTTAATGTATTTTTGTGCTATGTCGCACAAAGGGTACGTTTAGCCATACATAAGAGGGGTCACAACGCAGCAAAATTATAGTCATCGATCAGTTCATTGGTTCGAGTCAAGTTCAAATTCTAGTTTGCTACAGTTCGGGTAATAATATACTTTATAATTAGTGAATTAATTAATAAAAGAATGGTCTCACACCGACGAGGAGTGTTCATTAGCAATCAACCTAGCAAGCTCTCTCCTGACTGCATAGTCACCAGTGAAGTAGATCTGGTGTATCCTCTAATTCAGTAACAGTCAAGTGCGGGGCTCTGACTACTGCCTGTCGTCCCGCACAATTACACTTAAATAAACGTAAAAGATTCATCTTTTGGAAATAGATTGTTTGTAACCACAGATTTCAAAGTTTTGACGAATTTAAATGATGTCGTTTTATTTGATAGGAAATCTTTTAAATGTGCTTAGGCTAAAAGTATAAATAGGGGAAAATTATTTTTATCTGTGTGTTTATATCAGTAATTTCCAGATATAA
This sequence comes from Druceiella hillmani, assembly GCA_039881145.1. Taxonomy (NCBI): domain Eukaryota; kingdom Metazoa; phylum Arthropoda; class Insecta; order Lepidoptera; family Hepialidae; genus Druceiella; species Druceiella hillmani. The sequence goes on along the minus strand of JAYKKI010000125.1, from coordinate 4,400,177 downwards.
ACACACAGATAAAAATAATTTTCCAAAATAAACCGAAAAATAAATTTGATTGCATATATACAGTTAGTTCGGGGGTAAGCGAAATAGCTCACCATTAAAATATACAAAGCAAAAATTCTTCATTTGTGAAAGAAATAACTTATAATTTCCATTAAAAATACAATTAAAGTAATATATTTTGAATGAAAACATTAACGAAAATAATCTTGAATTTTCAAATAAAGAATTTTCCAAATCCCATCTCTTGTCTTTATTTATTTATGTCCTTAAATGATAACTTATATACTTTCTTGCAATTCTGTGAAATGCATATTATATTTTTATTTGTTATAATAAATACTAGACACTCCCATAAAAGTATTACGCTATCGATAACAACTCCCGATATCGAGCAACGAGTACAAGTGTCGATGGCATCATGATATCGAATTGTCATTAATCACATCTCTTCCTTAACATTATGACATAGAGAAAACTTTTTCTTTTTTTGAAATAATGAGATTATTTTAAGGCTTCCGTGCCATACCCAAGCTTTTGAACGGGCTGTAAAGATACCACTTAAAATTCTAATTCTCAATGCACACAAATTTGATGCATTGAAATATTAATTTAGTATTTCAATGCATCAAATATTTAGATACATTCTTTTCTAAAAAGTATTTCTAAATATTTGAAATGTTTTTAATAAAAGAGAATATTGTAAATGAACGTAAAGAATTATTCTTAATATGATCATATTTGTCCATGACTAAGGCCGAAAATGGGCATACATCTTTGAAACAATATTATTATGCTACATCTGCTACATCCTTATGTATTTCGTAAGGCGTTCATTATAATAACGACTGTACATTTTAAAGAAATAAAGAATTTATGATGATTAATTAAGGCTATTCTCGACTAATAAACTTTTACAAGAAAGACTGATCTTTTGGAAAAGTTGTCTTAGTGACTTAGTGGTCTAAGTTAAGTTAAGGAAAAGTTGTCTTAGTGAGAAAGTGGACTTAGTGAAAAAATTCACGGTCGAACTGTCAAAATCCAAAATGTAAACAAAAAATCACAGCAACGTCAGCAAACACGATCGTTTTTTTTCTACTTCCCGCGCACCGATTTATGTGCCTTTTTGACGATGAGCAGCCAGTAACTCGAAACTCTTACACATATTTATAAAAAATGATAATAAATATTACTAAAATATGTCCAATGTACCCAATATAATGCAGTGAAAAAGTGTAAATTTTTAAGAATTTCGGAATTTTTTTAAGAATACTCCGTCTTCTGTAAGATTGACATTTTACTCCAAAAGCCGACAAAAATATTTTGTCATGAAACTGACTGCAATTCTGCAACAAATAGGGAGACTGGTAGCAGAAAAAAATTCGAAGTGTATAGTATATTTTATTCACCTATTTTCCTTCATGACCGAATTTAGCTTTTTTTTGGATTTAACTTGTTCTCTGAAAAGGCTGCTGTTTAAAAAAGAACTCACCACCTTAATTTAAGTACTTATAATAATAAAAAAATACATGTGTACAGCTGTAGGAAAAACGTATCTATTATTCAAACAGGTGATTCATTGCAATAAATTGAGTAGAAGATTGATAATGAAGATGGATATGTGGCTATTCTCAATTGTTTCTGAAATAACACTGTCGAATTTACGATTACAACAAAAAAAGAATATATTTTTTACAGAAACACACTTCAAACCAAAACTCACCCTCCTCTCTAGGCTTATTAAGCATACTCCTTTTTGGCTTTTCGCCCCGATTTTTGGCTTTCCACGAGATTCCAATCCCTCTCTAACCCCTTTTATCAAAATTCTTCTCTCCCTCTCTATTATTTTCCATTTGACTCTGTGTTTCTGAGAAGTGACTATGTCGGAGCATCATTTTATCTGTCCAGCCACCGCTCATTCGACATACTTCCGCCTTCCTAAAGAATGTTCGGTGCTCTCCGGGGAATGCTGTGCTATTGTGGAGGCCTTGGATTATGCTTTACGCAAAAATATTCACAGGCTCCTTATTTTCCCTGATTCTTTAAGTTGTTTACAGTCCCTTCCCGCTAATCCTTTTTCTTCGAAATCTCCAGATGAAACAACTTACGCTTGATTTGGAGGATCTGATGTCGTTCTTGCGTGTATCCCTAGTCACTGTGGCATAGTAGATAATAAAATAGTCAACGCAAAAACTCGGTTCGCCGCTGTGAAGGGGGATCCATGTTCAGATCTAGATTCTAGATCATATCTAACTGACAAAGATCATCGTAGACCACGGGTGCGAGGTATTTCCAGATCCAATCTTTTATGCCCTTAAAACCTTGCTTTTCAAAATTCACTTTTTCTCGAAAGGAAACCTCGTGGTATCTCGCATGCGTTTGGATCATTGCTCCATTCGTACCCATTTGGCTAGGCTACGTGTCAGAGAATCTCCATTTTGCGACTGTGGATTTGGATAAGGTGATCTAAATCATCTCATTTTTGTATGTCAATTAAATAATAAATTTGCTACGTTTGTTTACAAAATTATTAAAATATAAAATTCAATTGCCTATTAACATGAGATCACTTTTATTTGTTGCCAACAAACCCATTCTAGAATTACTAATTCAGTACGTAGGAAAAAAGACATCAAAATATAGGATCTTTCATATTTACATTCGTGTTTATTTGGTGGTTTTATGCTTATATATTTGTATCTATTTTGTACTCCTCTGTTTATTGTAATTTCAATTATTTTTTTTTTTTCATTTTATATAATTATAGTCAATCTCTTACTTAATTTTTGTTTCACTATATAGTTTATTTTTTTGTTAACAAACAACAAGGACAGATATCCGAAATATGATTTAATCAGTGTTGCCATAGACTTTTTTCCACACTTGACATTGGCAAAGGTTCTCTATGGATAAAACGAACGCCATATAATGAAAGATAAAGACACACTTCAAATGTGACAATAAGCTTATAATAAACTAGAATCAACCTGAAAATGGTTGCGGTTTAAATCAACAACCTTCAACTAATTCTTTTACGAGTATTATTCAATTTCTTTTGACCACCTTGGTCAAAATTCTGAGTTCCCCCAATCAAATACCGTCCAACGTTGCCTCATCTATTCTTACTTCCCTTCAATCCCTCCTTTCCAATGGCTTCGCCAATAGTGGCGAGGGTCTTGCAATGGAATAGTCGCGGTATAATTTCCAACAAAGCAGATCTTCGTCACCTCCTTGTCAAGTATTCTCCATCCGTGGCTGCCATCTCGGAGACTTGGCTGAAGCCTGGATTCCATTTTAAGATCCAAGCTATGTCTGTCTCCTGGATGATAGAGCGGATGGTAAGGGCGGATCCGCCCTATTACTTGACAAATCTCTTCCCTTCTCCCAGATTTCTCTTGGCTCCCGCAGTTGTCGCTTCAATATTGTTGCTGCGAGAGTTAAAGATATCACTATCCTCTCCATATATGTCCCCCTTCCAACATGTTCCGTAGCATTAGAACTACGGGATATTTTATCTTCAATTCCTGGCCCGTATATTATTCTGCGAGATTTTAATGCTCATCACCCGTCTTGGGGTTCCACCCGAAGCAACCCTCTTGGGGTCTCCTTGGCGGAACTCCAGGACGATTTTGGCCTGTGTTTACTGAATGATGGTTCTCCAACACGAGTTCCTGTCCCATTTCAGAACCCGAGCTCAGTAGATATCTCTCTTTGCTCCTCATCCTTGGCATCCTTGGTTTCCTGGAATATTCTTTCTGAGTCTTTTGGAAGCGACCATTTCCCCATTTTGATTTCTTTCCCTCACGTAAATTTACATATTGAAAAAACTCCCCCTCTTCAAAAATACAACCTACATAGGGCAGATTGGGTGGGATTCCGTACCTTTCTCAGTGTCGAAGTGGATTCCCTCCCTCCAGTGGACTTGGATAACATTGACACTTGCTATGACCAATTTGTAAAGGCTATAGACCTATCCGCTCGGAAATTTATCCCACTTAAAAGATCTAACCATCACTTCAGATCCTCTCCCCACTGGTGGGATGGAGACTGTTCCGCAGCGGTTAAAACCCGTAAAGAGGCTGAAGCGATATATAAATCTAATATGTCGGAAGCAAACTTCCTCTTGTTTCGAAAGACCCAAGCTCAGACTAAACGAATTCTCCTTAAAAAAAGAGGGAAGGCTCGAAGAAATTCTGTCAATCCCTCTCTCCTTTTACTCCCTCCCGTGTCGTCTGGTCTAATGTAAAACGCTTTCGGTCTATTTTTCAGCCTGATCTTCCCAAATCTGTTCACGGGAATTGGATTGATCAATTTTTAAATAAACTTGCTCCCCCATCCGTCCCAAATTTAGATGAATTACCTTTCAAGTATAACTTCACTAGCGCCAATCATTTTTTAGAAGAAGATTTCTCCATTAACGAATTGGATTTCACCTTACACCATCTTAAGGATTCTTCCCCTGGTATTGACGGAATGTCATATTCAATGGTAAAAAATACTTTACCATCTACCCGTTGGTATCTTCTATCCCTCATTAACTGTATGTTCAAATCAGGTTCTATTCCAAAGTCTTGGAAAACTCAAATAATAATTCCCATCCCTAAATGTCATAAAGATCCCAATGTAGGTTCATCCTACAGACCCATACCCCTTTCTCCTGTTCTAGCGAAGATTACGGAACATTTAATTAAGAATCGTTTGGAATGGTTTACTGAACACCATTCTATTTTTCCAAGGAACCAATTCGGCTTCAGAAGAGCTAAAAGTACGTTGGACAATCTCAGCGTCCTAACTACTGACATCAGACTTGCTTTCTCTCGACAAGAATTTCTCGTTGCTGCTTTTTTAAATCTTTCTTCAGCCTATGATAAAGTAATCCTTCCAGTCCTCCAAAAAATTCTTCATAATCTTGGGATTCCGATTAAGATTATAAATTTTCTCCTCAATTTTCTTTTAGAAAGATCTATTATTCTTAGATCCCCTGGATCCCCCCCCCCCCTTTTCAAGAACTATATGGAAGGGTCTTCCCCAAGGTTCTGTTTTAAGTCCATTACTTTTCAATATTTACTCTTATATGATTCACTCAACAGTTAATCCTTTCTGTCGTGTTTTGCAATACGCTGATGACCTGCTTTTATATTCTTCTGATAAATCAATAATTGTTGCCGAAAATGCTTTGAACTCTGCCCTTGTTAATCTAAATAAATGGGTTACCTCTCATGGTATGGATTTATCCCCTTCCAAAAGCGCTGTCGTGGTCTTCTCGAGAAGGGGAATTACTCCTCCGTTATCTATTTCTTATAATTCCTCTTTGATCCCTGTTCTTTCCAATACCAAATTCTTAGGTATGTTCCTAGACTCAAAATTATCCTGGAACATTCACATCGAATATGTCATCTCCCAATGCCAGACTAATTTGAATATCCTCCGCGCTCTTTCGAGAGTGTGGTGGGGCTCTCACCCTTCCACATTAAAGTTAATATATAACGCTCTAGTCCGTAGTCATCTAGAATATGGTTCATTTCTATTTGATCCTATTTCCAAATCCAATGCCACTAAATTGACCCGCATTCAGTCTCAAGCTCTGAGGATCATAGCAGGCGCTATGAAATCCAGTCCCATAAATGCCCTACAAGTAGAACGTGTTGAGTCTCCGGCGACAGTACTTAGCTGATCGTTATTTACTAAAGGCAGCTAGGTTTTCTACTCACCCTATTTTTCCTAAACTCACCCTCCTCTCTAGGTTTATTGAACATACTCCTTTTTGGCGTTCTAAGTCCCGACCTCTTCTTATCGTTAGCTTCCAAAGATTCAAATCCCTTACTAACCCCGTTTATCAAAATTCTTCTCTCCCTCTCTATAGCTTCCCATTTGACTCGGTATTTCACAGGCCAAATATAAATTTGTGTTTTGGAGTTGATAAGGAGTCCAAAAATGCTAATTCGCTGTTCAATTCTATCTTGAATTCGTTTTGGATGGATTGGACGCGAATATATACAGATGCATCAAAAACCGGTAGAGATGGCTATGTCGGAGCGTCATTTTACTCTCCACCCACCGCTCATTCAGCTTACTTTCGCCTTCCTAAGGAATGTTCGGTATTCTCCGGGGAATGCCGTGCTATTGTGGAGGCCTTAAATTAAGCCCTACACAAAAAGATTCGCAGGCTCCTTATCTTCTCTGACTCCTTAAGTTGTTTACAGTCCCTTCTTGCTAATCCATTTTCTTCAAACTGTAGTTTCCTGATTCTCCGGATCAAGCAACTTGCGCTTGATATAATATTATCGTTACCATTAAATCGAACGTATTCGAACTTTGATTCAATCACCAAGGGACATTAAAATATATATTTAATTTAGTTGCTTGCGTTTGTTGTTTGTTACGTGCGGATCCTCGTACCGTTAAGGTTTTTTTTTAAAATTCATGTTCCAAAATTTCGGAATTGTGTAGATAGCATGTAAAAGGTTTGAGTAATGTAGTGTATAATATATATTTCTATATTAGTAAATTTTAATTAATATATGAAATGATATAACTAAATATTTATTAAACTATATAGCAGTATTTTATGGCTTTATTTTAATTCGCAGCCAAACGAAGTTGCGTATGTAAATTATGAAAAAAAAACTTTCTTACAAAACGACTATTTCAACTTTGAACATACATATATTTAAAGTATAAAATATATTTCTATATTGGTAAATTTTAAATAAAAAAAAAATTTTAAATCATGTAACTAAATATTTATTAAACTATGTAGCGGTCCCAAAATAGTTTATGGCTATATTTTAATTCGCAGCCAGACGAAATTACGATGTGTAAATTATGAAAAAAAAAATAAACACGTCACCAAGTAGTTAACAAACAATCGTCATCGTTTTTAATTGACATAATGTATCACAAGCCCACAATTGCGGAAAATTTCGCGACCGTGAAATTTTATTAACGTTTCACCGTTCAAAAAAAAAGTAATTTAGCTATAGCGAAAATTGAAAGTAGCGTCCACGACCATATCTAAACAAAATGGTCTCCACAAACACGTGGGTGTCCGCCCAGCCTCGCACTCGTCTCGCTTCGCCTCATGTCACATCTGACCGCGTCCAGTCCGCCAAATGTAACATACCGAACTCAAACGGTAGAACCGTCAAGGGTGGCATTCGTTTCGGCACGGGGAAGCGAGACCACAACGTCAGCCGCCTCGCATGAGTTACGTCGCATATCCGAGTGTTATTGTTTTTAAAAACAATTATAAAGTGAAATAAAATTTATTTAATTTGCGTAAAATGTAAACTCGCTCTTTAAAACCATTATTCTAAAAAATTATTTATTTTATAAATTATTTATTATATAAATTATTTATTATACAAAAATTATAAATTATTATATATTTATTTATTTAACTTTATATTTAATTTAACTTATACAATATTACGGAGCATTTGATCAGGACAAAATGTATCTACCAAATGTTAACTTTGAAAGAGATGCAGAACGAATGTGTTGGCTCCTTAGTAAACTAAAGAACATTTGTACAAATTTTATGTAGGGGATATTACATCATTAAGATGCGTTCCATCACGGCGAATGTACTCCTCAAAGCGTAAACACGAATTTGCAATGACGCGTCGCAGAACATCGACTGAGACGGCTGTCACTTCTTCCGTTATTTTAGCCTTCAGCTGCTTCAAATTCATAAGAGGGCTATCAAAAATACTTTGTGATAACATCATAGAAAGAAGTCAGCTATATTAATTCGGGCTATCTGGGTGGCCAAATTATATCTCCAAATCGGCTTATGACTTTTCCCGGAAATAGCGCTCTAATTGTGTCCATGGAGACCCTAGCTGTATAAGCAGTGGCCCCGTCTTGCTTTCGTCCTCTCGTAGCTGCGGTACAAAAAAATTACTAACCATTTCGTTATACCTCTCGCTCGTAACCGTTACACTGCGGTCATTCTCGAAGAAGCTCGATAATTTGTTTAGACGATATTGCCCTCCGTACAGTGACTTTAGGTCTATGTAATGCTTTCTGATGCTGTTTTTTGAATAGCTGGATGACCGGTAATGACAATTTTAACGATTTACATAACCTTCAAGATGAAAATGTGATTCACCGCTAAAATAAATATTGTCTATCCCATTTCCTTCTGAAAAACTTCTAACATTTTCTGACAGTAAATTTTCCGCTTGTTGTAGTCTTCAGGTTTGATTTTTTGAACGTTCTGTATTTTATACGGATGTAATTTTAAGTTTAAAGCCAAAATTCTTTGAAGACTTCAAGTCTTTAACGGATGATTCCATGGATATCCAAAGAGGCAGCTTGTTTTCTTTGTGGATGCTCTTCGATAGCAGCGGGACGCGGTTAATATTTTCAATTAATCACATAGGTTTATTTCGAGGTCCGCTTAAATGATTTAGTGTACATCCTGACGTTCTGAACTTGGCTCCCCACAACTTGATTAACTGAACACCGGGCCCATCATTAAAACGCCAGATTTCAAAATTATGACTAAACTTGAGTCGTGCCTCAATAACAGAAAAACCGTTGCAGAAATACGCTTCCACAGCATAAGCACGATGTGCGCCAGACCACTGCAACATGGTGACTAAAAAATCCGCGCAAATGAGCTATCGAACTCCACTCCTCCCCTCCCGCTAGCCCCGTTGCTTGCCAAGATATTCTAGTTTAAAGTTTTAATTCGGTGCTGAGACACCAAACATGCAAAAATAAATTCACTTAAAAATATCACTTTCTGGCATTCTATTGTTTTATTAACTATCCCATTAATATTCAGTTTCCTTGCGGGGTTGGATCAGGTGGCCGTCTTGGTGCTGGGAGGAAATTCTCATCCGCCGGACGTCTTGCGATGTAAACAAAACATGTTTAGTACTTTTTTAATAATTTATTGCAATTGTTTAATTGTTGTCAATTGCGTAAGTCTCTATATTTCACTATATAAAATAATGGTAGCTAGCACACATAACAAAGATCCTCTTCACCTACTGTAGTTTTTAAATTTTCAGAAAATATAGTAATATATAGGTAAAATCTCCCAAAAAAGGCTAAGTACGGACATTAGATCGCTCGGTATTGCATATACAATTTCGACAAAAAGGCGTCGAAAACGAACTCAAAAACAAAAACTTGTGTTAAATCATTACTCAAATAATTTTGAATGTAATATCTAATAATTAAGACAAATTTTAAATGGAAACTTCCTCAAGAAAGCGTGCGAATTCATAAGGTGTTTCCACTGAACTTATGTGGGCACCTCTCCGAAAAGGTAGGGTTGAGTAATGTAAAAATAAAGAGGAAAAAAAAGAAAACATCCGAGACCGGGGAAAAGATTGGAAAGGCTCACAGAAATAAGAAAGGTGATCGTCATCGATTTCCACTTGGGCATCTTCATCGAGCGCATAAAAGTCTTTCAGGTCGGGACTGTAAACGGCGACAACCTCGTCGTCCTAAGGTTGACGTCGCCATCAGGTAGCGTTCCGTGAGCTGGCTAGAAAGCATTGGAGAGTAAGATGGCGTAAAATGGAGTTCCTCATCGGCGAAAACGCTACTCAACGTCGATCTTTCGTACAGATGGAATGTAGATCAGCGACTGGACAAAAGTGGAGAGACTGGGCATGGCGACATCATCTCCAAAGAGGGACGAGTGTGACGGCATCGAAGCGGGCGAATACTTATTAGCCATGTCTGATACGTAAGGAACTCGATGCAACACTGATACAGACTGCTCAGGAACTAAGGTTTAAATACGGATAGGAATGATAAAATTAAAATAAATTAAGTCCCACCAGCGCTCACTCTGGAATGCAGTTGCAACCGTACACCTGTCTGATGCAGGTACAGTGCGGCCGATACGCATAAATTATATAAACGTAGGCGTAGGTAAATTTGCATAAATTAAACGCATTTCCGGAGAACTGCATTTGTTTAATACATAAATATTTATATGTATATATGTTACCGTTAAAGCCCGTATTTCGGCAAAACTTTTATTTTTCAATATTGGGATTTATCAACATAAGCTGGTAAATGTAAGGTTTAATATAAAATGAATTTTTTGGGCTTTTAGTTTAACATACTAGATTTTCACAATTAAATGAAACTACGTGATGTAGTATTATTTCTACTTTCTTTACGTTCTTTACCACAATCCAGTTTTCGTTGTATTACAACATCCTCAAGTGCGCTATTAGCAAAGATTGCTTGAATCCCACCTGAAGATGTTTTAATACAACGAAACCTAGGTCGTGGTAAAGAACTTAAAGAAAGTAGAAATAATAAATACCACATCACGTAGTTTCATTTAATTGTGAATAATACATTTCTACAAAATTAACGCCAAATATATTCAATACTAGGTTTTACCAATGACGATTAGTAAATGTTGGTTTTGGAAATAAAATAATGTACTTAATAACGGATGTCTCAGCGCCGAATTCAAACTTTAAACTCGAATATCTCTGCAAACAAGGAGCCGTTTTTTGCATCGTAGGTACGAGAGGAGGATGTTGACGAGTCAGATGTGTGTGTGTGATGTTTCAGCAAGATAGGGCCACTGCCCACACAGCTAGGGTCTCCATGGACACAATTAGAGCGCTATTTCTGGGAAAAGTCATAAGCCGATTTGGAGATATAACTTAACCACCCAGATCGCCCGACTTAACCCTAGCTGACTTTTCTATGGGATTATCTCAAAGCAAGAGTTTTTGATAACCCTATTATAAATTTGCAGCCGCTGAAGGGTAAAATAATGAAGGAAGTGAGAGCCATCTCAGTCGACGTCCTGCGACGCGTCATTGCAAATTCGCCCTTACGCTTTGAGGAGTGCGTTCGACGTGATGCAACACATCTTCATGGTGTAATATTCTGTACATAAAATCCCCACAAATTTACTTTAGTACACTGTATTTAAAATAATATAATTATAATAATTGTTTTCTTTAATATTATTTAAAGTTTAAATTCCGCGCTGAGACACCTTATATACTTAGAAAGTATTTATTAAACATCACAATAAAATTACCTACCTAATACATAATTTATATACCTAAATCATAAAAATAGAATGCAGTAAAATAAATAAAAATATTTTTTCTTCTCACATGCATAATACTTATTTGGTTATGCTTATTATTCTTGAATTGTTTTTTTTTTAATTTGGTATTATTGCTATTTATTTAATTGTAAAGTATATACATAATTTTTTCAAAAACAAAACATTTTCAAAATGCTTTTTGACAGTATGCGAATATTAGATTCGAAAATTGTGTTTATTCGCAATAGCATTTTTGTTTTTTAAAGGTGAAATTTGACAATGCTCCCCAGATGATAAAAAATTAAACATTTTCCAGGGCAGCTTTAAGTAAAAAAAAATGCGAAAATATTAACGAAACTGTATGTAAATAATAAGAGGATTTTAATTTTATTAAGTAAAGTATTTTTCCGTATTATGAATAGTAAAACAAAAAAACAAATTATAAACTTTGTTGGCTATGCTAATTAATCACTTATTAAAAAATTCTTCTTACCATTTCGTATTATTAATTGTCATTTATTGAAAGTAAAAAAAATATTTCATTTGTTACACCAGGCTATTATGGCACTCAAAATTACAAAGTAATCCCGAAGACTTGCATGTCACTTCCTCGTCGAGCACTTTTTGGCAGTTGCATTTTTTTAATCCTTGCATTTTCCGACAACTTCACGGAGACTCACTTCTTATCTTTAATAACTTCTTCTGTCTTAATAAAGTCTGAGCATAAAACTAATAGATTTTGCGTATAAAGCTACTTCAGTACTCCAAATTTGGTACCCATTTAGTAAAAATCCTTGTTCCTAATATCTACTGTAACTCCAATAATGCTTTTCGGCTCAGTTTTAGCTCTATCAATTTCTGATACTTTCAGTCTTATATTTTGACCATTTTTCACGTCTATGTATTTATCAATCGACGTAGCTTTAATTTTTCTAGCTTAGAAAATAAATTTTGTATTATTTCGTACTGTCAGTACAAATCCAATCTTTTTTGGTACTAACTCTATGGTTTCAAGAACCTCCTCCAATTAGCTCGTGATTTCTATCACCGAACCAGTATCGCATTTCCTAATGATGTTATCCTCGGTTATCTCATTAGAAACATCACTTGTTGTTTTACCCTTCATCTTTTCAGTAATAACCTCTTCTTGTGTTTTATTCCTGACAGTGTTATTGCTTTTGTCTATTTCTGATTTATTCTCAATATTATTATCTTCTTTGTCCTGTTCAATCCTTATCAATCAAGTCATTGTTTTGCGAATGCAATAGATTCACCAAATGTTTTTCAGATCTTATCATTTCAATCATATTCTGTAAGTATCGCTGAAGTTGCTATGCCCATTTTCATTGGAGAACCAAACTTTGCTTCGTAGGCGGAATATTTAATTCCCCCATGATATGCTGTATTTTTCATTGCCTGAATATATTTAAAGCCTTCTGACTATTTCGATACCTGGTTGATTTTCATCCACGTGTTTAGAATATTTTTTATGTACTGATTAACACGCTCCACTGATTCTGGGCACTGACTATATCTTGGCTTTCCATATATAATTTCGACATCGGACCACATGGAACATAAACGTTCAATGACTTGGTTAGTGAATTCTCAACCATTATCGGAATTAAGCATGTTCGGTATTCCAAAACTGGTGAAAATATCCAAGAAATGGTATGCGACTTCTGCTGCACGTTTAGTCTGAAGATTATGGAGGATCACAAATTTTGTGAGATGGTCTTGGTAAATTAAAATGAAGTTATAATTTCCAGTTAGAGTAATTTACAGATCTATTAGATCAACCTGGCAACGCGAGTTCATTTCACTGTGAGGGGCAGACTTGACGACAATGCCCTGATTCAAAGCCTCCTGTTAACTTGACAAAATTGGCATAGGTGCAATTATCTTTTCTTCGCCACATATGGTTAAAATATCAACGCTTTATACGTCTGTAATGAACGGCTTGCTTTTCTCATGTTCTTAGGAAATGTCTTCCTCTAAACACTTTGCGTATTTATCACTATCGAGATAGAACTATTGTCTTTCTTACTTGCCATGATGTCATAAAATCTCGTCCAGAAGTAGAAAATGTCATAAAATCTCTTTTTCATTCATCTCACCTCATAGAGACTTCTAAATAACAAAAATACAAAAAGATAAACCGAATTGACAAAGAGATGTACGTGCGCGTTCAATCGTGTCGAGCTATGATGGACTATAGTGAGCGGAGTACGGAGAGAGGTAAAACCGGTAGAACGGGACCCGCGAGACCGAGAATGCACCGAACACGTCTAAATATTAAAATTTTTCAACGTTTAACGTATCTCCGAGGTGAAACCTAAGATTTACTGAGTGAATGCTAGTAAAAGTCCTAAATTACCAATTATCCATGAACAATTCGGACCTTTACCTTTAGAACTTAGTAAATATTAGGTTTTATTGGAAAATCTTAGAATTTACCGTAGTTCGAGCTTTTACGATAACATATATATAACAATATATTCTACGTTTTAACAGACTTCAAAGTAGAATAGTGTTCTTAATTCGGATATATTTTTTGTGTATTATTTTTTGTGTATATTTGAAAGGGTATACACCCATTATAGTTCCATGATGGTTTCAAATTTATTTATATTACTCTACTGCAAAAGCTATGCCACTGAGTACTCATATATTCATTATATTATACTTCTCGAAACGGTCATTATTCGGTGGTGATGTCAAGTCAGTTCATTATTTTTGGATAAAGTTTAATTTTTAATAAATATTACGAATAATTATAATATATTTGTTTACAATGTATAAAAGTATATAAAATTCAGAGATAAATCCCAATTCATATTAAACCAAATCCAAAAAGCGTATACGATTATCAGAGTTCCGTAATAGATTCTTTTAAATACGAATGTAAATACATCCGAGTCTAAAAATAAACGACTCAATACATTACTAAATCAAATAAAAATGATAAAAAAAATTACTCCCTAATTCACCGTATAACGATAAAATATACCAACACATCAAAATATAATATAATATGTCGGTTAATGCAATTCCACTTAACAACAAAAGTGCTCATCATCATCCCAACGTCTGCAATGTACGTATTACCCATCCTAAAAGCATTTCATCTTGGCAGCGCTAATGTAGATTTCCTCCCAAAACTCGACAGCGAATCCATTAGGCATATTAGCCCTAACTAAAGTATCGTTATGTGATTATTGCCAAGTGCTCGATGCAGGGTAAGTTCTGTTTGCACATATTGGTTTAGACAGATTTGGTTATCTGCCGACGAACTATGGGGCACGTGGCTGTATATAAAGCTATGGATAGCCTGGTATCTCTTACATTGTGTCAGTATTGCGGAAATGGTCGGGTAATATAAAACGAAAGTATATATTTGGGCTTCATAAATATTTAATTTTAACTGTTCTTTTAAAAACTCCTTCCATTGGAAATCCAAAGTTTTTTAATTTTAAAAACTAGTACGCAAAATATATCATATTGCGTATTTTCAATATTTTTATGACTTATTGCTTTAAAAAAATTATTTTTAAAGCGCTAAATGTGATATTTAAGAAAAGAAAGTTTTATTTATACCAAGAAACCAAAAAATTTAAAAACGTGTGACCCATTCTTCCACACACGTCATCATTAATTAAGAAAAAACGGTTTAAAAACTCATTTTACTATTAACAAATAGAACAAAATACAAAAACAGAATAAAATATCAAATTTTAAAAATTCTATCATATTATTATTACACCTACTTCACTTTTTCAAGTTTTCTTGTTTTAAAGTGTCTCAAAAGGAAAACAGCAACCCTTATAAGATAACTTACGTATCTGTCTATCCGTCAGTCACTGCCTAGTTTCTCAAAAACTATGTGAGGTAGAAATTTTAAAAATAGGTAATATAAATGTAATACACCTTATTAATATAGGTAGTGTATCTTATTCATCCACAAATTCTTCACTGACTTTTTTATAATATTCATATTATAATTAAATAGGGGGTAAATAAAATACTATTTTTTTTAATTTTATATATCATGTGGTATATTATTTGAAAGGATTTATTTTGAGAAGTACAATATTTTTTTCTATAATTTGAAATTGCATATTTAAAAAATATATTCTGAACTACTTATCGTTAGTTAATACTTAATATTTACAAAAAAAAATCTAAAAAATCTTTCAATTTAATGACTAGTTTATTTTTCAAAATACTTAAAATCTCATTGAAACTAAGACGTGAATATTAAACGAAATACAGTCGCAACTGATTGGCAAAATTCAATGTAAAACTACGCCGCTATGTGTCCTATTTCTTACATTTTATAATAGAATATAGTACTAACAATACAGATGTTAGGTTCGATCATACGATTCATTTGGTTTTTTCTTTGTATTCGAAATTTTTAAAAATGTTTATTATTTTATTATAAATTAGACTACATAATCCATTTCATAACGTTTTTATGTTTTATGATTATTCGTTTCTATAGAGGTATAATGACTCAAATAAGATCGTACCTTATTGCATCATACTCCGGATTACATTGTTGCGCCATACCTGTCTAATGCCATTTAACATTATTCGACAGCAAAGCAAAATACAGCTTTCTTCTAAATTTCAAATCTAAATGTCAATTGTCTTAAAGTTAACATAACTTTCTTTCTTTTCTTTTTTTGATTATATATCGTTCGTTATAACATAACTTCGTCATAACTACTCTCTATGGTTATAATGTAGTTCAATGTTTTATGGAGCAGAAAGCCTTTTCTGTTCAAATTTACTTATTTTACCCAAAGTGAGTTAAATACTTCGTAAAATAATCAGTAAGTGACTGAATATTAAATCTATCTGAAAAAGAAAAAAAATGCAATTAATCTAATCAAGAACTTAATATATATATTTTTTTAAAATGTTTTATTGCATTCAATAAGCTTAGCTATCAATCTCTTCCTGAGGCGTGAAATATTAATAAACTTTATTTTTATTTGACAGCTCAGTTTGACAGTTCGTAATGTAAACCATAAAAGTGATCATACTTTTATGGAGTTTTCACTATTATACATTTCTTTCTGGAAGTAAGTATATTTTTTAAATGAATCTAAATAAAAACAACGTTATAAATAAATATTCGCCTTAACGTAACATAACTTATAACTGTTCTCACAGGTATGGATACATCCTACGATGAAGACTTATTTGAAAATCCATTTTTCATCGAATTCAAAAACGAATATCCCGATCTATATAACCATTGTATAACTGAGTCTTGGATAATGTGTATACCGCGAGTCGGTACACTGAAATCGCACTTATTTACTATCCAAGACTTTCTGGCCCACATTTTAGTTCCCAGTGAAGAGCTACCTGAATCTCATTACACAACACTTACTGAGAAGAGCGTAACCGTTCTTAACAAGGTTATAACCTTGGATATCAACAACTCAGGCTTACCGCTCCAAGCGCATATATTATTTGAGGAATCATTCTACACTGAAGACTTTATTAAGTATAGAGTTTGGTGTATAGAAACGCCTCTAGTGCCATCTTCAATAAAGAACAATTACAATGCAGGTTACGAATCTTTATTAAGCCTCAATGATTGTATAACATTACTATGGTCGGAATCAGCTGGACGCCATACATTAGAAAGCATTGAGAACTCTGTAAAAGATTTTTTGAGCAAAAGCAATTTAAATGACATAACGATTAGCTCTCTGAGAGATTGTGTTGGCGATTTATACACGCAATGTTTACAGATAGCATTTCGTAACAAAAGATTAAAGGAAAAGGCGAAGTCGTGTAAACATACATTAAATAATATTAAATTAGCTATTGAAACCTACATGCAGCATCTCATATTCGATACAATATTTAAACATATATGTACATGTACTGGTTATGAAGACGCTGGGTTAAATAAAATCATAAGAAACCTACCTGATCTCCAATTAAGAGACTTAGAAGTAAGAAAAGATATATACGATGTAGTTCCTATAGCGAAAAAGATATTATCTAAGATTCAAAACTATAATACGGTAATGGAAAAGGTGTTGTGCATGAAAAAAGTTTTTAACTCTTTAAATAAAGTCAATGTAAAAAAAGATCCAAGTATGATATTAGCCGCTGATGACTTGCTACCTGCATTTGTGTTCCTCGTGATTAAAACTGGTATACCAAATTGGTATGGACAACTGACGTTCATGAAAGAATTTCGTTTCAGCTCAAAATCAAAATGTGAAGCTGATGAAACAAGCTTTTTAATTACCACTTTAGAAGCTGTCATAGAACATATCAAGTCTGGCTTGCTGACCGGCTCGCCATATCCAGAATCACATAACTATTATGACGATGAGCACGAAGGTGACTTTGTACTTATCCCTAGAAAAAGATGCAACAGTTCCACTGAATCGACATCTACCGCAGAATTGAGTGTTGAAGAGTCATTGCCGTACCTCTTTGATCAAATAAAACTATCGAACTTCGATGATGTAAAGAATATTCTAGAGAAGAATAGTAAAATTAAGACTGATATTTTTAAAAATATAAATAGTGTGTCAGGTGTCAAACATAGCTCAGAAATATTAGAAGAAGTGCTTAATGGAGATGACGAGGCATCTGGTGCTGTTTTATGTCATCCGTTGTGTACTTGTAGGAAATGTACACAGACTATCTCCAGATCTATGCTGCAAAGTACCCCAACAGTCAACTCAAGGGATAGTCATGGTTTTACTTTATTACATATTTCTTGTATGTATGGAAAACCTAATTTTGTAGATTTATTATTATCCATGAATTCCGATGTTAATGCGACAGATTTTCACGAATGCACTCCATTACATTACGCCGCATCTAGAGGCCATCAGGATGCTATGTTCTTACTGCTGCATGCTGGAGCTGACTTGAACGCTCGAAACAATGAAAAGAACACTCCCCTGCATTGGGCTGCAAACAATGGTCATGAAAATTGTGTTAAAGCTCTTATTTATTATACCGAAAATGCTCGGAAATTCCTTGATATAAATTGTATCAATGATTCCGGGGATACCCCACTGCATTTGGCTTCCAAATGGGGTTACGGAAATATTGTGAAAATATTGATTGAAAACGGAGCAGAACCATCGATAGAGAATAATAAAAGAAAAACAGCTTTTGATTATGCTCATAATTTGAATATTATGAAATCGTTGAAAGAATGTGAACCTAACTTACATGAGTATGTTCATATATGCCATATTCCAAATAGTGAAAAATTGTCTCACAGTAAATCTAATACAGTAGCATCTTCGGTTTCGAAAAATGGGGTCTTAAAACCAAATAGCCAAAATGATTCTAAAAAAGAAATGATTAAATCGAATCACAAGTCATCAATTCTTAAAGATGCCGACCAACTTCAGAAAACAGAAAGGTTATTTAGGGCTATCGCCTATGGTGATTTAAAACTAGCTTGCTTTTATATGAATTTAAAATATACAGAAACTAACAGCCAATCAAAACAACCACAAAAAGAATGTCATCCATTATGTGAATGCGGTGACTGTGATCAGACCAGCCTCATAGATCCTACAGTCAATTTCAATATCAACATTTGTAACTCGGAAGCCAATACACCCTTGCACATTGCGTCTAAATATGGATTGAATGAATTGTGTACTATCATGTTAAACAATGGTGCTTTATTTGATCTACAAAACAATAACGGACAGACACCTTTGCATCTAGCCACCATGCATAATAGAGGATCAACTGTTCAGTTACTAATAAGCCATGGCGCTAATGTCAATAAGACTGATATAGTCGGTAACACTGCTTTACATAATGCTGCTTCTATGGGATATATAAGTGTAGTAAAAATACTTTTAAATAACAATGTCCAAGTAAATATTGTCAACAACTACGAAAGAACAGCAATGGATGAAGCGAGGGAGAAGGTTCACATTACTATCATCGAAATGTTGGAAGAATTTTGTAAAAATCTAAAACACTGATAAAAGACTCAAACCATCAGTTGTTGCTTTTCTTTCAACATGGTTTTTATGTTCAAAGGAAAATTGAATGCCTTAATTGAAAGGCTATAGTTGTCTATGATAATAATCGATGAGTTCAATATCATTTATGACAATCAAAAAAATTTATGATCAATGATAAATATAATTTTAAATCTTATGGGATTAAGATAATGTTTGAATTTTGTCTGGGATCGTGTAAAATTGCATACCATAAAGACGTTTGTTGATATGCGAATAATGTACGGTCATATGTGATTATACCGAGAAATGTCTGTAATAATCAATTATTACCTTGCCATATTTTTGAGTATCAATGTTACTCACCAACTATACCTTAAATTTTATTAATAATTGAAGAAAATTATTTTCTTGTCATCGGAACTTAATTGTAAGTAATAACAGTACATAACAATTTTACTTTTATATGTAAATAGACATACAATTGACACTTGCTTCTGTGGTTAAGACATCGGTAATCAATTTAATTGGTAATTAGTAATCTGAGAGAAACTGGAGGGCCAGTATTTAATATTATTCTTCTGTAATTAATATCATAAATATAACTTGAAATTACTGAGAATGCTATCGATATAGGTTACAAACTTTAAAGCTATTCACACAATGTTGTAAAATTTTCATTACACATTTTATTCGATTTTTGGTATTGCCAGATGAAACAAAACCAATCGAAGCATAATTTTGTTTTACGAAGGATTCTATAATTTAATTTTTAATTTTAACTATGAAACAAAACCATTATCGATATCTAATTAAAAGTGAAGAAAATTACTTCATATAATCTTTTAAATCCAATAGAAATAACTGAAGAAAGCTATTTTGCATGATCTGTTCAATGTATTGGTTACAATAAGTTGCTATATATGCATTTATGTGATATTTTTTTTATATTTTGAAAATTATGAATGTTCCGTTTTGTGAACTGCTTCCAATTTTAATGAATAAAAACTTATATATAGAGCATACACTTTAAAAATATGTAATGCTATACAATTACAAAATTTCATTTTATACAATTATATAGAGGAAAGTCTTGTTTATTTTGTGTATTCATGCAAAAACAGGTTTTTGCTATTAACATGAAACTTTCAGTTTCATAGCTTATAATGTCCTTATGGCCTTAAGAAATATATGTTTTCAGTCTGAGCGCATAATGGGCTGTAATGGTTGAATTGAAGGGATAGAAAACATACAAAGTGAATTTTTAAAGATTCTTAAAGCTACATTAAAATGACACACAGAAAGATTGAAAAAAGTTATTTAATGTAAGACAATTTTTTAATTACAAGTGTTCCTTTTACAAAATTGGTTAAAATATAGATCAAGTAACTAAAGCCATGACAGAACGTTGTTCCATTTATTTTTGTCGAGGTAAAGCCGAGAGAGGCAAGTTAAATGAAATTATTTACGTTTTTTGTAGTATCTTACAGCTGACTGCAGATTGGATTAACTATGGTTGTATGGACTGCACACCCCCTGAATTTATATTGTTATTAATCAAACTCTCACATGACTTTTTACGCTTTCGTGTCGATTTAATTATTTGAAGGATATTCCAATACTTCTTAATGAAAAAGCTTTAATTTTTTTTAGTTTTTATGCATCACAATTTTTACATATTACAATTATTGCATAATATTTTTAAGTTTATTTTAGAATATATTCAACGGGTTTTGTATATTGGCCAGTATATTAGTTGTTATTTTGAGTGTTTATATGCATTACATTCTTGTGAAATATGCTTAGATTATGTTATCACATTAATTTTGGGGCGTGTTGTCACTTTTATTTGAATGTGAAAAGTTATGTAAACTTTATTTCATGTTTGTAACAAGTAAAAGTGAAGTCCTTGTAACATGACTGAATACAATTAAACATAAAACTTATAATACTACATCAACACATCTTGATCCAAGCAAATAGTACGCAGTCACCTTTAATTTAGCAAGTTGATTGCGCAAGGTGCTTAATTGTGAAAGTGGATTGCTCAAGAACTGGAACTATGTGTAATTCAATTTGTGCCAGTTATGTTATAATCGGTCCTTCAAGAAAAATTTGAACAGAATTTTCATCTTTTTCCTTTCGTAATGTCGCTGGTAACTGTGGCATATATTCGTGTGCGTGTTCAATTTTTAATATTAAATTTTTGGGCTGGCAGTGCTTTTATAGAACAGCCGAAACAGGATGCGTGATCAGTTTCATTATAAATATAATGTTGGGCCTAAATTTATAGCAAACTGATAAAAATATCCATTTAAAAGTACGCCTATCTTACTAAAACAAAATTGCTCCAATATACCGGACGGTGAACAAAACAGGAAAATATAATCGACGCTGTACATTATCTTTATTGTCAATATTGCACGCATATTGATTGTCACATATTCTGTTGTCGACATGTATATAAACGCACTTAGTCTTTATTCATAAAGGAGAACTTGTTTGGAGTATAATGTAGAATAAAGGTTATAAATTAAATTAAATCTTGAATTTATTTGACACACTTTCTTGTTTTACCACAATAGCTTTCTGTATTTTTATAGGATGTAACTAAATTCTGCACAAGATATTTAATCAAACTCTACAATTCTCTTTTATTTACCAAAGTCGGTGTTACTGGGTGATAGTAATGATTAATTTCTACTTTGGACATTTTCTTTGTGCATTTAATTTTTTTAAATACGTTATGTATTTAATATTATACCAATGATTATTTTTATAAAAATACTACTACAATGTTTATATTAATTAATTGTATAAATTAAGCCACTGAAATATAATTTTTAATTGTCAACCGTTTTTCCTTGTTTTATTTAAATTTTCTACTTTTTAGGTTTTCATATGTCAAAAAGGAGAAATTGAAACTTTATAAAATCCCTCACGTGTCGTCTGTCACAGCTGTTATTCTCCGATACTATATGACATAGAAACTTAAAATTTGAATAGCAATTAACCCGCTTTCTTAATCTATTTTTAATATACCAACAAATCAGGTAGGTCTAGAAAAAGACCAGAATGACATAGAGGACGATCTGATGGTGAGACCATGAAGATTAATGTGCAAGCCAAGGGTCTTCGTAAACTATAGCACAAAAGATAAAATGGAATATATCAAATAAAATAGCACCAATTAATTTGTATCGTAAACATAAATTGAGAAATTCACGATAATTTTATGCCTATGAATAATACGTCGGGCAATATATTTACGTGGTGAAAAATAGTACAAATCGCTTATTTGCGACTACAATGTCATTACTAAAAAAGTAAGCTTTACCGGAATTGATTTTAAAGATTTGAATGAATCCAATTATAAACCACGCAATAGTACCTTTATATATCAATTTCCAAAATAAAAAAAAAATACAAAATCTATCTTTCCACCATATAATCGCACTCTTAGACATACCCTTTGTAAATTCAATCATGTATATCTAATGAAAGGTAAAATTATCACAGTTTTATAATGATAGAGCAAACAAATAATTAACTAACAAAAAAAACCAATGAATCAGTAGAAGCCTTATCATAAGGAAACTAAAAAAAAATCTTGTAGTTGCCGAATCGTAGAACACTCAAATCTTCAGTTTTACACCTTATATAAACTTACAGAGAGTTATATAATAAATGGCACATAATAATTTGGAATCAGTTTTTTTATTAAGTAATTCCATGAATTCAGATTTCATAACTGATATTTTTGGTCGACTTGCAACCTTTTATCACACCAATGTTTATCTCTTTTTTCTTCTTTAATACCACAGCCTTTTTTAAGTCTTCTTTGGAATATGAACATAAATAATACGCAGTACATTCTTCTCTATCTTCAGTATCCATATGTCGTTATTCTTTACAGGATTACCATCTTCGTCTTTGAAAAAGTTTAAGCTCATCTGGTTGCATAATTTTTTTCAATCCTTAAAATCCTCAAAGACCTCTCATTAACATGAAAGGGTTTGCTCTTTTTTCTCGCACCTTTTATGGCACAGATAAAAGTATTCGGGGTGCACATAGAGCTGCTTTTCAATTGCCTTTTCACTCGCCACTCAATTTGTAAAGGAGCCAAATCTCCCTCTTTTTGGGTGTTTTCTTATTCAATATTTGTGTGTTATGGACTTGAAGTTGGGGGATTTTTGTGCTGGAAACAAATACATCGACAACATGAATTTATTTTTCTGCTGACCACCACAGTTGTCTGAATAAAAAATTACTTCAATATTGCGTTTGCCAATTTTCGAAATTCTCTCGAAATACAAAAAAACGCAGAAAGCTAGCTCATTCAAACCCCTGTTTCCATTAGACTCATCCCAAAGAACAATCTACTGTATTTTTTCGGATATCATAAATTGTAAGATGGTGTATTTTTTTGGATATCATAAATTGTTAGGTGGACGTTTTTGGATATCATTATTGGTAGATGTCCTAAACATTCAATATTAATTTATAATAAAAACGAGGAATCTTAAGCTTGAAGGTCGTAAACAGCACATACAAACAGTCGATACAAGATAAGTTTTTGCTTTTTGATGGGTTTCATAGCATTCTTTTTAACATGAAACATCTTTCATTTTGGTCAGAGGCAAAAACCTTATGTAACGATATATGTTAAGAAGCAAGATCACTTGTAACTTTAGAAGTATAGCACCTACCGGCATTATTTTAGTACCATAATTTAACAGATAGAAGCCATTACTCAGTAGTGCATATGTACAAAACTGGCGAGCGAGAACTCAGGTAACAAAGGAGAGCGCTTCCAGCCCACGACGACCCACTTTGATCTCGGCGGAACGTGTTCGTCTCAACAGGGAACATGTTAAACTTACTATATCACACATTCTCTAGTACGCTCAAGACCTTTCACATATTCCACTGCAGCTGCATCCCTGATACAGCCTACCTGTTTTTTTTTGGCTGTTTTTTAGCTTCATCGATGGCATTTTTATAAACGTCACTCTTCAGGTTGAAAAAAAGAAAGGTTAAATTCTTGGGTAAAAATTCAATAAAAGTTGGTTTCGTTGGTTTTAATGTCATTGGAAAGTCATACGTGCGAGTTGCTTAGTCATAAGTGTGAGTTGGTAGAGTTGGCTAGACAATATGGACTTCAGTCTATATTGTCTAGTCAACCCTAGGTTGGTGACCATGGTACCTTTCATTACTGAAATATTAGTTACCTCATTTTTTAATAAGTAATAGCCAGAGTGTTTTTGAAAAACATTTTATACACGCTAATTTTTTACCCATGCAAATGAAAATAATAAACATTGCTAAAATCCTGTTGTATCGTACGTTTGTTCTCTCCATCAACTCGAATCTTTCTTTCAAATTTCATTTGGGAAATGATCTTTTGTTTTTGTGGATTCATAATATTGACCACTATTTCTCAGTTTTTTGATATGTTTTTTTTCAATTATCCACCATGTTTTTTACCCATTTTCTTCCCTTTTTAGTTGGCAGTACAGGTGTTGAATTTTCAATAGCTGGCTGTAGATTTTCCACATCAGATCTGCAACTTGCTTTGACATTATTAATTTGAATTTTCTAATTAGGAACTTTCGCTGAATATTTGATATCTGTAAAATAATTGATATTTAGTAACTTTAAATAAACACCAAGAAGAAGAGGATTGTAGTCTAAAATTGCTGGAAGAGGAACTAACAGAAGTACAATGATGAGGACATTCATTTTCATTTTCCTGATATGAAACTTTCATCTTTTTGTTTATATCTTCTTCAAAAATAATCAAATACAAATTAGTATAATGAAGTTAGAGTAAAATTTTTAAATTCTGCCAGCGTCAGATTCAAGCGAAATAGGATTTATTTTCTTCACTACAAATAGTACAGCACTACAACTAAGCTCTGATTGCAGAAAACATCAAACAATTCATACATTTCACTAGCCGCTCGCACCCACGATCACGATTATACTCAGTCTACTAGCTTGTCAGCGTTGTAACTGTCAGTCTAAGTGTATTGGATATGAACAATGTCTACAATTTGACAATTGACAAAAGTAAAAAAATTATAGTATTGTATTTTTTTATTAACTGTCAGACAATAATTTACACATACGGTTATTTTAAAAGTACAATTTAATTTTTATGAAAATTTTATGATTGTTTGTACAGTTTGCGTCTTTCGGTATAATTTTTATTTCTATTAGGTTCATTCATCATTTAGGTCAGAGCTGCATAAGGCAATTCTCTCCAGCACCATATTTAATATTTAATTTGTCGACTGCAACGAGCCACGTCGATTCGCAGGTCAATGTGGTCTTAAAGAGGTCGTGAAAAATGATGCCATCAATAACGTTTTGATCACGACCGCGGTCGCTAAGAGGAACGATACAGTGAGCATTGTGATCTATGGTACGTACTCAATGTGAATTCAACTTACATTGGTCTGATTCACGTATAGGACAAACATTTGTGTAATTAATATATCAGTTTGTCTTTAGCCTAGGTGTTTAATGTCTTTTAATTTATTCTTGCATTTGTTTTTTTACTATTTATATTTTATTTATTTATTTATCCATACAATATAAAGAAAAAAGTATATAAGTAAATCTATCAGTTGTCTAGTATCCTCAACGTAGGTTTTACCTAGTTTAGGACTAGATGGCCCTATGTAAAATATCCAAGAATATTGATATTATTTACATTAAATTCATATCATTGCAATTCGACTACACTCTACCAAGGTTGTAGTATTATGTGCTACTAGATAATAACTTAATGTTACTCACCTAATTCAGTCACCGACTATTTCACGTTGGATTTTGATTTATTTCATAACATTATTACGGCTTTAATTACATATACATTATTACATATACTATAACATTATTACGGCTTTAATTACATATTATTTTAGCGCAAATTTATTTTTAGTGTGTTTATTTTCAAAAAGCACTTTTAATACAGATTTAGTCATAAAAGACACTCAGTTCACTATTAACATTCTCCTTGTCTTCAGTAATACATGTCATTCCATGGATTTCAATATATCCATATTTATTAGGTCTGAACTCGCTATCACTTCTTGAACTTCTTTAGAATCTATTAAATGACGTTTATGAAACCATATAAATGTATAGTTGTCAAGGCATGGTAAGTATCTGTATTGAATGTTCTGACTTATTAGCTGGCGTATTACAGAAATGGTGCGTTTCCTTTTTCTTCAGACACGAAAATCAGAAAATTTACTCTTATGAAAAAAATACATCCATTGCGCTTATTGCATATTGGCAATAAATGTGTCTTATTATTTTCATATAGCCAATTTTTTTCAAATAGTCAAGAATTTATTGTGTTTCCACTTTTTTTTTCGATAGTTATTACTTTTTTGTGTCTTATATTTTTCTGTATTATTTACTTTTCGTGTATATATTGTTTTATATTTCTAATGTTGTGGATGTCCCACTTGATTTACTTTTATTATTGCTGAATAACTTCCTTTTCATGTAATCTATGTATATAAAAGGCAATGTCCCAGTTGACATAACCACGCCCAGCCCTAACCGCTAATGATAAATATTTGGAATTTGGGGAGGGTGTTGATTTTTTCACTACGACTGTGCTTCGACAATGCATCACTTTTTTCCACCGCGCTTTCGGCTATACAGTACTCCTGTTATTCAATAAAGGCAACATTTTTGGACTTAGCATGTGTAAAGGTGTCGTTTTATGCATTATTTTCAATTCTACAATGATTTAAAAGGTATTGATTCCTTTTAATAATTTTAAATCTATTTATAATTAACTAACAACAACTGTTTGTAACAAGCTGCCCATCCTGGCTTTGTTCGAAAAGAAGGTTCCATAACTGCATTTTGTTTTATTTCCTTTTTTATATAATATTTTTCACGGTTAGCGATTTTTTCAAGGGTTTGAATACAAATTTCCAGATCTCTGACCTTAACTATTTCAAAATTCACATAAAATTTTCAACCCCCATTTCTATACTTTTAGGCCTTTCATTTCAGAAAATCCTTTCGTAACGAACGCCTAGAAGACAAGAGAAAAATATACGTCAAATTTAAAATTTGGAGTCTTTATAGTTTTGGACATTCCATTATAATTCGATAGGTCAGTAATTGAGTGGTATAGAATACTTACTTTTTTCCCACTCATATAACATAGTGATGATTTCACTCAAAACTTTTACCCTAGATCCTCTGAACTATAGTCATAGTCATAATTAAAATAATAATAATAACAGCGCAAAACACTTAATAAAATATCTCATTTATTATCATTTCCATAGAACTGATTACAGAGATCGCAATATATTCAACAAATATACTTACAATATCAATACATATAAAATGTACAAAAATTCAGACTACATAATAAATATTTTTATTTAATTTATTGGCCATCGATTTCATAACCAAATGTGCGCCGTGGTATCACAAACATTTTGCTCTTCGTAACAGTGAGAACATTAATTCAACTCAATAAATATAGATTTATTTACATAGTATTGCCGTTTGTACAAATCACCTTTTTAAATGTGACAACAAATAACAGACAGTATGAATTTAAATAGATTTAATTTTTCAAATTAAATTTGTAATTTTTTTGGGTATAAATGTAATTTACCACTAAAGAAAATGTCACTTTTTTCTTTCGTTAAATAAAAAATAATACATCTAACAAAAAAATTTTATTAAATATATTGTTTTTTATATCTATTTTTTCATGATTATAAAAAACGATGGTCCGTACTTTTTTCTTTTAGCGAAAAATTAAATTTACATAAAATGCTTTTATTCTATTTTATTTAACAAACCAATAACATTCATTAATTAATTATCTAATAATTGCACATAAATTAATAGCAAATAGACATAACCTTAAATTACCAACTGTCAGAAATATTTTTTTTAATTAAGGCTGCTTCAATCCTTAAACCACTGCAACAATTTTAATGCTGTTAAATCGTTTAATTTTTAACATTAAGATACGTCTTATAGTACTCTCAAATAGTTACACCAAATCTTATGATTCTTAGTTCCTTTTCATAATAAATTAATAGCACTAACTACTTTCTAGCAAACACAACATTACAATTACATATTTTTTTTGTAATGAATCTTGAATACCAGGGAATTCATAATCATATGAAATTTTAAACTGCAAAATGATACGTGAAAGTTTAAATCCATTTATGTAATATAGCAATACGACGGTAACTTGTTTTGGTCATTTTGTTGTGGACCTTAATAGAAAACAAGGAAAAATCATCATGTTCTGTGATATAAAACCTGGCGGAAAATGGTGAATGAAGGAGAGATATGATTAAGTCAAACGGATTATTGAAGAAATTTCTAACGATCTGAATATCTCACAGGCCCTCCATTCATTAACATTTTAACCAACACTTTGAACATGGAAACAATGAGTGTGAAATTTGTTTCGTGATATAAAAATTTCTGTCAGAAATAAAATATTGCGGTGTGTTCTCATCCACTTTATTCATTGGAACCGATTCTGCGCAATTTCTGACTATTCCTTAAAATCAAATACCCGTAGGCAAACAATTTCAGTTTTTTGAGGAAACTAGGCTACCATGACAACTCACTTAAAGGCACCCCTGAAAGGGGCCTTCCAGAACTGCTTCAGAAAATGGCAAGAACTTTGGGATAAATGCATTAAAAATAAGAAAGTATAAGCTGTGGCAACTAATAGTAGTATTTCTTCTAGCCATTATAAATGTTTCCTTATTAATTTTTAAAACATTATATAACTGGTTTAGTGAGTAGATATTTAGAATGTTTTTTTGTATTTTATTAAATAATTTCACATTTCAATGAGATTTCATCACTTAGATAAATCTCAAATATATCTTGCTAACCTCGAAAAACATCCTTATGGCTATTTGTTTTATCATATTATTATGTACCAATATGTTTAGACTTAAAGTAATTAATCATAATTTAGTCAAATAATTATCTTACATAATATCTGTTATTACATTACTATTTATGTTTATAGATACATATATATGTACACATATCTTAATAGCATCACATAAAAAAATATATATTTTTAAAATCTAACTAAATTACATATTTTCTAGTATTATATATGTCATTTGCATTGTGTCTTACTTCCCTAAACTTATTATAGAAAGATATTTCTAAACAAAAATGCTATACTTAGAGACAAAGGACTGATGAAATTACGGTGACACTGAACATGAAAAACATCAATATAGGAACACAACATTTTCAAACTTTTGTAATTCCAGTATCTGAAAATTTGTTTAATTACACAAAATTACCGTTGCTCACACAAAAAGTGTAAGCAACTGACACAGGGCTTCATATTTAATTACATATATTCGTCTCATTACACTTAGTCTACTTTTTCCCTTCCCAATCAAATAATGCATTATTTATGCATATTACCTACCCCATTACATACTAACAAGACAACCATTCCAACATGGCTGCCATTAAAAAATGGCATACTAACAAGACAACCATTCCAACATGGCTGCCATTAAAAAATGGCTGCCTACAACATAGTCTCAATTAATTTAATTTTAACAAAACGTGCATGACAGATAACAAATATTTTTTTTTAAAACATTGATATTTTATGGTTTTAAACGTGATATACATTGGCCTTAACTTATAGAACAATTGTTATTCACAAATAGTAGATATGACTTTAACCTACGTTCTTTTTCATCATTTCACACATTCGACTTATCATAGCCACATTCGCACAAACGTTACCAAAACACCTCATCTGGGAAAGATTAAAGTAAACGATAGATTCAAACAAACTTAAGTACATAAATTATTATGCAATCCAATCGTAGTCCAAATATATTAATTTGGTTATTATTGGATTCTTGGGATTTTGTATCATTTATATTTCAATGCCATTTGTGACCAAAGCATCCCAAATAATGATTAAGGAACCCAACATTGTATGGTCCCTTCACTTCTACATGACCCATCAGAAACATTTGCCTGCTATTGAGGCCCGTAACTCTTAACTTTGAGTAATATCATAAAATTTTCCATACAAAAACCTAGACTCACATATGAGAGGAGATCCAAAAGTCTGTGGAATGACGGGGAAAGGAGGGGGGATAGATTCTTTCTTGGTACACCGCTAATCAGTAATTTATTAGAGGTATATAAGTCAAATGTCAAGTCCCTAAACGTCATTTGTTGATGAATAATCGTCCCTTAAAGTAGAAGAAGAAGTGGACTGCGAACATGGAGCAAATTGAACTATGTGCTGTGATTAAATTCCTCACCAAGCAAGGCAAAACTATTCAAACCGTCATGAGTGAGATGGGAATTTTTTACGGAGATTATTGCCCTGGTAAAACAATGATTTACAAGTGACATGATCTATTTAAACAAGATTGAAACTCAATTGAAGACGAACCCCACCCAGGACGTCCAATTGAGGCCACCATGTCGGATATTGTCGAAAAAGTCGAAAAACTTGGATTGGAAGATGCTCGCATGAAAAAGAAACAACTTTTTATATTAGGTTGTATACCAGATACAATAATTTTGAGAATTCGACACGACCATCTTGGCATGACTACAGTCAGTGCAAGATGGGTCCTGAGAATACTTACGCTGTCGCAAAAGCAACGAGTCGAGGCTTCGAAGGAGTTTTTGAAGCTGAGTGCTAACAAACCTACGCCAATTTTGGAGAGAATTGTGACTGAAACTTGGGTCCATCACTTTGAGCCTGAGTCCAAGCAAGAGTCGATAAAATGGCACAAAAAGGGCACTCCGTTCCCTAAAAAGTTCAAGATCTCAGAATCAGCTAGATAATTAATGGCAACGATTTTTTGGGATTGTGAAGGGATTTTATTGATTGACTACAATGAAAAAGGTACTCACTGGAGAGTACTACATTACCATATTGGATAAATTGAAGGAAGCTATCAAGGAAAAGAGACGCAGAAAACTGGCTAGGGCTGTGTTGATTATGCAAGACAACGTGCCGGTTCACAAAAGCAAAGTTGCGATGGATGCCGTTCACAAACTCGTCTTCGAATCGCTGATTCACCCACCCTATAGCCCCGACCTAGTTCCCAGCGATTTTTACTTGTTCCTAAACCTAAAAAAAGAGCTCCTAGGTAGAAAATTTAAGGATGCCAGTGAGGTGAAAGAGGCAATATCAATTCACGTTTAGAGCAAAGACAAAAAATATTTTTTTAACAGTTTAGAAAAATTAATTTCAAGATATAATAAATGCCTCGAGTTTAAGGGAAATTATATTGAAAAAAAAAATAGTTTCATTATTTTATTTATCTTGTAACCCTTTTGTTCAGCGGACTTTTGGACCTCCCGACGTAGCGTAATTCCTTTCCTGAACATTGCTCGCATCTAGAAAGTCCCTTTATTTCATTTTACAGGTTCTAATTCTGACCGACCATAAGATGAGAAAAAAAGACCACACTGCTTAATTGATAAGAGCATTTTCGAGATGAATGATGATTCATATTTTGGACTGTACTGTACCACATTTTTACATCATTCAAATGAAAAATGAGCTACCAAAACGTAAACCTCCGTGATAAAATCCTTCAAAGTATTATGAGAATGTGGTCAATTAACTAAGCATTATGTTCCTCAAAATATATACATCCAAATTTATATCAATAAATGTATCAATTCAATGTTATAAACCACCTTCTCGAGATTGACCGATGTATTTTCCGACATATGCATTTTCCGACATATTGATTTCTACATTTTTTCATGCGCCAAACTCTCTGTTTTTCTTAATTGTCCTACAATATAACCAAACCACAGCATTTCTAAACTTTGGCGCATACACCCCTCATTTACTCCTTCCAAGTACCATTATTTTTCATGGTTACTTTTGGTACTTAACATTCTCTATATGACAACTTCACCTGCAACATATGATTTCTAAGTCATATCACGTCTAGCGACAACCCAAACTAAATATTTACATAGTACTCATAACAACCACGCACAAAATATATTTGTTACGCCAATCTGCATTAAGGATCAACGTGAATTAATTTTTTTTTAAATCGTCATCGTTTTAGAAGCAATCTACGCACCTACCTTCGTTTTAGTATCACAATATTGAGCAATGTCCCAAAATTTTTCTAAAACATGCTAGATTTACTTTATATATATAGATATATAAAAAACCGAAACACACATTTGTACATAACATCAAACCTAACGTAGTATCCAAACTCTACATTGGTAACTTCCATACTGGACTATCTCTGCTCTCCTTTCTCTTTGCTGTCGGATGTATATCTGAAGTAAATCTTTCGTTGGCAGCACTCCCATTAACTGCCTTATCAAACAGTCTGCCATCTTGGTTTCTCTCCGCCTTAATGGGATTATTCCTGTATTTTCTTGGCGAATTACGATTAAACCGGTTATATGCTTTCGGCGCTCTCCAATCTTTATCATTGTCAGCTGATACACCTTCTGGCTCATAATACACTCGACTCTTAACGAATAGCTGATTAACATCAGGATCGCACATCTCTGGATCAATCTCGCATTCGTAATTATCAGTGTCCAAAAGCTCAGGAATATTCTCCCGTATGAAGATGTAATCAGATGGGTAGTAGTTCTGGAGTATATCTTCATGTCGATAATCTTGCATTTGGACATAGGTGTGTGGGAGTAGGAGGGGGAATCTCGAGACCCAGTAAGTGACGAAACCTTCAGGGATTTTACCCAGACTTTCCTGAGTTGGCGCATCCAATTCTCGGTAATGATTTTTCTGGAAAAAAAAACATTTGGTTTACTTTCCACATTAAAAAAATATTACATTACAAATCTCAAAACTTTAACTAACAAAAACCTCACCTTATTTCGTATCGCCCTCAATAAGTCTGCTACACTCTGGCCCTTATATGTGCGTCGGCGCCTAAGATCAGCAGCTACACTAGAGTCTACGTGGACACGCCAGTCCCCACGGACAACACCCAGCGCACCCTGTTCCAAGCTGCACTGGTGTTGCTGCTCACGGAGTACTATCTCATTATGGTCACTCACGTCCTGTGAAGAGGAAAAGGATTTCAGTTTATACAAATTGCAAACAATGCAGATTTTCATTATAATATTAATACTCTACATATTTTCAGGTGAGCTGTTTAGCAAATCAAAAATCAAACAAACTTGTATCTTAATTGTATAAGGAAATTGTTTACCATAAGAGGAAAATTAATTAAATAAATTTTTTACCGTAAGAGGAACATTAATTAAATAAATTTTTTACCGTAGGAGGAAAATTAATTAAGGAAATTTTTTACCGTAAGAGTTAAATTAATTAAATAAATTTTTTACCGTAGGCGGAAAATTAATTAAGGAAATTTTTTACCGTAAGAGGAAAATTAATTAAATACATTTTTTACCGTAGGAGGAAAATTAATTTGGGAAATTTTTTACCGTAAGACGAAAATTAATTAAATAAATTTTTTACCGTAGGAGGAAAATTAATTAAGGAAATTTTTTACCGTAAGAGGAAAATTAATTAAATACATTTTTTACCGTAAGAGGAACATTAATTAAATAAATTTTTTACCGTAAAATTAATAAATTTACTATTATTTGCATAAATTTTTTATTAAAAATGTGCACAACACCACCAGATTCATGATTTGAATGAGTGTGCAGTCCATTTATACTCAACAAACGCCAAGACTTTAAATACTCACTAGAGTGTATACAGTGGACGCTTCATTATTATAATAAAAGTATTTGTTTTAAATTACAATACAGAAAAAAATGAAATAAACCTTGTGATAGTTTAAGATTGGATAAAATGTTTTTCTTTAAATTTTTCAATTCTTTAAGTTTAAGTATTTTGTCTAAATAAGATTTTCAAAAATATAAATTTAAAAAAGGCGACAAGCCAAGAAATATTTATTTTTTGACCCAATTAACACTTTGACCACTGGGTAAAAATCTATGTCCATCCCAAAGTACTTTTTGGCATAATTAAGTATTATTTATTATAATGAATAATCTAATCAAACCACTGGCACGCAGTGGCTTATGAGCGATTTCACGTAGCTTGCCCTGAACATCTGATATATATATCACATATTTATGAATATTTAAAAACATTTAATTCATGATATTCAAGTGAAGTCCACAATTTCTATGTTCACATATAATACTCACTAGATATTATATACTGTAACATATAATACTCTAATTGACCATAATATCTTCACACGTAAGCCAAGTACCAGAGAAACAGGATATTTATTTATTTCCTGTTTTAGCTTATGTTCTTATTGCTTTAAAACATATTCTTCCCATTGACAAAAACAACATGTTAATGCAAACAATTTTATAATCAATATATTTACCTGCAGAAAATTAAGTACCATCTGCTTGGACCAGAATATGGGATACTTTAGGATGGCCATGGAGGAGGGTCTCTCATAGGGCAGTGCAGATATCATAGCTCGTATCAATATCTTTGTCAGCACTATTTGCTCCTTTTCCAAGGTAATACTGTAAAGAAATAATTTTGTTAAAATAATATATTTACGAAGAAACTAAACATTAATGGCATAGTGACATAATGACATGTACAATAAAAAATGTCGAGATTTAATATGGAGACACTGTAAAAATTGATTGGGGTCTCAAGATTTAAAATTAAATCCCCTAAGTACATAGCATGGAGATTACCAGAACATTTTAAATGATTCAGCAATATTAAAAACGATTTCCCAGTTTCTGAAAAATAAACCGTCAAAAAGACATTTCCCAATTTTCACAAATTGAAGAAGTCTTTTCATGACATTTATTACGTATAAAACGGTGTCTACGTCTACGCTATTACCTCGACGAAGTGCTTTTCGAAGTTGATCGCAGTGTGAAGTATGTGACTACACATTCGTGTAACCTAGCGAGGAACTCAATCGCCGTGAGTCTCACGTACACTAACCTCACAAAGTCCTTTGACTCAGGCCCAAAAAAACTATAGCGACCGGAAGTCGCTCAAGGTGAGGTGAAATTGCACAAAGCGAATTGAAGTAGCTCTCTACACTATTCTCTTTGCCTAACTTCGATCAACTTAGTGGGTAGTGTAGTGTAGTATTCAAAAAATCTATAAGTAAAAGTAGAACTCTCACTAAAAGGGTTCCAGACACACTTATACTTCATTCCATCTCAAAAGAGAATGTTTGTAAACAAATGAAACTGACAGATCAGGTATTGTCAACCTTTTTCTTATGACTACAAGTGAGTAGTATAACACGGATTTAGTCAGTATTTGCGATACAAAATACAATTTTTTTTGTGATGAAATTAGTGAAACCTTAGTTATTATAAAAAAAATACTGCCAAACTGTTGTCAAAAATATAATTTGTATTTTTTCTGTATAAATAATGAAATATAAATAGTATTTTAAATCTTGTGAGTTCGCGTCACCAACATGCTGTAATAGCAGTATATCTATAGCTATAGTGTGACGCGTTGTGCAACATTAGTGCTGTGTATATCTATCTATACAAGTAAAGTTAAATAGACTACGAAGAAAATTATGAGCCGGGTTAAAACTATCCCAAATAAGTTCATTTCATATCGTTGTTACAATGTGATCTATCTTCGCAATAACAATGATACAAAAATAACTATAAACAGACAGTCTATCAGAACGAACTTCCAGAGATGACTATCCAGATCTGCAGAAACGTACCTATTCCAATGTAACGTTCTCTCATAAAATATCAGCAGATACCAACTAGAATTCCCTGATTCTATTTCGCGAATACTGCGTAATAAAATATGGGGGAATTATTAGTTTAACATGCATTTAAAAACTCTACCTCGTAGTTCGTGTGCAATATAATATAGAAATACAGGACACAATGTTAAAAAATTAATTTTTTTTCCCAAATATTAATAAACTTTTATTTCTCTACTCTACTCTATTATTTCTCTACTAACTCTACGATACCGTATGTATATATACAACTTATACAAATAATAAAATGAATTAATAGCTAAAATTGTGTGTTACAAAATGATCTATAGAACAGTTTTGAGGCAATTCTTCCATAAAATTGAAAACAAACGAATTTACTACTACTTTAGACTACTTTAGACTAGGAAAGTTCAACGTGTGTATACTCTACATTGTTTAAATTGTGTTTTAGTTTGATTATTATTTTAATTGTTTAATTGTAGGAACACTGTGTAGTACAACAATGAGTACTAAATATGTTAATATTTTTATATATAGAAAAACAAATAACAAAAGCAAAGCATTTATTTTCAAATATATCCAATATTCGTATCAATAGATGCGTTTAAAAATTTTTAATTTTTTTTTAATATTTGACCTCTGCCATAAATCATGCAACGAGTATTTCATAGTGGCTTAGGAGTTATCTTACCAGCGTGATTAAACAGACTTCTAGATGTTTGATAATATTTTTGTCAGGGATTTTAAAATTACAAATTTTATAAAATTTTATAAAGCACCTGTTATATCATACTTTTAAGTTTTCACTTCTGTCGTCAGTCCCCATGACTGCCTATGCTTTTTTTTTCAGATAGTTTATTTACCATATTTCGTTACCTGTCGTGTAACTTTATAAACGCACTTTAATTTTGATTGATTGAAAGTGACTACTCCTGCAGCAATAAAGCAAATAAAATACTATGTTATATTATACATACACAAGTTACATTTTAGTTTCATATAAATTTGAGATTATTAATGGTGAATCAGTTTACAAATCACAGTGATCTCCATACTTAAAATAAAATAATAAAAATCATCACCAAAACAGAGCTTGTTAAGCTCTATTTTGGTGATGATAGCTAAAACGATAAAATAACAATAAAAATAAATAAAATAAAAATCTAAAACAAAACCAAGTACAATTAACAAATAACAACAGTCCAAACTGTGTGTCTTCACTTCAGACACTGGTTGTCAATACACAAAGTACATATAATATGTAAAACAGAATGGTTGGGTGCAACTTTCTTCTCAAAAATATCATATCCATTTAATGGCTTAAATTTAACAACAAAACATAACAACAAAAATATACTCACTCTAATTGGTCTAGATTATATTCACCGCCGAGAATGTTCGCCTGCCTCCGAAGGACGTCCCCAAAAGGATGCTTTCCCTTCGACAACACGTAATAGAAAACACATCCTAGAGAAAAGATATCCACGGACGTTGTCTGAAAAAAAAATATACACTTTTTAATATAATGCTATTTAAAAAACTACAAGATCCTGAACATATAACACTATTGCTTCGGAATCTATATTTTTATTATCCACATTCATAAAATTTAAAAAGTGAAAGTATATTAAAATGAATCAAAATGCTCTAAAGAGTAAAAGAAAATTGTATATGGCCGACAAACTATTTAATCAATTACATTACTTTCAAATTTTTCTGATAGAACTTTGTCCCAATTACTACGGGATCTGGAACCCACTTGTACAATTTTGTAACACATATCAGTAAGTAGTATATGGTGTATATACTGAAATTAATAATGTTACGATTACCAACACTTGTACTGAAAATCCCAAACTTAAAATATATTTTATAGACACTGTTTTTATACTTATCAGTATTATACTGCTATACACCAAATGCCGAAATTTTTTCATTTAAACCGACGACTTTGACATAAAATGGGCTGTAGGACCCTCAGATGTCGATTTCGACTTGCTGAGGGTCCACATCAATGAGAAAAAATGACCCCATATCTTTTTCTCATTGATGTGGACCCCCAGCAAATGTGAGTTGACCCCATTTAGGGAAGTGACATTAAGGTGTTCCATAAATAATATAATACACCTAGCAAGGATTGTGTGTACCCCATAGAGGTATAATTAAATTATTATTTTTTTCATATTTCATAAAATTATTTAAGTGCTATATGAATGCGCCATGCATTCACACAAGTTTTCAGATCAGCAACAATGTACAGTATGTATACGGAATGACAGTTCAGACTTGTACAAACCAAAGCTTTGCACAGACTTATTCAAATTAATCCTTTGATCGCCAGCAAATTAAAAATTTAATTTTCACCACACACCACGCTGATTTTGTGGCAGAAAAGAGAATGCTGCACTGATAATTACGTAAATTAATTAAACGATATCTATAGATTAAGCGTTCACCATTAATACAACACGTAAGTATTAATCTTTAAACTGAGGAATAAGACAATTTACTTCCAAGAAAGATTGTTAGAATTTCAATAATATTGGAATATTAAGTATTGTAAGTGTTGAATTAAAATGTTTGTTTTTAAAATCGAATGAAATTTACAGTGTAATTATTTACATCTATAAAACCTTATCCACTCACGAACTATCTCACACTACACGGTATGTTGACTTCACCTTGAAATTGGGCAGACAAGAAAACGCTGTGCCGATGAGTGTATTAGTTAATCATTTGGCACCTGTTGTCTGTGCCTCCCCAAACACACAAATATTATGTTTAAATGAATAAATATTGTAATAAGATAATTTATTTCTAAGAACAGTTGTTCAAGAATATTAAAATATAACATGAATTGAACAGAATTTCAGCTACATGCACTGTAGCTGAAATTCGAATTCTAATGAAATGTACAATGAAGTGCCCATATCGAAAATTTGTGCTATAGTGAAACCAAGAAATGCCTCTACTAATACCGAGTATCTTTTAGTGAGTCTATTCCGCAAGAATATAATATTACAAGTTTAATGCGTTTAACAGAAGACACAAATACAAAATAATAGTTCCATTCATCATTATATTATATCGAAAGTTATAAAACACAATGGTTTTACGTATAAGCAAAGCGCAAATTATTCAAAATATTACGTATGGCAAAACGCAAAGTATTCACCTTGATGATACTCATCAAAGTGAATACTTTGCGCTTTGCCATTTCTTACGCAAAAAAAAATTTAATTCGGGATTAATATCTGTTAACAGTAATCGCCAAAATGAAAACGCAGGCACAAAGGTTCACAGGTAAAAAGTAATAATATAATATGAATAACTATAATATAAAACATAGACCCTATTGTCCGCTTTCAAAGTTATAGTTTTTTATATTGGCCAAGGTATAGTTATGCAGTAAAAGCAACACAAATTTTATTAGTTTTCTCAGTTTATTGCTTCCTGTTGCTATATAAATGGTCGGTTAATCATCTTTTGTGATATTGGCACTAGACCATAGACCAAAACTTTTAAGAAGCTTCACCGTTAATTTATCTATTTAAGGGTATTATTGCAATTCTCATAACACACGGGACTCACTTTTGCTGGTTTCTTTTATTCTAGTCTATGAAACATTTATTCCAAATTAATTATTATGCGACTAGAATAAAAATATTACCGTTCTCTCCCCATTAATCATTTCGGGCGCTATCCAACCGTCAGTACCGGTGACTCCCGAGCGCCTCGAGAAGCTGGTCCGCCCAATGTTCAACTTTTTGCAGAGACCAAAATCAGATATCATAGCACGCACATCACCCTTTGAATTGGGTAGTGACAGCAATACATTGTGCGGTTTTACATCGCGATGAACTGAAATTTAAAAAGATAACAAAAAAATTAAGAAAATTAGCACATAACTGCATTTGGTGCACAATCTTTTACAGTCAAACCAACCAGATAATGGAATCTATTCAATATAAATAAACAAAGTTCACCTTTCAATTATTAAATATAAATATATAAAATTCACCTCTCAGTTACTAAATATACATACACAAAATTAACCTTTCAGTTACAAAATATAAATACACAAAGTTCACCTATCAATTATTAAACATAAATATATAAAATTCACCTTTCAGTTACTAAATATATATATACACAAAATTAACCTTTCAGTTACAAAATGTAAATACACAAAGTTCACCTATCAGTTACTAAATATAAATACAAAAAATTCAGCAAAAAATTTAACAATTGGAAGTTCTTTGAGAAATAATACAAAATCAGAAATTGCCCATTATGTTCAAGAGGTTTTAATACAGCTTCTTTGCTATTTACTTCTCGCGCTGTGTATAAATTTAGGGATTTCTTACTATTGTCATTTACTAGCTCCAACTCTAACCATCTCAGGGTTACAGACTTTGCCCTTTTTAAAAATTAATTTTGTTTATGTGTCTGTCTTATACTAAAAAAATAACAAATTTCAAAAAACTCAAACCTCAATACAAACACAGTAATAATTATTAAAACACAATCCAAAAACAACGACATTGAAAAAACACTGATAAAAAAAAATAAATCCATCAACAGTTTGAAACCTTTATAACCAAATGACATTAAAAAAAGTTCTTCAAAAAACCAAATTTTTCTCAAAATTGTGTTATTTGATACATTTTACTTGTTTTTTCAAATCACTCAGTAGTTTAAGATAATTTTTTTCTTATAAGTAAACGTTCAGTATTTTTATGAAATGAACATGAAAACAGCTGCTGTAAAGCTACATTTAGACTACGACACCTTGGTGTGTACACTCAGTGTGTACAACAAGTGTCTGTATGCCACTGACTGTGCTTGCAATATTTATTGCGACACTTGGTTTAGTGTCGCGACACCGAAACTGCCTTGTATGTGAACGGCTAGACATTAGTGTCACAATTAGAATCGTAGTCTATACAGTTCCTAAGACACAATAAATGAAGCTTTTTACAAATCAATTAGAAAAGATATTTCTTTATCAGCAATAAAAAAATTCAAATACAGTTAATCAAGTACTAATGTCACTTGTATTGACAGTTAAGCTAAGTAAATGCAATACGAAAAATTCCACATGCTATTTAGTATTACAAATACAATGGACCGCTGTTAAATCTCTGCCAGGCATAAGGTGAATTCAGTTATAGTGAGAGTTATAACTTTGATAAGATGTGTTTATAGGGATACAGATCACAAAATTTATCAAAAATTATGGATCAAATGAGATATGAAAGAATTGCCGTGAGAATAAAAAGCACGAAGAAACCGAAGATGTGGAAGAAATTACCAATGACACAGGCTTACGACGACGATTAATAAATTAGACAATGATTAAAAAATCATTAACCATTTTAGTGCATTGGTTTTTTACTCATATATACTTAAAAATGCCAAAGAAATATTTTGTTTTTGTCTTGTCTCGAAAAAAAACTGTATCTCTTCCAAAAATTATGTAATTTTAATAATTTTTTCAGTGTTTTCTTAATAAAAACTTGTAAAAAGACAATAAAATACAAAGAAAATTATGGAAATATGAGATATGAAAGAATTGCCGTGAGAATAAAAAGCACGAAGAAACCGAAGATGTGGAAGAAATTACCAATGACACAGGCTTATGACGACGATTAATAAATTAGACAATGATTAAAAAATCATTAACCATTTTAGTGCATTGGTTTTTTACTCATATATACTTAAAAATGCCAAAGAAATATTTTGTTTTTGTCTTGTCTCGAAAAAAAACTGTATCTCTTCCAAAAATTATGTAATTTTAATAATTTTTTCAGTGTTTTCTTAATAAAAACTTGTAAAAAGACAATAAAATACAAAGAAAATTATGGAAATATATATTGTGAACAAAAATTATAACAAAAACTGAAATCAAGGTCACATTGTATTTTCGCAGTCCGGTACATCCTCTGTATCAGCAAAATAATTGTTATCGTCACTATTATCACTATCACTCAATTAGCATTTTGCCATATTGTGAGTGCACCACAATGTCACTGCCACTATCACTTTCTTCACAACTTGAAAAATGATCATTTTCACTTGAATTATTTTCGTATTCCGACATTATGGGTCAAAAATTTTCTTTTCCTGGATCCTTTTTATATTGTAATTACTAATAATATTATAATTTGAACTTTATGTAACCCGTAGAAAGATAAAAAAATTAGGGAGGCGTGAGAGCGACCTCCCGTACCGCGCGCTAAACAGCAACTGATTTTGCGAGCGCCATCACGCTCGTGGCAAATTTAGTTAGTAAGCGCATGAGCACGATGGCGCTCGTCGGCACTGAAATGGTTAATAATCATGGAAACTGTTAGAAATAAAAAAGGATAGAGTAGAAAACTTTAACCACCCCAAACCTGCAATATAATGATGATCTACTGTAATTCCTAATAGTATAAACATACAGTATTTATTTTCACTAAATAGCGCCACTTCAATACTTAATGCACCTATCTTTTTTAATCACACCATTTTTTTTATATTTAAAAATTATCATATGTTATTAACGTAGAATTGCTTCAATAATAAAACATAGACTTGCAATATTGTATGAATACCCTTCTTAGCGATGCGATGGTGAAATTGACTTTTCTAACTATCCTTTCATTTGCATAGTTTAGAAAAGAAGGTTATAAAAAAAAGGATAAAGGATACCACAATACGTATTCAATTCCATGGACAAGTTCAAGATTCAATTCGTAAATAAAAATTATTGCCATTCCAAAATCTAACATCCATAATTCGCCCAATATCTAAGATTATAAAAATACTATCATAGATTTTGAAATAAACTTATTTGAATAACTATTAATACGATATTACTTCATTTATGATTTAGATAAATTATTATTTGCTTCTTAGTAACAATATTAGTCTAATTTTAATTACGATTTCAAAATAAATTTTCACTGTTTATATATTATTTAATATGGCAACACTCACAAATGTCTATTTAAATCAATCAGAAAGTTTGAATGTTTTTGAAAACATAGTTTTTGTTTTACAATGACAGTGATGTGCTTATTGCATAGTGCGTATATCAATGGTTTTTGTTTATTTTTGTAATACATTCTCGAATGAGTGGAATTAATAAATACGTTATTTTTTAGTGTAGACGAATATTTCAATATGATTTTAGTGTATGCTGAATACGATTATAATTATTTCGTGTATGCTGAATGCAATGCATTCCTAAACAAAATAGACAGACTATTTTCAAATACAAATACGGATATCACGAAGTGAAATAATACTTAGTAAATGAATAAATTATAAAAGATAGTAAGTGAATAAATGTTACTTTATTAATTTACTAGTTACCGTTACATTACCGTTGTAATATTTAAGTGAAGTATGCTAAGTTAATTAAGAACAAAACCTACGCTTTTGTTTTTTAGTTTTATCAACAGATAAATAACAATTCACCTTGACACTAATAATAAGTAACAAAACGTTAGATGTTACCAAACTGACAATTGGCGCTATTTACACAGGTGCTAATTTACACATAATCATGTTTTGCATACAAAATTTAACTTTAATTATGTTAAAAACTAGGTGGCTGATTTAAAAAAAAAAGAATATTTTGCTAGATTACCATGATTAATTGCACAAGTGATTGACGTGGCGCTTTTTAGTAAAGATACATACGGTATATAAATTCTACTACTACTACATACTATTTACTCATTTTGTTAATAATAACTCTTGCCTTCATGAGCACAGCCATGAAAAGGACTACATTTGGTTCTATCCTTGCTCGTAGCTGTGGCAAATTAACATAGAAGTATAGATCAGAAGTCAATAAACTTGAAGTCAGTTTTATATTGAAACCCCAAGATTATTTATTTTATACTATATAAACTGACCTATATCCATAGAATGGAGATGGGCCAGACCTAATGTGGCCTGTTGCAGTATTTCTATAGAACTTATGTTACAAGTAAAGTCCAGCTTCTTCTCCACATAATCCTGAAGTGTTGCCGCGCACAACTCCAGAGCAATGTACCTGTAGGAGATAAAATAAAACTTTAATTGAGCTCTATTCGAAGTCATTTTGTGCATGTTACTTTATCGTTTCTGAGATTTTTTCAGTTATTTAATTTTCATAAACATAATACCTAATAGAATGTCGCCACATTCATGGTATGAAAACTTATATTAAAGTTTCCTAATTCATAACAAAGCTAAGAGTGAGAAAAATTTTAAAAAACTAGAGAACGGCCCTTGTTAAAAAATATTATAATTATATAGAATATAATATTTTTTAAAATGGGTTATTCTACACACAGTAAGCATTTTTAGAAAAATAGATTAATATACGCCAACTTCTCCATTTCAACAGCCAAAAATACTTCTTTTCATATTTAGCATTGTGTAATAACTAATATTATATTTTTTGCATAGTAACGTTTGGTTCAGTAACTTTTAGTCATAAAAAATTTATGAAATTTTCTCAAAATAATTTCATAATTTTTTTACACAATCGCTTCATCCGCTAATGTCTCCAATTATTTGTCTCTGGCTCAATAAAATAAAAAAATAACAACCTTTCTCTAATAGAACTCATAATATTAATTATATTTATGGAGGTATTATTAAATTGGTACTGCAATCAGGCTTCAGTGGGTTCCTGAGTACAAAATAAGATGAATATAATCAATAACTTTGTCTTGTATCTTATCCCATTCTTGAGATAAACTACTTCAGTATTAGCTAAAGGGTTAAATGTTATACACTGCCCACACATCGGGCATCACGCCGCTTTATCAAAATGATACGGTGAGATGTAGCAATTTACAAATATATCCCTTATTAGGATATAAATATTAAGTTATATCAGCATTATTTCACAGAAACTAATATCAATTATATTCATAATTCAGGGCTT
Source organism: Druceiella hillmani (assembly GCA_039881145.1). Taxonomy (NCBI): domain Eukaryota; kingdom Metazoa; phylum Arthropoda; class Insecta; order Lepidoptera; family Hepialidae; genus Druceiella; species Druceiella hillmani. The sequence goes on along the minus strand of JAYKKI010000125.1, from coordinate 4,355,447 downwards.
TTTTATTTTTTTTTTTATAGGGGTACCTTTTCTAATAGTAAACATTTTAAATCTAAGTAATTATGGTTAAGAAAATATTGCACATGATAAATATTTTCTGATTGAAAAATTAATTCATCATAATTAGTACTCAAATTAAACAATTTCATAATTCTCTTCTCTACCAGAATAAACCATTATGAATCAGGATTCCTGAATGTAACATTCTATCTCTTTCTGTTAAGAAACCTTCATACTTGCACGGCCAGTACAGTAAAATCAATGATGTGACTTCTGCACTGAAGCCGCTACACGTGTGTTCTTATCAAATAATAAAACTTGCATGGCCTCTGGCATCATAGGTTTGGTAATGAACACGTTGAAAATTATATTATCGTACTTTTGAAAGCACAAAACACATCTTCATATATTTATAATCAAATGTTTAAACTATTTTTGTGGCACATCGTAATTAATCAACAGTCACGCAAATGTTCATAGGTTTGGGAATGAACACATTGAAAATTATATTATCGTACATTTGAAAGCGCAAAGCACACCTTCATATATTTATAACCAAACGTTTAAACTATTTTTGTGCCTCATTGTAATTAATCAAAAGTCACGCAAATGTGTATTACTTGTACAGTGTCGTAGACACTAGTACCTATTCCTACCCCATGTCTCTTTAGTTGTTCAGTTGCGACCAATGCTTCACTGTGTATCAAATAAACAAGATAAGACTTGTGACATGTTACATTGTACAAAATTTATAAACATGTTTTTTCATAGAACCTCCAATACTTTTTGTTGTCTGTCTGTCCTTCCTCCTGATGGCATTAAAGCTGGAGTCAGTATACAGAAATTGTATATCAGTTTTAAAACATAGGAATAGTTACAAGTTAAGGTGTTAGGTCAGGTGTTCCGAAGCTGCCAAAAACCAAGATTACAAAAAAAATATTTTCAATAGCCATTTGTGTACTGCGAAGTGAACTCACCTAAACTGTTTATCCTGCTCCATACAGAAATAGCGCACAACATTGGGATGTGCGTCCGACTCACGTAGCAGCGCCACCTCGCGGTCTGCAAACGTGAAACATTCTGGCAGCAGCCTTTTAACAGCGACACTCCTTTTGTCAAACATGCCCCTGTAAGCAGTTCATTGTTGGAATAGAAATCACATGACCTTTCTAAAAAATTTCATATTTAGGGGAGTACCCTATTATTTTCATCATAGAATAGGATTGTTCTAACAATATAATCAACTAAATTCAAATAAATTATTATTCTCTCATTGTCTGCATTAAAATTTGATTCTGTGATATGTTACCGCCCTTGAATTAGTTATTCAATGAATTTATTTTAGTAGTCATTATTTAAATATTCCAGTACAAAAAGAAATTAATAATAATTAAATTTAATAAAAAAATAATTTACGAATCATATACTGTCTCCTATATGTTAATATTTTACACACTACACAAGTGTAATCTCTTAGAAATAATATTTGTTAACATCATATTCATTTTTATAAGTTAGTAGTTAAGTTTAATAAACACACACAAACAATCTAAAAAAAAATTAATTCATTACCAAAACTTTTGTATTTCGTTCGAAGTATGCTGATAGACATATGATATAGATAAGAGGTGCGCCTACCCAGAGTAGCGTAGAGATCATATGGGGGACCCAGTATAATCTGACATTCCAAAAAAGAAACCGTTTGAAGTCTTAAATCTACTCAATAATTAATTCGGTCACATACAGGCGCAATTTTTTTATTTAATGATACTTATTTTTTGGAATGAACGCCAAAATTTTTAATTTATTTGATTATGCTTGTAATTAAGAAATAAATGTTCAGAAAATGACGTGTTTTTTATTGTACAATGACGTAAAATTAGAGGGGGGGCATGAATATATTTTCTATAATCTGGGGAGGCACAATGCACAAAAGGTTGGGAATCACTGGTGCAGATGGTATATGGATGGTCTTTGCAAGTTTGGTTAAACTTGGTAAGATCTGATTATTAAAACTATTCAGAAATACATATGAACATAGATGACAAAAAATATAATTTCTGTGTCCCGCCTGATATCGGGCACTGGCTGCCACCATATTATTCTTGCTTATTGCTACCATAGTTTTCTGAGAAACAAGACACCATATAAGAGTGCTGAGAATGTAAAGCCTGGCTACCACCATACTATTTTTGCTTATTGCTACCATAGTTTTCTGAGAAACAAGACACCATACAAGAGTGCCGAGAATGTAAAGCCTGGCTACCACCATACTTTTTTTGCTTATTGCTACCATAGTTTTCTGAGAAACAAGACACCATACAAGAGTGCCGAGAATGTAAAGCCTGGCGGCTACCACCATATTATTCTTGCTTATTGCTACCATAGTTTGCTGAGAAATAAGACACAATATAAGAGTGCCGAGAATGTAAAGCCTGGCGGCTACCACCATAGAATTCTTGCTTATTGCTACCATAGTTTTCTGAGAAACAAGACACCATATAAGAGTGCCGAGAATGTAAAGCCTGGCTACCACCATACTATTCTTGCTTATTGTTACCATAGTTTTCTGATAAATAAGACACCATATAAGAGTGCCGAGAATGTAAAGCCAGGCGGCTACCACCATACTATTCTTGCTTATTGCTACCATAGTTTTCTGAGAAATAAGACACCATATAAGAGATACATATAAGACACCATATACTCAAAATGTTTTTCATATTGAAGAATGCAGTTCTGACTTTTTCAATCTGGGTTATAAATTCCTTGCTAATTATACCAGTTATCGTTTAATTTACAAGAAAGGTAGGTTATGTCGTCAGTTCTCCCAAGTTCTCCCTGGCTCTATTAATATTTCTATCTAATGATGTTTAGCTTTAATCCATATTTATCCAAGCTTCAGTTACTATTAATTAGTTGTTCAAGCTTTTCATAACTGCTGGCCATCAATACCATGTCATCCACATATCATAAATTATTAATTTGGAATCCACTGAATTTTATCCTACAATTTCAAACTTCTAGTACTTGCTTTGAAATATAAAATGCATCTCTATCACATTCCTTGTTGGAGACAGGGCTGCATTTTATATAGCTAGAAAGAGAGTAAAGAGGCCAACAAAGGATACAAACTTGTAAACAAAGGTCCCCTCGCAGCCCTTGCCTAGGATTTGATCGCAATGGAAAGTGATTTTGCCAACTTTCACTTCACCGTCTCCTAGATCTTCGAAATTCGCTGTGACTGCCGAATTTCTACTACCTGTTGAGGTGTTGGACGTCTTTGATCCGCCTTGCGAGAGTTGTTGGAATTCTCGGGCCTGGATGATAAAAATATGTTATAAAACTATTTGATTAAATGATACGGATCAGAAGCATAATATAATGAATATATGGTCAGAATGAATATCTGCCCCAAATTTTAAATTCTCACTGGGACAATATCAGTAATATAATGAGTTGATGATGGAGTATGTCCCATCATTTCTTTCAACATATTTTTCTGAGAAACTTAAAATTTTACTTTATTTTAAAATGTCGACCTACACAATCGATTCCCACGCACCTTCCACTTTTCTTTTTTGCCACTATTACATGTTGTGTCTTATTTCTTGAATCCAATGTTTTAAGTCAAAATTGCATATCGAGTAATTACTTATACAAAACGTTAATATAAAAAAAATTCATTTCGTGTTGGATAGACATTAACAAAACACTTAAATGTTCAATTTAAATTATCAATTAGACTAATAACAAAATCTTGTATTTTTTATGAAGTCAGATTTTCCACTGTATCCTCCATACACAGATGTAGCATACTAATCCATGAAACTTGCAATTTTTCCCATACAAACTGCATTTTTTGCCATAAACTGCTTATTAAATTTTTTTCAACTTAATTGTCATTCTTAGTGACATTAAAGAAACACTTAGTAAAGAAATACAAACAAGAACTTGCGTAAAAAAATTTGAAAAAGTGAGAATGATTGCATAGAGAGAGGCTATAAATTTGATGTTCGACAATCCTTTCTTCATAGGAAAATCACTTCAAATTAATTTTTTCTATTAAGATCATCACAAACAGAATATTTCTATTAAGTACATTATTACTTATGAATATTCTTTCATTCATAGAAAAAGAAATCATCACCAAGGCCAGCATATTTTATTCTAAATACAACTGGCGGCTAACCGCAAACGAAACCGCACGGCGAAAATGGCCATTCCCAATAACAAAACAAATAAAATAAACGCAGACAGAAAACAATAACTAATGCATTGTATTAAATTCACTGTCAAATATAATAGATATATTTTTAAAATAGAAAACAAGCTACCTGTTTTCAACTGATTTACACTGAATGACAGATAATAATCAGTGAATGACAGCACAGTTGTCATTTTATGTTTCGCTCTAAATAATCACAGGATTGTGTCATTCTGAATATAGCCATAAGCTACCCGGAGCCAGCTTGCCCTGGCACTAACTTCGACTACTTGGAATGACATAATCAAGCAGCCAATTTGTACCTCAAGGGCAAGCTAGCTTTATTAACGAAGTTTGTACATTTCATCGCACGGACTGGTAGCGTTCGGTTTATGCGTTCCGACTACAGATCATATATTATAGAGCACAGAAAATGTGAACTTCGCTTGAATACCATATATTAAATATATTTAAACATTCCTAAATATGTGATATATCTGTCAGATGTTCAAGCCAAGCTAGGTAAAATTGATTATAATTATATTAAAGCATTGCGCACCACTGCATAAAATTTTAAAAGAACAAAAAAAGACAACAACTTTGACAATACAGAACAAATGTCAATGTTAACAATTTCTTTTTAATTAACTTAGGCAATGGCTACACATTAAAAAGCTATCAATATTGTTTATTTTTTGTAATTATTTTTATTTGTTTTTAACAATCCTCGATATATTAAACATATAATACAGATGCGTTTATGAAGATAGTTTTTTTTATTTTGTTTGATGGTTAAAAATTGCATTCTATTTTTTGCTTTTCCTGAATGTCAATTGCTGAATTGTTTGGTTTTTATATTCTCAAAAAATACAAGCAGTTTTAAAAAATAAATAGTTTCAAATGGTTCAAATTTCTGTTATGTCAGACTTATTTTGGCCGGTATCCTTTGATTTGAGTATCCTAGTTTATGACACTGATACTGGCAATTCCTATTTGCAGCCATAGAATATAAAAAATATAGCCTATACACAATACAAAAAAAGTTAAGCTCACCTGATATTGCAAATACCAAAACATTGTAACGACTAATCCCAACAGAACTATAAGTGCCACCTTCAATCCTTTATTTTCTTGCTGATTCACCCACGTGTAAACATATCGGTATACATCGTGCAACTTCAGCAGCATCTTCGACACTTCCTCATAATCTGTCTGAATACCGACTGACACCACCCGACCCTTATCTTCTTTAATCTTTGTTTCATTATCATCATCTGCTGACTTGTCCGAACTCATAGAGTGCGTTTTGCCATTAATTAATTTTATTTCTGTGTTCTTATAATCCGGATTCAAATAACTCGCGTCATGTACGTTCACTAGGTTATTTTTGTTTATCGTCGGGAGCCAATTAGTGTTTAGCTCGGGAACTTTATAATGTCCGAGCAAAAGATATGCATTTGTGTACTGGTCCATTCTCAAATCTTTAAGTTTGAAATGTAAGTTTATATTATGAGCATGATCGGCAAGGTTGGGAAGGGAATCCCCACTAACTTTCCCTTCATTGTTCGGACCCTCCAGTAGCAGTGGCTGGTTGTGTTCTGTTGATATCGTAATCGTGTTTTTGTCAACAAGAGAAGACAAGGCGTAGAGGCCATGATTGTGTTCGCCGATGTATAATGTTGGACTGAAATTAAATAATATGAATCATTTAATTTACGACTCTTTTGTATAATGATTTAATTATTACCTAGTCTTTCTCTCTAGGTTATAGATATAATTATATATGCTAAAATATCATAAGGATTAAAATTCCTATGGTAAACTTCTTTTGTGTGCAACATTAAGGTTACATCTACATCCGTGCAACCAAAGCGACATGGGAGCACTTGCGAGAGTTGCATCGCTTAACAAAATTGTCAATCGGTAAAACTGTTTCTGACTAAAGTGTAAGGATTTTCTTCACCCCTTCTGCTTTAGTCAGGTTTTTTCCTAGTAAGAAAGATAGGTTGTTCACTAACTAAACAGAATATTACTGCAAACTGGTTTCTCTAGTGAACTCATTTTCGTTAATATATTATAAACAATCGCGCTAACCAAAATTCACTCCTATACATTTGTATTGTTATACAATTACAAATTTTTGTTGTCGCACTGTAGCAAGCAAGATATGTTCTCACAAAAACCAGTACGAACATGGCATGCACTATTTATACAAACTATTTCGAGCCACTGTGAAATAACTGGAAACCAAAGCTTGATATATTTCTGGTATAAAAGGTAGCCAGCATTACAGAGTATCATGCAACTAAGGGTTTCAAGATATGGATCTCTAAAAATCTTTCATTTTGGCACTCACTGATTGACCATTAAAACTAATCACCGCTTTCAATATACTTAGGACTTTGAAATGTAGAACATAGGTAGTCTTATGTATGCACGTAACAAGAAAAATAAAAATAAATGGTAAAGCTTTTTGGAAGATCTTTAAATCGGAAATAAAATTTCATTGGCGGTTATTTTACAAGAGTTTATATGGAGGTTTACTGCACTGATAACTTTGTACCTAAGGTAAAAAATTTACTAAATTCAAACCTCAGTATTAAATTGAATATATATTTTAATTCTTCCTTATAAACTCTTTTTAAACCAACAGTGGGTCTCGCCTCGCTGACCATTTGAAATCCACTAACCAACAATAATGAGAATCGAAAAATGAAACCACAGTTTCAAATGTGATTATCAAACCCTTGCGTGCGAAGACTGTGCATAAACGACGTTTCATCCCTGATGACAGCGACGCACGAATTTATAAAACTTGTAAGGCTATCCCACCGCAGGGCATTATTTGCCTCCTACACTCGGCCCACATGGCGTGATCGGCACTCAAGCTGTTAATGAACACATTCTAAAACCATTGAAAAGGAATAAATGAAAAACTTGAACAAGTGTACAGAATATTTTGGTGATGAATATAATGAGCCAATATTGGTTTCTTCTCTTTACTTTCCACTATCAACTTCCTTCCACTATCGATCTGCCATTCATTTTATTAACGACAACAACTCAGCACTCATCTACAAATGGATTAGGATATTTAATAAAATCTACAGAGAAGAAATGACCATTTTGAAATTACTGTCTACCTTTCTGTCTGTTTGTTTCTACGCACATCACACCACAGCAACTAGATCGATTTTTATGGAGTTTTCAATACTATACAGCTTAGAATACTGGAAGTAAAATATGTATCATCTACATTAAAATATAAAAAAAGTATCTTAATTTCATTGTTTCAAATTACTATATTTCTTTTAGTATTTATTTCATTTTATTTTTTTTAATAGCAGACTGAAGAAATATAAAAATAATTTTAAAAAATATTAATCTGTTGGTGTTGCTTATCACTTCCATTTGGCTCCAATAGATGGCACAAGACTTAACACACTTCAGAAATGTGGATTAAGTGGATTGAACAAATTAGTTGAGATGAAAGAAGACGCAAGAAAAAAACCGAGTTAGAACTAGAGACGAGTAGTGAAAAACGTTATGAAGAATGTTAAGAAAATATTTTCAAATTTGTATTTTTTTCCGTTAGTAATAAATATCCCTCACAATAATTCCATATTTGAATTCTTCAACCCTTTCCCATGTCTCAAAGTAGTGACGTCCTCCATTATATGGTCCATAGTGTCATCACCGACAGAATTAAAAGGGACAGAGATTAGTCCATCTCTGTCCAATAAATAGGCTGCTACAACAGGTGTCTCCAGATCTAGAGACCAAACGAGGTCTCCAGTATTGCGATCGAACGACATCACACGTCCGTTGGATGTTGAAGCGAAGTGTATGGTACCTGCAACATGTAAATATCTTTATATTAATAATTGATGAAGATCTTAATAGCAATTTTATTGCCAGGTTTTGAAAGTAGCAATTGAGACAGTATAAATGAGACTCCTAGTAGGACAAGTCTGCTTTAATATAATTGTGAATAATGTTGTCCTTTTAATTTTTTTTTGATAAATATCAATTGATGGCAGCGTTTTTTGCAACCCGTGTTACATATTGTTATACACTTATTAATAATCCATGTACATAAAATGCTAGTCATGAACTTTCAAATATTTTTTTAATTAATACCATAATTACGGAACCTACACACACATATTCACACAAAATTAGTTGTTTGTGATAGATCTTTTACTAGAAAAACAAAGGAAGAATGAATATCGTGAAATGCACATCTTAAAATAGATTGAAAATGATACAGGTTAGGAACAAACGAAAAAACGAGAAAATACAATTAAGAGTGTTTCTTAATATTTAAATAAGCTTTTCTTACGATATTGTGACCATGTACTACACATTTTATTGTCCGTACAAATTATAATTTAATATTGCATAATTTTTCAGAACACATTAGGCATGTACAGGTACTGCTGAGTCCGTGGAGTGCATGCAAGTTGTGTGTAATACATGTGCGATCTTTAAGTCTGTAATGTTTGAATAAACTATGTCAACTTAATCCCTAGAACGCACGTGTTTCTTATAAGCAACGCTTGTGCTCGTGCCATTCAAACGTATATATTTCCGTTAAAATAAGACAAAAATTTAAACAATTATATATAATAAAAATGAGTTTTATATATAAGAAATATGTTATTTTGTTTTGTTAATTTTGTTTTGTTATTTGCAATTATATATAATAAATATGTTATTTTTGTGCTATGAGTTTTTTTCTGCACTGGATGTCTAGTTTTTAGTGAGGTACAAACTTAACGATAACATAAATCTTTATTAGGTTATGCAATTTTTTTAATTATATTTACATTTTAATCATTGTTTATACTTTTTAGGGCAATAACAAAAATTGCATTATTAATAAAGACTTTTCCTCTATAAGCTTTTTCTTATGAAAACAGGGATTTTTCTCATCTTGTTCATTATCTTTTACACTCATAATTACATACATAAAGTACAAATACTTGGACTATGTAATAGCTATATTTCTTATCTATATAACAAATTTCATTAATTTAAATGTCAGTCATTACTTTTTCACTACCATATTTTTAAATTATTATTGTTATTTTTATTTTTTGACATATAAATGAGTTTTATATTGCTATCTATAAGCTTCCATTACATGCTTTTCAGTAACATAGCTATATTTAATATCTAAATATGTAAAAAATTTCATTAATTTGAATTTCAGTCATTACTATCATCTTCTTAAATTATTATTGTTATTTTTATTTTTTGACATATAAATGAGTTTTATATTGCTATCTATAAGCTTCCATTACATGCTTTTCAGTAACATAGCTATATTTAATATCTAAATATGTAAAAAATTTCATTAATTTGAATTTCAGTCATTACTATCATCTTCTTAAATTATTATTGTTATTTTTATTTTTTGACATATAAATGAGTTTTATATTGCTATCTATAAGCTTCCATTAAATGCTTTTCAGTAACATAGCTATATTTAATATCTAAATATGTAAAAAATTTCATTAATTTGAATTTCAGTCATTACTATCATCTTCTTAAATTATTATTGTTATTTTTATTTTTTGACATATAAATGAGTTTTATATTGCTATCTATAAGCTTCCATTACATGCTTTTCAGTAACATAGCTATATTTAATATCTAAATATGTAAAAAATTTCATTAATTTGAATTTCAGTCATTACTATCATCTTCTTAAATTATTATTGTTATTTTTATTTTTTGACATATAAATGAGTTTTATATTGCTATCTATAAGCTTCCATTAAATGCTTTTCAGTAACATAGCTATATTTAATATCTAAATATGTAAAAAATTTCATTAATTTGAATTTCAGTCATTACTATCATCTTCTTAAATTATTATTGTTATTTTTATTTTTTGACATATAAATGACTTTTATATTGCATATCTATCAGCTTTCATTACATGTTATTTAGTAACACGTCAAGATTGAATAATATTTTTGGTAACATTAAAATAAAGAAATAATATAACTTTTTTTCTGAAATTATTTTGGGTCATCAATTTCTATAATTAATAAAATTTCGGCTTTCTTAATTAAATAGTTTAGATTTTAAATGGCTGTAACAATCAGACAGATAGACACAGACACAGAGAGACTCACTAACCTTTGGATATGTAACACTAATAAAAGCATATAGTTAGGTCATATTAAAAATTTTTTGTAAAATGATTATGTTAAAAGTTTTGAAATACAACTATAAGTCAGTGAAAAATGGAAAAGAATTTGTTAGAACTTTTCATTATAGCACGTCACCACTTCTATTTACTCGGTGATAGCATAATCCCATGGTCAGTCCACCTTAGAAACCTTAAAGACACATGAGTACACAATAAAATCTGTAGGTCAGTGGTAGATCACTGCTATTGTACTCTGGTGGCTAGTAAGATAATAATATAAATATGCAGTATGACCTAATTCCGTCTTAAGTAAACGTAACTATTTTACAACATGCGTGTTGCCACATAAGCAAATAAAAAATTTCGCTGCGAGTTTTAAAATCAGTAAGCGCCATCTATTGATTGTTAATGATTTGTTTAAAATACGTGGCGAATCAATATTTAAGATCCGAATATCTAACCTTCACAATTCATGATGTTAATCAGAGCTAATAATAAAAACAGCTCTCCAAACAGTAATTGAGCGATATAATAATGTGAGAATTAACACTAACCGACATATTGAGAAACAGCTGTTTAAATAAACTTTATGCAGTGTTCTTACTTAGCCTTTAGATTTCTCACCTGCGATTGTCTCAAGAAAGAAACACACCAGGCGTCTTTGCCGCTACATTGGGTGAAAAGGTGAAAATTGTTAATTTACATTCCACACTTAATCTGCGAGTTTACCTGTAGATGAACCCTAAATACCTCCGAACAACCCCTTTTATTTGTCCCTATTACAAATTTACAGAAGCTCCGCACCCCTTTAACACATTACTGATTACATTAATTATTATATTTTAATTTCGATGTCAATTAATGTGGTATGGTACAAAAGTGAACAACTGTCCCTATAGGACTTCCAGTTTGACAGGGTCCAGAATGCAAACAAGATCACATATATAAAATACAACGCTTCAAAAAAAATCTGTCAACCATGATTTATCCATTTGTCTGCCTTTTGTATCGTCCAAAAAAGAAAAAAAGTAATTCCAATTATGAATTGTCCGTAAGAAATGAGTACTAGAGAAGTAAAGGGGCATTATATCATATATTCCTCCCATACTTCACGTGCTTCTATCACTAACACACAACTCTTAAAACTAATACAAGGTCATTAAATTACTTATAGCAGGAATTTTTTTTATTTTAATAAAATAAAATATGAAATGAAATTAATTTATAATATTTCTTTTTAAAGGAACCTTTATTACAGAGAAAATTTAATAAAAACATTTTCTATTTTGAAGATAATTATATTTTCTCAATCATAATTACATTTAAATGTTTTATTATCATAAAACAAACCATCACGAATAAAAAACTTAAGTATGGAATACCAGTTTAATGAATATTTTTTTCTGTGAAAAAATAATCATTTCATAATGTTGAATATATTTGGCGTTAATTTTTTAGAAATTCATTCTTCACAATTAAATGAAACTACGTGATGTAGTATTATTTCTACTTTCTTTAAGTTCTTTACCATGACCTAGGTTTCGTTGTATTACAACCCACCTGAAGGTGTTGTAATACAACGAAACCTAGGTTGTATTCTAGTGATATCACTTGGATATACAAATCCTAATAAGGAGTTCGTTTGTAAATCGCTGCATAATCACAATGCCCAGTTTGCATGTACAGCACCACATTTGACCTTTCAATTATGTTGAATGAAATATCCTATATATTTCATCTAATTTTATACTAAGCATCTTGGTCCAAAATTTCGCAACACCTGTACCCTTACATACAAATTCAAACCATCTCAATTTTCTGAACCACCTTTTACAACTTCAACCTGTTTTACATTCTCATTTTTGCCTATGTCTGAAAGTACACATATGTGAAACATGATTCATTATTAAGATTATACACCGAGAACACCATTCCTAACCAAGTTATAAACTTATAGTACTCCTTTTTAAGATCTATTATATCTATGGTCTTAACCTCACCAAAATAAAGTGCTGGGCTCGTGACTGACTAAGGATAAAAGGCCGGCTTTCAAGTAAAAGTCACGTTTCACTCGTTCTGAAATATTTATGATTGTAAATGAAATGAAAATATTTAGTACGGGATTAAACTATTAACTGTGATTTTGGTATTTTATCGACATTGTTATTTCCATAAACATTGTCACCTTTAATACCAACAACCATTTTTTTTATTTTACTCTGCTGATGCTGCTAGTCATTATATTTTCCATTCCAATAAATTTTGCCAGGAGAGCTTTTTAATCAAGTGAGCACATATAAAAAGATGAATGACATGAGTTTATTAAATCAAAGTAAGCACATATGAAAGATGAATAACACATGAGTTTATTAAGTCAAAGTAAGCACATATAAAAGATGGATGACATATGAGTTTATTAACCGTTTGAGTGCCGACGAGCGCCATCGCGCTCATGTGCGTACTAACTAAATTTGAATGAATTCACGAGCGCGATGGCGCTCGCGTTCAATTGCTGTTTAGCGCGTGGTAGGGGAGGTTGCTCGCACGTATCACTAATTGTTTATCTTTCTACGTGTTATATAAAGTTCAAATTATAATATTATTAGTAATTACAATATAAAACGGATCCAGGAAAAGACAATTTTTAACCCAGAATGTCTGAATACGAAAATAATTCGAGTGAAAATGATCGTTTTTCAAGTTGTGAGGAAAGTTATGGTAGGAGTGACATTGTGGTGCGCTCACAATTTGGCGTAATGCAAATTTTGAGTGACAGTGATAATAATGACGATAACAATTATTTTGCTGATACGGAGGATGTACCGGACTGCGCAAATACGATGTGAACTTGATTTCAGTTTTTGTTATAATTTTTGTTCACAATATATATGTCTATAATTTTCTTTGTATTTGATTATCCTTGTACAAGTTTTTATTAAGAAAACACCAAAAAATTATTAAAATTCGATAATTTTTGGAAGAAGTTTTTTTTCGAGACAAGGGTAAATGACATTAAAAACAAAAGATTTCTTTGGCATTTTTAAGTATTTAAGAGTAAAAAACCATGGCACAAAAACGGTTAAATCAAAGTAAACACATATAAAAGATGGATGACACAAGTTTATTAAATCAAAGTAAACACATATGAAAAGATGGATGACATGAGTTTATTAAATCAAAGTAAGCACATATAAAAATATGGATGACATGTGAGTTTATCACATCAAAGAAAACATGTATGAAAAGATGGATAACATAATGGAGTTTATCAAGTCAAAGTAAGCACATATAAAAGATGGATGACATATGAGTTTATTAAATCAAAGTAAGCACATATAAAAGATGGATGACATATGAGTTTATTAAATTAAAGTAAGCACATATAAAAGATGGATGACATATGAGTTTATTAAATCAAAGTAAGCACATATAAAAGATGGATGACATATGAGTTTATTAAATTAAAGTAAGCACATATAAAAGATGGATGACATACGAGTTTATTAAATCAAAGTAAGCACATATAAAAGATGAATGACACATGAGTTTATTAAATCAAAGTAAGCACATATAAAAGATGGATGACATATGAGTTTATTAAATCAAAGTAAGCACATATAAAAATATGGATGACATGTGAGTTTATCACATCAAAGAAAACATGTATGAAAAGATGGATAACATAATGGAGTTTATCAAGTCAAAGTAAGCACATATAAAAGATGGATGACATATGAGTTTATTAAATCAAAGTAAGCACATATAAAAGATGAATGACACATGAGTTTATTAAATCAAAGTAAGCACATATAAAAGATGGATGACATATGAGTTTATTAAATTAAAGTAAGCACATATAAAAGATGGATGACATATGAGTTTATTAAATCAAAGTAAGCACATATAAAAGATGAATGACACATGAGTTTATTAAATCAAAGTAAGCACATATAAAAGATGGATGACATATGAGTTTATTAAATCAAAGTAAGCACATATAAAAGATGAATGACACATGAGTTTATTAAATCAAAGTAAGCACATATAAAAGATGGATGACATATGAGTTTATTAAATCAAAGTAAGCACATATAAAAGATGGATGACATATGAGTTTATTAAATCAAAGTAAGCACATATAAAAGATGGATGACATATGAGTTTATTAAATCAAAGTAAGCACATATAAAAGATGAATGACACATGAGTTTATTAAATCAAAGTAAGCACATATAAAAGATGGATGACATATGAGTTTATTAAATTAAAGTAAGCACATATAAAAGATGGATGACATATGAGTTTATTAAATCAAAGTAAGCACATATAAAAGATGAATGACACATGAGTTTATTAAATCAAAGTAAGCATACATAGGAAAAATAGGCCAAGGTAATAATTTTAAGATTAAACACAAAAATACATTAATTTTTCTTACACTCACCATACTCATTGACCAAATCCTGGGCCATAGCGTGCGACGTGTAATCAAAGAATGTTATGTTCCATTTTTCGTTGTTACTCTTTGAATTATACATTAAAATATTGTACTCAGTGCGTGCCATATAAATGGCGTGCTTCTTATCTAGAGAACATGTGTTGTCAAATTCCTTCTTGTCAAATAGCGAGCTCTTGTCAAAACCTGAAATTGGACAAAAATTACTATGTTAATAACCAGCGAAAATGACAATGTGCTATTCGTCTTAGCAATGCCACATTGGTAGCAAGATTTAGCGCTATATAAGACTGCATTATAGCACAAATATAAAGACACTAAGTGGTTTGAACGAAACAATGTAATCAATAAAATATCATTTTATGATAGTAAAATAGAACACAGTCAAAATTCGTACATTCTCTATCTTTTTGGCCTCAGGATGTGAAAAAAGGCATTTATCAAATTATTTTGGCATGGCATGTGTATTTAAAATCAGTATAAAAATTTTAGTCATACAAGATTTTGAATAATATATAGTTATAAAAGACTGTAAGTTTTTTGTTTCTGAAGCTTTTATTGAGTAACTAGGCTATGTACCAAATTTCAAATTCTATGTCGACTGAAAGTGATTATTTTAGATTCGAATTCTTAATACAGAGCCTTGTACTTTGTTCTAAAAATCTTAGTCATACAAAATTTTTAATAATATATAGTTATAAAAGACTTTGCAAGTTTTTTGTTTCTGAAGCTTTTATTGAATAACTAGGCTATGCACCAAATTTCAAGTTTCTAAGTCGACTGGAAGTTATTATTTTAGATTTTAATTCTTAATATAGCCTCGTATTTTGTTCCAAGTCTTAAAGGTATACAAGATTTTGAATAATTTATAGTTATAAAAAACTTTGCAAGTCTTTTGTTTCTGTAGCTTTTGTTTCAATCACACTTAATTTTTATCTAAAATGCTTCAATAATTTTGTAAAAGAATCCAACCGATCCTTGGTCCATATCTGAATTTTGAATTACTAGCTATATACCCGATTTCAGGCTTTGTAAGTCGATTATTTTAGAACTTTTATTTATATTAGATTGAAAGTGATTATTTTAGATCTTAATTCTTAGATATATATAAGCTTGTACTTTTCTCTAAAAAAACTGCCTCCCTCCTTATACCAAAACATGATACCTCATTCATCGAATAAAGTAAACAGAGCATAAATAGAAAATTGTTTAAACATGCGTATGTGGTAACGTCAAAAGTAAATATACAGCAAGTTCAATGTTATGATGTGCACGAAAATGAAGGCGTAATAAATCTATAAAAGGCAACACAAAAATTTATAAAAATAAGTACGAATTTACATTTTCAAAAGATATTTCCGACTAGCTATTTTCCATCAATTTAGATTGCGTGTATCGCTTTTCTCAGTTGTTAATGGCAATGAGATAATTAATTACATTACCATAATTAAGAGGCCAATACTTTTTCTATATTTACTATTTTCTTGAAGAGAGCAGAACAAAATTTGTTTAGGTTTTCCATGATTCAAACACAAACAAATTTTTTTAAAAAACTAAGACTTTTGTAGTTTTTACATGATATAAGGTGAAAATTCATAGAGTTGGAAATTTCAAAAATGGCCTAGATCTTCAGTATACATTATGTGTATGCACAGAGACAGTTGACAATTTCAAAAATGATCAAAATACATAGTTCTACCATACCATAAAGGCCTGCAACGGGGTTTATGCAACATGATTTTATAAGAATTCTGTGGTCCAAATTATTTATTTTTGAACTAATATACACAGAATTCCTTCAAAATGATACAATTGAAAATAAAACTGTAATGAAAAACCAAATCGATAAAGACTCAACAAATATTCTGATGCTTTGCGTCATCCTTTTACTTTTCATACAAGAAGAAATATGTTAAATCTGTAAACGTAACATAACACAAATTATATTGCATGAAAAGCCAAAGTGCAAGTCTAACAAAAAACCAATTACGAAGTACATCACTATAGTGTAGAGTTAAATTGTTTCTAACTTTATCAATAATGAATTTCGAAATCGATTTACTAGGGTATTTACATAGGCAGTCTGCCTGCCGGACATAGCTTACTTATATGTTTCTAACATTCGTAATATTAACGTTACAACTCTAAAGGAAAAAACAAATATTCACATACTGTCCAAAAAAGTACTGATGCAAATTTTTATTCGTTTCTGGAAATATAATTATTCTTTGACATATGCTCAAAATGAAGTATCTATTAATAAGTAATTTAATAACTTATAAGTATTTCCTCCTTTATTCTTCTTGGTATACTGATTGTACAGTTATTTTGTAAAGTTGTGAAATATTTCATATCATCCTTCTAAAATTAGAACTCCTAATTTCGACAAGTTCTTCAGAGCACTGCAGAAATTTTGTTTTGACGAGGAAAAAAGTAAAATTTATTAATTCTCTCGACAGAAGTTAATGAATGCTGTTCTAGTGGCACGAGAGAAATTTTCAAAGATTTCGTATAAATGTATATACAACTCTATAGAACCTTTATGCCATAATGCACTTTACATAAAAATACAATTAGGGTTAACGAGCTTAAATAGAATAGAGAAAATATTTTACATTCCTTCGTGCACTGTAGGAATATATCGGGTTGTTCAAAAGTCATTGTGTTTTTTCAGCAGATGGCGTTGCCCACGTTTATTTGTATCTGAGCATGACATGAATGTCAAATGTTTACACGTACTTTGATGTTGACACTTAACCTAAAGATAAAAAATTTTACGCAATTTGGTCAAATTTTATGCTTGCGATTGTGGTTCAGACATCGAGAATTTTGAAGAGCGTATTGGCCATATTTTACTTCATTTCTTCATAAAGAAGGCAAGAAACTGAAGTAAAGGAAAAGTTGCGTGAAGTTTACAACAAAAATGCCATCGCTCTTGTAGCCATTCTGACATTGACAACATAAAATCAAAGCATCGGTGCAAGCAAATAGGCATGCAACACTCCGGGAGCTGGCTACAGCTATAAATGTGCCCATTAGAAGTATTTGTGGACATTTGAAATTCGCTTGGCTTCATAAAGAAGCTCGATGTTTGAGTACTGCATAACTTGAAATAAATTCATCTGACGAAGTGTATAAACGTCTTTAGTCAACTCACCAAACGCAAAGAAAACTATCTGTTCTTAAAGTGTATGATCACGGCGACGAAAAATGGATTGTCTTCAACAATGTCAGCCGAAAAAGAAATTAGAGTAGGCGAGATGGAGCACCGGAATGGCAAACAAAGGCAGACATCCACCAAAAGAAAGACATCCACCAAAAGATCTGCTTCCAAAGAACAAAATAATTTAATTCCGATGTTTACTGTGAGCAGTTACAGAAATTAAGTGATGTCATTGCATAGATATGTCCTGAGATGATAGATCATAAGGATATCTTTTTAAGCAGGAGAATATATTGAAAAAAAAAATTGTGCGTGTCAGCTCCGACGCGCGACTGGAATTTGCTCCTTAAATACGATTGGCTTGGAATCTATAAAATAGGTAACACTGTATATAAATATAAATATAATAAAAAAATGCTGAAAATATAATTATTTTAAAGTAAAACACAAATGAACAAGATCAAATTTATACAACAAAATTAAAAACATTTAGGAATGTCAGTCTAAGAAGTTAAAATTAAGAGACTTTTAATTTTGGAGGATAGAAGAAACCAAATATTCACACATAATGACATTTAATGATTACATCTTGATATAAAAGAATGATAATAAACTACATGTGTCACACTCCATCATTGCGATTATGCCATAAGAAAATGCTAAATAAACATACTGATATCTCATTCGAAATATTCACAGAATTGTTATGCAGAGAGGCCACCTAACGGTTACACTTTTTTCAACGCTCCGAACTTCGTACGGTCCGAACCTAACAGTTGCACTTTTTTTTAGCACTCAGAACTTCGTACACTCTGAACTTCTGATTTAACTTCATACCGGGCGCTATTTATGAAAATCAATTCTTAAGGAGTAAACTCCAAAAAAATAAATTTGTGTTTTTATTCTCACTTCTTACCCTCCATTCCGCAGTTCCGAAGTTAAAAACGCCACCTCGTATATATTCCTAAATACAAAACATCATTAAAATATAGCTCACATACCCACTCCTTACAATGATAACAACTTGATCAAACTTGGTAACCTACATCCAAGTAAACACCAATTACTGTGTGTCCGTATTACACCTAAACAAGGTTACGACTGAACGTTACAAATGATTATGGGTTTTATCAAACGGTTACATATTTTAACTGGACACCTAATGGGTATACTACATATAATTGCTATTACATATAAACAACTGTATAATACAAAAGATGTAGACAGTTTAAATACCTTTTTACCCCATTATGATAAAATATTATCATCCATATATTGATTATACCAGTTTTGTCGGGTTGATGTAAAATAATAAAAAAATCTTTACAAACGTACAATGAAACATAAACGTTAAATGAAACATAACTAAAATATTATTTCACAAAGTATTACAGATGGAATGTTTATTAATTGGTATCAGAATAATGTTTATCAGATTCCTCTCAAAAGTACAAAACCTAAATTTTCTTTTTATTTGAGCTTTTATTACAGAGAGATACTTTATTTTTCACTAACACATATTTATTACTTCCAACATTTTCTCACTCATATTTGCATTTAAACATTTCATAATTATCATGAACGAAACTTAAGAAAAAAACTGAATTATCAATGTAATCAATTTTCTCCACTGCGAAGTAACACTCCTATTAATCAAAATACAAAGCTCAATAAGGGGTCCAACGGATCATAACACTTTAATTTTGCTACTAAGCATACAGTTTATGGTGCACTGCATCACGCTAACATTAAAATAGTGTATCTCAAGAACAAGACGAGATACTCAAACATTTTATTGATTATAGTTGTTTTATTTTGTGTTCAGACACCCTTATAAATCGGTTTGCTTTACCGATTTGACAAATGTTTAATGATAACCTTCAGGCTTAATTTTATTTGAAACTAACAGTACTTTACGGCTTTATCCACATGGAATTCCCAAATGCAAGTGCAATATTTTTATTTATTTTTTACTCGTTTATTAGACACAAATAATAAGTTTAGTTACAATCCCATGCGGGCTGACTTGCATTACCTGTCCTCTTCTCCATCCATGCAGACAGACACAGAAAATTTTTATGATATGTTAAATTAATTTTAGTAATCGAATACATAAACATATTTAAAAGCTGTAATATCGAAAATCGCAGACAAACACTGCAATTAAATTTTTGTATGATTGCACGGCTGCTTAGAATCAATATTTTTAGCTTTTGTCCCGCCTGACTTCTGAAAACATCAATTTAAATTTCATCAAGATTGATGAAGCAGCTTTTGAATAAATTTACATATTTCAACGTACACGTATCATACGGAAAACTTTTCTATATCAGTCTAATAAAAAAAATAAAAGGTGGTTGGGATCGAAGCGAATTTCATTTTTCCCCTGCGATTGTACCTGCACATACGAGATACTAAACTCAACTATTGATATGTATGCATCGGGAGACGTGGCATCACTCAGGCATCTTATATTTCTAAGAATCGCACACTATAAATACGCTGACTTCACCATGAACAACAGTTTTCGAGAACAAGCAAAAATCAATTTTGTGTTTGAAAGTCTATTAAGTATAAAAATTATTTTGCAGACCTGAGAAAGAATGTGAAAGTTAGAAAAATTATACCTTAACCTTTCGCTAACTTCACTCATTAGAAATAGCGACCCATAACTATTTTTTGTTAAACTTTGAAAATACTTTTTTGTATTCCTGCACTAACGTTAATTGACTCATTCTATATTTTGATATTTTTCGTACAATATTGTGAAATATAATTTAATTAAAAACCAGTCTTGAAAAAAATTAAAAAATTGATTGAAAACTAAGCCAGTTGTAGGCTTCTAAATTTGAAGATACGGATAGAGTTGGGTACATCCCTGTCTCTTTTCCTCTCGTAGAATATAATGTGCCATATTAAAAATGACCTCACAACACAGTATTGCCGTCCTTCTCTAAAGGTTAAATTTAAACTTTTATAACTCGGTCAATTTTTAAGATTATTAAATAATTTTTTCACTCTTCATCAGCTTGTACCTTGAAATTATGATTAATGAAATAAAAAAAATTTAGTCAAATACCCAATTACATACAAGAATCATTACCTGAAACCTGCTCCCGAAATCCCGTCTTGGGATCGATCATGTACCATGTGTCACTCTTTTTACCAGTATAAAGTATACCATCGGTGGAGCGACATGGCGCATTGGCTACCAGCTCGGGAATAGTGAACGGCAGCTTCTTTAGCATATGACGGCCACCAGCCCGCGGTCCATACATGTACAAAAAACCATGCCGAGGATCTGGTAGAAACTGCGGCATCAAGCTCTGATCTTGGTTAGGCACTTTCACCACAGGTTCTGAAACAAAGAAATATTTGATGAATTTGTAGCATATACATATAAAAAGCACAAGTCATATTAACACTAAAATGATACAGTTTAGGACTATAACTGAAAGTAGAGAAAAGTGCAGAAGTAGGGATATTCTGCATAATACAATAGGATATTTGACTATACTTTTTTTTATTAGTAGAATAGAATAAGTAATAACATTAAGAGCAGTTAAAATAAATATATTGTTGTAATAAAATTTCAGAACAGATAAACATGTCTATTTTCATTTCCCAAATCACTAAATTTTCTTGTATAAATATTTCACTAAAATATTACATATTGTTAAAAAATTTAAAATATTATTTTTAATTAATGCTTATTATTAATTTATTTCTTGGCATTATTAACTAATTCATTTACTATTCTTTTACTTAGTATTTGTTTCTAAATTCTATAAGCGTCATTATTATGCCCATATAAAAAATCTGATTAATTTACAAAAAAAATCACATTAATGTAAGCTTTAAATTACAATTACTTATGTACATGCTACACGAATTGAATTCATTAGAATCATGTAAAAACAAGTAACGTTCGGTCTTACTTTCGTGGTTAAGTTTTGATTAGCCGTAAAAAAATCACCAGGCTGAGACCAGGATTACCATAAATATTAAGTGGAAGATTTTACATTTAATTTGATGTTTATTTCATCCTTTAAATCGGTCTGCGCCACTCACCAAGATAACACGCAGACGACCTTTTTTTACTTAGTAACACGACTGGAATGAGATAAGATAAGCGTAGTTTTATTCTTTAACTACATTGGGTTTTTAATGCAGTTTCAAAGAGGATTGGAATCATTATCTTATGCCATTAGCATCAGGACAGGGGTTGACCAACCAAACTTTCTCGGTATCTATTATTAGTCAGCTATAACTACAACCTATATATACCTATAACTACACCGCTTGGAATAGCTGCAGCCCGGCCTATTAAGCATTTTGTAGACTGCTTTATAAAAACAGGGGCTCTCTCTTCCGATGTCTTTAATGGATCTGAGTAACATACTACATTTGCATAAAAATGTGATATGTTTTTTTGTAATACGTTCAGTTTTTGTAATAATCTTTGAACGCAAGCATCTAGAAAAAGTAAACAACATCTTTAATAGTGATGTTAATATACCTAGTAATACCAAGCAATAACCATGCCTTCATCATAATCAACGCTTAAGTATTCCTAATCAATTTGACCTTAATTCTCTGGACATGATCATATAAACATAGCTCTCGAATCTCCATATTTTTAAATTAAGTTACACCAGGTCTTACATTCTTTTAAATTATTGCTTGCCTTTATTTACAAATTATTGTTTTGTTTTGTTTCATATACATGCACAAAATGAGCTTATAATACCTTAAGCTACGTCCACGCAAACAGGTGGTCTATTTGCTTTCATAAACCGCTGGCGCCTGACCAACTATTCTATGTGACTGTTGCAATTGTTAATTTGCTAGAATTATTCGCCCAAGTAACTGTCCACCCACTAGGTGCCTATCATATTGTGTGATTTACGACTTTTTATGTAAAATACCTTTGCTTATTATATATTTAAATTTTGTTTTTGGTATGTATTTATGACTTCTGTTACAGACTTGTGCAGAATAACAAGTCGTAAATTGGCTATGTTAAAAGTAATTTTGATAAAAACGCACAATTCACAAAATATAAATAGCCATCTCGCACAACGAGATGAATAGACAGCATTGATAGAGGACCATGCCAACATACACAGCTATATTTATTACTATTTATCCAACTGATAAGAACAGAGTAATTATTACAAAACAATTTTAAAAATGGGCGTAGAATAACAGGTATGTTACGGTCGAGTTGTTGTATTCAAAGACATATTCGTCATACACATATATAATAGTTAATTGCGGGTACATGAAGTTACAGACTCCATTTTCCTAAAAACACCTACCAGATATACGTTTACAATTTCATTTCACCTGAATTATATGAATAAACTAATCTGTCATTGAAGCTAAGGTCCTTGGAGACAATGTCTCAATCAATTGCAGCCAAACTAGAAACACTCATAGTTTTGCTGTGTCTACCTGTCCGTTTTACTTGCATACTATTGCTATAATGCTGAAATTTGGTATAGGTATACATGTTTATAAAGCCTACAAAATTATGAAACAAAACCTTCAAAATTTTTTTTTTAAATATTTGCTTTACGTGTAAATTGAGGACCAATTTTTTTTTATTTGCATACCACATTATATAGGGTATTGTTAAATAGGACTTTCAAAAATATTGGAGGTATGTTAGGAACACTTCCAGCAACCACCTTCAGTAACCACCTACTATTTTTGGATATCTGAAAAGTGTTACCAATAGTATATAATGAAATTAAAACAAACACTCACAATTACGTACGCTCTACTAATTTACAAGATATAATCGACCGACTTATGGCACGTAGTTGTATCTGTAAAATGTTTATAGTACGTTATTAGAAATGTTTATAGACTTATGGCACGTAGTTGTATCTGTAAAATGTTTATAGTACGTTATTAGAAATGTTTATAGACTTATGGCACGTAGTTGTATCTGTAAAATGTTTATAGTACGTTATTAGAAATGTTTATAGACTTATGGCACGTAGTTGTATCTGTAAAATGTTTATAGTACGTTATTAGAAATGTTTATAGACTTATGGCACGTAGTTGTATCTGTAAAATGTTTATAGTACGTTATTAGAAATTTTTATAGACTTATGGCACGTAGTTGTATCTGTAAAATGTTTATAGTACGTTATTAGAAATGTTTATAGACTTATGGCACGTAGTTGTATCTGTAAAATTCATAGAAATAAATAAACTACAAAAGTAGTTTTACAATTTAAAATGAACATTTATTATATCTGTGAAAGATATGCTAGGCAATATATTTATATATTTCATGGTAAGATGTAATATTAACAACTGTAAATGTTTTAATAATGAAACTATGTGCACTTAAAGGTCTATATGCACCTAAATGTGTACAGTACTCTCCTAGTACAATTTATAATGGTATTTAACCAATCTTTTCTACTATAACTATTTTGTCTTCTTGTACATACATTAATCAATATATAAATTTAATACCTCAAATTTGACATGATAACAACACCACTAGCATCATGAATAAACCTGAAAAACATAATTTCCATTGACACTACTACAGTACTTTTTAATTTTCTGTTCATGTTAGCCAGCCCTGATTTTTCATTCTCTTCCCTGAGACCATCTACTCATATTTACGCTGCTATACTACGAGTTTTCTCGTAGTCAGCATTATTGCCCAATACGCCAAGTATGAGAAAACTCATAGTTGGCTGCGTTAAAAAAAGGCATCATAAATCAGTCTATCTACCAGTTGTGATAGGTAATCTCAAGGACGATGAGTTAATTTCTGATTTTTTTTAATAAAATTATAAATCTTTTAAAAATTGTTTATGCCAAGTTTCAAAGCTCTAGGACTTCAAAATGAAAAATTATGTTATGGCACTTCAACAATAAACTAATTGCTAGTATTTTTACAACGGGCACAATAGTTAAATACAAAAAACTATTTCTAAACAAAAAAAACTTTGGTTTCAAAATTCAACATAATGTGGCTGAAACCTGTTAAAACAAGTCTCGTGTACCTTACAAGGGCAAGAATAAAAATATCCTTTTTAAAAAAAACCCAAAAAAATTCTACATTTAAAATACAAGTTTTTTTTGTTTAAGAAAATGAAATATTTAAACAAACAGTCTATCTCCTAAAGAGGAACAAAACGAATGTAAAAATTAACAATTTCAGAATAAAACTAGAATTAAATGCAATCTATATTTTAATGATTATCTAAAAAATTAAATTCAGTAACATTAAAAAAAGAACACTTTGTTTGTTTTTGTATACTCTTTACGATCCTTATTGTAAAAATTATAAATCTACATAAATAATAGTACTGTAAAAGATAAAAAAAAAACAGTATATAAGTGAAATTTATCATGTTCAAATCGAGTGTTTACAACCATTTTGCAAACAAATTTACAGACAACAATACAACGTAAAATGACTACTGTTATCATCATTACTATGCCAGTGTTATTGCTTATTATCGTGAATTGGCAGCCAGCCGATTTACGGTCCTAGGGAGAATGTAATCTCGCAATATACTATTTAAATGAGCATTAGATGCATAGAGAAATACAATGTTTCAAATTACATATGTAACGACTTGCAATTCAAAAGTAATATACTTAATTATATTTTGTGCTACGAAATATGTAAATATAAGATTCTAATAAGTATTATGTTTTACAGAAAACATATTTCTGTTTTAAATTTATTACCCCGTTATCAAGATTCTGTGAGAAAGCTTTCATCCACCCCAAATAACTTTTTGCACTTTCCAAACAACAATTTTTTGCAACGTCAGCATATTGAACCTAATTATGAAGGTGAGTCAAAAAGATTGCAGGCAAAGGTTGCTTCATATAGACACTAATGTGCGACTGACTAATTACGAGTACGTATACCAAGTTTCAGCTCTAATTGTGTCATTAACCTTTGAACAGCAACAATCAACCAACTCATTCTGGAAGGAATCATTGACTATGGAGAAAATCGAATTTCGAGCTGTCTTCAGAATTCCTAAGTAAGGAAAAACACCACAAGTCATATTAAATGAGATGACATCGGTTTACGCGGACTCTTACCCTAGTGAAACCATAATTTACAAATGGCATAATCTCTTCAAACAAGGCAGAGCTTTGATATATAACGACCCGCGCTCATCACGGCCAATTGAGACCACCCCCGGACATTGTTGACAAAGTTGTATTGCAAACCACCAGTAAAGAAGAAGCAGCAAAGAGTAACTTCTTGATTGGAGTAACTTCTACAACCATTTTGAATATTCTTCATAGCCCTCTTGGCACCTCAAAAGCCAACCGATAATGCTCACGCCGCTGCAAAGGCATCAATGTGTCATGTGTGGATGAAATTTTGATCCAGATTATTACTGACTACAAGCCTGAATCCAAGCAGGAATCTATACAGATGCGTAAGAAGATTCCTCCAACCCTTAAGAAGTTCAAAGTGTCGCAATCGGCCAAAAAAGTCATGGCGACGATTTTCTGAGACACAGTGTATCCTGTTCATTGACTTCAACGATAAGGGTGTTAACTGGAGCAACTTAAAGAGATATACAGTAGAGTGCATAGAACCTAACAATGCCATGTGCATCATGTAGTCAAACTTCTTATAATTACTGAAATGCACTGTTGCCAGTTTCTTTTCTGCGTACAAGTGTGTACATAAATAATAAACAATTTCTAGTTACTTCAAGAGTATATGTTACAGAACCATAGTAATTATTGTTTAGGAAATGCTTTAACATTATGACATATGAAACTGCATTTCACGTAAATCACGCAAGTCTTAGTACGTAACATTAGTGAAGTGACTGAGCAACCTTCATGTTAAATCCCCAAAAAATTCTCGTAAACATTCTTTCCATGAAAATGACATTCCCAATTTATGCTACCAACGACATCCAAATAGGTATTGTAATATAATTAAAAGACATATCTAATCCATAGTCGTTAGGAATCTCCAAGGAATTCAATGCACAAATTAACTACAAAATCAAATCGAAATCGAAATTACCATCACCGAATAAAAGAAAGGAGCAATATACAGGTGATGTAACTATTGGCTCCTATTAGTATTACAGAAAGGAGCAATATACAGGTGATGTAACTATTGGCTCCTATTAGTATTACAGAAAGGAGCAATATACAGGTGATGTAATTATTGTCTCCCCTATTAGTATTACAGAAAGACGCAATATACAGGTGATATAACTATTGGCTCCTATTAGTATTACAGAAAAGAGTAATATATAGGTGATGTAACTATTGGCTCCTATTAGTATTACAGAAAGGAGCAATATACAGGTGATGTAACTATTGGGTCCTATTAGTATTACAGAAAGGAGTAATATACAGGTGATGTAACTATTGGCTCCTATTAGTATTAAAGAAAGGAGCAATATACAGGTGATGTAACTATTGGCTCCTATTAGTATTAAAGAAAGGAGCAATATACAGGTGATGTAACTATTGGCTTCTATTAGTATTACACAGTCAAAGCTAAAGCTATTTACACAAGTGCAAATCACACAAGGCACAATATTTCTATTCATATTATACATGATATAATCAAATTTTTCCAGAAAATTGTTATAATTTTTTGAACTTGAACCAATTTCACAACTTAAAAAGCTAATTAATTTCTCATAGAAAAGCAATGAAGTCAAATTTGTCACATTCATATATTAAATACTATTTCTAATGACAATGCTTTGCCTTTTATTTTATTATGCGAGCTAATGGTCCTCAAATGAAGTAATTAGTGATAGTGGGAATTTCTAGCTTCATGATTAAGCAATATTCATAACAAGCTTTGTTGAAAACATCTATGGTGCTTATTTTGGACTGATATGCCAAATCTAGAAAAGCTACGGGTTTTCTAACACATGTGCTCTATTTGCCCGGAAAAATTGTGTCTATGGTCTAAGGGAAAGAATAGAGGTTTTGAATCCATTTTTCTTCCAAAATGGCAATTTAGTGGGCAACAAATACGTTAGTTGACTTATGAAAAGGTTTGATGTTAAATATGATGCAAATGAATGGACTTCCCATAGAATCCTCAAACACAACTTTGAAAGTTTGTGGATCGTTCCATTTATGGGAAATAATGTTACGAGAATTTAACTCCTGTCCTTGACAAAACTCACTATCAAACCAACAAATTAATCAAATGAGGTGATTTGAAACTTTTATCTATCTTGCTCGGACAACAAGAAAGCACTACCAAATTTCCATGCTTTTTGTGTATGCGGAATAGATGAAATAAATATTGCCACTGGCCGAGAAAGGATTGGCCTTAAAGAAATACTTTAAAGCCAAAAACTAGAAAGAAAAAATTTCGTTCATCCGTCAAAAATGCTCGTTCCTTAACTTCACATTAAAGTGATGCTAATGAGGCAATTTGTGAAGGCTCTATTGAAGCAAGGAGATATTTCAAATTTTACTAACAATTTTCATGACTAGCAGAAGCCAAGTTGAAGGAAGGAATTTTTGTAGACCTACACTTTTGTAGGACTTCAAAAGTACAATGAATGCAGGATAAAAGGAAACTTGGATTTTTTTAGGAACATAGTTAGGACAACTTTCCGAGAAATCCTGCAGACTTTAGTGAGAAATATAGAAGTCAAAGAAACACTGATGCAAATTAAAAAGTAGAAAGTTTAACAGAAGAACATCAGTTAAATAAAAAGCATATGTATAACATATTCTTTCTATCACATAAATCATGTGTTCTTCATATAATTTAAAAGTGATCAAAATTTAATAAACAAATTTGAACTATCAAACAATATAACATTAACAACATCAACAACGCAATTACCACCTTTCGATTTCACACGTGTCGCTTCTACACTGCTCTGAGGCTGAATCTGCCAGTTTGCCAGAGCACAGAAAGAATACCATTTTTTAGATTAACGTCCAAAACTGCATAGCAATTTTCACTAAAAATAATAAATACCATCTGTGTACCAAAAGTGTTTTTCAAAGTTTTTTAAGACATGACTTTATACTTTAATGTTTTCCAAATTCAAAAGGATTATCATTCTACAAGTGCCACCAAGCACTATGAAACAAAAATAGCCCAAAGCCAAATAGAAACTTATTTCAAATTTTATAAACCTGATATGTTATATTTTTTTAATTGATGGAAGAAAAATCTAAAAAAATATGAAAGCAAAACTTCAGACTGCAAATTCTTTAAATTACGTCACCCTGAATTAATGTTCGTAGTCCATCCATTTGTTGAACTCTTTTATTAGAAAAAAAAACAAAGACACATTTCAATCTCTCTAGACGAATTTGAGTACAATGAAAACAGTAAAGTACAAAAATGCCACATTAATTATTTGGGCTTGATTAAAAAATATGAACCAACTTCGTAAAATGTAATGCAGCCAGAATGTAATACAGAAATGCATATATACAATTTCAGTGATAAGCGATTAACCCGCATTATATGTGTACAGCTGATAACACAAAAAATTTAAGTAGCACTAAATGGAAAGTTTATGCAAAAATATATTCGTTTTCTTATAGAAACATCATTAATTCTCCACAATTATTGTGTTTTGTAAATATAATTATATGCTTATTTATAACTCTATCTTTTGCCTGTGACTTCACCTGTGGTGATTTTTTATTAAGGTGTTTATCCCCGACCCAATCAAGGTATCGCAACATCTCTATTAATTTAGCCCTATTCAGCAAAACATACAGGTTTTTGGCTCTTGAGACATGTGGGTAATGAGATTTACAATATACGTTGCGCCATCTACTGGCATGTGGTGACTCAAAGTTTTTATTATTGAATAAAACCACCAAATTTCATCCTACATGAATTGTGTTTAGACATGATTGAGTCACATAATTGTTTTAAGTAGAAAAATGTTGCAATATTGACATTATGAATCCATAGCATCATCCATCTTCTGCAACTACAGTGAGATGCAAAATATATTTCAAGACATCTATGTATAGAGGAAGACAAGTGATGTCATATCAACCCAAGTGCTTGCCATTTTGAAGGAATTGTATTCAAAGTCTGTAGTTAATTATAATAAACTTAGTTAAAAACTATTTATTATATTACCATATGCTTTTTTATTTTTGTTCATTTATGATAACTTGATATATAAAAAGATTGCAAATTGGTCACGAAACATTGATTTTTACGTATGAGGAAATGTTGTAGGCGAGCTGGAGATGATTAACTATGAAGGCAGAATAACTCTTAATACTTAAAATCAAATGAACGCTTTTGCTATAAACCTACAAGGTTCCAGGTCTCAGTGCGTAGAAAGTGCATATAGCATTTAAACTGAACAAAAATTTACAATTGTTGATTTTTAGATATAAGGAAATGTTGTAGGCAAGCTGGGGATGATTAACTATGAAGGCAGAATAACTCTTAATACTTAAAATCAAATGAACGCTTTTGCTATAAACATACTAGGTTCCACGTCTCAGTGCGTAGAAAGTGCATATAGCATTTAAACTGAACAAAAATTTACAATTGTTGATTTTTAGATATAAGGAAATGTTGTAGGAGAGCTGGGGATGATTAACTATGAAGGCAGAATAACTCTTAATACTTAAAATCAAATGAACGCTTTTGCTATAAACCTACTAGGTTCCACGTCTCCTTGCGTAGAAAGTGCATATAGTATTTAAACTGAACAAAAATGTACAATTGTTGATTTTGAGATATAAGGAAATGTTGTAGGCGAGCTGGGGATGATTAACTAAGAAGGCAGAATAACTCTTAATACTTAAAATCAAATGAACGCTTTTGCTATAAACATACTAGGTTCCACGTCTCAGTGCGTAGAAAGTGCATATAGCATTTAAACTGAACAAAAATTTACAATTGTTTTCTGTATTTTTCCCAGGCAAATTTGTAAAACTAAACAAATTGTCTATTGTTGAAAAGTATATGTATTGTTATTTTTAATGTGTCATATGTGTCGTAGTTTGTAGCATGTTGGTTTTAAAGTGACTGTCAGAAATTCCCATCCGAATATTTTTAAGTGTAAACTATTGAGACATATGCAGGTGATTAATATCCTTTTCCAAATTTCAAGTTTCTATTCTAATATTCTTTATCAAAATTCAAAGAATCTCTGAGAAAACGATGGTGAAAATTTTTAGCAATATCTCTAGAGCTGTCTTACATAAAATTCTAATTATAATTATTTTAGAATCGAACTTAGTCTTTTAATTGATATACCATACAATGAAGGCAGAAATAAACTTTTCGTGTACTTTATTTGCTACACTCTAACCATAAGCATACATATTTTTGCTGTTAATCATTATTATTATTAACTACTGAAATATGTATATATGGGTTATTATGCTTTAACAACATTTGCTTAATTTCAAGTTTCTACGTTGAAAAATTTCTGAGAAATACAGCTGTGGTAGACAGACATGTGAATGATCTTATAAGAGATACTTTTCCTTTTCAGATAAAGAACCTTAAAACTGGAACATTTTTCTCATTTAATTTTTTATTTTCTTTTTTATAGACATTAAGCATTACATGGACCGACAATTTATACATATAATAGACCGATAATTTTATAGACATTACATGGACCGACCTAACCCATATAACAAGTCAAGCATCTCTATTAATAATATTAATTGACTCATAAACAACGTTTAAAAAAAAAGTTTAGATAGCTTTTATTTTAAAAATTTACACAATTCCAATAACAATTAAATAGCTACAATATAAAAAATTTGTCCACCATCCCCGATTTCACCTATAGCCTATTGCATATTGTTTTTGTATAAGAAATTTTGTAAAAAAAATTCTAGTTCTATATTTTGAATATGAACTATATTTTGAAATATTTGTTAACTATTAAGAAAGATCAATACATGAATAATTAAATTTTCACGGACCGGCATGGGTTTTCTTATCTGCGTTCGCATTCAATAGCTGTGAAGAGGTTTACTACTCTATAAGACGTGTCAAATAAAAACAATACAGCTAGTAGCTATGCCAGTACAGACTGCTATTACATTCGTGAGATAAAGTACCGTGTCATTACTGTTTACCTACATGTTTTCTTTTTAAAACCTTTTTCTAATTGAGTGCGAAAAAAATATACACAACTCTTTTTAACACACCCAATACTTGCCTAGAGAGCGGTGCTTAGCCAGGCGGCTAGATGTCTTCGTAGCTGTTCGCGGGTTATTCCCCTGAGTGTCGCTAAATAGTGTGGGCAAGTATCGTGTGTACAAAAAGATGACAAATAATTTTTGAATAATATTTTCAATTTTCCGAAAAAAAATCATGTTTTAAATTCTATTTTAACAACAATCAACACTATTTTTCAGTCAACGAATAACGTCTTTCTTTGTCCGACACATATTCCTGGACACCGCGTATATCCCAGTGAAATATTATTACGTACTGTATGTCTTTAATAGACTTGTTTCAGTTGACTAACAACTGCGGAACTCGAACAATAAATAAAGTAACTTTCTCTTAAAATACCCTTGAAATACCAAATCTCTCAAAATACCAAAGTAATACATTGTAAACTAGAAAAATAATCTACGACTCATTTTTACCAAAGGACAATTATGTCACCCACTTAATGTATAAATTTCAAAACGCTATTTAAACCTCAAAATCACATAAAAAGAAAATTATCATAAAATAGACGTTTAAGCCATATCACATGCTATTAGTATAACTACAATCATTGACCAAGGCTATAAAGTACCCAACATCACAAATATACAGCCAACGAAAGCAATGTCGGGCAACAAAAATAGTAATAATACCACTTCGCATTACGCCATGCACATTATACACGTTAATCTATACACAAAAAGCTATTACTTATCAACAGTTACTTCTTATCAGCTTTACAATGTTGAAATTAAAATTATACAGGAGAATTGTTCTGTATTCCATAATAATATTACATGTTTAATTTCACTTTAAAATTTAATAATTGATTATATATAGATATGTGAATGGAACAGTAATGAAAACGATGCAGAGGCTTCAAAAACATATCCCATTATGTTGCTGGCTGTTATATATGTAATACAATAAAATGTCATCTATTAAGAGTCTGTGTCATTAAACATCATTTATTTTTTCGGTTTATCTGTATCACAATTATGATGTGCCATATTATAATCTGTGTACATCATAATTAGGGAACACAGATGGAGCCGCCGATAAAGGCTCAAAATATTCCATCTCAATTCTTCTGTGTACCCAAACCTCTATTCAATTTTGCTTCTATTGCACACCCTACTTTATTAACGACTACCGCACCAGCTTCAATTATTGACAATAGAAATAATTATGACTCGGATAATTTTACTAATAATCGACTTTTAATAATAATTTTTTAGACGCTCTACAGGTCGCAATGCTTAAATGATTTTGGTGACTCTTTTTTCTATCAAGTGTATATTAGCATTATTAATAAATAGATATTAGCAAGAACGGTAATTCCTGATGATGAAAATAAGAGCATTTTATTTAGCATTCTGGTATTAGTATATGGACTTTCGGTAATTTCCAAAGAAATACTAATCCTGAATAACAAATATGCAGACCGTCCTGTTTGCTTATTACTTAATAGCTCTTTAAGTAAAAAACTGATCTTTTCAAATTTTATACAATATTAGAACCTCAGTGTGATGAGTCTCTGAAGAAACAAACTCAATATATGAACACTTCTATTGTGTTAAGACATTAAATTCAGATGACGTTACTCTTGTACGTGCCATGAATACACAGTAACATGATCTGTATTGAAAGAATTAATATTAATGAGGATTAAAATCTAAAATAAAAATATTATTATTATGTAATTATCTCTTTGTTTTCATCCACATATTTAAAATTTCTTGAACGCCCCTCATACCATATTTTTTTCCCTCTTTTCCTTCTTGCGTACTATTTACAATAAACGTCTTGGATAACTTCTGGGTGGTAATATTGAAACATAGTAATTTTAATATAGCATGTTAATTCTTAACTTACTGGCATAAAATTGACTCCCTGGCAGAAATTTGTTATTTTTAAGACATAACAAACATGACATCCACCGACCCAAGCTTTAAGCGAACAGGATTTTAACATACAAAATAACATGTTCGAGTAGAATAATAATATTAATATTATGATAATATAGAGAAATTAATTACATATGTTGCACTAAAAGACGGCAACATTAAGACAATGGAAAAGTTTGTTTTTGGAAAAGACCAGGAGGCAGAGATAAGGATATCTAAAATAAACAGATAAAGGTTCGACACGTTTTCAACTACCAAAATGGTAAATATTAATTGCGTCCTACTTAATAAACAATTCAAGACAAGTTTAATGTGACTTTTAAAGATACCAACTCGCACTTAAGCACCTTGAAATATAAAAAATAGTGATCATATTTTAAAAGCATTAAAATCTTTGAAGCCAAGTTTCACACAATCTCAGTCCTATACTATTTATTCATCTCAGAACAGTTATCCCAATGATTGTAAATCTGCCTAACAGGAAAAAGCATTATATGACATTTAAATATTTAAAGAATTTTAAGAATAGTGAAATTAATTTTTAAAATTTTTAATTTTTTAAATTTTCAGTATTTTTTTTAATGAGACGATTATAATTAAGAATTTAAAGTTATACTATTTTAATGTTAACACGAGAGTCAAGCATCCTACAGCGCACAAACACTCACACGATACAGCCCCTTATTCGATTTAAATATTGAGCAACATATTATTTTACAAAAGAAAAATTGATTATACCAGTAATACAGTGTTTTTCTTAAGTTTTTTTATCATGAAACGTTTAAATGGAATTATTATTGGGAAAAAATTTAAAATAAAAATATAATACGATTAACCAACACTTATAATATATGAGTAACTGGTTAATCGGTGCTGTAGGAATTATTTTTGGATTCCACTCGAAAGTATGAAACTAAAATAATTTATAATATTTTTTTGTTTTGTCTTTTTTTGTTTGTTTTTTTGTTTTTGTTTTTCTATTACATAGAAATAATTAAATTTTTAATAACAACATATTACTTCCAACATTTTCTCATTCATAATTATATTTAAAAGTTCCATTATCATAAACAGAACGTCAAGAAAAAAAATCCTACATAGAAGTTGACTTACAATACTAAGTTTACAATTTTACAACACTCAATGCACATGTGAAGACAAAATTTTTTAAAATGTATATCTGAGAAATTCGTCATTTTTAAAGATAATAAAAAGAACTAATTATTTTTTGCTTTTTGACCTATTCATTGTCGACGGCCTGATAACAACTTTGCCATGGAACTTTACCACAAAGCAGAGTTGTTCTATATGGTCATATATAACAATACAGAATAATATCTTTTGTACTGTATGTTCAAAAACTGTTTCTTTTTCATATTAACAATTTTTATTTTTGATAAAGTAAAATAAAAAAAACTTTTCCTTACCAAAAAACTTGAAAACTAATAGCATATTATATGTGACGAATGGGCTAATAAAATATTGGTTCATTGCCAATATAAGGAATACTCAATAAAAGTTTATGAACTAAACTGACAGAAATATGAAGACAGAATATCTAACGTCTTTATTAATAAAAACAAAAATTATTTTCAACCTTTTAGTGCATTTTTGAATCTATTCTGCCCAATGACACCAGGTCGTTGTCATGAGAAAACTTTTGGACAAATGCGGGTGATACCATGTTGCTGTCTCATAAAAAAATTAAAAGGCTAATGACTATATATTAGTGTAAAATCTTACATTATCAAATATTATAACAATTTTTCTTCACAAATATTTGAAATTTTCTTGTCTAAACAACCTATTTCATTACAAAAGGCGAAAGGAAATTGTCAAGGCTTTTCAATGACCAGACAATACATAAATCACTTTATCTATACTATGTAGCAAGGGACCTTCCCTTGCTACATAGACGACACAGACAGATTACAAAGATGTATAAGAAAGGCAATGTATAATAAAAACACCTAAAAATATTCTATTTTACATTTAGTTTTCCTACAATAATTGACATTATAATTCATTAATTAATAAATATTTTTTAAAACATTTTTTTCCTATATTTCTATATATTAATGTAATTTGACTATGTCTTTCTATAAAATTTATGAAAGGTCTACGATGTAGTAACTTAAAGGCAGACAAACGGACATGTTGAAATTATGGTTTAGATTTTGTCATTTGCCATCATCCTTACTCATCACATCACATTCAAACATCAGTGATTGGGCTATTACTCAAGGATTTCACTTTAAATTTTTGCTTCATTCATACATGCTGTAGCATGTAAATGACAAACAACCTCTAATTGTTGTGAAAATACAGGGGCTTAGATTGGGCATAAACTTCATAAACATTAATTCACACCAGGTGTAAACAAAACAACAGTAACAATTAGTACTTTTGATGTAAAAGATGTAATATTTGTTCTGTGATTCAACATATTTAAACACTTGAGAGTATGACTACAACAAAAAAATATATAAGCCAATAACACATAACTTCTCTCTTAAAAACCCCATCTTATTAATTCATCCAAAACGTTGGATATCTGCAAGTAGGATAAAAATATATTATTTTAAATGAAAGTACAAACAACAAAGAAAGAAAATAGAATAAATGTAACAACTCTAATTGACATCATACTACCTGGTCATCAAATGAGAAACACCGAGCAACTCTGTAGTCAACGGAGCGGAAAAAAATCAAGGCCGGGCACATCTCACAATATTGCATTGATCAATGTGAGTGCACGAAACAGTGATGAATGCTGCATAATACTTGTGCATACTTTAGGCAGGTGAAATAAATTGCCTCTTGGTCCTCTCACGTAACAATCAGACAAATAAAGCGCTACCGACCTTATATTAAGAGGTTATCAAAGTAAAGGTTTTAATTTAATTTATAATCATATTTCATAATAACCGCTTGCGATTAGGTCCAGTCTTCAACTGAGATCAATGGGAATATCTATTTCTTCCATATTACTCAAGACATGCATAAAAAACGGTTAAAAGTCAAGAAAAAAATCCACAAGATTACCATTGAAAGTAACAGGTTTTATGAACGCAAGCATTATTATAGGAAAAACATGTTGTTAAACTGGTATAATAAGCCGCTTTCTGTGGATTTCTGAGAACAAAATATGGTTATAACTAACATTATTAACTAAAAGGTCAAAAATCGTGTAGTGTGCCTCGCACTAAACACCACATGTCTATTCTACGGAAGGAAAATATTGATTATATTGATAATACAGAGTTTTTCTTGGTTTTCTTTTATTAAATTTGCCTTTATGATTATGAAACATTGTAATTATAATTAAAAAGATATCGAAAATAACAAATTTATTTTTATTTTTATTTTTCCCCCTAGCAAAAGTTGAAATCAAACATGTTATAGGTTATTTTCATCTTATATTTGCGGGTGAAATCTGAAGAAAATTCTTCCTATACCAATTAACCGACATATGGTAACTACCAATCACCTTGTATTCTATCTAACCAATTGATAGATTTTGTTGTATGTATTCAAAGTTGCTATTTCATGCTATAATTATATTCATATTTCTAAGTTTTTTGGAATTAAATAATAATTTATGTTTGCCAATTATCTTTCTTCATCTAAATCAACTCTCCCTACTCAGCCCACATTAAATACGGCATGAAGATATATAGGGTTTTCGGAGACTCGCACCTAAATACAAACAAACTTTCCCTATATACATGAATAGTTACAGGTTGAAATTTGAGAAAGGTTAATAAGGCCAGTTACCTTAACTGTTGTAGCTACAGTAAAACTGGATTCTTTAAAAGATTAATAATAACTATTCCAAGACTCTAAAATATTTATAATAACCTTTTTAAGATTTTTTTTAAACAATTTACAATAATCTTTTCAACATTCTTTAAAAGGTTTATAATTATCTTCTCAAGATCCTTTAAAAGATTTATAATTACTTTTTCAAAATTCTTTAAATGATTTATAATAAAGTTTGCAAGATTCTTTAAAAGATTTATAATAACCATTTCAAGATTGTTTAAAAGATTTATAATAAGCTTTTCAAGATTTTTTAAAAGATTTATAATAACTATCTCAAGATTCTTTAAAAGTTTAATAATAACCTTTTCAAGATTCTTTAAAAGATTTATAAAAATCTTCTCAAGATTCTTTAAGACTTATAATAACCGTTCTGATTAGCACTATTCGCAAAGGATATTTGACCTTATACCACTCTAACGAAGCTGAACAGTTTTTATTATTTAAAAAATAATCTTCTAATAAGTCCAAGTATTCTAGATTTGAGAACATTTTAATTTAAAATCATGTTAAAAGCAATTGTTCTTCTCAGTATTTTCCACAAGGAAATAAAGTTGTTCGAAATTAAAAAAAAATATGATTTCAAAATAATTAGACCGATTATTTGTAGTGGCCAGTACCTTTTTCCAATAAAAAGTTTTTATCAAGTTTTTATTTTGTACTCAAATGTAAATTTCTTTGCGATTTCTGACATTTCTCTTATCTCAGTTGGTCCCATAGACTTTTGATCCTTATAAGATTGAAGGCCATGAAAAAAATTTGAGTCATCATAGAGCACCTGGGAGATGTGAAACATCTAAATTTTTTTTATATTTTTATGTCACTATTATTTTTTCTGTCACTAACTCATATTTTAAAAATAATAAACACTTTTAACGTTTTAAAATAGTTTAATGCAATACGCCGATATAAACTAATAACGTCGTAAATATTAGTAAATAAGAAACAGTACTGATACACTAACACATACGTAAAGTAGCCTGTGTGTTGTATAGTGGAGAGAAAAGCGTTAAGTCGAAAAGAGTTGACAAGACGCGAAGTTGGTAGAATTAAGTCGGAAAGAACCAACGAAAGAGAAGAAGACGAAAAGCTGACCAAGAGGCACATTGCAACATGCCATCAGAGCATTTTAGCTCCATCCAAATTCACCATTACATATTTCACACCAAAAAAAAGTTTTGCAAAAATTGCCTGTTATCTTGCTGACTGTACCATTTTTTCAAAATCTGTAAATGCCAATCAAAATATCTTCAAAATCCATGGACAATCTTCTAAGGCTCTTTTCCTGTAGCTATAAAGTATAAGATAGCTGGCCTTGCTGACTCATCTCAAACTTCCAGCTGTATTTAGTTCACTATAATAAAATATTATTTATGTCCCAGCAATTGTAGAGAATTTGCCCTATATATCTCATCCCATATAAACATTAAACATATTTTGGTAAAACAGAAAGTTTCCTGATTTGTACATAAATGTAATGCGTAACTTCATGTTATCAGTCGGATATGGTGGGAAAATACATATTTTATGAATTTTTTTAAACAACCTTTCCACAACTAAGAAACAAGGTCACACAGATTTCTGAAATTATAATTTTAAAATTGTAATAACTTGGTCTTTTAATTGATATCCCACACAAATTAAATTAAAAAATAAAAATTAAATTAAAAGTAGAATTAATTTTCTACATGAATATTTTTGAGTATTAATTACTGTGAAGTATTTGCATTAATATGCTATATCCGTATGCTAAGTTCCAAATTTCTACTTTGAACGGTTTCTGAGAAAAATTTTGTAGAAAACATAAAATTAAAAAAAAATGGTTTTCAAACCCCTATAAATTATTCAATTATTCAAAATTAGTCAATTGATATTCGACACGATACATCAAAATGAAAAACTTGTATATAAACTTGTTTATACATATTAATGCTACGACAAATATCAGACCTGTATGTTATTGAGAACTTCACCTATACCATAAGCGACACAGCCGCATATTTAATATGCAATTTACTAATGCCATACTGCCAACTGCCTGCTTTTTAGAAGCATCTAATATGTCTCCTCACATAGCTCATACCACAGTGAAAAAATTTAAAAAAAAACATATGAATTCGCCATTATTGGTGTGATGTTTTCTATGTTTACAACAATGTTGACGTTTGCAAGTGATTATTAAATACATAGAATATATAACATATTTAGGCAACTGACTCAGTATTAAATGAAAGTATTATAATGTTTATTGACACCCGCTACTGTTCTGAACATACCATAGAATTGCGGAAAAAATTTGACCAAATCAGTGAGTACTTCTTATCTTTTATTTTAAATAATAACAAAAAGTGAAATTTTGTGTAGCACTTTAGTAAGGGTTAACGCAAATCAAATAAACTTGCATGCTAATAAATACTAATTAAAGACCAAAGTACTTTAAAACTTCTTCCAATTGAATGGACTTGTAACAACTATAGGAAAGATCTTACTTCCAACAATTATTCAAGACACCAACAAGCTTGAACGCCATATTTTTTTATAATTAAAACAAGTTCGTTGTTCAAATTAGCAATGGAAACAATTATCTAACTTGTTGCACTGTGTACTAATTCATGAACAATGATATCATGGGAAAGTCATTAAAAATCATCAAGATGTTTGGGCAAACAAAATGATAAAAAAACATACCGACAACATTACCTACAAACCATTACCATTACCTACAACAGCAGATTCAATGTTACTCTAACTATAATCATATTACTCTAACTCTAATTAAAATTATATAATTATATAACCTTAATTTAAAGATGGGGACATAAAATTTTTTTAATTTAACATTTTAATTAAGAATTTGTTTTTATCAAATTATATTTTTCCTGCATTATTAAGTCTACCCTCAATTTTGCTGACCACATTTTTAA
Source organism: Druceiella hillmani (assembly GCA_039881145.1). Taxonomy (NCBI): domain Eukaryota; kingdom Metazoa; phylum Arthropoda; class Insecta; order Lepidoptera; family Hepialidae; genus Druceiella; species Druceiella hillmani. Next base: position 4,314,623 of record JAYKKI010000125.1, on the reverse strand, counting down.
AACACAAATAAATATATGTATATATACATATATATATAAATACCACAACACTATTACAATTATAATTCATCTGTTGTGATAACAATTTTTGCTATACATCAATCCAAATATTCTGAGGTAAAAACAGCAATTAAAGCAAGAGTGAAAGAATAAACATAAGTCTAGTGGAACTGCTTCCAAACGTGCCCTATATGACGTTAAAAATCTAAACAATCATATAAATTATTGAACGTGATAGGAGCCACGTATAAAAATTCAAATCTGTTCACTTCGATAATAACAAAAATAAACCAAATCAGTAAAAATCCAAAAGACAAGCTTGTTAATCAAGTAAAAGAATTGTTTATTGAGATAAAAACAAGCAACCTTAATCCTAAGTATAATTTAACACGCATGTGCGGCCACGTGTTCACGTAACATTTAGTTTAAATGCAGATTGTATTTGGATACCCATACAGATAATTTTACCTGATATCAGCGACTATATTATTATCTATTTCTCTATATTTACGCATCATTATTTTATCTAATTTTGTATACAACAGAATGAATAATGTACATTGGAGCTCCAAGTAATTAGATTTTAGATAAGAAATCATTATTGTTACCGATGTTAAGTTGGCCTAATTTTCAGTTATAATAGGCCAATTATAATTTTTGTAAATATAATGTTTATAATGTCCATCTGATTTATAGAGAACAAATAATTAAACTAGTACCACATAGTTCTGATTTCTCTTGAATTAATCAGCAGTTGTAGATTGCAGAATACCTTATTATATAAATCTGATTTTTCAAATTGAGCCATAATTTAAAGCATTATTAATAAATACAATGACAACTGGACTGCTCAAATTCAGGGAATAATAGGAGATTGGTGAAAATGAATCTGGTATTACAGAAATAAATATAATTTTTATAAAAAATTGGTATTTTTAAATTATAAAATACCAAACAATTCAGCGAATGACAATAAAGAAAAAGCAAGAAAGAATACACAATTTGTTTGCTTTTTTCGAGTGTCACATAGTGTTTTTCAATGGCTGTCAATCGAGACTGATATTTTTATAGATTAGTATGTTACATTTATGTAGGGAGGATACATTGGGACTAATCTACACTTAATTCCATCCTGCTGGTTGAAAGAATTCCGTAGAAATGGACAAAAAATTAAGTATAATTATTTGCCCATTTCTGGGGAAAAATAAATACAATTTATGATCATAATCCAAAATATCTTCTTAAATCATCTATCTTCTTAAATCATCTATCTTCTTAAATCATCTATTGAATATATTCGGAGTTAATTTTGTTGTAATTCATTATTCACAATTCAATGAAACTACGTGATGTCGTATTATTTCTACTTTATTTAAATTCTTTACCACAACCTTGATTTCGTTGTATTACAACATCCTCAGGTGGCAATTCATTATCTGACGAAGTACATAAAAACTTTAGAAATTATTATAAAGAGTAATCAATATCGATCTCTTTTTCAATATGAATTAGCTCATTACCTAAAGGAATTAAAAATAATATGTTAACTAACATTGACATTCGTTCTGCCGTCACAATAAGACATTTTCGCTATTTCCGAATTTTATGTGGCTTCTTTCGATGAATGTCGTGGTTACAAATTGCATGGATTAATATGTTATGTTTCCATAAGGAGGATACAATAGGACATAATCTGCACTTTGCTTTGCCTTGTTTAGTTAAGTTTCTGAGATATTCACATTTTACTACGTCTTAAAAAATGTCAGTAAGAGGAAATAGGATTTATATGAACCAATGCAATATAATCTTGTCAAGTAAACCTCGGTGTTAAGAAACTTCATTTTTGAAAGTTTAGGAAAATAGTTAAAAAATTACAAAATTAAGACAAAAGTAAAACAAAAATTTGATAAGAAAAAGCACAAATATTATACGACAACATTGGATAGTAGAACCCATTATATATGGTAGGAACACATGCTGAGAATTTTGATCATTTCTAAAATAAGTAAATGCCAAAAACAGGTTCACACATATGAAAATATATATGTATATACAAGTGAAGATGGTCAGCATCAGACAATATCTTACTCAGTCATCGATAATTATACGGTAAGATATTTTGGATATATAAAACATTTCATTTGTGCCTTAACCAATATAGAACAATTAAATGTTTCATTTATAATTAATGAAATAATATTCTCAGAATTTATCAAAGAACCTTAGTAATATGACAATCGTGTTACAAAGAAATTTAAAAATCTCACACATTTAATGAATATATAGTGTACTAATAGCCTACACAATTAAATCCCGGCTAAAGATATCGTGTTGATGTAATGACCTTTTGATAAGCTCTTTATGCTAGTGGGAGTGTATTTCCCAATTAAAAATATAAATGAAATTATCTCGATGGCCATAAGGACAAATGTTAACCATAATAGAATATAACCAAAATTTATAAAATTACAACTTAAGGTAACGTAAAATCAACTTTCACTGTCATTGTATTTCCACATGTAAAATGTAATTAAGATAACAAAATTTAACTTGAGCTGACGGAATTAAACAGTTATTAATTTTCTAAAAATATTTCAATGACTTCAAACTGAGACCTGGCTCCTTAGTATTGGTAGGCCAATTTAAAATATTGTGAACTTCCAAAATATTTCAAATATGCCGTCGTGCAATTATTATTTTTTAAAAATCCCTAAAGTGTGGGAATATAACCTTAAAACTTTATTAGGACAATTTAATAAAGCAATTGTACAACATAAAAAAAATGATCGTATAAGAAATACTTCCAAAAAATTTTCTTACATTAGTGGCTCAATTCAAAATACCCCAGCACATTAAAATATTTCAAATGTTCCATCTGCAACGTCTATTATTTCAATTTAAAATTTCACATCACCAAAACCCAAGGATCTAACCTTAAAACTGGTTATGACAATTTACAACCTTGATTTAATAAAAGCACATAACAGAAAGATACGATCGTTTAGGAAATACTTTCAATACATAGACTTCAAAAAATATATATGTACGCATAAAAAATTCATAAATTGCATTAAATGTTTAAAATACATGAATTAAAACAAAATTAATGGAGCGGTAAATACCATACATGCACAAATGTGATTTATTGTAAATAATGAAACAGTTTAGAGCAAAGAGTGTATTATAATTGTATGTCTATATTTAATGTCTGAAAAACAATCTGAAATTAATGAATTACAAGATACATTTGAAATAGAAGAAAGTAATTTACATACCATCTTTAAGCTTCCATATTACATGTCCTGTTAATTTATCTAAGGCTACCATTCCACCGCCTAACGTGGTGAAAATTAACGGTCTATCATCCTGTTCCCTGGCTACTTCCGTTATTTCCTACAAAAGGTCACCCAAGTATATAATTACACAATAATTCAAAAGAATTAATCATATGACAATTGATAATAAAACAAATGAAAGAATACCTTGTTGTTTATTGACGAACTGACGTACGTATATTGCCGGAATTCGGTAAATAGTACGAAGAAAATAAACAAAAATCGCATGTTTTAATCTAGTGATCAGTTGGTTATTTTATATTTTTTATATATATTTCACATTTGAAAGAAATCAAAACATTCCAATGTGTTTGACATTGCATACATTTTACAATTGACATATTTTTCAACAATGAGGCTGTAGTCCATCTTGACACAACGTATTTCATTGTTTTGTTATTACCGGGTACACCTTCGTCTTACATCTGCAATAAAAAAAATTTCCTCAATAATTTGATAAAAATAATATATTTTTAAATACTGTGTAATAAATCTAATATTTTCAACAATTTTTCATTAAAGAAAAGTTAAATATTATTTTGTGAATAATAAAAGTAATAAATATTTTCTTCACTATGCTTATTTCTTTATACAGTACCTCTTTGATAATATTATATTGGAAATTAATAAATTTGTTTTATTGAAGTGCGAATATACAATATTAATTTTATGAAGAATTTATTGTTATAGAAAATAAATATTTTCATAAAATTTTGCAAAGGTTTTAAATTTATTCCAAAAAATATTATTAATATCTACTGCTATTATTACTACTGCTACTGCAATATTTATATATTAGTCCTTAATTCTATATAATATTTTCTATTTAGTTATTACTAAGGAAAGCAATAAAATAATTTAGAGGCAATTTGTAAAAAATTGCATTATTATTACAATGCAATCATTTACAAATTGCATTTAAATTATTTCACTGCCTTCATGATGACAAAATTTACTTGAATGAAATAAAAAATTATGAATATAATTACTAATATAGAAAATTATTAACAATTTAACTTTACACGTCGTCAGGAAAAATTATAAGGATGAGATGTAAAGGAAAATAGGATGTGAACGAAAAGGAAATGACACCGGTTACGTCAAACATTACAAAAATAATTATAATATGACAGGTAATTTAATAGAATATTTATCAAATACCCTCTTAAATAATTTTAACATTATTTTGTAAAAAACGAATAGGTGTTTTTCGATCTTTTGTTTTGCATGATCTACCAGAGAGATAGTAATATACGTAGAAGATAAATTAGCTCTCAAAAGGCTTATAAAAATGAATCGCTTTCGAACTGACAGTTTGACTGCTGAGGAAGGATCACAAGTTATTGCCTATGTTGTGAATGGTGTAATAATAAGATTTTTTTTAAATAGATTTCATTACGTTTATCAGAAGCGTAGTTAATTTGTTCTATTAGAAACTTAATTTCATTTTAAGTCTTTCCTAACAGGCATTAGTTAAATATTTTGTCATAAAGTGCGTCATCAATGTACACAACTGTCTTTTGTTTTGAGTGATGGACGTAACAGGTAATTCAATTGAAATATTTCGTTTGATTTTCAGCTTTAATTAAAATAACCTAATCGTTTATCTCTTTATCATATATATTCTCAGTTTTGTACGCAACGGTATGTATTATATTTTGTTGTGCAATTAATGACTAACATTTGTAATTGAATTAAAGGTGTTTAGAACAAATAAGTTGTGTTTTAGAAGGGTCCTATTTCATAACAATCAAATGTTTACGTATAATTTTCAGTATTTTTAAATAAATATGGAAACTTTATTATTTCATATCTTGCATGTTTATTTTCAAATAAGAACGCTTTATTCCCATTACCCATAAGAATTACGTTGTTTGCACATTTTCGGTGCATTTCAAGTAAAATCGCACGTTGGGGGAATGAGAAGTATGACACTGAATAGTTTTAAAATAGTGATTGGAATAGGATATAAATATATTGCCTTCTATACTAAAATAATTTGAAATAAACCTTTTTTTTTTACAGTTTTTTATATCATTCGTCAGAAAGAAGAGAATTTTTCAAATTCCTTTTTTTGTAATTCGTGTATGACTTTTATGTTTTGTCAAATTTTATCACTTTTATAAATATTATTGTTTTGTTGTCAATTTATGCTGTTTATTCACTCATAATTTTTTTTACATTTGGTTATTGACAAAGTATGGTACACGCTTCCTAAGTCAAATGGGCAATTGTGTATAAAATTTGTAATATTTATCAATTGCAGAAGTAACTTTGAAAAATGTATGAAATATTTGGCAAGGTCATTCAGTACATAATGAATATTTGGAAATTAAGCTATACAAACAATGTTATCAAACATATTGAAGCTTATTTCAATTATCATTGATTTATAGTTAAATAAGTCAGATTCTTAAATTTTTTCTTAATTATTTTTTGATTAGTGTTAGAAAAATAGAAAAAAATAACGTCTCACAATAACACTCCATGTTCCATGAAATTTGGGTAAGCAATAAAGAAAGAATTAAAAGAAGAAAAAAGAAACATTCATTCTATATGTGGCCAATTTTTTTATAATACTAAAATGAGGTAATACATTTTTTTCCATCAATTTCCTTGCATTTTTTCAGTACCTTACTTCATCCTTATTAGTTATATTTGGTTTTAGCAAATCTTTGGTGATTTACAATAATTTAGGTAAACACATTTAGAGTTTATAAATTTTAAAATATCATTTTTTTTGTATTCGCTATATTCCTTCATTTTAGTAAGAATTGTTACAATGAAAATAACTATCAAAATATATTGAAACAGGATTTATGTGTTATTTGGAGATCCTCTTTCAGTCTTGCATTTCTTTCTAAAGTAAACGTTTAAGATGCATTAATAGACAGCTTTAAGAATATTCAAAGACCCATTTAGATTTAGCTTTTTGAAAACTTTTTATTTATAGCAAGAAGTTTTTCAAATATTCATCATCTTGTCAAATCATCAAGTTCGAATGTAAATTGATAAAGCATATAATATACTTTAATGTAATTTACTGAATTCATTGAATATTTCTTTATGGTGTTATAGCAGAGTTTTATATTTAAACTTTTTTAAACATTGATCTTCATCAGATATTTTTTTATTTTTCCAACATATTTTCTTAATATAGATCTTGCTAAAAATGTCTTTCATTTATGTTTGTATTAAATTGGTGCAGTATGCGAAGTATACCTGGGATCATAATCATATAATATTCTATTTACTCTGGTAAGTGTTAGCTGGCTTGTAAGCAATTTGTTATGGACATTGGAAGTTTTGCAGTTTACAGGGATTAGAATAGATTTACTGTCTATACATTTTTTATGCTATTGTCTATACCTAGAATACAATAGTAATTGTGTTGCCAGGAAGGAGGGGATTTTTTGTATATTTAAATTGTAATCAATGAAACCTGCCATCAATAGTTTCATCTTTTTTTTAATTTCTTAAATTGCTATATGAAAATTATATAATGAATTTCAGTAGTGATATCATTGAGCTTAAGGTTAAAGAATTATATATTAATAAACAGTAAAATTCAATATTGAAAGTAGTTTTGTTAAAATCGTGTTTAAAGAAAATGTTTGCTAAATAGGACTTAGTATATAATTTAGAACTCTAGAAAAGAACCGAGATGCATATTATCAAACTAAGCAGTTTAAGCCCGAATAAGATCCATGCTTTGTCCTCAAAGTATGACTAAGTTCTCTTTTATTTTTATTAGTATGGTATACTCACACTGTTTCTAAATCAATTTTTATACTATTGTTAAGTCTGGCCTGAAAGAAAACATTTATCCATGCATATCATCTAATAGAATATTGTTTATGACACAAGAGTTGGTATTTTTTTGACAATTCTTTTAATATGACTATTTATATTTATTGTTGAAGAAGATCATGTCTCTGACGATTACTGGATATAGATAACAATTTTTCATTGTAATTTGATAAGCAGCTGATAGTAAGCAGACATGCTTAACAGCAATAAACGGTGTTAAAGAAATGCTTTTAAATAATTTATAAAAGTCTGTGATAGAGTATTTTGGTTTGAAACTAATCCTATGCTATTTAAGTTGTGTGTATTTATAAAAGTTTATAGTAATAATACATAATTTAGTTGTAAGCCCACTGTTCTTTTAAGGCAGTAGTTTTTCCGTCAAGGTTTACGTGTTACTATTTTACAAGTTTGGCATTCATAAGTGTTTAACAAGATTATGAAAGTCTTCCTTGTTTATTCTATAAATATTCCAAAATAAAATTGCGAAGGAATAAGTTTTTTTTAATAATACAATCAAAACATTTTGTGTTTATGTAGGCTTCACCAAAAATTAAAGTTCACCATTTTCAACATTCTGTGTCTATCTAGAATCTAATAAAATCTTCATATTAAACTATTGTTTAAAAAATTACATTAATCTCAGATAACATATGAAATCATAGTTAGAACCAATGTAATATTCAGTTATTAAAATGACCAGTGTAATATAACACACTGGCTGCCAAATAGGAGTTAGCTTGTAGTTGGCGTTATTGCCTAGGACGCCTACTATGAGATAAGTCATATTATATCAGTGTAGATATGAATAAAAGGTCGCAGCGAAGAGGAAAAAAAATTAAGGTTGACTTACATGAACACAAAATTAATTTTCTTTCCATTTGTTAATTTTTTTTATAAAATTCAATATGAAGGATCGAAGGTGAAGCTAGATGGGAATTTATTTCCATATAAGAAGAGATATATTTAACCTTCTGGAAAAGCTTTTTAAGAATCGACTGATAAAGTGATTATAAACATTTAAAATATCCGAAAAAGAATGCTTAAATAAATTATAAAACTGAAAATATACTCTATATTTAAATCACCGTTTTGCTAAATTGTAGGAAATCGCATTAAAATGTTAGTTAGGTACCTTTAAAAACCACATTTATATAACAAATAAGGAGAAAAACGTACATTGTTCATTCATACTAAATATTGTAAAATATCTATTTGTCACCCAAAAAAATGACAGAAGTTTTTATTTAGTATACAAGAAAAACTTTAAATAAAATTATATGCCTTTGCTCAAAATAAATTATTGGAGCATTCACAAAAATGAATACCACACATAGCATAGAATGGATTGGGCGAGCTGCTAAGTGGAATTTCTTTAGTGGAATGGTCTAACTCCTAAAAAATAATTTAATTTTTAAAATGTTATTTGTTTTTCAGTCTTTTATTTCTCTATTCTTGTTCATTTCTGCTATGTACTCTTATTGTCAACATTTCAGTATTTACTGTCACTAGTTAATCAAACTGTCTTACCATCAAATCTTACTTTGCAATCGAATCAACATCACATTGGCTTTGAAAGTTGTTTCTATCATGCGAGTTTTTTGTTCCTCAATAATCTCATTTCCACTGTATCTAATTTAGTTTCATCCTGTTTAGTGTTCGAGCCCTATTGTTCTCACTTAATTGTCTGTTTGTCTGTTGGTCACAGTCAATTACATTTTACGCTATTCAAGATAGAAAAAAAAATTTGTGAGTATTCCTATAATAATAAATATATACATGTGTACACACACAAAATCACAAATAAGAATGAAATCTTTTTCATCTACTTTCTCTGTCACCAGAATCATTTTTACTTTTCCTAAGTTCACTAATGGAGAAAGAAATTTGTCGGGCAACAGCTACTGAGATACAAGGATGGAATTTTGATTGGCTTAGACAAATATGTACCAGGACATCTTTTTTACTCTGCTATATTCATAGCTATTCTGTTTTTTTATCCTATTTTGTTTCAATATACAATGTGCAGGAGATATTTCATTCATATATCCTATTTGTTATATACCCTTTTGCTGTCCAACATTCTTCTAAATAAATGCTATAAGCCCTTTTCACTATGGCTAAAAAGCTCCAAGCTTCTTCCTTAATGTCCCTTTAAATCAGTCCCCCTTACTTAGTTTTCAGTGAAACTATACATGCTCATAATTTCCACCCATAATTTCTCTTTTCACTTTACCGAATTATAATCACCACAAAGAAGTTAAACCTGAAATCACCACTAAGAAGCACCACCAATAAGCAATTTGAAAATTTGTTTCAAAAAATTTATTTTATCTGTTTTTTGTTTTATTATTCTGTTACCCTCATTGCATTCAATTTATTGTCCATTAAAATTGTATGAAGTTCAGCTTATTCTATACTGCTTTTGTTTTGAGAATATTTTAAATTTAGATAGTTAATTGCTCTTTGCAACCTAATGCCAAAGCGTTGCACTTGATTGCATTTAAAATAAATATTCTGTAAGCATTTGCGTAATTAATATTATTTATATAAATGCATGGTTTTTATTTCAGGTGTTGGTGTTTATACATTAACATTTAATATTAAACGCCCTACATTATTAGTGTAAGATTGCTTCTGACTAACCGACTGCATGCTTAAATTGTATTTCTGCCGCTAACTCTGCCGCTAGTGCTATGTGTCAAAATGAGTGACTTACATGAAAAATCAGCAAAGCTTTCGCTGGGAATCTTAAAAGGTAAAAGGTACTGATTTATTTATTTCCCAAAGATGAATAGGTTTTAATTATTTTCCCAAGATCTCACCGTATATATTTTACCATTTTTATAGTAAATTTCGATATCATTTTTACAGTCTGTGTACTAACAATGTGTTCCTGCAAATAAATGTTAATATTATCTCGTTATGATGTCCACTTAGGCACGGAAAAGTTCGAATATTTAAAGTTGCAGCACAGAATTCTGCAAAATCGATATTTCGTGATGTCGCTTTATTAAATGTATTATGTCTAGTTGTTGATTAGTTATAATTATATTGATTATTTACTTTTGCTTTCAAACAGAAATTGTGTTTTATCTATTTCAAGTGTTTCTTACTGTGCAGGACATAAGAAGTTAACTGAATATTCCCTTCTTTAATTCTGACGTCATGTCTTCATAGCACGTCTCCTTTTACAATTCTGATAATTGCAGGATATTTAGGAAACATGAACTCTTTAATAGTGACTGAAAATCCAAAAAACTGAAAAAAATTTAGTAGATTCCGAAATCTATGTGAGTACAATTGTCTAGACAGAAAATTATATGATTAGATAATCTTCAAATGATTATCTATTTATGTATACATAGAATAAACTTGTAAGAATGATTGATTTAGCATATAGAATGATAGTATAAGCCAGAAAACCTGTTTTTAGAACTTTTGTCTGTCTTTGTGTTAATTTGTTTTTCAATCACTTGAAACCTATATCACACATTTTGATGAAATTTAGTATGGTAATAGTTTATACCCTTGAACAACATATAAGATAGGATACTTTTCTATCTGTTTATGTAATATCATGCTATCTGATATCAGTTTGAGGCAAGCAACAATGATAATATAATTGTTGCTTGGTTTAAACTAAATCTAAGGCTGTATCTTTTTTTTGAAATCGATTTTATGAATAATACTTCACAGCAAATGTTTTAAATTGATTTTACATTTATCTTGGTACAGCATTTCATTACTTTTTAGAGTTTTGTACATATAAAGGAAAGGACTTCAAAAAATATGAATTTTTTTTATATTTTGGAGATCTTACATGGAGTATTATAAAAAGCTCAAAAAATAGAAAACTGTATTTTTGTAAAATTTGAAAATTTATTTTACATTTGTCTTGCTACTGTATTTAGTTACTTTTTAGGAGTTTTATGCATGTAAAGGGAATGATATAAAAAAATATGTGAATGTGCCTTTTACTACATTGTAGTAAAAGGAACATTTGTATTTTTGTTTTTTTGGAGATCTTACACAGTCAGGAGTATCATCATAAAAAGCTCAAAAAATAGAAAGCTGTATTTTTATAAGATTTGAAATTTATTTTACATTTGTCTTGCTACTGTATTTAGTTACTTTTTAGGAGTTTTATGCATGTAAAGGAAATGCCATAAAAAATATGTGAATGTGCCTTTTACTACATTGTAGTAAAAGGAACATTTGTATTTTTTGTTTTTTTGGAGATCTTACACAGTCAGGAGTATCATCATAAAAAGCTCAAAAAATAGAAAGCTGTATTTTTATAAGATTTGAAATTTATTTTACATTTGTCTTGCTACTGTATTTAGTTACTTTTTGGGAGTTTTATGCATGTAAAGGAAATGACATCAAAAAATACAAATGTGCCTTTTACTACTCTGTAGTAAAAGGAACATTTGTGTTTTATGATATTTTGGAGATCTTATACAATCAGGAGTATGATCATAAAAAGCTCAAAAACTAGAAAGGTGTACTTTTATAAGTTTTGAAATTGATTTTACATTTGTATTGCTATTGTATTTGGTTACTTTTTAGGAGTTTTATACATCTAAAAATATCAAAAAATACCCTATATTGAAAGACATATTTGTGTTTTTTAATATTTTGGAGATCTTATACAGTCATGAGTATCTCCTTAAAAAGCTCAAAAAAGTAGAAAACGGTATTTTTGTGAGATTTTTTTATGAGAAGATAATAAAACTTACAATTATAGACAATTTTTTACCTTGTACATTTCTATGAACAGCTTGTTGAAAATTGTAAGAAATATTTTAGTAGATAAACAACAGATAACAAATATTTGAATACCTCAGGTGTTTTGGAGGTTTAATAACATTTTCCTAGAAACACGGTTACGTTGCCAACCAGGCCGTTACGGACTAGCACATTGCTTGTGTTATATGTGCCTGCTAACTAAGAGGCATAAGAAACACCGTACAAGATTCTTTTTGAAGTATAAATCAAAGAAAGTAAGGTATTGATAGTAGACTAATTCGGAAATATATTTTCGTCTCTATTATTGTAACAATTTTTCTAAAAGTCCATATATACATATAATACAACTGTAACGGAGTGAATACGGTAGTTGACTCATTCTAAATTTTGATATTTTTCGTACAATTTGTGAAATATATGTTAATTAAAAACCAGTCTTGAAAAAAATTAAAAAATTGATTGAAAAATAAGTCAGTTGTAGGCTTCTAAATTTGAAGATACGGATAGAGTTGGGTATATCCCTGTCTCTTTTCTTCTCATAGAATATAATGTGCAATATTAAAAATGACCTCACAACACAGTATTGCCGTCCTTCTCTAAAGGTTAAATTTAAACTTTTATAACTCGGTCAATTTTTTAAGATTATTAAAAAATTTTTTCACTCTTCATCAGCTTGTACCTAGAAATTATGATTAATGAAATAAAAAAAATTAGTCAAGTACCCAATTCTGCATATGAAAAATATTTTAAAAAGAGTGATTGATTTAGTCTATAGAATGATAATAGACTGTTTAAAAACTGTTTTTAGAATTTTTGTTTGTTTTTTTGTTAATTTGTTTTGATGAAATTTAGTATGACAATTGTTTATATCCTCAGGCAACATATAGGATACTTTTTATCTGGATATTACCTTATTATTATCTGGATATTACCTTATTATGATTTAAAAAAAATTCTGGCTTGGAGAATATTACAATATTGATGCGACCAACGCCATCAATTAGCGTTTTAGTAAACTTTATACTCATAGATATATTACGATATGGTCCTGCCAACGCCATCAATTAGCGTTTTAGTAAACTTTATACTCATAGATATATTACGATATGGTCCTGTCAACGCCACCTATTAGCGCTTGAATAAACTTTATACTCATAGATATATTACGATATGGTCCTGCCAACACGTCTGAATTCCACGCAAACGAAATAGCAGGCGTAGTTAGTTATAACATAACTTTCTGTAGAGTTTGTCATGTCTTATATAACTTTCTGTAAAGTTTATTATGCAATATGTAAATTTAGTTAGTTTATAATTTAATTTAACTCCAATGCTCTAACTCTTTCCAATATTATGAAAAACTTTACTAAAATTAATTCAAACATACTTTTCTTAAAAATAAGTTATACTTGTAACTCTGAACTATGAGAGCCTATCAGTCAAACTGTATATGTGTTATATTTCTGAATTGACAAATGGTAAGTTTAATAATAAAATCAGATGATAGGAGAGGTTACCGAGCGGAGTAGTCGTTATCTATGAGGTCGCAATCAATATATTACTGCATTGTGACGCATAGTGTGGTATAATTGATTTTTGGTACTCTTGTCGTTATCATGTTGAATATTGACATTACGCATCTGTGCTAAGTTCAGTTTGGATTATGTGTGGCTCTTTGTGTGATAAGATAATTACGAATACCGCATAGTTGTGTTAATTGTCTCTGACTAAAACTTCCGGCTTCTGTTGTGGTTTATAATGTTGTATATATTGTTTTGTATGTTATTATATTATACATATTTATACGGAGCTTTAAGTATTTAAACATATTTGTATGCCATCACGGTACTTCTTTCTTTTAAATGAAATATAGGTTAGCTTCTTAGTTTAGCTAAAAAACATATATTTCACATTAAACATGTTTTAATGTTTATTGCCTGGTTATTGTAATTATTTAATATTGTTAGTAAACAAGTTTATTTTCTTAAAATTACCAAACTTGTGCTTTGAAAACAAGAATTGAAGAGTCATTTTATATCAAAATGTTGAATAGTTAGCATTCATCATCGGACTATGCGGAAGGTCCATGTCAAGCACTTTATATGAAATTACGGCTTAAACTCCTATATCGTGTTAGCTTCCAATAGGGTTGCTACCTTTTTTTGATTGAAATATGGAAGTTTTCCTATATGTTGCAAAAATATTGTACTTTTTGAGAAGATGAAAGAAATAAATGATACAAATTAATTTTTAAATTTTATTTATTTTTTAACACATAATTACGGTTTTTTATGTCTTTGCGAACAGATGAATGTTCCAGATACATGTTAATACAATTGGCATTTAATGTTCATAGAATGTTTTTCCTTTATTTTCATTATTTTAAATTCGCCACTGATATCATGCTTTCCGTGAAAGCGAATGTTAAAGGAACAGGCAAAAGAAAGGAGATTCCTTTTAAAATATAAAGTAAACCAGATTTTCCACATCTGGAGACCATTTGCTTTTCAGAAGTACTTTTAGATGGAAACTCTTTTTGTTTATATTTGCAATTATTTTATTTACTGTTATCAATTCCGAGAATATTAGGATTCGATACCTCAAAAGCAAAAACATAACCGTTATAAGATCACTCATGTGTCCATCTGTCACAGCCGTTTTTTCAGAAATCATGTGATATAGAAACTTAAAGTTTGGCATAGTAATACTTATACTTATAAACCCGCACAAAGCTAAAAATATGCTTATAGAAATTTTAGAGGTGACAAAGTATTTGAAAGTTTTTTTTCAAATTCCATACATATCGTTTAAATGGGCTTCAAAAGTATTTTTTCCACAATTTTAGGTAGTATATCTTCAGTGATATATGCAAAAAAAATATGTCCCCTCCCTTGAAGATATGCAAAAAAAATATGTCCCCTCCCTTGGTATTTCTGAAACTAATCTTCAGTGATATACTGAAAGATATGCAAAAAAATTTGTCCCCTCCCTTATTATTTCCGAAACTAATCTTCAGTGATATACTGAAAGATATGCAAAAAATATATGTCCCCTCCCTTGTTATTTCCGAAACTAATCTTCAGTGATATACTGAAAGATATGCAAAAAATATGTTCCCTCCCTTTTTATTTCTGAAACTAATCTTCAGTGATATACTGAAAGATATGCAAAAAATATATGTCCCCTCCCTTGTTATTTCCGAAACTAATCTTCAGTGATATACTGAAAGATATGCAAAAAATATGTTCCCTCCCTTGTTATTTCCGAAACTAATCTTCAGTGATATATTGAAAGATATGCAAAAAATATGTTCCCTCCCTTGTTATTTCCGAAACTAATCTTCAGTGATATACTGAAAGATATGCAAAAAATATGTCCCCTCCCTTGTTATTTCTGAAACTAATCTTCAGTGAAATACTGAAAGATATGCAAAAAAATATGTTCCCTCCCTTGTTATTTCTGAAACTAATCTTCAGTGATATACTGAAATATATGCAAAAAAAATATGTACCCTCCCTTGTTATTTCCGAAACTCCTCAAACTAAAATTGTGAAAAGAATAGGGTTTTAGAAGCACACGCAAAGGTTGTAGGAAAACTAGTGATTATTTATTTATGTATCTACTTTAATGTATCTAATTGATACATATGGCAGACTTATTGCCCCGAGAACAATCTCTTACAGCCAACCATAACACCAGTCCAGCCCCGCTTATAGGCCGTATACCTTGTGATTAATCTAACACACTACTGTGATGACTATGTGTATATTCATTGACATGCAATGTTATATTCTGGGTGAAAAAAATTAAATGTATAAAAACGACGAACGGCCACGGCGAACCCAGGTCCCCGCGGTACATCCCATTGATTATTGTAGGTCTATAATTTTTGTAATATGAACCATGTTGTTATGCCGGTGAAAGTTGTAGTGGGCAATACATTTACGCTGTGAACAATTGATATTTGTGAATAGTTTGAAATAAACACTGCCCATAACATAATAGAGCCTTTGCTGTAAGGCATAATCTCTTCGAAACATACATTTGCTTGTACTTTCCAGTTCTTCTGAGCATTTTGTGACTTTGTTTCTCATTAAATAAAGAGATTCTGGCTTCTTCAGAAAATAAAACCCTTCTCCACTTCACATCGGTCCATGTCGCATAATTTTGGGCAAATATCAACTTCGCGATATGGTATCAGCGGAGTAATTTAGGACCCCTAGCCAGTCTTCAGCTGTGGATGTCAACTTCTAGAAGTCTCCTCTTGACAGTCCATATACTAACACTTACATCTTTCACTTTTTCGAGATTGTCTTTGATGTTTGTGTAAGTAGACTTCCAACTTCATAAAGCTTGGCTCAGAATATATCGATCGTCGCTGGGTAGTACATTGTTTTCTGCCTGTCCCTGGTCTTCTTTTGAATGAATTGTTCTCTTGAAATCTTTTACAGATCCTCTAAACAATAGAATGACTTACACCAAACCATTACTAAACATAACATTGAGTACCAACTTCTTTAAGAAGAGTCACTATATTACCAGCGATTAATGTTATTACTACCATAGTAGATTATAAAATTTGTCACAAAAAACAAACGTATACAATTTAAAAGCAATATCAATAATTAAAATTACTTAAACATTTATTTTTAAATCAACAACACAACATCTAACCACACAACGGTAAAAAATCTTTTAATGCCAATGGAATATTTTTAAAATAAATTTAAAATTTCCAATTGAATATATTAAAATAAATTTGCCAATCCTTTTTAATATGTAGTAAAGGAAAGTTTTAGGTGCCTGTCTTTTTTGCAATTGAGTGTGTTACATGTAGGTCACTCAGTAAGTCCTATTGTTCGGTGCAAATTAAATTCAAATAAGTTCGGTCAAGATTTGTGTGATGATTTTTTATAAATTTCAATGCTCATCAACAATGCCACAATGTGATGAACTGCTTATTAAGCAAGAAGGCACAGTGACTGTAGAGCGAGGATAAAAACAGTTTTTGATTTAGAGGACGATACACGGTTGGGGCGGCCAAGTGATGTGACTACTCCTGAAACAGTGGCGGCCGTCACAAAATTAGTTAACAAAAACCGCCGAATCACTTACAAGCTAATAGAAGAAGAGACTCTAACAATATCTGCATGGGAGGTAAATACAATTTTGCACGAAGATTTAAAATTACGTAAAGTACACTTCACAGCGAGCTGACCAAACAACTGACTTTCTCAATTTTTCCCGCATCAGACTCTTAGGTAGGATAATATAGAAAAGGATTCCAAAGAATTAATCTTATTTGGATGTTGCAATATGAATTTTTAATTTCCAATGTTATTGTAATAGTGACCATATTACTTTCTAGGTATTTTACTGTTTTGTTGAAGACATGCAAAATATGACCTAAAAATCTAAATATATTATTTCTAAAATGTGTTTTTTGGTCGATCGGCTCGATCTCTTTAACTACTGCATCAAAAAAAATAAAAAAAATACCCACTTAAAGCTTATGTTTTTTACTTTGGGCGAAAAATATAAAAAAATTCGAAAAAAATCTTTTTGTTAATAAAAAAATTAATTTTTATAACAATTGGCATGAGCGCCATCTGTGGGCGACACATCAAATATCTTAGCCAAATTGTATACTTGGAACACGCTAGATGGCGATATAGTGCGAAGATTTCGCACGGGTCAGCTAGTTATAATATATTTCAATGATAGTTATTCGACACTGCCCTTGGACTATGGAAATATTTTGTTTTGGGTAACAAATTTAAAAATATGTTACCCACACAGAGTAATAGAGATAATAATTGTGTAGTCAACGTACATACGTTTTAGTTCCTGCCGTTCGTCATTAACACTGTCAGTAATTTTTATAATCCTACTCATTTCGCTACTGCTGGTAAAAACTGGCAATATGATAAAGAATGATGTTTTCTACATCATATGATAAAGAGTTAGCAATATAATGTATTGTGCACATTATGGGCATAATATTTGCCCTTCATAATGCCAAGTAAAGTGTTTGCATGTTAATGAACAACGAATGGAGGAATTTTTGTCATAAGAGATTTCCTACTGAGTGACAGAATATGTGAGGTATTTCATCAGAATTCGCACATTTTGCTCTGTACTTATTAGTTGCATCTACTTTTCACTACTAGTAATCTGACTCTAATTAAATTTTATGCTTTAGGAGCCTTTAATTTTTTCTTTTTTTGGAGGCCTATAAAAATACACGTGTATTTTCCATAATATGGCCACTTTCCATGGTTTTTATACATAAATTTAAGAAACTCGACCTAATAATACGAACAAAACCATTAATTGTGAAATTCATCAAGATGCTTATATTTATATGCGTTCACATTGTTTTACCAACATGTTTTGCTCACTTTAGTGTATCAAAAAAAAAAGGATTTTTTGTCATCTTCTTATAGCACGACAATTTAATAAATGACGAATATAAAGTATTTTGCTTACTACATTTTTTGGCAATCATCATCATCATCATCATCATCATATATTAATACGCTAAGGTTAAGATGTTACTCTCCCTTTTTAGAAAAAACCTCACAACTAATCCACATAAATTATATATAATTTTATAGATAATTGCTTGCTCTACCGGCATCCACAACTAAAAAATTTATTATTGCTATTGTTTTTGCAAATTAATTAATTATTAAAATTATATACACAAAACAGCAATGCTGCCATCTAACGGCTCAACGTCAATATGATTGACGGTCGGTAAAATTTTTGTTTAATTTCAAATCCACTCACGTATAAATAAAGTGGCGCTTTAGCTCAATGCTTTTGATACTTGCGCCTCTATATGTCAATTTTAGTAAAATATTTGTTTGATCTGTCATCTGAGCTTCATAATGGAATAAAAACGT
Organism: Druceiella hillmani; assembly: GCA_039881145.1. Taxonomy (NCBI): domain Eukaryota; kingdom Metazoa; phylum Arthropoda; class Insecta; order Lepidoptera; family Hepialidae; genus Druceiella; species Druceiella hillmani. The sequence continues at coordinate 4,295,821 of JAYKKI010000125.1, read as the reverse complement.
AATAAGCAGTGTGCAAAATTAGAAATGAATTGAATACCTGCAATCAATTTTGATTTATTAAATTGAGTTGAATAATTTATAATGCGAAGACTTCGCACGGGTCACGCTAGCAACATGTATAAACTATACGGGGTACAAAAATACAGCAATGTATTGAGTTTGACCGAAAATACAGCAATGTATTGAGTTTGACCAATATTACTCATCGTATAGACGTAATTGTGCCTTGTATTCGTGAACTTGAACTTGGTTTACTGTTGGGTTAAAGTTTGTTTATGATATCTCATAGCGGATATCTGTTTGCTTTATCTTTGTATGGGTATAAGTATATACATTTTGTGTAAATATCATGGCCATCGATTGTTGAGCCTCTTTTTTGGATGGTTTTTTTATTTATATTGGCTCACCAATGATTTGGCGTAATGTATATTTTAGTAAGTACATCATTTTCGTACCAATGTTACGAAAATACTCTTTCCATATGTATATTTAAGTATAAGCTATAAGAAGGTCAGCCATTAATGAAAAATGGCTAAGATATTTTAAGGCATTTGGGGTATTCATATTAATAAGTGTTTTGTTGAAACTAAAATGCATAAAATTGTTATATATTGATATTGTTTGAAAATTAGTTTGAACATTTGAACTATTGATTATTGTCTCATCGTAGTTTTATTTCAAAGGAGGTTTGCCAAAGTAAGATACGTTATGAAAGTTTATTACGTCACTTTTAACAATCCTGATCATATCTGATATTACAGACACCTTCCACCATTGTTTTATATGAAAAGTACTTTTTTATTTTTCACTACACTTGACTTCTCAAAGGTTTTACGTTCACCATATATCTAATAACTAAATTAATTGGTGATAAAATAGAAAATCTATTATTAAATGTAACCTCCATAAGCGTCAGCTGGTTCTTTTCACCACCCCGTCTTTTTCATATTGTTAACAAACAATAATGTTAACAGATATAAAAAATCTATTGATTATTTTGTCTGACGCCTAATGGCTCCTCCACATGCATGGTGTTTACCGCAAACACCAAAAATCACCAACAGATGCCAAGCACCGACCACAATCACTCAACACACACATGGCATTCCCAGGCTTGGCAAGCACGCTAGCGTTTTCCGTATACCGTATTCCGTACATCGCAAACACATTTGTCGGACATCCTTTGATTCGTGCACAAAAATCGACACCGATGCCGATCACTGGCGACACAAACAAAATAGACAAATGCCTATCCACACGTTCTTGTTTGTTATTTCGTGTTCGTTGTTTGCCAAGCATGTGGAGCCGCCTTAATGATTTTGACTGTGATAAAAATAACTTTAACATATATTTTACTCTTGCAGAATTTATAACGAGATATGCGATTTTCAATTTCTGTTTTTAATTGCTTTGGATAGTATTATTTTATTGTATAGCCACTTTTCTGTATGTTAATTTAAAAATATAGAAAAGTGGCTATACTAATATTCAGTGTTAAAAAATTTCAAAAATGATTAATCAGGACATGACTGCTATGACTCTGACCTTAGGCTATCAAGCTGGTGGGTTATTGTATAACAAAATCCGAGCATCGGTGTTCCATTGTATACTTTGTTAGATTTAAATGGATGAAAAATGTTATGTGGATGAAAAGTGCATTGCTTAAAAACTATTTTGATGCAAAAATGGTATTTATTTAGCAACTTGTATTTATTTACAATTATGTTTACTTTGTTTATTAAATAACATCAACAAACATTATTATATAAAATATGTGTTAGCTACTTAATTTGGACAAGACCAATTTAAAGTATTTTCACATCATAATGGACTATATTTTCACAGCATAATGGACTATATTTTCACAGCATGATTAATATTTTAAAGTAAAATTTTGATAATAAAGATTTACATCATCATGCTTTGAACTCTGTATTACATATTTGGTATATTTATACATATAGAGTGATATTTGTTCTACAATTAAAATGGTTTCCTTTTATTAAAATTTCCTGTAAAAATAAGACTAAATTTACTTAAATTTCAAACAAAATAGTTTGACACCAAACCTTGTTATGATGATAGCATGTTGGCAGATGATGTCATGAATTAAATTATATCCTTGAACATGTGACTATCAAAAAAAATTCTATCGTAGTTTTGTGATATGCGTACATTAACAGTCAATATAAAACTCATTGTAACAACCTTGTCTTTAAACATTTCAATTGAGTGCATACCATAAATACATATATGATCTCGTGCAAAAAAGCATCGCCAAATGTTATACTCAAATTAAAAATAAAAGATAAAAGAAATAAGATAGAAACACTATTTATTTATAGCAGAATGGAAATATAAATATTTAATTGAAATGTAATACTGTCAGCAACAAATACATGCTTTTTTAATAACCTTTTTGTTTTTTTTTTAATTTTCGTCTAGATGATATTAGTTTAAATGAGTTGCAACTATTGGTTGAATAAATATGTGAATGTCTGTATGATTCAGTGCTGGGGTAGTAATAAAATAATTTTCACTAAAATGTTTAATTAACTTAAAAAAAATTTTATATTTGTGGCCTAAAAAATATGATCCAATTATATCCAATATATAAAATAAAAAATATGATCCAATTGATAGAAAAAATATGATCCAATAAAAAATATGAAACAAATAACAAATATGATCCAATTAATCCAAAAATTAAAGATATATAGTTATGGAAATGACGGTGCTGAAATTAGTGGGTGCATGGGTTAAAGTGATTAATTAATAGTTCGAGTGCCAGTCACGCTTTGGGATGAATTGCGGATCGGGTGCGGGTGACCAATCATGCGCCACAGGTAGGGTACATTTATCTCATAGATTTAATGAGCTAGTGAACAGCTGTCATCGGATATGAAAATTTGTTTATGCTCAGGCACTGCACATAAGAGTAAATATACATTCCTGTATGTGCTAAAGGCATATTGTCTTTAATTGCAATAAATTCTAAAAAACATTAACAAACTTTCAGGCGTATATGAATAAAGATAATATAAAATCTTATTAAATGAGTGTTGCCCATTAGGATAATATATCACTTGGTTTCATAATAACTTCTCATGAAACAAAATGGAAGTATTTAGTTCTTCTGCTTCCGAATCTTGGCCGTAAGATTAATTATGTCCAGTAATGTTTAGAGTATTTCCAAAGAAATTTATTTTTAAATTTCCTTATCACATTCTTTAATTCCTTTTTAATGTGGTTGAGATAGTCTAGATACGTTTAATACTACTTGCGGTGACAAAAATTTTAAAAAATCACCGTTTCATTTTACTAATAGCAGTTTTGTTTTCATTATAGGGAAGTCACAAAATTCCTCGATATCCATAAGATATAGCATTAACGATGAGAAACTCGAAGAAATATTCTCATCCTGTGATGAAGATCCGCCCACTCCTCAGAATGATAACTCACCAGTCACCGTGGGTGATGGATCTCCAAGGAAAGCAGAAAAAGGCTCTATACTTGAAAAGTATTTTAAATCTGCCAAATTAGACAAAATGAAGACCGAGGCAAAATCTATAGAGGATGGCAAGCAGATTAGTGAATCGATAGCTTCGAAGAATGCTGATGAGTCTGGCAAATCGACTCCCGCAAAGGATGTGAGTGCATCGCCCATGAAAGATGTTCTGAACCGTTTGAGCAAGAGGGCGAACAGTAGCGATGTGAGCGATCCGGTGAACGTAGAGCCTCCAACTGAGACGTGGAAGATATTTCATGATTTCAAGTACAAGTTGGCACAGGCGGTTGAGGAGATGAAATCGTCGAGAACTGGTGATAGTGAGTATTTTATTGATGAATTTTGATTTCGGCCTTTAGGATTCTGTATCCCAAGAAGGAAAAACGAGCCATTGTAAAATCAGTCACATGTTCATCTGTCACAGGTATTTATCTCAGAAACCGCGTGATATAGAAATATACCGCTTGATATATATAGTAATAAAGCATATTAACCCCCAAATATCTCAATAGCTAACACTCAAAAATATTATCACCATCTTGATATAAATGAACGATAGTTAACTATGTGTGTCTCACTTCGTCATTGTGATTATGCCATAAGATGTCAAATAATCATTCTGATATCTCACTCTAAAGATGCATAGAAATGTTGCGCGGAGAGGCCACCTAACGATTAAAGTTTTTGTAACGCTCTAAACTTTGTATGATCAGAATCTAAAGTTTACACTTTTTTTAACGCTCTGAACTTCTGATTTTACTCCTCATAAAACTTCATACCTCATGGTTCTGAACTATATTCTAAAGACAAGAAGATCCTCCTAGCACGTCAGCATATTATGGAATTAAATAAGTATGGAATATCTCCCTCGTCCTCAGTGAGTCTGCATTTAAGTCATCTGTAACTATATTTCTTAAAATAACCTGGGATTGGAATCCACTTGTCCTTACCACTCATACCTTTTTATCTTCCTATACCTGATGTGCCACTTATATTGTTTAATTTAACTTCATATTAATTATATTTTTACCTCTGATATATGTGTATTATAAATAATATCTTAATTTTATAGGGTTCCAAAACTCAAAAGGAAAAAATGAAATGCTAATGACATAACTCACATCCCACCTGTCTGTCTGTATATGTCACAGTTGTTTTTCTTAGAAAGTGTGTGGTGTAGAAACTTGGAATTTGGCATAGCATTAAAAGAATCGTGTGTACATCTCAATAGCTAAGATACAAAAAATTTATTTGAAAATTTTACCGGGAATAAAGAACTTGCAAACTTTTTATGTTGTGGTATGATACCAAGTGACAAAGTGACTTGTAAGGAATCTGAACCTATTTATTTTAGTTCTTTATGTAATGTAGTTCTGGAGATATAATTAAAAAGGTCTAAAAAAAATTTCTCAGAAAGCGTTTGATGTCTTAACAATATTAATTTGCATATATTTCACAAGTTAATACTTTATAATATTCATGTTGAAATTCTTGACGGGCTAAATAATGTACTCAAAAGCTTTTTTTATTTCATTTGGAATAAACAAGTTAGGCGCAAGGATTTCAAAACTATATTTTTCTGAAATTTATTTGAGATAGTCCTAGAGATATTGTTGAAAATGTCCACAAAAAATATGTTCTCCATTTCTATGCATTACTAGAAGTTTACCTATTCTATATTTCGTAGATTCTATATTTCGTAGATTCTATATTTCACAGATTCCATATTTCATAGATTCAATATTTCATAGATTCCCTATTTCATAGATTCCCTATTTCATAGATTCCATATTTCATAGATTCAATATTTCATAGATTCCCTATTTCATAGATTCCCTATTTCACAGATTCCATATTTCATAGATTCAATATTTCATAGATTCCCTATTTCATAGATTCCATATTTCATAGATTCTATATTTCAAAGATTCTATATTTCATAGATTCCCTATTTCATAGATTCCCTATTTCACAGATTCCATATTTCATAGATTCAATATTTCATAGATTCCCTATTTCATAGATTCCATATTTCATAGATTCTATATTTCAAAGATTCCATATTTCATAGATTCTAATATTTATAAATTCTATATTTCATAGATTCCATTTTTCATAGATTTTAAATTCATAGTTGAAATATTCACAATATTTTCACAACTGTGAATATATATATATATATATATATATATATATATATATATATATATATATATATATATACACATATATATACATAGTGCAAGTTTCGCTCATAGTCAAAAGGTTTATTTTTCATCTCTACAGTTTTTATTTTTATTATTGCCTGTATCAATAATTAAAATCTACTGCTTCACTAATATATTTTTGTTAAAACACATTATAGTTTGGCTATAGGAGATTGCTCTAAAATATTTTAAAATGGATACTTAAATATGATGAATACATGCGTAACGCTCCTATAAATTAGTTACAAACCCCATAAATATGCTTCCAAACATATTGCTTTTAATTTGAATATGTTAATTATTTACTTTATTTAACTAAAAATAGCAGATGATGCAGCAAACTGTCACTTTATTTTCAGCACAAGCGGAGTCCAAAGATAAACTTGGAAGGGACAACTCTGTATCAGATTCAGAAGAAAATTCCTTGGCGAAAGAATGTGACCAGCAGAGTTTAGCTGATACGGATAACCAGGTATGGATATATAGCCATATAGTGAATATAGGAGTATAACTTGTTAAGTAACTTGGTTTGCATGCTAATAGATGGTTTTTAGCCAGATATGGATTTATGAGAATAGTTGATAAGTAACTTGGTTCCTAATAGATGCTGCTAAATCATCTGTATATCCTATACTATTAAACGAGCAATTCTTGTATGTGTGTGTGTGTGTGCGCGCGTACGTGCGTTCGTACGTGCGTGCGTGCGGGTGTGTGTGTGTGTGTGTGTGTAAATGGTTTCTCGGAAATGGTTCTAATGATTTTGATGAAATTTGGTTCATTATATTCAATAATTTTGGATGAGCCATATCGGTTAATTATTGTGGAAACGGCAGCCATTTAACGTTTTCAAAATTACTATGGAAGAAGAAGAGGAAAGGGAAGGGGAAGGGGAAGGCGAAATGGATTGGGAATCGGATGGAGGAAGGAAATATGAAGGGGTAGGGAAAGGAGAAGAGGAAGGAAAAGGTAAGGTTGTGGGCGGTTAGGGGAAAAGGAAGGGAGAGAAGAACCATGTTGATGATCATTTTTGATGCATCTATTGAAATTCAAAACACATCTAACACCATTAAATGAGCGATTTCATGTTCCTACGGGAAAATTGAAATACACGAGCAAAGCACCGTACTCCAGATACTTTAGTTATAAAGTGTCCTTTTTTTATGAATGTATACACTGGTGACAATTCAGTTTGAGAGTAATTCATTATTTAACAGTTGCTTAAACATAGGTGAAAAATGGGCAAAATTGGGATGTGTAGTGATTCGATTCTTTTTTCGGGAAAGAAACCAGGAAAGGAAATGCATGGAAGCATTGCCTACATTAGGTGAGTTATGTCCTTCCAATAAAACTGTTTAAATTTGGGTAATGAATTCAAGCTTGGCAGAAAGCTTCGAAAATGTACCACTTCCTGGAATTCCGAAATCAGTTGTCATGCTCGAAAACATCAATCACTTCACTTAGCGTTATATGTTCGTGCATTTGCCTTATTTGGTCGAAAATGTCCATACAGGGATCATTTATTTGTCTATATTTGCCTTATTTACACGAACCAGACAAATATGCAAATACACAAATAAGCATATGTGCTTACTTGTCCATTTTTATTCACAAATCAAAGAATGCAAACATGTTAAATATTTTCGTTTACTTTCTATGAATGACTAGCTCAGAAGTGCGCACAGCGGAGACCTGTACAGACGTGTCTGGCAAAATGGATTAAACAAATGAAATTGCGAAGCGAAGTGCCAGCATAAGATTTGGTTTTAGTTGATTGATGTGTGAAAGAGCACGAGTTAACAGAGACTACAGGCCATTTTCTATAATGAATGGCACATGTAAAAATTGTGTGCAGGATTCCACATTTCCTTACTCTAGAGCAAAAGTGTCATTCGTCAACAAACATTTGCTGACAATTTAGAAGTTTTTGAGAAGAATTTAATCTTGTTTTTTTTATTTCCTGTGATGAGGTGATGCGCGACTTGCGCGTAATGCGATGCGGTTGAGTCAATTTACAATCTACGTAAAAGTCTGTCAATTGTAAAAGTGTTACCATGCTTGAGTGCGAAGGTGATATGTGGTGTGATTTGGAGGTGCTAGCTATTGTGTGCCACTTGTTTAAGCATGTATCGAATTTGGTTAGCTGTATTTCGAGCAAAAGTTCTTAGGGTCAACGCTGCATGACAGAGAAGCAGTGTCAACAGCGAAAGTAACCAGTATCAGATGTTAAGGGGTTTTTCTAGTGAATATGTTGTATAGTACAGGGCTGAGTAAATAATTTTATGTTTTAGGTATAAGACGTTTTCTTTTGTTAAAAATTCTGTTATCATCTTAATTTGTAGGAGGCAAATAACTACAGTACTCACAGCAAAGTATATATAATCATTTCTTTCATTACAATTCTATTTAAAATGTACAGATTCCCAACAAACAAATCAATCAATGTTTTTGGGACTACAACTTGAAATTTCCATTTCCGAACCTATCGTTACGTTTCATAAATTTCACCGTCAATAGTGTATTCGCATTATGGTTTAGATACTTCTGACATGATTATGGTGACCGACATGTCGTTTTTATTTATTTTTATATAATCTTGTTTTATAGAAATAGATAAGTATGATGATGTTAGTTAGTCATGTAATTGAAATGACCAGTCCCCAAATGAAATCATTTTTATTGAGTCATCGGAAAGTAATATGTAGGCACTTATGACAATGGTTGTATTATGATCATGTTAGGAGTTGTTTTTGAGTATGAGAATTATTTTAATCTTTCAAATACATTTTATGAAGAATATCATATATGAAGAACATCATTATATGAAGAATCAAAGTACGAGTCGAAATTAATTTATTTTAGATTTCAAAGGTTCTTTGTATGTTTCTTTGATTTATGACGAATGAAAGCATTCAAATTTTTTGGTTGAGACAAATTGGTACAGTTATTAATTCTCTTTTCTTCGTATATATTTCCTCCTGGACATGTAAGAATTCTGTTCTTTGAAAGTCAGACATAGAATTTTTGGATTGCGAAGAGGACTTCACATGTAATCAAAGTCTATGAACAACTAGGGCCAGAATATAGAGCTAAGGTTTAATGAACTGTTGGAATGATTTTACACATTATAAAGGAAACAGAGAATATGTGGACAGTCAAGTATTTCTATCTATTTTCTCTAAATCTGAGCCATGGCAATATACTCAGAAAAATTATTACATTTTCTGAGGCTGAAAATACACATATATATACTTACTAATACAATCAGCCCTATGTTGTGTCATGTTACTTTATGAATAACATAAACGTTATGGAGTTATTAGCTAGATATGGGTAGGTGATGCATGTAATATTACAAAGGTAATATCACTCAGAGAGGTGATGCGACATTACGCATTACGCGAGAGTTCTAACCATCACCGCATCACATATCACTTCGATTCTGCAAAGTTCGGTCAATGTTGTTTCTGTTTGTATATATTACATGTGATGAGGTGATGCGCAACTTGTGACATAACGCGATGCGGTCGAATCAGCTAGCCGTGCGCATTACGCGAAAGAGATAGAGGTCTTAGAATGAGCAAGTAGGTTTGAGCATTTAGAATTTGACACGTTTGAGATTACAAGTACAGTTCATATTTATTTTTACACATCTCACTACTAGTATGGTTCGTGTATGGCGCCAAACTTGCCGGATAAGGTCAAGTAAACAAAGAAATTAGAAATTTGGTTGTTGTATTCACATTTGGAGTGTTTTAGTAAATTATTATGTTTTAACTTTGTTTAATTACATTAGTTTTGTTATGTTCATGTTACGAATAGGCAACTGTACTGTACAGGCAACTGTAGTAGAATCAATTGGACGAACTGAAAAATGAAACGACTAATTTGTAACATATTAAAATTATCTTATGTATTAAATTAGATACCAACAAACATTGTTTTGTATTTCATCTCATAAAAATTATATTTCATTTGTAGAAACGCCAATAAAGTCCGAATTCGAGAATTGAAGAATGTCTTAGATTAATATACCAAATAATATTTTCGTAAAATATTTTATCTAAAGATCTATTACTATCTAAAGAATTAACTAAATTTATAATAGACAATTTGAGACCGATGTTGAAAATGACACAATCAATAAATTTTACTTGACGAGCAACCAAAGAGAATACGACACGTCTCCTGTCATCAATAATAGTATTAATAAAGTACAGAACTGTCATCTTCTGTGAAATAGTTCCATCATTTTCTTTCTGCTCATAAAATTACATGATGCTATTCTTTTCTTTCAAGCTCAATGAAAAATAGCCTTCTTTTAACGTACAATAAAGGTTAAGATAAAGCTAGTGTGATACAACATGCCAATTTTTAAAGCGAACGTTAGACAACCGTTACTGTTGTGCGTTAGTTAACCGTATACATTAAGCAAAGTGAATGATACAACGTAGGGCTGAATACTACAAAAGAGCTATTCTGTTTTTAACGTTAGTGTTTCAAAATATTTTTTATTTTTTTTAGATTTTGTCTACTTATGGTTTATGGCTACGCTTTGAATACCAGCTTGTTCCTAATACACTACTATTGTCTATGAAAATCCTTTCTCCATATTAACTGTAAAATTTTGAAATCGACACTAGAAATACACTTTTATGAAAGTGATTTAAAAAAGTCTCATCTCTTGTATTCTCTAAATCCTACAGCTTCTCAATTTTGTCCTATACCCTTACCACATCCCACCAAATATTAAAAAATGTTCTTTAATTGGGCGGAAATAAGTGCGCCATTATTATATTATTTTGGAGTAACACACGAAAGGGCAGGTTTATTGATTTGCCCATGAATTTTTTAAGATGAATTCGGAAAAACTATAGCTTTTGGTTAACCTGGAACAGCAGGAGAAATGGTTGATTGGAATTTACGAGTTTCTTTTTTACTTATGTAGGATTTTATATCATGGGAGTATTTTGTATATAGATGTATACAGGTGTTGTTAAATCGGTGTAGCAATTTCTATAGGTTCCTGAGAACAAAATAAGATGACTATTTAAAAAAAAAATGTTCGTATCTTGTCCCATTTTAGAGGTACACAATTTCTATGTTAATGCAAGAATTAAATGTCCTCCTGTGCATGCACGCTAGGCACCGCACAGCGTTATCGAAGCAGCGTAATACGTGACGCACCTAACAACTTATTTGACCTTGAATTGTGATTTTTACGAGAATAATTTCACAGAAAAATTCAGTGTTTTTCTTAATTTTTTTTCAGCGAAGTCCTCTTTATGATAAAACATTTAAATGTAATTATGATTAAATGAATGTTGAAAATAAAAGCTATATTGTTATTGAAAAGTTTATTATTTCTATGTAAAAAAAACCCAAATCAAAAATTTTTATAGTTTGTTTTATTTTATAATTTTCAGAAAAATCAGAAAAAAATTCTTGTTATACCTATTAGACAACTGTATAGTCCACATTTTTTCCTATTTTGGAGTGAAACTTTCATTATTACAATTATACATAACCTTGTAACCTCTAGGTCTCGTCTCTGGAGAGCAGCATACAAAACTTATCGGAAATAGCTTTACCCGGCAACACGAGGCCTGGCCACGAGGTGACATTTACACCCGACAAAAATGAATCTTCCGAATCAAACGATGATACCCAGAAAAATATGGGTGAGTAGTAACTTTGATGTTATGTATGATTCAATTGAAATATAAAAAAGACAGTGACCTGATGAATGTCAAATAATCGTAAATATATATATTTATTATACATTGCATTATTAGCCTTCATGTCTATTATTTTATTGAAAACTGTTTTGGTGATATTCTGTACGATGTGATCATGTAATTGAGGCACTTTTAGCTGGGCTAAAACTTGGAACTTGTTGTTTGGATAAAACATGAGTTGTAAATGTCTAGAAAAATATTACCACTTTTGTTCTTAATTGCCACAAAAATTAGAAGCAGTAGAAAAGAACGTAGAATGCCTTTATAGTGATGCTTCTCTAACAAGGATATTATCAGATGTAAAAATATCGAAATGTGAGAATATCAAATTCAGACACTGCAATAATTAAGTTTTTTGTTTGATAATTCAAGTGGGAAATTAATAAATACGTATTGGTCAAATATATCTGCAAGTATGTTCAGGTAAGAACTTTGACTTATTCGCGGTGGTCCTGTAATGCTAAAATATAGTAATTATTATTCAACTATACCGTGAATTACCTTTTATACAAATACTTTCTTGCTGGGGTGGTTTCTTTTTCATATTAAGCATTAATATGAAAAAGAAACCACTGGCATTCTTTCCCCACTGTAGTTTGTGGAAATTGAATTCCTGTATGAATGATAAGATCACTTCGCTTTATTCTATTTGCATGTTCCGAATATTTGGCCTTTCCGACTTATTAAAGCTTCATTTCTGTTAAAGCGCCTGTTTATAACTTGTCAAATAAATTATGTTTCATACAAATGAATAGACTATGCGACAAGAGTTCCTTGCTCGCATCTCTGTTTCGAAAATAATCACCGAACGTGCTTTGTTAATGTTTTGACTGTGCATGTAAACTTTGTTTTGTGTAATTGGCAATATTAACAAAAGTATGTTTTATTGTTTATTTATGTATTTTAAATATCAATACACTATTAATGGAATCATATAGAAATGCCCCAATTAAATTAACTAGAGAAACCAACTAAAACAACTATTTAAGTTTGAGCCGTTTGTTGGCATGTACCTGCCACAATATTTGCTTTTATTCTCATTTGATGAGATTTTTTTTGTAGAAAAATCTACTTAATCAGCTCAAAATTTCATTTAGATCCTATATCCCAATGGGGAATGGCCACTTTAGGATCTTAAGCTCCAAAATGGATGTAAACGAAATGGCAAACGACCCTAAATTTAGAATTAAACAATATTTTTATTTAATAATTTTACCAAATTTATATATACAGAATATAGCCAGTAATTAAACTTAAAACTCAAGTGTCAATACTGTCACCAATAGTCAAACATTTAGTGTCAATACTGTCACCAATAGACAAAACTTAAGTGTCAATACTGTCATCAATAACCAAAAACTTAAGTGTCAATACTGTCATCAATAGCCAACTACTCAGGCATAATGCAAAAACTCAACCTGTGATAAATGTTGATATGTATTAATTAATAGGAATATCAGACTGACTTGAATATCTATCTCAGATAGACATATTTCGGTGGCGATTCTAACACAGTACCGACAAATTTTCCATTTCAGTTCTAGAACATTGTATTTTCCTTTTGAGAACAAAACATAGACGGAATAGGAAAGACAATAGGCAGTCACTTTACGTTGACATTTTAATATATTATGTCATTTTAGTGTTGCGAAAAACTATTTTTTTTTCGATTTGTTAGTAAATACAGACTGAGTTTGACACGGACATGATTGTCTGTTGAAAACGTGTGTTCTAGAACATTGTATTTTCCTTTTGAGAACAAAACATAGAAGGAATAGGAAAGCCAACAAGACGTCACTTTACGTTGATATTTTAACATTATTTTAGTGTTACCAGAAAATAATTTTTTTGTCAATTTGTTAGTATAAACACAGGTTTTTGAAAAAAAATAATGTCTTTTAAAACTGTATTTTCACATAACCACAATTATATCCAATTATTTCAAAATTAACATTGAAATATATTATTTTTTGCCACATCTAGCAACACTTAAAAGAAAATATTTAAAAGAAGTGAGAAATAGATTAAAAGTTATTTATTTTTAGTAAATTCAGGAAATTTATTTAACAAAATAAATGTTTTGAAAAACTTTTTTTATGTGTTAAAAACAATATTTAAAAAAATATTGTTTTTGACATTATATTTATTCTGTCTACGGGCCAAATTTGACTACACCCCTTTGTGTTTTTAAATCATACCTTTTAATCTTTTAATAATTTTTTTGTAATTACTTATTTAAAATAGTAAAGGTTATTCATTTTGATTTACTACTTTTTTTCATAAAAAAAGTTATTTTTAAACATGTTCAATAATTGAGTACGTAAGTACAGAAATTATTTACTAGCTGATAAAAAAACAGAATTTTTTTTGTTTGCGAAAATACAAAAAAATATTAAATAATAAAATTGCAAAAAGTTACATGATAAAATAATTAAAAAACTAACGAGCACTGAATCAAATGCTTTTAATGACTTACCGTGGGTGTACTTTACTGCAACATGCTGATAATTGTTCAAAATCCATTATTACCATACCTGATAATTTTCTTGTAAAATGTTTTAGTCTTAAAATTAATGTTTTTTTGTTCTTTTTTTTTAGACTAAAATAAAACAAAAAAGCACTTTAGTTTAAATGCTAATTTTAAATATAGCTAAGAAAAATTAAATCACCTTTTTTAAAACTGTCAAAGAAATAGCACATTTTCGTTACAGTGCTATCTACAAAACTTCTGACATTAATTATCGGGTTCAAGGAATCACATTGGTGCAAAGCGTGCGTTTGCAAGCAAAATCTATAATATGCTGAAAAAATAATATAATTGGGATTGATCAAATAAACTTTTTAGGTTAAAAATAATGACATCCAATGTAGTTGGTGTTACAATATATAAAAAAAGTGCACAAAATGCTAACTTGTAATTTCTCTCAGGTTAGGATTAATAACAAAATAAACAAAGCATAAATAACAATTAGTAAAGAGTGAAATCAATTAAGTGAACTTAAATTTCATTGACATAATTAAAATGTTTGTAACGCCTCATTTGCAAAGTTTGAATTTGATATAAACTTTGACATTCGTATTCATTCCCTTTAAGATTATATTTGGAATATTAATGAAATAGGTATTTATTTATTGTAAATAATAAAATATAATCCTTTTTATTGGTAATAACATTTTTTTTCCTTTTCGTATTTGGCGGATTGATCCCAAAAGAAGAGGATTTGAAAATTATCATTCAAATCTACGCTTTACACAGTCAAAGTTTATATTTCAATATAGAAATAAAATACTTTGAAAAGTTATTTCACAAAAGAAATAAAATTATGGAGAAAATTAAAGAAAAAACAGGAAAAAAATACTGGAGATGAATTTAGTTATTAAAATGTATATATTTATGACGCGTCCATTGTATCAGAGTGAGATGAAATTAGAAACTATGTTTGGGAGTATCCTTATTCCTAAATATAGTACATAATTTATTTTCTTTGCTCAGTCAAATTTTCAGAATGTAATTCAAGATCGTGGATAGTGTAGGTTGAAAATTTAGATTTTAAGTTCCAAATAAGAATATTTATTGTATATAGTGATAAATAAGATCATATTTTTTCAGGTTTTCATTAATTTAGAGTGTTAAGTAAGCAATTCAGGAAAAGTAGATTATTCGATTAATTGTGAGCCTGATTACAATATGTTATCAAAACGAATTTCACCATATCATTAATTGTTTCTGTGCAGGCGTATGAGGCAAAATTTTGTGATAAAAAGGTTATTGTTGAGTGTCGTTTCTGAACTTGAATGTGTTTTACCTTGTATTTATAATACAATGAATTTAAAAAAAATTGGTAATTGTTATTGCTTAATGTAATAAATGTGTTTAACTTTTTTTGTATCTGGTGTCTTGTTAACGTAACGTAGCTGAAATACATAAGTACAAAAACGTTGGAAACTATTTTGAAAAGAAATTTTTGAAAACGAGTTTTTTTTTAAATATTGACCCAACAGAGAAGTGCCCTACAATATTGAATTTAATCATTTATTAAAAATATATTTTTTATTTAACATTCTAAATGTTAACTTTAACAAATCTCATAATTAAATGAAACTACGTGATGTAGTATTATTTCTACTTTCTTTAATTTCTTTACCACGACCTAGGTTTCGTTGTATTAAAAGATAGATCTTTGCTAATATCCCACCTGAAGATGTTGTAATACAACGAAACCAAGGTCGTGGTAAAGAAATTAAAGAAAGTAGAAATAATACTACATCACGTAGTTTTATTTAATTGTGAATAATGAATTTCTACAAAATTAACGCCAAATATATTCAATATTTAACAAATCTATTAATGATGCTATAAATTCATTGGACATTATATTAGTGGTCATAATAAAAAATGTTGATACCACTTTTGATAAGGTTTGATGGTAAATTATAGATATGTCACATTTGAAGATGTTATGCAAACAATTTTATATCTGTAATTTTACTTAAGAAATTGACTGTTTCTTAGATCCTTTTGTGGTAGCCATTATAGCTCTGACAATGTCTTCCATTTTGTTAGTGAACAATTTAAATCACTAATTTTGAGCCCCCAAATCTCTGCTGAATTGGAACAGAAGCCCCATATTTTCAAATACTTTTAAAATTACATCTTTCTCTATCTACTATCTACGAGGGTAGGTAAAAAATTACACAGAATGGAGGGGATGGTGAGGGGTGGGGTTGTTTACTCACATAGTCGCTAATGAGAGACTGACTGAGTTTTACCTAGTTTCAGCTTAATTTTATCATTAACCTCTAAGCTATCATCGATCAAGCAGCTCATATTGGACGTATTCATGGAGTATAGAGAAAAGTCTATATGAAAATTCTGTCTATATGAAAAGCAAGGAAAAACACCACAAGTTATATTGACTGAGATGTCATAGGTTTACGGGGACTCTTGCCCTTCTAAACCCATGATTTACGAGAGGCATAATCTCTTCAAAGAAGGCTGAGATTCGATCGAAGGTGATTAAGGACAACTGATCGAGGTGACCTCCTCGGTTTTCCTTTGTTGAAATATTTGAAGAAGCTTGTATCGCAAGATGCCCGATTAAAGAAGAAGCAGTTGGGAGAAATGGTTAAAGTATCTTCTACAACCATTTTTAATATTCTTCATAACCATCTTAGTTTGTCAAAAGTCAGCATAACATGGGAGCCAAGAATGCTCACGCTGCCGCAAAAGCAACAAGTCCCTAGTGTTTACGCAACTTTTTGGATCTCTCGAGAGAGGATAAGAATGAAATTTTGAGCCGAATTATAAGTGGAGATATAACTTGCATTCATCATCATGAACCTGAATCTAAGCCAGAGTTCATGCAGTGGCATAAAAAGGTACTCTACTCTGTAAGAAGTTCAAGCGTCACAATCAGCCAAATAAGTCATGGCAACGGTTTTCTGGGCCACAGACGATATCTTGCTCATTGCCTTCCAAACACAAGGGTGTTTCTATAATAAGAGAGAACTATGCTAGTCTACTGGAGCAGCTTAAAGAAGCATTGAAGAAGAAAAGGTGATTGAAATTAACGAAAGGGGTGCTGCTCTTGCACGACTATGTATATAAATGCCATGTTGTGATGGCTGCCTGCATCATCACTGACGAGTGGAGCTATTGAATATTGCAACTCCCACCTTACAGTCCAGACTTGACCCACTGCGACTATTATTTGTTCCTTTTGAAGAAATTCAGCGATGATGAAGAGATCAAATCTGCAATTTCGGCTTAATTATCAACAATTGCAAATTAATCAACAGTTCTGAGAAATGTATTAGCATTAGGGGAGAATACGGAAAGGAAAAATGCCACATCTTTTTACCTTCCGTTCACCCTATTCTGCTAATTTTTGGTCCTCCCCTCATAAATTGTGTCGTTACATTCTCTATAGCTGCCAAGTGACACAGTGTGTCATACTAAAAAATATAGAGCCTATATAGGTATTTGAATGAAAGTGTCAGAGTTAATAAAAACTAAAGATTTGTCTCTACATGTAATTCATGTAATACCACGTTTTATGGCTATTGACGAGACTTGGATTCATTGGATGGTTTTTTTTTCAATTGGCTTTTTGGTTTTTACTTGTCTGTGCATATATAGTCTAAAAAGTGGAATAATTGAATAAATTGTAATGTTGGAAACTTGAAACTTATTAATAGTAAAAGCATTTAACTTGATGGGTTTCCGGCCGGGAGCCATACTTTCCAGGTGGGTTTACTTCATAGAAATATTTTGATTGGAACGCGAAAGCCCTATCTCTTTTGCACCAAAAACTTCACTTACCTATTAACATTAGATACCTTCTATCCATTTCTAATAAAACCATTCCTGACTTAATCATTCAATATGTAAGAAAGAACGACATCAAAATCTAGGACCTTTTATATACATGTATATCTGTTTTTATTTTTGTTTGTATGTACATATGTATATACTTATTATTTGTCAATATATTGGTGTCACCTTTGTATTACATAAATTTTCTGTACTAAATTAATTGTGAATAGTCTTCATGCTTATTAAATATATTGTTTTTTTATGAATATTCTATATCTTCAAAAAAAGAAAAAATTAAAAATTAACTTTTTCTCAAGTGTATTTATACCCCGTAGGGCTTTTAAATATACGACACGCACATTTACGTGCCACTGCGTATACCCCATTGAGAGAGTTTTTATTTATCTACATACAACTTAATCTAAAAATATAAACAGGTATAATATGTGATATGGGTAAGGAAGTATTTCATACATAGTGTCAAGTGTCTTTAGTTGTGTTGTCTGCAGTTTGATAGAATATTTGCCAGAAGTTCTAAGCGTAAAAATTTATTAATATTTGTTTTAGCAATATTTATGCAGATACAGCGACTAAATCCACACAAATTTTACATTTTATTCAAACATATCTTTTTATTGCAAAAGCATTAAGATTTTCAACATTTTTCAAACCACATTGGTTGTAAGGTTGTAAAGAACACATTTATTCAATGATATATTGAATGCCCGCATGCTTGAATGACTGCCTCCATTCTCGGTCTGAAGCGTGCGCAGGTATACTTTAATGTGTCACGGTCCATATTGGTAGCGACAAAATTTGTTGAAGAAATGCAGTGGCATGACGCCACCCTTACTGGATAATATAGCACGTAAATATTTGGCAGAAATTTCGTTCTTGAACAATGGAGACATCTTCAAGGTCGTGGGTGAACCAGCAATAATTTCTTTGATTGATTTTCGTATCCACCGTAAAAATTTTCTCATCAAAAAAAACCTGAGCCATCTGGCAGCATTGTTTCTCTTGAAACACAAAAGAAGGTTGCAGTGTTCAACTCGCTTTTTCCTGTAGTCTTTGGAAAGCTTCTGTTTCACTTTAACTTAACTGGAACCTCAAAAATTTGCTCCCGAGCCTGTTGAATGAAGTCGGTCGTCCTGACAGTGCACTCCTTTCAGTGTGTTTTCCTCGCCAGTGTTACAAAACCTTTGTTAGACTTCTCCGACTTATTGTACTTTGCAATGACTGTTGATTGACATATTGACTGTGTATGATCAATCAATATGGAAATCATACATTTGGGAATTCGAAGAAATGAAAAATTTCTGTCACCACTACACTTTTTATAATTACGGCTCTTTGCCGTGCCTTGTTTCAAGATTGCAATTGTTTTGAGGTTATGATGGTTTAGTACATATGTCAAGTTATTGATGAATGTCAAATTGAATTTTGTTGGAAAATTGACCATTGAAAATTGTAAATTGAGTTTTTGTTATATTAATTTAAAATCATTTTTTTACAGATATTGACGTACTCAGCAACAAGGAGATGGAAGACAGTCTTATGGATGTCGAATCTGGCGTTGAAGCGCTGGAAGAAACTAACGTAAACAATCTGGATAATAGTGACTTGCCCTGTGCTGCTGCGAGTAAATCCTATCCGCAATATCCTATCTATGCCGATAAGGATCGGCTCATGCCAAAGGTCCAACCTGGTGCACATAAAACTTTAAACTTTTTCTTAAATCCCCCCTTCATAATATTCAGTGTTATTTTAATTTTGAGTTTACTCATTTGTCCCAAATATAAGTTGTGGTTAGGTTTTGTGTTTGGTCTGTGGTTAGTGTCGCTGTTTAACTGTTTAAAGTGTTGGGTGATGTCAAGGTTTAGCTACGGAGAAGACACTTCATTGACTGAACAATTGTTTAGTATGATTAATGTGCCGAGAAATGTTTCTATCTTGACTGTGCCGAATATAAAGGAACACAGGCCGATAAAGAAACTGGAGGTAAGTGAATTATATAATGCTTTACATTTAATTTTTCTTATGTATTTGAATGTACGTCTGAATATGATTATGCATATGTCAGATTTATTGTGAGACCAATATCTTCCAAAAGGCTACATATATATATATATATATATATATATATATATATATATACACAAATATATACATATGTATATATATACACATATATAAACATACGGTGCCAAGGAGTAAATAAAGGAATAAATTGTCGTTGAAATAAAACGTAAAACATGCCCTTTTTCTAATTCGGTGCAAAAAATATTACACAAAACTCTTTTTAACACACCCATTACTTGCGCAGGGTGCGGTGTTTATCCGCAGTGGCGTGTTTTACCGCAGTTCTCACAAGCGGCGCTGAACAATGTGCGCAAGTATTGTGTGTACGAAAATAATTATATTATTTTAAATTTTCTGAAAAAGTCACCTTTTCAATTTTATTTTAACGACAATCAATTATTTTTTAGTCAAGGAATAACATCTTTTTTTCGTTCGACACTTATTCGCGGACACCATGTATATATATTTAGTAGAAATGATGATTGTTGATCTTACTAACAACAACTCATCTGAAGTCACTTAAATAGCAATCTGTGAAGTAGTCCAGTCTTATGTATACCTTGGAGCGTTGATCTCTTCACAACGGTGGATGCATTGGTGAGGTGAGGAGACGTATAGCGATGACAAGACGTGCTGTGGACAAATTGAAAAAAATACGGAGGGACTGAAACATTAGCAAGGCCACTAAAACTTTGCTTGTTCAAACTCGTGGACACTACAAATACTTGAGAAGAACAAAATAGATGCTCTGGAAATGTGGTGCTGGTGAAAAATGCTTGGGATATTGTGGACTGAGTTCTCCAGGAATGTCTCTATCTCTTCAAGAACTCGGCATCAAGCAACGTCTATCAACATTTGTTCAGACTCATAAAATTTTTTGGTCACATCATGCGGGGAGATAATAGCTCCATAGTGCGCATTGTTGTGCACGGAAAAGTGGAAAGCACTAAACCATGTGGAAAGTCGTCAATGCGGTGGACAGGCTAATGCAAGTCTGCTGTAAGCGGTCTCCTGTATGAGTGCAATAGTGCGACAATAAATATGGAGAGACGGAGAGACATTGTGAGGTGAGTAATAATGGCCACCCATAACAATACTATCTGCTGACCACGACTGCTCTGTCAGGAACGAAAGGATGGAGGAGAAATATGTGTATATATATATATATATATATATATATTATATCATTAATTCGTTTTTGTGGGTTTTTGAGTACAAAATAAGACTATCATAATTAACAAAATTGTTTCATATGTTATTCCATTTTCATGATTACAACAATGGTTGGCTTAACGTTCGTTTTAAAAATCAACTTGTTGTATTGCACTGGTTTACTCTTAATCTTTATTGTTCGTTAAAATAATGCTGTTTTTCGTTGGGTTGAGACAAGAGAATGACATAATATAATTTTATGAGCAGAAAGAAAAGGTACACACCAAGTAATATATTCGTCGTGTCGCTTTCAACGTCAGTCTTAAATTGTCAATTGTAAATTTTGAGATTTCTTTAGATAGTTTAAAGTATTTTACGGAAGTATTATTTTGGTATATGAAACTGAGATATCCCTCAATTCTCGAATACGAATTTTATTGGCATTTCTGCTAATATAATTCTATATAATTTTTATGAGATGATATATGAAGATGTTTGTTGGTACATAATTTAATACATAACATAATTTTTATAAAGTAACTATAAAAATTAGCCATTTTACTTTTTAGTTCCCCCAATCAATTCTACGAATAAGGCTAAATTATTAAAAGAAATATTTAAATAACCTTTAAAGTCAGCTGTAACGTCAACTGTTTTAGCTACCTTTACGTATAGTAATATAAGGTGCCATTTTTGATAAACATGGCTGTCAAAATAAAGGTTTTACGATGATACAATATGTGGACATCATTTTAAAGTATAATGTTTATGTTATTCACAAAGTAACATACATAGATAGAATACAGGGCTGATTGTATACAGCGAAAAATTTATATATAGGAGATGAGTCATTCCGTCCAAGGGTTTTGCCCTGCCTAGATGGCCTGAATGTATAGACGGAGAGAAAGATGTGTTAAAAATTTTTTATTAGCTTTAGACCAATATTTTTAGAATATGGTAGTGATAATACTTAAAATCAATTTTAATGTAAAGAAATGTAAGAAATATTTATCAAGACAAGTGAAACGCACCCAACTCGGTGGGTCTATTATCTATCATCAGATCCTGACTTTATTATCATCATAATCATGTGTTGTCACCAGATATAAGTATGTTTACCATCCTTCAAGTTTCTAGCCAATCGGCAAGTGAGTGAATTATTAACAATATCTTATAATATCTTTAGCAGATAACAAAGAAACCTAAACAAAAGCTTTTAAAAAGTCTTTATTATAGTTTTATTTAACTTTTAAAAAGAAATTTAAAAACAACTGACGCTATGAAAAACTAAAGCTATGAAACCTACATTGTTTAAAGTCACAAATGCTTTCAATATGAAGGTGTTTATATTTTAATTTAAAGTGCATTACAATATTTCCAGCAGATGACGAAGAAAGCTAAATAAAAGCTTTTAAACAGTTTTTATTATAGCTTTATTTAACTTTTAAAGAAAAATGTAAAAATCATTGATCATGCATGAGTTACGCTAAAGCTATGAAAGCGCCATACCTACATTGTTTAAAGTCACAAATACTTCCAAGTTAAAGGTATTTATATTTCCATTTAAAGTGCATTTCTATATTTCCATCAGATGACGGAGAAAGCTACATAAAAGCTTTTAAAAAGTTTTTATTATAGCTTTATTTCATTTAAAAAAAAAAATTTAAATGTAAGTAACCATCCATGAGTTTGGCTAAAGCTATGAAAGCGCCATACCTACATTGTTTAAAGACACAAATGCTTCCAAGTTAAAGGTATTTATATTTCAATTTAAAGTGCTTTACAATATTTCCAGCAGATGATGGAGAAAACTAAATAAAAGCTTTTAAAAAGTCTTTATTATAGCTTTATTTAACTTATAAAAAAAAATAGCTGACGTGCATGAGTTAAGCTGAAGGTATGAAAGCGCCATACCTACATTGTTTAAAGTCACAAATGCTTCCAAGTTAAAGGTGTTTATATTTCAATTTAAAGTGCATTACAATATTTCTAGCTGATGACAGAGAAAGATAAATAAAAGCTATTAAAAAGTCTTTATTGTAGCTTTATTTAACTTCCTTATAAAAAAAAATAACTGACCGTGCATGAGTTAAGCTAAAGCTATGAAAGCGCCATAACTATATTGTTTAAAGTCACAAATGCTTCCAAGTTAAAGGTTTTCACATTTCAATGTAAAGAGCATGATATGGGTCCAAAATTTATGTATCTGCGCTATATTTTAAAGTAATACCATAGAGGATCATAATAAATATAATATTAGCACTTGTTTTTTAAATACAGAATATTTGCAACACACGTCAATAATTTCACATGCTTATGTATCAAGATTGTCAAATGGAAGGGTCAGATAGGAGGTAAAATATATATGATACCAATTAAATCTATAGCAAATTATATCTAAAAATGACTGATGGTCTTCTGTATTTTTATCCTTTAATGAAACTAATGTTTTAAAATGCCTTTGTACTCTACCCAAAAGCTGTTTTCAACGATAAATCATATACTTTTTCAAAGATATTCTTAGGCAGAAAAACAATGTTTCGGTACACATCCTCATGGTATGTATATGTATCGTCTTAAAATAAAATTGTATACAATTTCAAATAAGAATTTCAGCCTTTGGTCAAAGAATTATAAAATATGTGCAAAATTGAATTTACATATGTTGCGTAATTCTTTGATCGATATTGTGGTCACCACAATATGATTCCACTAACACCCTTAGGTTACTGAACTTAAAAATAATAATGTTTAATGAAAATATCTATTTTATAAATATAAACAACTGTCATATGGCGTAACACATTTCCAAGTCATAAAAAATATATTTAAGGTCTCGCTAGATCTGGCTTGAGGAAAGTAAGAAATGAAAATACTGTTTAAACAATATGAGTATTTTGTGTAATTTACACAACGTCATTAATATTAATAAACTTGAAATACAAAGTTATAACTTGTATAAATAGAGAATAGATAAAAACTCCTAATAAACTCAGTATAAGACAAGATCATCATAACTTCATCAGCTTGAGGTAAGTAAGAAATGGTAATGCTGATTAAACAATATGAGGGTTTGAGGGCACAAAAGCAAACAACAACCATATAAATTTATAGAACATCATTACTATTAATAAACTTGAAATATAAAATAATAACTTATATAAATAGAGAATAAAAACATTCCTAATAAACTCAGTATAAGACAAGCTCGTCATAACCTTCATCTGTTAAATACTTTTCTAACCTCGACATAAGTTTAACTTTGGTTTAACCTAAAAAAAGTGGAGTTTTTGCTATTTGATTGTGTTTATAATTATTTTAAAGAAAACGACTTTATATCAATTATTCAATTTATAGAATCGAAACTATCGAGGAGAAATATTATTTAATTTATTGCTTGTAGATCCACCAAGAACAATGTTTATTGATGACAATTTTAAAATTAATTACATCTAGTAATTAAGTAATATTCTCATTTCTTTATATTTTAAGGGGAATTGTGAGATTTTTCCAAAATTTTATTGCAAAATTGTTCATTTCAAAAATGATTTTTTCATACCTGAGTAATGCTCTTTCATAATTGAAAAAAAAAAGAGATAAGTTTAACAAGAACAGACACAAGTAAAGAATAATATAAATTTGAACGATGTTCTAAAGATGCCATCTAACGTGACAGATGTAGTTTGTATTCACAATCACAGATGTAACCTCATATTTTACGTGTTTATCTATGAATGCGACATCGCTGCAATGAATTTTTGAAATAACTTCAGATTAGTTATTCTATCATTGTACTGAGTCTAGTAATAGTAATTAATACCTTTGCTATACCAACCTTATGAAGGGTATAAGTATTCTCAGAATAAAAGTAGTATAACTTCAGTTTAAGCATTTTGAATATTGAATATATTTGGCGTTAATTTTGTAGAAATTCATTATTCACACTTAAATGAAACTACGTGATGTAGTATTATTTCTACTTTCTTTAATTTCTTTACCACGACCTTGGTTTCGTTGTATTACAACATCTTAAGGTGGGATATTAGCAAAGATCTTATCTCTCTTTATCTATCTTTGCTAATATCCCACCTGAAGATGTTGTAATACAACGAAACCTAGGTAGTGGTAAAGAAATTAAAGAAAGTAGAAATAATACTACATCACGTAGTTTCATTTAAGTGTGTTTAAGCATTTTGTTAGTAACGGTGTTAGATCTGAAAACAACATTTTAAATGTGTAACACTGCTCATATAGACAACACTTTTTGCTCTAATTAAATTACAATTTTATTTTCATTTTAAAGTATAAAACTATAATTTATTTAACATTTTTGTTCTCAACCCCTCATATGTGAATTTTTAAACTTTTACCATAGCTCTTTAAGTATTTATCTATAAAAGGGTATTTGCAACATGTCTTAAAAAATATCTGATTAATATATGTCATTATTTTTGGGTTAAGAGTAATGATATTTAACTGCAATCAATTTGGTAAAAATATCTTTATTTATATTTGAAAAAGAAAGAAATATCATGTTTTCAAATTTGCTAAATACTGAAACACAAATTATTCACCAATCAGAATGCGTGACGTCAAAATGCACCACACACATCATAATGTACTAATATCGAACCAACTTCAAGTAATAGTGTTAGATAGTGTGATCCCATAAATTGAATTTCAAAAACAATATTTATCTGTCAGTATTGAATGATGAAATGTGTGAAAGAGATAGAAACACCCCTTTTCAATTTCTTTGTTTTGGGCATCATTATATCATGGAATGTATATATCAGATGACTAAGTATTTTGGCACGAAGCTTTGCATGATTGTAGTAGAAGTCGATTTTTTTAGGTTAAAACATGTTTCTCAGGAAAAATATCGCAATTCTATGTTTATGAGACATATTTTAAATAAACTTTTTCAAAAATTGCCAAATACTCGGTAGTTTAGAAACAGACAACTTAATCTTATCATAAATTTAATTCTATTTTTACCAACTGTGGTATGGAGAGACTAAAATATATTCTGAAACCTAGTTATTTGCGTATTTATATTATTTAATTTCATTATCGCTGTATTCACTTCCGCAGTTTCAATATTATTCTCAATTCATTTGATATAATAAATATGTCAAATTAGTATAATGATTTCAATTATAGTGTGCTATAACTATTGGCCATGGCCGAATCTGTAATGTTTGCAAAGCAGGAAATAAAAGGCTGTTATAACAATTTCACAGTCGCATAATTAATAATCGTTTTCCAATTAAACTCATGCCACTTCTATTTTTAATATTAGGTTTTTAAATAAATTCATTAATTTTTTTCGACTGATTTCTGGAATGTTATAGCAATTTCCCGGCTATCTCTACTAGAATATATAGAGCGTGGTGTTTCAATTTCTGTTCAGTTAACAAGTGAATTTGGGCAAGTAAAGATTAAAGTATGGAGATTTCACAAAAAGATTTTAGAGTGCTCTTGTTTCAAGAATTCCATTTAAGGCAAATATTGAATGGAGTAACACGTAATCTATGCACAGTTATGGGTAAAGGGGCAGTTTGTTACAGCAAAGCCGAGCAGTGATTCCAAAAATTCCAAAAAGGGAATTTTGATCACTCCAATAATCTAGGGTGACCATCTACATTATATATAGAAAAATTAAAAAGCTTTATTGAAACAGATCTCAGATTAAGTTCGTAT
This sequence comes from Druceiella hillmani, assembly GCA_039881145.1. Classification (NCBI taxonomy): domain Eukaryota; kingdom Metazoa; phylum Arthropoda; class Insecta; order Lepidoptera; family Hepialidae; genus Druceiella; species Druceiella hillmani. Next base: position 4,269,118 of record JAYKKI010000125.1, on the reverse strand, counting down.
TATCTGATAGAACTACTCTCATTCTCTCATACTGCAATAGAAAAAGAACTTCATGTATGGGGGAAGATGTGGAACTATTCTGTTTGACTATCACAGGAATTTACAAAAATCAACTAATGCTGACGGGCTACTTAATATTAACCGTTTTAGTACCATGGTTTTTTACTCATATATACTTAAAAATGCCAAAGAAATCTTTTGTTTTTGATGTCATTTATCTTTGTCTCGTAAAAAACTGTATCTCTTCCAAAAATTATCCAATTTTTATAATTTTTTCAGTGTTTTCTTAATAAAAACTTGTACAAGGATAATAAAATACAAAGAAAATTATGGAAATATATATTGTGAGTAAAAATTATAACAAAAACTGAAATTAAGGTCACATCGTATTTTCGCAGTCCGGTACATCCTCCGTATCAGCAAATTAATTGTTATCGTTACTATTATCACTATCGCTCAAAATTTGCATTACGCCAAATTGTGAGCGCACCACAATGTCACTCCCACTATCACTTTCTTCACAACTTGAAAAACGATCTTTTTCACTCTAATTATTTTCGTATTCCGACATTATGGGTTAAAAATGTTCTTTTCCTGGATCCTTTTTATATTGTAATTACCAATAATATTATAATTTGAACTTTATGTAACACGTAGAAAGATAAAAAATTAGCGATGCTTGCGAGCGACCTCCCGTGCGCTAAACAGCAACTAATTTCGCGCTCGTGGCAAATTTAGTAAGTACGCGCACGAGCGCGATGGCGCTTGTCGGTACTCAAACGGTTAATACACGTGTGTTTATTTTTTCACATATAAACATTTTAATAGTCTTTAATAGAAATAATAAATGAAAATGTCTATAGCCGTCTTCACATTTACGATACACATTTTCGTTCATAAAATTTGCACCTTGTGTTTCAAATATGCAAGTGGACTTACATTGTTCACGCACTTATGTTGAAAATTATATGGACAATTTATGTAGGAAAAGTTACCATATAATTTTCTATGACGCTAAGTGATCAGTACAAATAGTTTATAATGCACTTGTGATTCGTGGACCAAGCGATTTGTTATTCAATCGGATGAGAAGAAATATGTTTACTTGTGTAATGCGATACTTATATTAACCACCAATGATGTGCCCAATTGTCATGGTTGGCTTAATTAAAATAAAGTACTTTAAATTTGTCATACTTGCTATATTTTTACTTTAAAAATTTCTATAAATACTCCTGATATGAAGAAAAGCCTGAGTATGTGTCAAAGATTGACCTCTTCTTTAACTTCTTAAATTACATAATTAAAATGACTTCATATTGAAAGATGTAACGGTTACATTTTAAAAATTTAATTTATTCCTAAGCAAACTACTGATTCGTATAAAAAGTTTAATTAGGAACCGGTTAGATTCTGATTATAATTGATTGCGCTCAATAATTGTTTTTAAATTCTGTTAAAAGGTTTTTTTTGTAATTTCCAGCCCTTTTTCGATTTTCCTTAAATATAAGTAGGTATTAGTACTAATATCTATAAAATCAACTTTCGTTTTTTTCTTAGATATTCCATAATTCACCTTTATTTATTTTTTATATAATATATTTCCATTTTATATAATATATAAATATTTTTCAAACTTTTCTTGACAAGAACAGAGCACTTCTATAGCAATGAGTCTGCCATTTTTACTCATAAATTACTTATATAATTTTTAAACTTTATTTTTAAATAAATAAATGTAAAATATTACGAGTGTTAAGCAATTATATTATTTTCAATATAATTAATATTACTACTTTCAGGGCTGGGTCAATCAATATCGGTTTCCTGAATATGATCCTGTAGAATACCATATTGGACTCACGACTACGGTCTTCATGAAATTAGAAGGTGAAACACATTATATTTTTTAAAACATTTTCATATCTAAGTATCCATGTATTATCCTTTTGAAATTTTGAATATGATATGAACAAATGTTTGAATTTCTCTTTTGGTTAAATTGTTAATGAATTTCAAAAATGTTTCAGTCAAGACTGTTCTGTCGTTGTAATCATGGTTATTGCTCAATAGGACCGCAGGTAACGGGTGCCATCAGCACTTAGTTATTATTACCTGTGTCAGTAATAATTAATTGCAAAATATAAACTGTAATTATAGAATTGCAGAGTATTATCAGACAATAAATAGTAAGCATTCAAAGACTGTTTGCTTTTTCGATCTTTTTGACATAGATGGTGCAACTATAGAGGACCATACTGGCTACTAACAAAATTAAGTACTGTACAGAATATTTTGATTCTCTATATAGACAAATTTCTCGACAAAAAGAGTTCCATTTATTAGAAAAAATGCTGGTCTTTAAAAGTTTAACCAAGGAAACGAGCAAAAGTTTAACCAAAAAAAAAACAAAAGTTTAACTAAAATAGTTTTGCAGAATATGTAGATTCTTTACATAGATAAATTTTCTATAAAAACAGGGTTTGTTTATTAAGAAAAATGCCAGTTCTCAGCCTCAATATTCTTTATGAAAAGTTTGGATGAAATTTTGATACTCGTATGCCATTTTAGTAATTTTGTCTCTCATTTATTTTTCTTAATGAATTTTCTTTTCATAGAAATAACGTATGCTGTATTTGCTTGAAGATGGAAAAAATAATAATATTAGTTTGATAACTTTTCTGATCACTGTTATAGGAAGATTGAAGCTATTGTTGCAGTGAAGTTCTGAATATTCTAAGCACTAGTTGATATTTTGGATGACCTACGGGCTTCAGGACAGTTAATACTTGCATCGCTCACAATGCCTTTGTTAGGGTCTATAAGAATCTTGTAAAAGATTAGAATTCATAGCTCTAACTTTTTCAGGACATGTCTATTTCTTGTATATTATTAAATGGAGCTTTGAACAGAATAGCATAGATTAAAAGCAGTCCTACATAGCTGGCTATAGCAAAGGTGCTCACTCAGTTAGATCCGACGATATATATTTTGATATTTATTTGAGAAATGCACTTTTCAACTTTTGCAGGTCATATGTTAAGGATATCGTACACGCATACCAAAGTTCCTAAGAAGGCTCTGTGGAATGAGCAAATAGAAGTATCTAATTTCTACCAGCACAGAATATATAATCTAGCCAGGGCGAGGGTCATCCTACTTCCTAAAGGCATTGTGGCTAAAAGGTAAGGCTTATCTTTATTGAATATATTTGGCGTTAATTTTGTAGAAATTCATTATTCACAATTAAATGAAACTACGTGATGTAGTATTATTTCTACTATCTTTAAGTTTATCTTTATCGTTTACTTCAAAATTTTGATGTTATATAGTGATAATGTTAAATAGGTCTACAAGCATAAAAAAACGATTATTAATTACAGTCAGTATTTTAATTTCAGTAAGTTTTTTTCTATCATTTGAAAGAGAAACAATTCTCTTAATTTCATAAATTAATGATATGTTGATATCCAAAAATTATTATTAGAAGCTGTTTCCTATGACTTCGCTCATATGAGAATTAGTAAAGTTGATACGATATACGCAATAGATAATGCAAAAATTTAATATTTAGATACGTAACTATATATCTGTTGAGAAGAAAAAATTTTTTTGGTTATTCTTTGAGGAGCTGATCTATGGTCCAATATAAAAAATGTAATCCTATTGTTGGCCTGTAGTATATATATATATATATATATATATATATATATATATATATATATATATATATATATATATGTATGTATGTATGTATGTATGTATGTATGTATGTATGTATGTATGTATGTATGTATGTATGTATGTATGTATGTATGTATGTATGTATGTATGTATGTATGTATGTATGTATGTATGTATGTATGTATGTATGTATGTATGTATGTATGTATGTATGTATGTATGTATGTATGTATGTATGTATGTATGTATGTATGTATGTATGTATGTATGTATGTATGTATGTATGTATGTATGTATGTATGTATGTATGTATGTATGTATGTATGTATGTATGTATGTATGTATGTATGTATGTATGTATGTATGTATGTATGTATGTATGTATGTATGTATGTATGTATGTATGTATGTATGTATGTATGTATGTATGTATGTATGTATGTATGTATGTATGTATGTATGTATGTATGTATGTATGTATGTATGTATGTATGTATGTATGTATGTATGTATGTATGTATGTATGTATGTATGTATGTATGTATGTATGTATGTATGTATGTATGTATGTATGTATGTATGTATGTATGTATGTATGTATGTATGTATGTATGTATGTATGTATGTATGTATGTATGTATGTATGTATGTATGTATGTATGTATGTATGTATGTATGTATGTATGTATGTATGTATGTATGTATGTATGTATGTATGTATGTATGTATGTATGTATGTATGTATGTATGTATGTATGTATGTATGTATGTATGTATGTATGTATGTATGTATGTATGTATGTATGTATGTATGTATGTATGTATGTATGTATGTATGTATGTATGTATGTATGTATGTATGTATGTATGTATGTATGTATGTATGTATGTATGTATGTATGTATGTATGTATGTATGTATGTATGTATGTATATATATATATATATATATATATATATATATATATATATATATATATATATATATATATATATACTTCACATATATATATATATTAAATTTGGTAGCAATTGATCCAGAAGTTCCTTAATTATTACATAGTACTTAAACATCCAAACAAACCTACTTTCACATTTATTTTTTTATTGTATATTCTTATTCACGTAAGCATTGATTTTATCCATAACCTTAAATATTAGTTGAATTATAAGCAACAAGCCAAGATATCTGAATACTCGAAACGTAATTTAATGGACTACAATCATCTGGAAACGGAAGTGGAAGTACATCCCGGAAACGGAAGTACATATATCATCAATACATTGGGCATACTATTTGCCATGGAATAGTAAAGATTTATTTGCCACATATATCACCAAGATTTCCAAACTGTTATAAAATATTTTTCCGACCTGAGTGGGAATTAAAGATGTCACCTTTTTGTCACAAGACTGTTCGTATATTTCAAAACTCATCAACTAACTCTTATTGACTTTTATTAAAATATTTCAAAACTTATCAACTAACTCTTATTGTGTGAATATCTAGTTCCACTACATTTATGTTGTATCTATAGACTCTATAGTTCTGTGGCACCTTTTCTTAGGTCGTCATTAATTATCAATCATTGTTGACAGCCGTTTTAAAAAAAATCACTCAAAGGGTAGTCGTAATATTCTTTTAAATTTCAAAGCTGTGGCATGCATTTCTTCCTATACTGTGTTCTGTCCTTAATAAATCTGCCAATGGTTGATATCTAGCCTCTTGCATAACATGGCATAGGTACTGCATTTTTCAAAATGTAGAACTTCGTCGTTCGTAACTCAATCAAGATACAAAATTCGACGCATCCTTCTATAAAGCCACATTTTGTTAAAGGCGTAAAATCTTTTTTTTGTTTCATAAAATCTTTTTTATCATCCATTTAGCTAAGGCGGCTGCTTCTAAGCCATATAGGAATATAGTCAATATGTAACACCTAAGTATACGATTTTTAGGATCCTTATCTTGTTTTTTGTTACAGAACGGCTATTTCATTTAGGCATTTTCTATCTGAACTTTTAATTCTGCTGCATAATTGTTGTTACTGTTAGTTAGGTTGTTATGCGTACACCCGTTTGGTGATTTGATCATTCACTGTTAACTGAATGTACATGATTATGGGTTTTCTTAAAAATTATAAACGTTTTGTTGAAATTCATATTAAAACCACTCTTTGATACATTTTGTGCACCACTCTTGTAAGTTGTCTCTGTTCTATCATCTGCATATCAAATCTTGTCTATAGATGTGCCGTTAACTACTACTCCAATTGTTTTATTATAGGGTGCCTCCCTCATAATAATATCTGAATATACAAATGGGTTTTCTTAAAAATAATAAATTTTGTTTTATTGATATTCATATTTAAACCACTCCTTGATACATTTTGTGCACCACTCTCGTAAGTTGTCTCTGTTCTATCATCTGCATATTGAATGTTGTTTATAGAGATGCCATTAATCACTACTCCAGTTGTTTTATTATAGTATGCCTCCCTCATAATAATATCTGAATATACATATGGGTTTTCCTAAAAATCATAAACTTTGTTTTGTTAAGATTCATATTTAAACCACTCTGAAACATTTTGTGCAACACTCTTGTAAGTTGACTCTGTTCTATCATCTGCATATTGAATGTTGTTTATAGATATGCCATTAATCACTACTCCAGTTGTTTTATTATAGTGTGCCTCCCTCATAATAATATCTGAATATACAAATGGGTTTTCTTAAAAATCATAAATTTTGTTTTCTTGAGATTCATATTTAAACCACTCTGAAACATTTTGTGCACCACTCTTGTAAGTTGACTCTGTTCTATCATCTGCATATTGAATGTTGTTTATAGATATGCCATTAATCACTACTCCAGTTGTTTTATTATAGTGTGCCTCCCTCATAATAATATCTGAATATACAAATGGGTTTTCTTAAAAATCATAAATTTTGTTTTCTTGAGATTCATATTTAAACCACTCTGAAACATATTGTGCACCACTCTTGTAAGTTGACTCTGTTCTATCATCTGCATATTGAATGTTGTTTATAGATATGCCATTAATCACTACTCCAGTTGTTTTATTATAGTGTGCCTCCCTCATAATAATATCTGAATATACAAATGGGTTTTCTTAAAAATCATAAATTTTGTTTTCTTGAGATTCATATTTAAACCACTCTGAAACATTTTGTGCACCACTCTTGTAAGTTGACTCTGTTCTATCATCTGCATATTGAATGTTGTTTATAGATAGGCCATTAATCACTACTCCAGTTGTTTTATTATAGTGTGCCTCCCTCATAATAATATCTGAATATACAAATGGGTTTTCTTAAAAATCATAAATTTTGTTTTCTTGAGATTCATATTTAAACCACTCTGAAACATATTGTGCACCACTCTTGTAAGTTGACTCTGTTCTATCATCTGCATATTGAATGTTGTTTATAGATATGCCATTAATCACTACTCCAGTTGTTTTATTATAGTGTGCCTCCCTCATAATAATATCTGAATATACATATGGGTTTTCTTAAAAATCATAAACTTAGTTTTGTTGGGATTCATATTTAAACCTGCACCACTCTTGTAAGTTGACTCTGTTCTATCATCTGCATATGGAATGTTGTTTATAGATATGCCATTAATCACTACTCCAGTTGTTTTATTATAGTGTGCCTCCCTCATAATAATATCTGAATATACATATGGGTTTTCTTAAAAATCATAAACTTAGTTTTGTTGGGATTCATATTTAAACCACTCTGAAACATTTTGTGCACCACTCTTGTAAGTTGACTCTGTTCTATCATCTGCATATGGAATGTTGTTTATAGATATGCCATTAATCACTACTCCAGTTGTTTTATTATAGTGTGCCTCCCTCATAATAATATCTGAATATACATATGGGTTTTCTTAAAAATCATAAACTTAGTTTTGTTGGGATTCATATTTAAACCACTCCTTGATACATTTTGTGCACCACTCTTGTAAGTTGTCTCTGTTCTATCATCTGCATATTGAATGTTGTTTATAGAGATGCCATTAACCACTACTCCGGTTGCTTTATAATAGTTTGCCTCCCTCATAATAATATCTGAAATACATTAAACAAAAAAGAGAAAGTATGCAAATCTACCTTACTCCACGTTTGATCGGGATATTTTTTGTTTTTTTCAAGAGTTTCTATTATTTCCCGTTGGAGAATTATCTGTTAGATATTTTGATTTATTTGTGATAACATTATTTTAATTGTGGGACACAGTTGTATAAATGGACCTGCTTCAGTTATATTTAACCTTAAAATGCAGGTATTGTTGATAAAATAACAATAAAATATATCTATTTACTTTCAGGCTCTGGAGCAAAAAGTACCCCATCTGTATTATATTGAACCCCGCTGAACAAGTTCAAATCCTGGAAAAGGATAGTCAAGAGAAAAAGCCGAATGATGCGGATAAAAATAAGACTGGTGGAAGTGTAGAAAGTTCACCCACAATGAAGAAGAAATTTATATGGAAGTTGCCGGATAGGAAACCTAAAACGTAAGTTATTTTATTTATTTATTGTGTTATTAAAAATTATATATTTTTTTATAAAAAAAAATTAAATTTTTATGTTTTCATATCCTTACATAAAAAAGTAACAAATCTCAGTTAACCGTATCTGAACTCTTTATATTCATGTTGCCAGATAGGAAACCTAAAGCGTAAGTTCTATTATTTTGTTTACGTATTACGTTATAAAAAATTATATATTTTAATTTTAAACAAAAATTAAATTGTTTGTTTTTATGTCCTCATCAAAAATAACGCTTTTCAGTTAACTGTGTCTAAAACTTTTATATTCATAGGCTGAAATTGTTTTTTATTTGAATTAATGAAAAATAAAACAGAAATATTGTTTGTTTTGCGTGACAAAAATATTTTCACGTAGAATAACATACTGAATCCCAGAAATGGAAGAACGTATATCATTAATACAAGCTTTCAAAAGTTGTCCTAAAAAGTCATATCTGCCACTAACTTCATACATCGTTCATATATCTTATTGTAAGTTTTTGTTATTATAAATGTAGCCTTTTTTATTCAAGAACTTTTTTTTTTGCAATCCCCCCTAGATTATTATTTGAATACTTTTAGTATTGTAGCTGTAAATTTACTATATATACATACATATATGTTACATAAAAGATGCTATAAATAAATGAATATTAGCTAATTCGGTGATAGGAAGAGCCATATCAAAGATTTAGCTTTAGAGTATTACTTCTAATATTAGTCAAATAAATGCCTTCTTGGAATATTTTATATCAGTGTTTTTGAACAACGAATTGATATTCAACCTTGCAGAAGCGGCACGTGATATTCAACCTTGCAGAAGCGGCACGGGTCGCTAATATACATGGTGCATCTCAGTTGCATATCTTAAGGGTGAATTATTTTGAAGTTGACTTTGCATTGAAGCAGCTCCAGGTAAAACAGGCCTCCGGTCCTGATAGCCTATCCCCATACTTGATCAAGGCCGTTCTGACACATTCATCGAAACAATCACATTTATAATAAATCTAGCCGGTTCTCTAATTTGGTCTTAGGTCTGATGCAAAAAATGATAGACCTGTAGCAGTGTTATCTACATTTGCTACCATTTATATCCGTATTTAAAACCGTTTTATATCATCGCATATATGCTCAAGTCCAGTGCCAGCTGACGGACTCTCAGAATGATTTTTGTTCTAAGTGGTCTACCATCACTAATCTGACCAATTTTGTTGATTATGTTGCTAGGGAGTTAGATGGTGGACAGAAGATGTGGTTTATTTTAATTTTAAGAAGGAATCTGACTGAGTTGACAGCAATATTCTCTTAGTAAAATTATTGGAGGCTTTATATCTTCCACTTTAGTAAAATTTTTCATCAATCACCTTCGAGCCCAATATATATTTCTAAAACATATTGAGTTTGGAAGTTTCAAATCAAGATTATATATTTTACTCAATCTAGAGTCAGTCATGGTATGTGACATATTCACGTCAATGTGTACCCTTGATGCAGAATTATATGTTAAATAGAATGACCCTCGAAATGGTATCATCCATGCAGGATCTTGATGTAAATGTGGATAATCATCATCATCTAACATGATTATATCACTAAAAGATTTGTCATGCTACATTCCCACTATTTCCATGATAGCGCATGTACTGTGGCCTTGTTTTCTTCTTTAGTCTGAAGTATCCTTGAAACTAATGTAGTCATCTGGTCTCCATATTAAGCAAGTTATATACTTATGTTGGAGAAAATATTAAAGAAGTTTAATTGATTTTTATATAAAAAAAATACACGGGTACTATCTTCATCTGTTTCCTTCGGATTTTATAATAGGCATGGTCAGATACAATTGACTTCAAAAATTCGGAAATTGCTTATAATGACCATAAGCATTTTTATAAATTATTGAATAATTATGTCAATAACCCCTCGGTCTTGGGTTTGGTAACGCTTTATGCTCCTGACTATTACTTGAGAAGACGGAGTTATAGTTTATTTCAACGTTCACCAGTTTTCGCTGCAGTTATGAGGTATTGCAGAAGTGCCAAATCTGGATATTTTTTCTACTCCATTGGCGCTTTATGGATGCGATTATGGAGTTGCTTGATGGTTAATTTTAATTAATTTGTATTTTTTCTATTTTATTAGTTATTATTTATGTTATCATGTGTAATGTAAATAGTTGTACTTTTAGTGTTTGCTTATATTCAGCGCCTTTAAGTTGGACATGGGGTTTTTATGATAAATAAATAAATAGTGTGAGCTATATGCATAGTTCTCAATTTTCACTGTTTTCAAGCTGTCACTTTGACACTTGGATTTTGCCTATAAAGATCTCTTGTTAAAGTTATTCAAAGGACTGTTATATTCTTTTTTCCTTGAAGAACTATGAAAACAGGAAACTAAAAGAGTATTGATAATTTTGTAATATTTAAAAAAAAAATGTTATAGGTTAGAATTGATTAAGATATATGAAAATATATGTAGGCATATCTAAAACTTTTGTCTATGGTCTAGATATGGCGGGAATATGAAACCATTTTAATTTACTTGGATTATATTTACATAATTGAAATGTGATTCAAGATTGATACGATACCTTTGCTCATCTGTATATGTTGAATTTACTTATTCATACGACGTTCCTATGTCCCAAAGTACTTAATTTAAAGAAACTCACCCCCATTGCTATGAAATCTGCGTCCTCCTTGTGCAATATTGGACAATTTGTATACCAATAATATCAAGATTACCAAAACTTGTGTTGTAAGCATTATATAAGGGCTAAATTACATATAGTCTATAGACTTATTGTTCAAAATTTTTTGTTTATGTATTCATAATATTATACATTCATATTTAAATCTTAGGTTGCATAATGAGGTTCAGTTTACGTTGAAGTCCTTTAGTACTAGTTGTGTTTAATAAAGTTTTTACAAAATTATATAAATTTTCAGACCACAACCGGACAGTCCTGAACATAGTCGTGAAGGACTTAGAAGGAGGATATCTAGGAAGTTACATAAAGGTAATCACTGCGTCATATAAATGCCGTAGAGTATTAAATTTTCTATCGTTTATATTAATATATAAAATTTATTACTCTGCTTCTTTTGAAGTCATGTTGTACCATGAGGATATAATTATGTTCAGAAACAATTTTTTTGTAATAAATTTATTCACATATTAGCTGTTTGCTTATGGCTCAATTTGTTAGTAATAGTTGTCTATGGTTAACAATATCATGTTAGTCAAGAATCATGTCACCTTTCCAGGCTAAACTGGACAAAACTCCATTTAAATTGATTATACCGGTGTTTGAAAGCTGGTGTTGCAAAGTTGAAATTAGCCGATAGCGTAGACCATTTATAACATTTGTTATGTGTGTGTGTGTTAGCCGAAGTCTAAATATTTTTAGGGTTCCTTACATCAAAAAGAAAAAAAGAACTCTTATGTTCATTTTCCGTCTGTCGGTCTGTCGAGACCTTTTTTCTCAAGAATCAAGTTGAAATTAATATCAAATACTTGGGTCTACAGTTCCTTGGAGCTATAAAGAAATCAAGCTTCTAAGTAATCAAGAAGAGTCCTAAAATCATGAAATTTGACACAAGGTCTCACAGCACAAGTAAAGAAAAAAATCCGAAAATCTTTAGTTTGTGGTTATATCAAATAAAATTTTTTTTTTTAAATATGCGTCTGTAAATAATAGGCAATATATTTTTGTTCTAAAAAATTAAAATTTTATAAATAGTTTAATAAAAATATTATATACCATTAAATGTTTGTAACTGTCTAGATGTGTACGGGACCCTCGTAGCGTGAGTCCCACTTTTATTTTCTATTGCTTTTTAAGGTTTTCTTCATTACTAATAGTGTCCTAGTAAAAAGCTGGTATGCCAATATTTTTTATTTGCGTAATATGTAATCTATCTAACATATGAGATTTCAAGCATCTACGTTATAAGAAAAAAACATTAGACATTTGAAGTTTACAAAAATTTTTATAATTCAAGAAAACTGTTTTAATTGTGACATTTAAAATATTTAGTAAAATAGCTTGGCCTTTTTAAAAACATGCTTCGTTATTGCTCTTTCCTTTAAGGCATTAACCATGCAGATATCTCATCAATTATTAGAATTAGGGTGCACAACGAAACGACGAATGTCACCATGATTTGCAATCATGGTCCCATCTCGCCAATTCTTAGAATTAGGGTGCACAAACCGAAGTAAGGGAAATAAAGTTTAATTTTTAAATAGACAAATAAAACAACATTTTTGATAAACTATTTATTTTTTGTCTTGACATGTGTAAATGAAAAGCTTGATTTGTAATAGAGACACAGACCCTTTTTCTTACTTCTGTCGTGATTATTTTTAGTCGGATTTTCCCTTTCATGACTCACATTGCAATCACGTAGTGTCTTGCCAATTTTTAGACTCAGAGTGCACAAATTGAATTAAGGGGGATAAAGTTTAATACAATAGACAAATAAAATAACATTTTTGATAAAATTATTTATTTTTTGTCTTTACGTGTGAAAATGAGAAGCTTGATTTCTAATAGAGGCACAGGACACCTTTTTCTTGCTTCTATTGTAGTTAATTTTAATTGGATTTCCCCTTTCACGACTTGAAAAACCGGTAGAATTTTGCTTATAAATTCCTGTCTTGTTGATATTTTTTCACCAGTCTAAACAAGTTCTTTACAAGTTCTTTAGGTTAAATCAGGTGATCGAGTAGGCCAAGGGATTGATCCGTCACTGTGGATCCAGCTTTCTAGGAAACAGTTTTAGGATGTTCTCTTACTGTTATACTCCAATGCGCTGGACAACCTTCTTATTGGAAAATTATTGGTCTTTCCGTTTATAGTATTGGTACCTTAGCCTCGTTTAGAAGCACAGGGAAGCACTCCACACCTTTCACATTGAAAGGTTGAGGTTTCGAGCTACTGCTTTGACTTTCGTAGTATGATCTGCAACAATATCCAAACTTAAATAAGCCGACAAACATGTTATAAAATAGTCTGACTTTAGTAAGCCTGCGACCTGGATAGCTCTCTTGGTACATCTGTTGTGCCGAAGCTCCATTACCGTCAGCTCTGCTATATATAAAGATAGTGTTGGCTTTTTCTTCATTGGAAAAAGAAGCCATTTTCACAATCAAATAGTCCTAAATCAGTGAAAGCAATATGTGAAAGAACATAGAGCTAGGGCTACAACTTGACGCGGTTGATTAAATGTAAACTCAATACGAAAGTAGTAAAAGACGCACGCGGAACCCGTCGGTGCAACGAAGGGGTCACCGCTTCAACGGGTTCGGCGTGCGTGTATTAGAAATTACAGTATTCATTTTAAACAGGAAAAAAATGATTTTATCAAAAATATTGTTTTGTCTATTTAAAAATAAAAATTGATCTCCCTCAAGTTGGTTTGTGTATCCCAATTTTACGAGCTGCCAAAATATCTGCGTGTTGCAGAGCGGCGGTCTTTGTTCGGTGTATGACAGTCATTGTTTGGCGTTTTGTTTGTGCACCAATTCTAAGAATTGATGAGATAGATATCTGCATGGTTGATACCTTAAAGGAAATAGCAATAACGAAGCACGTTTTTGAGTTGATTTGAAGATTAAAACTAATTTATTTTTTTAATATCACAAGCAAAACAGTTTTCTTAAAGTTGACACATTTTGTTAAATTTAAAATGTCTTTATTAGACTGGTGACACATTACACAAATGAAAAAAAAAATAAAAAATATTGACATAACAATTTTACTGCGACACTATTAGCAATTAACTGTCAAATTTTGGATTTTTTAAAAGAAAACCTTAAAATAGCAATAAAAAAATATTCAGACTTTGACTAACACACAAATGGTTTATAATATTCTAAATGGTCTAAGCCTAAGCTATCGGCTATCTATTCAGCTTCCAAACATCCTATATGTATAGAACAGAGAACAGATATAGACAGTAAACAATATTTCTTAACATTAATATGATAAATAACTCATTTTGTTCCTGGGATTTTAAATTGTACAATAATGAAAACCTCATTACAATTCATTCATTACATCTTAAGTGGCACTCTGACAGAACCTATAACCTCTGACAGATCTGTTAACTCTGACAGAACACATAAACTGACAGAATACATAAACTCTGACAGAAAACATAAACTCTGACAGAACATATAAACTCTGACAGAACACAGAAACTCTATCAGAACACATAAATTCTGACGGAACACATACTCTGATGGAACACATAAACTGTGACAGAACACATAATCTCTTACAGAACACATAAACTCTGAAAGAATGTATAAACTCTGACAGAACACATAATCTCTGACAGAACACACAAACTCTGACATAAATTTGGTCCTAACATTCAAAATGCATCCTCAATTATATATATTCAAAAATTGTCTTAAAAACATATTCCTTCTTTTTGCCTTGTCACTACCCTCTTTCTTCTTCTCGTATCCTATCCCTATGTAAACTACTATAAGGTTAATCTTTATTACATAGTTATATTAATAATTTTTATATTGTGACAATATATTATTATGCCTCAATGATAATCTACAGCAGTCTTCTACAACGCAAAATTTTCAACTTTTGGTGTTTGGTCGACTGGAAGAGGTTGCTCATGTAGCAGTAAATTTGCCAATTATATAAATACATTGAAATCTAAGTAAATAAATAAAATAAACATGAGTGAGGTTGATTACGCCATATGTTAAGAAAAAGCAATATAAAAATAGATTTAACCTTAATTTTTATGGGAACATTTGTCATAATAATAATTGTTTTTAAACTACAATAATATTTTCACAAATATTATTCTGCCTTTCTAGATTTTTTGGGTAAGTACTGCATGATTTGGTAATAAATAAACAAAATTTAACATTTTTGCATTACGAAAGATTAGAAATAAAGATTTTAAATAAAAAATCTCTATTCTTTCATGTCGTTACCCAGCTGGGCTCGTTACACTGTAATTATAGGCATCATGTATCATCTATTCGGCATACTTGCTCTATTGCACTCATTTCAATATGTGTTAACTCTTCAATGTGTATTACGTTTTGCATTATCCATTAAATATTCTGGTCTTGCCATATTTATATAGACCATAAATTTTTAAATTGAGGATCAGAATCTTTCGAGGAAGAGGAGGATTGTTTTTTATTATGACAAATCAGCAAGATAAAATGTTTTTCTTGCCACATGATAAATGAGATTTTTCTTGTATGTATCAAAAAAATAAAAAAGAATAGGATGTTGAGGAATAATTTCATAGAATTTCTCTGACATATGACACTATAGTAACACTGTATATGTATATAGTTATATATATCTAGAGAGTGAATGTATAGAGAAACATCAAGGCGAACAAACTGTCTCAGTATCCTTTGCTTTACCTATAAATCATACTCTAATTTATACTCAACACCAAGGATAATTATTATGGGTTTTGAATCCTGTTTAACAAAACACCAGATTTTTACATGGATTGTCTTAAGAGTTTAACTTTTGACTAGATTTATACATGGATTATCTGACTTTTGAATTATTTAAGCTTTCTTCAATTGTTTCAGATAAGAAGCAGGAAGACGTAAGTGTCGACGTAAAGGAGGCTGCCTTGTCATATGATGAAGGTTCCAGCTCGCCGAAGGCGGAGACCGAGACTGTAGAAGAGGTAGGCTACCGATTTTTATTTACTTTTGTATCTAAAAATTGAACTATAATTTTGATTGCTTTAAAGATGTACATGGCAACAGTATTGCATATTTATTTTAATATAAATTTAAGTAGAAGTGTTAAATGAGAGTTAGCTAATGTTATTATGGAAATATAAAATTAATTTACGACGACGACGATCTTATGTTTAGTATTAAATTAAAAAAGACTGTGTACTGTCTAAAGAAAGTGAGTGTATGCTTATTAAGAAAAAAACAATTTATCTATTTACTAGTATTGCCTTCGACAATTGCTGTTTTTGTGAAGCTGTCCATGTGCTTCGCACTTATCCGTGTTTTAGCATAAACCTTGCAAATGCGAATGTAAATCTATTTCTTGAGCACCTATACTGACGTCTTATAAGCAAAAACCTTCCGAAATAAACACTCTATGTCTTTCCACATGAAAAGTCATTTTATTTTTCATTTCAAACCTGTTAACAAGTTGCCAGCGGGTATAGGTATGTGATTATCATTATTATTATTATGTGAAAAGTTTATTCCTTTATTAGTAAGCCATCTTTAATTTAAATCTTCTGAATCCCAATCACTTTTGTTATTTCTTGATACTCAGGCTGGGAAAGGTGAAATGAACCGTCATTCAAGGCACTCTTAGAAATAATACATTCAAAAACTTTTTAAAAACCTTCATTTAAATCCTTCTTCCGTTTCTCATGTTTTTCTCTATTCCTGACAATATATAACTTTTTATTGTTACTAATAAAAAATTCATAAACTTAAATTATTCTACTCTTTTTCGTAGAATATCTATACCATTCATAAGTTTGATATAACGAAAGTATTAATTATACCAATAAACTCAGTAAAATAATAGAATAGTTATTCTGAAATTATTTCAAGAATTCAATACTGCATTTCATAGACACTTAAAATATTGTCTATGATTGTGAAACGAAATACATCTGTCACAACAAATGGTTTCTTTAGATCACCGTAAAATTTATATTATTTTTTATAATGTCCGTTCTTATTGAATTTTTCAGTGCAAAAGATAAAAATTCAACAGTATGTGTTCAAGAGTACGAGATAAATGTTATATGATTTAAAAATTGCCTTCAATAAATATTGGTCTTGCTGCAAATCCACGCGAGAAATTAAATAAAATTTCATCTCTATAGTTTTGATTGCACGAAATTATATGTACTCAGCCGTTATCTGTAAAATAATTATTAACACAATCGAATCGCAGAACTGACGTGCAGTTGATGTACTTGCTGAAATGTCAAATATTTTTAGGTTATATTGAAATTTATTTTAGGTTAAGGTCAGAATAGTGTTTGACAGATGAAGGTATGAGCTAGTTGTATACTAAATTTATTAGTATCATTTTTGTCTATTCTCTATTTTTACAACGTATAATTTTCAGATCCAAATTTATTGGTTATAGTCTATATGTTCCTGTTCACTGTTTATTCTATGATTTAATAACACTTTATTTTCATTTGTTTTTATTGAATCTCTTACTGTCTTCCATATTCAATTTTTTCTTTTCTTCTTTAAGTCTCTTTAGGCAGCAAGTTCTTTTATGTTTGGCTTAGTTTTCTAAGTTTCTTACTTATAGATACACATTTTAATACATTATTGTGATGGAATTTTTGAGTTGAGTCTTCTAGATATATTTTTAGGGTTCTGTGATGATGCAAGATAAAATAATAGTCACAATAACAAAGGACAAAGGGACATTTTTTTCAATGTAGTTTGTTTTTTATTATTTTTAATTTTAAACCATTTAAAAAAAAAATTTAGTTTGAAATGATCTACAATGCATTCTTCAAATGCAAATCTTGTGTTTTTTATTAAGAAAAGTTAGGTTGTTTTTCATAATAGATTGTAAATGTAATTTCTGCGGGATTCTTTGAACTAGCAAGATAAAACAAAGTACAGATTGTGTCTCGTTATATCCTCTGTTCACAAATGTACCACCATATAATCAGTGATGCTCACAGGCATGACAGGGTCATCGAAAAAAGTTACGTAAACCTTGATAAGAGGGGAAAAGCCGTTAATTATGACAACAATAGAACCATTGTCAATGTTTGTTAACAAATTATTTTTAATTAATTTAGGCATTGCCTACCTGTTAAAGAAAGCAAAACGGCATTGATTGTTTTTGGTAATCCTATCTAAAAAGTTATTATGTATTCTGTTCAATTTTTTTTGTTTTTTTTTTATTTTCAATTAATAATTCTTTATATTTTAAAATTATAATATGCGTATTTATGCAGTTAGCTTCTTTGTTTTGTATTATGGTTACAAATTTTAATTCAATTTTTTCCTCTTTCCTGGTTGTCAATTACTGAATTGTTTGGTTTTTCATATTCTAAAAAATACCAGCTTTTTGAAAAATTATGTTTTATCTCTGTAACATCTGGACCTATTTTTGTCGGTCTCTTTTACTTTGTTCCAAATGAAGCAATAGGGTAACCGCTAATAAAGCATAATTGTTAAAGGCCTGTGCTTATACTACAAAAAGATGGAAGTGTGGAGATTGTAGGGTGTCCACCATTTATTTCTGTTGTATTTTTGGTAAAACATTAGAAATAAACTTTGATAATTACAAAATTGTATTAAATTGATAAGGCAGTTAAAAAACCATAAAAGAATTGGGTACGAAAAATACTTTTGAATACCTGTTCTTTCTAAGGTAAAATTTGGAAATTACTTTTCATTTTTCTTTGGTTTCTTACAAATTTTTTAAGGTTTATATCATTTGCTCTATTCTTGTTTAACTTTAAACTTGTTTCAATTATAAGCAATACTGTTTTCTGTAACTTTTAATTGTTGACGACTGTAATTCTTCATGCTTGGTTCAAAGCAATCTAAATTGTTGTAAATTATTAAATATTGACTTACCGATACACTATTATTATTATGCATTACTTTTTAATGGATTACACGTTATATGTGATCATTATGGTCAACTTTTAATAAATCACGATTAGTTAGCCATTACTATATTTTTCTTTTATAAAGTGAAAATTTTTGGAATTTTTGGATTAAAATAATTCTTTAATAAATTTAAAGTAAATTATGCGTATATGCGTAATTATGGAAAGACATATTTTTCCACTATTGTTAATAAGGAAGTTTTGTCCGCATGTCTGAGTTTTTTTCTATTTCTTTACACAAACTATTCCATAAATTTTAATAGTACTGAAAATTACATTGAAGTTTCAAGACAACATGTAATTTATATATCATCACATAATCAAGCATGTAGACACTTTTCATCAGCAGGAATTGTGTAGGAAACAATAAATATCACTAAAAAATGCTTTCAGAACGCCACAGCTGATAGAAATGAAAATAATTTGATTTCTCATCTGCCAATGTTAGTGTCACATTTTTATTTTTAAGAAATAATCAGGTATAATATAATCAAATACAGTTTTCAGCCGACAAATATTGGAATAATATAAGAAGTGCGAGTGAAGAAGTCATATAGTTTCTCCCCGTTGATACAGCAGGCCATGTCATTAATACGACAGATTTTAATCCTCGAATAATATTTAAAACGATTGGCTAAGTAGCTGCTAATGTCAATGTATGAATAAGTTACGAAAGTCACGAAACGAATGTTAATTATTTAAAATTTTATGAAAATGATTTTACTTTAAAGGCGACCAGCAATGAAATGCAGACTTTGATGTATTGTCTGACTTCTAAATATATACGTAACAAAAAATATCAATATAAAAAAAAGGTTGTGTTATGTAAAGAAATACGAAAATAATAGTTAAAACATGGAAGAGTGTATTGTTTTGATAGACAATTTAAATATTTCTTAAGGATAAATATATATTTACAAATATTTTCATGCACTGATTCATAATTTTCATTTCTTTATTTTCCACAATGCGTAAATACAGTAATATTTGTTCATCCGTAAAAAGATGTTTGTGAATCTCCATTTTATGAGTTTCAATACATGTTTTATTATATGTGTTTACCCTTTGTATAACGCACACAATATTTAGGTATCATAAGTAATTTTATTTATATTGGGATGCAAAAAAATTGTATTACAATAACTAAATGCATATTGAGTCAACCACTTGAGGAGAACCATGTAACGTAACTAGAGATCCAAGACGCGAGTATGAAAATTAAAAACTTAAGGAAACTTAACAGAATAAAAGTGTAGGCCGTTCTATAAATCTACTGTCCCATTTATAGGCTTTATCATCGAGTGAGAAATAGTTATTGCACAATCTAATATGGTTTGCATGAAAATCCACTAACAGTATTTTTACATTGACAGCATGCTTGTTCATTTTATCTCATCATTCAGCCTTGACGTTGTTACAGGTGGCTCGCACTGCACGAATAAACTTCGACGAGAATACAGACGTTGCGGAGGTTGCCAAGTTAACTGAGCTATTGGAAGATGCTGTAAGAGAATGGAAATCGATATGTAGTTTTGTAGCTTACTTAACTGTCTATAATGACATAGCTTCATTAGAGTTTCTATGTTGCAGGAGACAGACTCTGGGAGTAACCCACCTGACACGCCACCAGTTCAGGAGCAGTGGACTTATTTGAAGAAGGACAGTGAAGATGTTAATGCGCTTTTCTTTTTTGCTAGGACAGGACGGGAGAAGTTTGAGTGGTATTTAGAAAATATTCCATATTGTGTGTTAGCTTATGTCGCCTTCTCTTGGTGTACGGGTGAATGTTTTCAAGGGATATTATAAATTATGTAAAGTTGTCCGCTTGTTTGTTTGACTGCGTCTATTAGTGTTTATACGTTGCAATTTAGTATTTCTGTTGTATCACGTTTCATTTATGTAAAAAAAATTATTATCAAATAAAAAAAATTGAGACTGCAAAAACTGAAAAAAGAAATAGGTTTTCTCCATGCTGCCACAATTTTTTAAATTATAGTTTGCAGGCAGGATCCAACAATCAAATGCCAAATTATATCGAACAATTGAGCACATAAATATAAGTCTTCAAAGTTTGCTTGAACTTGCTGTACAATGTCACATAGTCAGCCACACTTTTAAAGTTCTGAACCATGAGATGACAATGAATGTGTTAAAAAAATTTTGACAGTATTGACACGCTTCTGATCAATATTCGATTGCATTAGCTGCTGATATTGTGTTTGACAATGAATGTGTTAAACATTTTTGACAGTATTGACACACTGCTGATCAATATTCGATTGGATTAGCTGCTGATATTGCGTGTTCGACAATGACTGTGTTAAAAATTTTTTGATAGTATTGACATGCTGCTAATCAATATTCGATTGCATTAGCTGCTGATATTGCGTGTTTGACAATGAATGTGTTAAAAAAATTTTGACAGTATTGACACACTACTGATCAATATTCGATTACATGAGCTGCTGATATTACGTGTTTGACAATAAATGTATTAAAAAAATTTTGATAGTATTGACATACTGCTGATCAATATTCGGTTGCATTATGCTCTGCACTGTATCCCTAATATTGGGTTTCAAATAAAGTCACATATGTTAAATGTCACTTGTAAAGCTAAGATGCCTAGAATTCATCAACATCTCATAAATGAAAATCTGTCAAAGCATTTAGGCTAAACGAGGGTGTAGACTATGAGAAATATATGTATATGAATAAATTGCCATAAAATGTATACTTTTTCTAAGGAAATAACATATGTACTATAAAAATAGGTAGACAGTACACATGGTGCATTGTTATATCAGTGTTTTGTATTTGATGGAAAGATGTGCGGCTTTTATGGTTTATATAAAAACTACCACATTAAAAAAAAAACAGAATTTATTATACAACTAGATTAGAGCAAAAATGCAATGCAGAGAACACTGTTCATAAAAAATAACTCGCCTATAATTACAAGTCCAAACTTAAACTGTCAAATAGCACTAATGAGCCAGAAATCTTATATACTCATTGGTTACCTTATATACTTGTTGGTGTACCTCATATACTCGATTGTGTGAGGTTTAAACTGTTGTTTCATGTTTGAGTAAAAATGTACAGGTTCAGAATAATATACCACGGTACTTATTATCAGACTGAAACGTGTTTACATTTTGTGCGTTAAACTTTGTTTCAGATCATCTTAAACAATATTAGTTCAAGGATATTCATGCATATATAAGCATCATGAGCTGAATTTCGAACCTCTTTCAAATATACAACAATTGTATTCTATATTTGAGTACCGTTTAGTATTATGCCTATATACTGAAACATTTGTAATGTAGCTTTGGGAAAAGAAACTTAGGCCAGACTTGGTATTTCTTAATTCAAAAGTTTAATACCTATCTGGAAATTATGTATTTGACGTAATTAAATTTTTTTTTAGATCTAAAACAATTTAATTTTGAATAATGAGAACTTGATACCTACTGGCTAACTCATCTTTACTAATTACTCACGTTAATGACAATTTGCAGGGGATGTTACGAGAGGTTTAATTACATGCAAAAGTAAAAAAAAAATGTCTATTCAATTATTATCCATGGAATGGAAAGAAATCAAATATTTAGTTTTTAATTAATAATTTGTTTTTTATATTAAAAATTGATTGCGGTGGGTAATTTGGATGTTTCCTTTTAGCACTGTTATCTAAGGGGAAATAAAGGCTAATGCTCAGAATGAAAGAAGAAAAGCTGAAAATTTGGACAGATTTTGTTATGATGTTTTGAAGATAGACTGAAATAACTCATAAGGTACCTTGTCCGCTAGTCAAGATAAAAGTCTAAGTTCTTCATAATTGGTCTTTTCCCAATTATCTCGCTTCCTGTGCCTCACGTGTTGTCAGAGGTTATTACAAAAATTGTAAAGCATAAATAATGTTTATTTATAAAAAATATTTATAAGTAGAAATAAAGTAAAATTATATAAATTGTAAGTTACTATACAACACAATAAAGTCTCCATACATCTTGCGTACTGAATTTATCTATGATTTGTAAATATTTTTTTATAATCAATCAGGTTTTATAACTTCGAAGTTTACGTAGTGTTTTCCTATAAACGACCACATATTTCCCACTCTCCGTGCTTAATCTCAATAACAGTAGATGTATGTTTCACTATCCACTCGCGCCCGCGACCATTCTACTAGCTTATCGGCGTTTAACTGTCAGTCCAAGTGGAACGGGTATGAACAATGCCTTTTTGTAACTGTGAGGAAATGGCGGGTATTTGACAAAAATAAATTAAGATTATAGTGTTGTAAAAATAAAGATTATAGTGTTGTACTTTTTATTATGCAATTTTTATCTTATCTATAATTTAATTTCTTCTGATGCAATTTTTATTTCTATTAGATACTTCTCATAGCTGCATAAGGCAATTCTCTTCGTCACCATATTTAATATTCAAACATGATATAATTTATTTACGTAAACTTCATGTATCAATGTGTCAAACTCATATTGATGGATAAATGACCGCAACGACATATGTCAATTTGCAGGTCGGTGTGGGCTCAAAGTGGGTAGCTAGTAGCATCTACTAGCAATGGTCATGGCCATCAAGTGGAACGATATAGTGAGAATTTTGAGCGTTGCGATCATCTAGTGGAACATACACTTTGACATACACAAAACCAGTCCTGTAGAGAATTTTATGCTCCATATGTTTTGTTAAATCTCTTAAAGAGGTGCGAGGTATGAGGAGCGAGATATTTGTAAACGACCTTTGACACTTGATATCTCGGCTAGTGGACATGATAACTTATGAGATATTCAGTCCATCTTTAGAATGTCCAAAGAAAAATCGGTACAAATTTTCAGCTTTCCTCCTTTCGTTCTGAGGTTTAATCCTTATTTGACTGTACCATTCTATTTTCCGGAACATGTAAAGTTTTATGAACAATTCATAATGTTATATCATTTCTATTTTGGCAACAACATTGAATAAGTGAGTAGGTATTACTTTTATATCAGTCTCTTAAATGTATATGTTTTGACGCTGACGATTATCACGCTTTAGTCCAGAGCCATTACCATTACAAATTAGAATGTTAAAAGAGAAAGAAATGATTTATCTTAGGTACATACAAATAAAGAAGTCCATCATCGAGTGGCAAGAGCAGCAGAAAACAGAATCCACCAAAGAGAGTCCACAGAGTGAGCAAGTGACATACGATGCCAATCTCATGGAGATGACCGTTATTAAACCTAACAACGACAAGGAAGGAAATGCATCGAATGAGAAGACCAAGGTATATGTTTTACAGAATCATAACTCTGATAAATTAACCGTTTTAGTGCCATGGTTTTTTTATAAATGAGATATTTTTGTTTTTGATGTCATTTACCCTTGTCACGAAAAAAACTGTATCTCTTCCAAAAATTATCCAATTTTAATAATTTTTTCGGGATTTTCCTAATAAAAACTTGTATAAGGATAATAAAATACAAAGAAAATTATGGAAATATATATTGTGAACAAAAATTATAACAAAAACTGAAATCAAGGTCACATCATATTTTCGCAGTCCGGTACATCGACCGTATCAGTAAAATAATTGTTATCGTCACTATTATCTATCACTCAAAATTTGGATTACACCAATTGAGCGCACCACAATGTCACTACAACTATCACTTTCTTCACAACTTGAAAAACTATCATTTTCACTCCAATTATTTTCGTATTCTGACATTATGGATTAAAAATGTTCTTTTCCTGGACCCTTTTTATATTGTAATTACTAATAATATTATAATTTGAACTTTATGTAACACCTAAAAAGTTAAAAAATTAGCGATGCGTGCGAGCGACCTTCCCTACTGTGCGCTAAACAGCAACTGATTTCGCGAGCGCCATCACGCTCGTGACAAATTTAGTTAGTACGCGCACAAGCGCGATGGCGCTCGTCGGCACTCAAACGGTTAATCAGATTCGATACTTTATTTCTGTGTCACTTGAAAACTTGTTGTTTTATAAACTTATTCTATTTGTTTCAGTTATATATAATTTCTTAAAATATATGTTGAGGTATTTTTCATTGTAATACTGAGTAGAAACAAAACGAACCTGAATCTTTTATTGTAACTAACTTTTCCACCAAAGTTGTGTAACACTTTGAGGTGCTGAGTACCGGGAATGACCTCAAAGGATCTGATTTTCAAGCTCTGTCCATAAGCTCCGCCCATTACTCTTTTCGATAAACTGACTTCATGCCAAAAACTTATAGCGCCATCTAGGTTGATTAAATGAAATGAAATCCGTGGCCTTTATTTTCATGAATTTATAATCCAAATGACAATGAAAACAAACATATTTCCTCTAAATTAGGGATTAAAGGGAGAGATTCTGTCGCTAACTTATATTGGGTTTCAAAAACTCACATCTATCGGTCACCCCATTGCCACGTTGTTTTGTTACTTCCATCATATACTTTTTTATTTCAAATACTAATTTTCTCTGAGGATTTTCCGTAATAAAAATAACCTAATACATTTCTTGGCAAGCAAGGTATGGGCAATATATCTGCAAAAAATCATGGTAACTTGCTATTCTGTTCTGACATGGACAAAGAGCAAACAAACACAAGTTTACATTTATAATATTAATTAGGATGGTATTTACCGGGTTAAAAAGTGGCCTATGTCATTTACCGGCCAGCCAACCATTTCTGAGCAAAAAAATCACATTGATCTGTTGCTTTATTGGAGGATGTTTTATTGCTACATTGAAGCACACTTTTGAATTTTTTTATATTTTTGAGATTGTTATATTAGTTACGATGGAAAGCCCATATCATTCCTGAACCGCTATCTATCTTTGGGCAGAAGATCAGGTTGATCCGTTGTTTTATTGTGGCATGAAAGAAGGACAAACAAACAGACTTTCGAATTTTTAATATTAGTTGGAATTGTTATATGAGTTACAATGAGATGACCTACCAACAAATAAACAAACACGCTTTCAAATTTTTAATATTTGTAGGGATTGTTATATTAGTTAGGATAAGATGTTCCAGATTGGAAAGCAGCCAATGTTATTTCCTGTCCCGCCTACTATCTCTGTGCTGTAAGCCACATCAATCTGTTATTCCACCGCAACCTGAAAAAAAGGACAAACATGCACTTTTAAATATCTAATATTAGTTGGAATTTTTGTTTTAGTTAGGAAACGATTTCCCAGGTTGGAAAGTAGCCTATGTTATTTCTTGGTCCGTCAGCTATTTCTGCGAAGAAAGTCACATCTATCTGTTGCTCCATTGCAATGTGATGAAAGAAAAAAGACTTTCGTATTTTGAATATTGTTGCTATTGTTATTTTAGTTAAGATGAAATTTCCTGGGTTGGAAAGTAGCCTGTGTAATTTCTTGTTCCGTCAACTACCTCTTTGTAGAAAACTACGTCGATCTGTTCCATAAACTACTTCTTTGTAGAAAACCACATAAATACACTTTTGAATTATTAATATTGGTTGGGTTTCTTGTTTTAGTTAGGATGCAATTTCCCGGATTGGAAAGTAGCTATTGTTAATTCCTGACCCGCCAACTATCTCTCTGCAGAAAGTCACGTCGATCTGTTGCTCCATTTTGACATGAAGAAGGACAAACAAACACCCTTTTGAATTTTTAATATTAGTTGGGATTGTTGTTTCAGTTAAGATTTTCCAGATTGAAACTTATGTTATTTCTTGACTCACCAACTATATGTTGCTCCGTTATAACGTGAAAGAAGGACAAATAAACATGATTTTGAATTTTTAATACTATTTGGGTTTCTCATATTAGAATGAGATTTTCCAGGTTTGCAAGTAGCCTATGTTGTGTCCTGGTCCACCAACTACCTCTGTGCAGTCACATTGATGTTTTGCTCCATTATGATATGAAACAAGTACAAATAAAGACACTTATGATCTTAGGTTTATAATATTACTTAGGATGAGATTTCTCAGGTCGAAATGTAGCCTAAGTCTTTTCCCGGTCTCTCTTTGTAAAGTTTATAAATACAAGCACAAATTTATATAAAAAAACAAACTCCAAAAGTTTAAAAATTTAATAAGCAGAAAGGATCCCGTAAAAAATTGTATAAATACAAACACGGATGGATAATTAAAAAGAAAACAAACCCAAAACATCCAAAATTTAATAAGTAAAAAGGATTATGTAAATAAAACATAAATAGAAACATAAGTTGATATCCTAAAAAAAGAAACCAAAATATATAAAAACTTAAAAAATAAAAAAGTTGCGTAAGAAAAAATTTATAAATAAAACAATAGATAATTAAAGAAAAAAACTAACCAAAATATTCAATAATTGAATAAGGAAAAACGATTGCGTAAAAAAGTTTTTAAATGCAAACATGAATTTATAATAAAAAGAAAACAAACCCAAAACATTCAAAAATTTTGTAAGCAAAAAGGATTGTGTAAAAAAAATATAAGTACAAATATGAGTTGATATACAAAAAAAGAAAAACAAACCAATATAGCGAAAAATTCAATTAGCAAAAAGGATCGCGTAAAAAAAGTTTATAAATACAAATACAAATTGCTAATAAAAAGAACATAATCCCAAAACATCCCAAATTTAGTAAGCAACAAGGATTATGTAAAAAAGATATAAATACAAACACGAATTGATATAGAAAAAAACCAAACAAAGCATCCAAAAATTTAATAAACAAAAAGGGTCACATAAAAAAGTTTATAAATACAAACACCAATTGGTAATTTTAAAAAAAGTAACCAAAAACATCCAAAATTGAGTAAGTAGAAAGGATTACGTAAAAAGAAATATAAATTCAAATACGAATTGGTATAAAAAAAAACAAACCCAAAAGGTTCATAAATTTAATAAGCAAAAAGGAATTTTCAAATTGATTTTTTCATAATAAATAATGGCAAGCTACAATACGTGTCTGTTTGTTTAAAATTTATGTTACGGGATGTTTTGTATTTTTTTTCAGACGGAAAAGATATTTCAGGTTTGTTTTGGAAACAACCAGGACATTAGAAATATTGTCAAGAATAAAATATATTTTTTTGTGTCCATAAATTTTGTAATTTTTTTAAATAAACTCAATTTGCTTTTATCAGCGCCTTAATAAATTTACAACTTATGAAAGGCTATTAAACATCTGCAGACATTACTAAATAGAATTTGTAAGAACTAATGGTAACTTCCAATTTATTCATTGAAGGATAAACGCAAGTTAAACAAATGTTCTTTGTTACCTGAAATGAGCATTAAACCAAATTTTTAAATTTGACTTTTGGTTAATCATATTTAGATACACTCTATAAATAAAGAAGATTTATGATGGTCGTATGGCAAATTTTTATGAGTTATTGTTTCGTATATTTTTATAAATCTATAATTTGGTATATTTTTATAAATCTATCATATGATGCATTTTTACGAATTATTGTTTGGTATATTTTTATAAATCTTATTCTTTGGTACATTTTTATAAATCTATTATATGGTGCATTTTTATGAATCATTGTTTGGTAAATTTTTATAAATCGATCATAAGCTACATTTTTATGAATTATAGTTTGGTACATTATTGTAAAACTATCATTTGGTATATTTTTATAAATCTATAATTTGGCACATTTTTATAAATTTATTATATGGTGCATTTTTATGAATTATTGTTTGGTATATTTTTATAAATCTATCATTTGGTACATTTTTATGAATTATCTTCATTAGCATTTTTACGTCAGCTGCTTTTCAATCATATTTTAAACCCTGAAAAAGAAAATTGTCTTTTCTTATTCCAGTACATCTTCCCATATTCCAAAAGTATGTTTTGTGTTTGTGTTTTTACTATTAAACTTACTTAAGGATACATTTTTTTTGTTTTTTTAAGCTAATATTTGCAAATTATTATATATTATAATGATGATTTAAGTTTCAACCTTTTGCAATTTTTATTTAATTAATTCGTAAACTTAATACTTTGTTTTAAAATATTAAAGGTCGTAATTTTATTCTCATCAAGTATGGTGATTGCAGTCTGCTATAATAAAACAAATTTAAAAATTTATTATAATGTAAATTATACAATAGTTTCATTTATTAATATTGATTATGGTTATGTCAAAATACCCGTGTCATTTCAGAAGGTCAAAATCGTTCAAGACAATTTTTATATGCCAACGTTATTAAAAAAATTGCCGGTAATATTTAATTTTTCTACCTTATCTAATTTGATAGAAGCACATATTTTAGACCAAAATAAGCTATTGAATATGTTTACACGTTTCTCAACTTAGTGATTCAATATTATAACAGAGTCTTGATTATAATTTTCAGAGTCCAGAGTCGAATTCTCCGCAGCACAACGAAACGCAGAAAATGAGGGAACACAAAATAGATGATAGCAACTTCATCACGTATGAAAAAGAATTTTGGACTTACATTTATAAAATTATGCAGGTAACTATTTAAAATAAATAATTTGAAAATATTTTTTCAATTACGTATTTGAACAAAATTAAAATTTGCAAATGTTAAGATATACATATAGCAGAAACAATAAATGTATAGCAGTATACACAAAATTAAGGTTATGTAGTGCTTCCAGAAAATAATAGCGACCTTTACACAGTCACTCTATCGTGCGTTATCAGCAGCGTACAGGATTGCATGCGGGAAAGTCTGCACGCTCTTGCTTTTTAAAGTTTGTTTAAGCTAATTTTCTTTGGCGTGTGATTACTCGTGTTCATTTTTACCATCAGGAACAGCAGCCATAGAAAGGCTAAATGCGTGGGATAGACTGCGCGAAACTGACACATACATACTTTTACTGAAGTAACACATATAAAAGCAACTTATAAACGTGCGCGAAAGAATTTTACGTGTAAGGGTAACCTTTAGAAATGCGATTGCGCACACGACTGATGAGCATGGTGTGTGGTCTATCCCCTCCCCAACATCTTTGACACGCGTGCTCTTTCGCGCACGATTGCTGTTTCACACGCGGTAGAGTGACAGAGTGAAAGCCCGATAGAGTGAAAGCCCACTAATATGATTAATGCAATATGACTAGAGTATTGACCATACCCATTAGGCACTATAAAGGCTTTTCCATATAATTTTTGGTATCAATTCAAAAACTGTAAGTTAGGTTATATAATAGATCAATTGGAAGTTTATATTTCACAAAAGTGGCATTAAAAAAAAAGAGTGACCTAAAGAATCTGAAACACATTTGTCGGAACCAAAAAAAAAAAAATGTTTTGCCTCCATTTAGATTTGTGAGGAAGTATACTATAAACATTTTTTTTTTTTTAAATTAGTTACCAATTAATTGAAATCTCATTGGATAACTGGATCTGAAACACCTACCTGAATAAGTCTAATTTGTAGAAACTGAAATTGTGACAAACTGACGGGCATATGGTTGGATAGGAATGATGAAGTAACATAACGTATTCACTCGTAACATAACCACGTAATGTCCAATGACATGTACCGTTATTTACCGATAAAATACTGCACCCATATTGAGAAATATATAACTAATAGTTCATATTTCTGTTATTTTTGAAATATCTCTTTGTTTCTTGTACGATTCCCATAGTGAATAACGTCATTAATTTTTTGGAATTACAGATTTGACCTTTTTATACTTATGACTTTCAATTTTATTTTTTAGGTAGAAATGAAAAAATTTAAAATGTTTTTGTGGTAATTTAGTTTAGTGCATAACGGCAATAAAGCAACTATTCTACATCTCAAATATTTTATACTTGTAGAATCTACAGATAGAAAAGCAAGACACACAATGCTACTGCACGAAGCTAGAAAGTGTCCATTACTGTTTGAATAATAAAAGAGGAAAGAAAGCCAATAATGTAAAGTCCTTTTACTCTCACCCTTTTTGTTAGGTGTACTTGTATGGAACTCGCTTAGTATAGCCATTTATAAATTTTAGAAGTTGTCTGTTTGGAGCTTTTGGTGCCTACGTATTGTGAAACAATTAGTAGAAAATAATTGAAATAATTTAGTAGAAAATAAAGGAAAACTGAAACTATTTTGTAGATCTCTTTTGGTGCCTACGTATTGTGAAACAATTAGTAGAAAATAATTGAAATAATTTAGTAGAAAATAAAGGAAACTATTTTGTAGAACCTGTAGATAAATTAATATTTGCATACACATATTTAGACAGTAGATATGATGATCAGTTTACTGATTCTTTCTCCTTTTTCTTTATTTTAGAAATTACGGATGTTATAAAGTACTTTATTAAATCGACTTAGCATTGCAGTATTTTACAACATGGCAATATTATTTGTAACGTTAAAATTATTTGAGATTACCATATTTTTAAATGTAATAAATGTATCGTAGAATTTTAATTTGTGTTAATAAAAAAAAATTTATCGCATGTAACTCAGTACATGTGACAGAAGTGAAACTTCTTTAATGATCTAAACCTCTTTTTGTATGTATACAGTAAGGGGTAAAATGGCAGAGAAAGAGACTGAGGAAAAGAGGGAAATATTATAGACGTGAAAAAAAAATTTGGAACCAGAGATATATAAAATAATTAAAAATAATATATAATAGACGTATTAACAGATATCATTAACATAATTCAATTAATCAAAATATTGACAAATGTGTTTTTATAATATGAATATATATACACTTCATATAAATTTACGTAGACAATTGTCAATTAGCCTATGGGATGAATGAACCACATTAAGTAAGCTATTAAAAAAAGAAAAAAATAGTCGTATCAAAACACAACTAAATGCAGCTGTGTTGCTCCTGTTGTAATTTATATTTGCGACAACTATATATGTGTGTTCATTGCGAATTCACACATAAATTAAGTACATACGTTGTTAGTCTGGTAACAATGAAGTAACGTATCAGTAATAAATCAATCATAAATAGATAAATAAATTGACAACATTTTGGCATTTATTTTTGACAGATGTAACGAAAACTCATACGTAGCGTCTGAGGCATACATCTACAATGAGAGCATGCATGACACTATCTTATTAAATCGTTTTGTATTGTATACGTTACTCTCATTTGCTCCACTTCCATGCCATCAGAATATATAGCTCTCTTTCTCTTCCTGTCATATCTTTCTTCTCTCTCATGTAACGAAATGTCTCTAAATGTTATGCAACCTTAAAATTTTACTCTCGATTCTCATCCACTTCTTGATTATCGAATTGCCGTTTAAGAAGTTTTAGTTCAAAAAGTTTGAAGTATCGGATATAGAATATATAAATCAATTACCAGTAGTACTTTGAATATTTTTTGATTAAAAAACGGCCAATTATTTACAGTATTATAATATAATGTCAAAAATTCTTTTGTTCATATATTTTTGTTTCTTGTTTTCTACCACCTCTACACTTAAAAGTAAAATTTCTTATGAGGTTTTGAAGTCCATTTACCGTTTGGATCTACCTTATTAATTTATATTAAATATAACTATAATAGTATATAAAAAGTGCATTGTTTTTTTTTATTTTTAAAAGCTGCGTCTGAAATGCTAGCCATTTTTTTTACCAGAAATATATCTTAATCTTTATTAAAATCAACATAAAAATATATTTCCATGCTCCAATTGCTTCAGTTTAAACATATTTTGACCCAAAGATAATTTTTTTTTTAAAAACACCTTTATTGGATATACATGATGGATGCAATCTTGATATACGATAAATTACTTATCATTGATGAAATATACTTGATTTTATTTTCAAGTGAGTCGTGTGCGGGTTTACTGTACTAATGTTCAGCTCCCAGATAAATTAAGTTTATTCATGAAGTTAATTCATGACGTTTAATTTGATTTAGACTTCTCAATTCGTGGGTATTATCCAGAAGTCGAATAGCTTCAACGTTGGTATGGTTAAGGAGTCATTTTTTTTGTATTTAATAGCATATTCTTGAATAACTTCGTTAATCCGTTATATGTCAGTCATTGTGAATGTCTTAGTTGGTTACATAACAATATACATTGGTAATCATAATCATAGCAAGAATATGGTTTAGCTAAGTTGTTTCAAATTACGGTTTAACTACTTAGCCCAAGCTGGATACCGTACACCCAAATCGGTTTGACGATACAAATGTAAATTAGTCACTTGTAGTAGAGGTTAAGCTTGGAACAATGTCTTCCCAACCACAACATTTGTCATTGTTTTAACCTGATTTGCTCAGCTTTTACTTTGACGTGGTGTTTCCAATTAAGTCTACTATCCAGATGGAGTCCACTACTTGGGATGTAGAGGAGTTGGTGGAGATGTTTGCAGTATTAAAGAAAGATTAGTATATAAATAATTTGTTTCGTGTTAATCGTAATTTGCCTTTGTTTATATTCAAATTCCCAACCCCACGAAGAATAAATACGTCCCACTTATTATTTGCTGCTTATTGTTTAAGCCCAAGTCGGGTCCATCGACAGACGAGACATTGACCGTGTCTCCTGAGACGCCATGGTTGAACATGATGGTGGCACGCATAGCGTACGACGCAGTGCGCAGCCCTTATTGGATGCGACGGCTCCAGGACAGGATACAAAGGAAGCTGGAGACGCTGAGGGTCAGTTAGTCATAGTTGTCATAATTTCTTAATATATTAATATATATCATACATAAGTAATTGATACCATTGTAATGGGGACAAATGATTAGGTATTAAAACCACATTTTTTTACCTGGTACTCACTTTGCAGTTTGCAATACTAAACATTTTATTTACTGACAGTTGACAGTAATGATACTCACACACACACAAGCACACACGCAAGTAGAATGTGCATAGTATTGGAACAATTGCAACATATTAGATTGCCTTGCTAAAGTAAACAAACCAAATGAAGTATTACAGCTGTCAACAAGTAAAGGTGTTTCTCAAAAAATTTGTTTACACAATGGAAAGAAGTTTGTGGTTCAACAGAAAGTAGTTGAAAGCAGTTTTACAAAGAATTCTTAAGGAATTTGAGAAAAATGAAATAAAACCCAAAAAAGTTCAAATTTTGTGCTATCAGAAGGAACCAGTTCATAAAAATATTTTATGTGTATAAATATTTTCATATTTTTTGAATTAGGTACGTTAGGTCTATTATAATTTTATTTTTACTAAATTTGTGATTTTATATAAAAAGTACTATAAAAATTAATGATTTATCCCACTGCAATTAAACCACTCCTTATTATTTGAATCTTCACTTAATCTAAATTTTTGTATTTAAATTTAAACTGTTGTAATTTGCAATAATTTTAGGGGAACGTAAAGCTCACGAATTGTAACATACTACTGTAATTCATTTGGGTTTGTAAAATCATCAAATAGTTGTATAAATTTAGACATGGATCTCTCCACATTTGTGTGCCATTGTGCAAACTGTCGCACTATCTACCTAAAGGCGTCCTAGGCTAAGTTTGCCTCAATGTTATCTCCACTTTAGAACTCGTTTACTCTGGCTGTTATCAGTATTATGACAAATGTGACAGGTCCATTGCCATTTCAGTTTGCCAATTCTTTGAGCTACTATAGTGTCTTATGTTCTTTGTCTCTCGGATTACATCTTTCAGATTTCATCAATTCGGATATGGTCCATCAGAAAAACCCCAAGCCAAGCTCACTTCATGGCTCATTGAGAGAAAGCTCATTTTGAGTATCACTGTTATTTCTACATTTCTGCTCCGCAAGTCTAGATTTATAATAGGCTGGTTAAAACTTGATGACTTTACTACATTGATTATTTAAGCAAATACTTCGAACACTTAGTACATGGTACATACGGTAGCTTAGAGTAGATGGTCACTTTTGGACATCTGTGCTCATGGAAGATCACCAACTTGATGGAGCGAAACTAAAAAGTCAGTAGTGAAGTCAGTATCATTGTAGTCAGTACCACCCACTCTTCACAATACCATTGACGGAGCAAAATGAGAAAGAACAATTAAGAATTGAAATTAGCAATGCATAATAATAAGAAGACTGGTAAGAACTTTGAGCCATTCAAGTATTTTGATAAATAATTTATAATATTCAAACTATGGATGCGGTGGTGTTCTAGTATAGATGAGAAAGGTACAGCGAACAAATTATATTCACAAACTAACATTTTATTGCGATAAAGAAAGAGAACTAAGTTGTGAATAATACATCATGTTTTTTGTGCAATCTAAAAACGAAAACAATTGCTCTTATGTTTCTTGAAACCTGAAGAAAACAGAAATACATCAGAATATAGATTAAGGGTGAATTACGTTTTTGATAGGTAAATTATGTAGTAAGATAGTCATTTGTCTCAACTTGGTACTATAGCTTTCAAAAAAAATATTACGAAATAAAATATTTTTACACCCTAAGAATTTGCTAATTTAGTGGGGATGGTCACTGCTTATTTTTCCTGCCAGATGGCGTATAGTCGACACGGTCATTATCTATGGAACGGACGTTGTCAAACGTCAACTACATACATCAACGTCTGTTTCATACATTTCATAGTTTTTATAAAATTTCATTACAACATGCCCCTCTGTGTTGTCTCTGTAAAAAATTTGGTACATATATTTCAAAACAATACAAAAAAAACTGTAAGAAAATCTCGCAAATATTGACAGAATTCTGACCGACGGATACTGACGTCGCTGTAGTTGCCATCTATAATAATTGACTGTTGACCAACTCCATTAATTAAATATCGTCTTTCCTCCGAGGCATATAGAAGAGGGAATATTTAAAAAAAATTTATTCTCACAACAGTTCTAGATCATTTAAGGCTTAAATCCTTAAATGATCTGGAACCCTTAAACATGGCAAAGGTTGAAAATTCATGTAACATCCCTTTTCCACCATTTTCAGTTACCCTCATTTATGAGCCCCCTAGTGGTCACTGAACTTGATGGGGGCGAGCACTGTCCAATGGTGCGTGGAATAACTGGGCCGCGTGTTGACGAGCGCGGCGTGTGGCTTCAGCTTGATGTGAACTATACTGGCACAGCCACCATCACCATTGTATCGCAACTGAACCTGATGAAGTTGAAGGAGAAAAGTGAGGATCTGTTTGTTTTCATTTTCATTTTATTCCTTTATGCTGTATTCCTTAGGTAGAAATTTATTTTATTTTTCTGTCTGCCACAGGCTTCTTAACACCTGAATCATAGAAGCTCTTCATATAAAGTTACAATATGATGGTTAATTTATTTTATTTGTTTATCTGCCACAGCCTTCTTAACACCTGAATTATAGAAGCTCTTCATATAAAGTTACAATATGATGGTTAATTTACTTTATTTGTTTATCTGCCAACAGTCTTAACACCTGAATTATAGAAGCTCTTCATATAAAGTTACAATATGATGGTTAATTGATTTTATTTGTCTATCTGCCACAGTCTTCTTAACACCTGAATTATAGAAGCTCTTCATATAAAGTTACAATATGATGGTTAATTTACTTTATTTGTTTATCTGCCAACAGTCTTAACACCTGAATTATAGAAGCTCTTCATATAAAGTTACAATATGATTGTTAATTTATTTTATTTGTTTATCTGCCACAGTCTTCTTAACACCTGAATCATAGAAGCTCTTCATATAAAGTTACAATATGATGGTTAATTTATTTTATTTGTTTATCTGCCACAGTCTTCTTAACACCTGAATTATAGAAGCTCTTCATATAAAGTTACAATATGATTGTTAATTTATTTTATTTGTTTATCTGCCACAGTCTTCTTAACACCTGAATTATAGAAGCTCTTCATGTAAAGTTACAATATAATGGTTAATTGATTTTATTTGTTTATCTGCCACAGTCTTCTTGACACCTGAATTATAGAAGCTCTTCATATAAAGTTACAATATGATGGTTAATTGATTTTATTTGTTTATCTGCCACAGTCTTCTTAACACCTGAATTATAGAAGCTCTTCATATAAAGTTACAATATGATGGTTAATTTATTTTATTTGTTTATCTGCCACAGTCTTCTTGACACCTGAATTATAGAAGCTCTTCATATAAAGTTACAATATGATGGTTAATTGATTTTATTTGTTTATCTGCCACAGTCTTCTTAACACCTGAATTATAGAAGCTCTTCATATAAAGTTACAATATGATGGTTAATTTATTTTATTTGTTTATCTGCCACAGTCTTCTTAACACCTGAATTATAAAAGCTCTTCATATAAAGTTACAATATGATGGTTAATTTATTTTATTTGTTTATCTGCTACAGTCTTCTTAACACCTGAATTATAGAAGCTCTTCATATAAAGTTACAATATATTGGTTAATTTATTCTATTTGTTTATCTGCCACAGTCTTCTTAACACCTGAATTATAGAAGCTCTTCATATAAAGTTACAATATGATGGTTAATTTATTTTATTTGTTTATCTGCCACAGTCTTCTTAACACCTGAATTATAGAAGCTCTTCATATAAAGTTACAATATATTGGTTAATTTATTCTATTTGTTTATCTGCCACAGTCTTCTTAACACCTGAATTATAGAAGCTCTTCATATAAAGTTACAATATATTGGTTAATTTATTCTATTTGTTTATCTGCCACAGTCTTCTTAACACCTGAATTATAGAAGCTCTTCATAAAGTTACAATATGATGGTTAAATTATTTTATTTGTTTATCTGCTACAGTCTTCTTAACACCTGAATTATAGAAGCTCTTCATATAAAGTTACAATATGATGGTTAATTTATTTTATTTGTTTATCTGCCACAGTCTCCTTAACACCTGAATTATAGAAGCTCTTCATATAAAGTTACAATATGATGGTTAATTTATTTTATTTGTCTATCTGCCACAGTCTTCTTAACACCTGAATTATAGAAGCTCTTCATATAAAGTTACAATATGATGGTTAATTTATTTTATTTGTCTATCTGCCATAGCAGCGGTGTTACCTGATTCATAGAAACTATTTGTATAAAGTTACAATATGATGGTCAAATTTGCCCCATAAATGAAAATGCAGATTTGTGTATATTTATATTGTTTTTTTTATTTTTTTGAGTTAATATTCAGTTTTTTTTAATTTATCAATTATTTGTTTGTGTTTATGTTTTACATTTTATAAAATTTCCAGTCCAAATTAGCTGAAATAACTAAACAAATTGTCATAATGAATGAATTTTTTTTGCTTTTTTTGATATGTTCTTTAAGATGTAAGTTTTCTGGTCACTAAACTCTTGTGTATATATTTTTGAGGTAGAAAAGAGCGTAAAAATATATTGTTACAATTTTATTGAAAACTGTCAATTTTTCAAGGAAAATGCGGACAATAAAATTGTAGCTCTTAAAATACTCTATAAAAAAGGTCTTAAGTTCCTCGAATAATGTTGATGGTCAAGGTGATACAAGCCTGAGAAATGTTCAAATTTCCTGAAATGGGGTTTCTTTCTTTTTTGCTAATTTCTTGAGAATATTGCGTTTTTGAAGAAAACGTATGAGATCAAAATTGTAGTGCTTAAAATTTGCTAGAAAAATACTTTTAGTATTGTGATATCTCGTTATACCTCGTCATTTCCGTGTTATTAATGTTTCGAAATTATTCACTTACCTCTCTGGTAACCAAGGCGGGGTCATGCTATTTTTTTCTTTCAATTCAACAATAATATTAATTACTTTTTTCGTATATCTTAGATGAACTGTTAAGTTGCACAAGCTCAATCACATTTACTGCATTATGAAAAGTTTGTTAGTGTAGGAAAATTAGAACTATGTTGTTGTGAGATGTTTTTACCAAACATAAAACACAGACTATCCCACAAACCAATTTCAGTAGTGTTAGGTAATTTATGCCTAGCGCCGTCTATTGGAGGAAATCAGAAGTAATATTAAAAAATTATGAGACAATATTTTGTGTCTTCAGCCTGTTAGGTGAAAAAAGAAATAAAATGTTAGTTTTTTCAAGATGATACATATCTCCTATTAGACCTGGGACCTTAAGCTGTACAATTTTCCTTTTAAAATCTATCTCTTAAACTTCGTGCGATTTGCATACAGACAATAAAAAGTAATTTGAGACATCCCTATAGTTAATTTAAACTACCCAGAACTTATTTTCAGAAAATAATAAACTTTGAAGGATTCTTTAAATTTTTTTTAACGATTCTTTTCAAAAAATATCTTTAAAAGATCTTTTAAAGGCCTGTAGGTCTTTAATTACCTTTACTGTTTTACTTATTATATTATACATTACATGGTTTCCTTAGAAATCAATACGTATGTATGTGTTTGTAATTTATTTATTTTTTTCAAGATCGTCTGTCTCCCACTATCTATATATCGTTTCACTAGATTGAATCACAGAGCGGAGCGGTTGGCCCACTCTACCTTGGTCGTTTCTTCCATGGCCTTTTCAAAGGCAGTTTCTTCGGCGTCTGGCAATCATGTTCCTGGAAGTTTGTCTATTATTTTTACGATATAAAAACTCTCAACGTAATTCGAAGTAATTAACCTGACTTATCGAACTATGACTTCAATTGTGACCATGAAAAGCTAATTCTTGCTTACCTAAAAATACAATAGTATTTATTAAGCTTTTTAAATTATTTGTATTTCTATGTCATTATGTTCCCTATTCGCAATATCTAATTGCCGTTTCAATACAAATTTCTGTATGCGAAGAGCTAGAATTTTGTAGTTTTACTGTGCATAATAAATGTTTTTCAGAGTTATCGTATTTTTTGCCAGAATTTTGTCATATTACCTAAATTATCAAAACGACCTTTACTCCATTTTGCTATATTCAGTTTCGAATAATAAACAAAGGCATCAAAACATTTTATTTAAAATGCATCTTCTTTACTTCTGATTGGCCACCAATACTAATCTTAAAAATTACTATGAAAATGCCGTACACTAGATATATTAGGAATGTATAGTTTCAAAATTGGTTTCGATATGATACTGTTCTCAATTATACTATTTTCTTTTATTAAAAGATAAATTGAAAAATCCTACCTTAATCTCATAATAAACAGAGCAACATCTGATAGTCGCCACTGTTTTTTTACTTTCACGACCAAAATGCACATGGCAAAATGAACAGAAAAATATTAATTTTAATGCGTAAAGAAAACGGGCAACACAATAAGTATTTCATTGACAAAATTAATAAAATTATTTCCGAACAAGAATGATAAACTGACAGCAGACAGATCGTTATAATAACACAACGATTCATTATTTGTATGCGAATGTTTCCATCTGAATATAGCCGAAGGTAGTCTAGCAAGCTTTTTCTTACCTTGAGAGTATAAACTGACGCTCTGAAGTGAGGCAATCAATTTTAATTTCATACAGACCGTTTCCATTTCGTATGGACCATTTCCAATTCAAGAAGTTTCCGTAATTTGATACAATATAGGAATGAAGTTTGTACAACTTATCTATAATTACACGTACCGAAATTTTGCTCGCTTGTACCGCTTTGAGCACGCGAACTGCAAATCATATGTTGAAGTACGGAATTCACTTGATAATTAAATATGTAAATTTTCATAACTATGTGATGTATATATGCTAAATTGCTTATATGCTATAATTGCTTATAAGGCAATGCGTGCCACTACCTTATGCAGATCATCACTGATATTGGTACAACCATGCTTGAACTTGTTAAACTAGTTGTAACAATAGCTGGATTCGTCAAATATCAGTGGAAATCGATAGTAACATCGTTGTTGATTGAGACCAACAATGAAAGTCGTGAAAAATTATTGAATATAAATTTTCTCGTGTTAAATTTATCTTGATGATTAAATACAATTTTCATCGACTTGCCGCCATGTTTTTTTACAACAAATGACTGCAATGAAGCAAAGTGGATTATCGAAGAATACGGTTTTTGGAATTTAAATTAATTTTTTTATTATTGTTATTGTGAATAACGCTTCGAAGATTTTCAGTGTTGGCCTGTTAAAATATTGTTTCCAATAAGAAAAATGTTAGCCACCGATTTCTTATAGAAGTCTTTTCACTCACTTTTTTGAATGTTAAACATTTTATTAAACCACGGCACAATCTCTTTCCAGGTGACTAAATTATTTTAGGTTGAAATTGAATTTTTTTAAGTTGAAATTTTAATGTTGGGCTTATCAGTAATTTTTATAAAAGACCCTCACATGTTTAACGTAATTTCATATCTTTCTTTCCAAAGAATTGCCTGAAGATGAGATCGCCAGTGGATCGGACCAAAGCCCCGAACCCGGAGATGGCGAGGTCCCACATCACATACCTTTTGAGGGCATGAGCAAGGTAAGGTCCATTGTTTCTGGCTTATTATTGTTTTATTGCATCAATGAAGTATTTTAGGAAAGAACGTTTATAATAAAGGTATATAATTATTCATACAATATAGGTATGTAAAAAGTTTCTTTTAGTATAGGGATAACACGATTTTGTGTAAATTTAGGATCAGAGACTCTGAAATTCTTTTTACTTTCCTTAAAATGTAAAATATGTCGAATACAATTTGTTTATTCCTGAAATATAGATGAATTGAAAGTTAAAAATTAAGTAATTAAAAACATTTTATTTTTGTGAGTTTTTTTCTAATTTGGTAATTTCAAAGTACTTTTCCTTTATGAAAACATAATAGTCTGGTAACATTGAATTTGCAAAATAGGGGGGGACACCTAATAATGGGTGTTATTAGTTGTTTATGATATATATGTTATTTATGATATCTATCTAATGTCTAAAATCATGTTTTTATTTATTATAATTATAACTTTATTTACCCCACATTATATAGAAGAAACTTGTTAGAAGTATTTAATAATGGAAAGGAGTCAGCAAAACTGATAGTCACGTGTATTTTCCACTAGATGGCTGTCGTGTGTTTTATTGATGTGGAGAAATTTTAAGCTATTTTCAGCCAATTTTACTTAATATGCATGTTAGCTAACGCACTTCACTGGGGTATTATAATCTTTTATAAAAAGTATATTATGTAGCTATAAGACTATTCTAAACAAATAATAAACTCATAACTCTGCTCTCTAATTATAAAAAAAGCAAACCTATTATTTTTTCACACAGCTTAAATGAAATGTTCAAATGTACTTAACAGAGAGCAGTGCCTTATAAACTGATATAAACTAGTGAAACACTTTTTTAATAACTATATACCATACTAATTAATAAATTATGGTTAATATATAATGTATATAGTATAATTAAGAATAACAGGGACCAAAAATAATTTATTAAAAAGTTTAAAGCAAACTAATGTTGTACGTCGGTATATCTAGTAAATTTTGTATGCAGTAGCCAAGAAGAATAAGCACAAATACATCCAGCTGCTATTGGATCCCAAAGTCGGAATAGTTTACGCTATGGACGTAACACTAAAAGTTCATATTTTTTTCAAAAATAAAATTACATACAGAATCTATTACTATCGTCCTTCAAAATAGTTTGTGCTACCATTGACTGATTTTGTGCTTAACAAAATTGTCAAGTAAGACACAGGATCCATTTTTTTCAGTATTTCTTTCAAACCTTTTGGAAAGCAGCCTTTAGCCTAGATAGCCTTTCCTACGTTCCCTAAACAAATACCCCGAAATTTATCCTTCGTTTGTACATATGAAGGATAAACTTCCTTTTCCTCTCCTCGCCTCAAAACGAAAACAATGAAACGCTTATAATATTACTCATGGCCGTCTATTCGTCCAACAAAACTGTTTTTTTCAGAAACCGTTTGACATTTTCGAACAGAAACAAAAGGTTGGAGCTACATCGTTCGTGATTACTGTACTATACTTTATCTATGGATGACAAGAGATGTATTTTTATAGGTTATTTTGTTTTGTTTGCGTGTCAAGAAAGATTTATTTATAATGTCACTTTCAACATCGGCCACAAATTGTCGAGTAAAAATTTTGTCATTTGTATAGATGGTCGAATATATTTTAAATCCCCAGAAATATAATGTGTTTGTTTGTCTTAAGTATTATAGTTTCTTGAATTCGTGAATATTATTGTAAATGTAATTCTCTTCTTTATAATAAATTTATAAAGAAGACAATTACATTTAAATAATTAACAATAAATATTATCAACATTAAAATTTTTATTATTTATTAAATTAATATAAAAATTATAATAATGAAAAAATATAAATTAACACTTTAATCTTTACACAAAATATCAGTTTGGCAACATGTACTCCTATTGCAAACTTTGAAAACTGTCAAGTGTCAAAATTAAATGTCTTTAAATGTATAAAGCTATCAGTTTCAAAAAACCTAGTTTTTTAAACATGCGTACATGATAATTAAAATAAAATCATTTTGTTTTACAATGTATTTAGTATTTACACATACCTAAATTTTATGTTCCGTTTCTGAGTTAAGTGCTTTCCCCGTACTGCACTTTCGCAACCGACGACAATAATTTTGAATTTAATTATCTCTATCGAATTTTGCTTCCTTCTAAAATTAATTAACACATTTTGCTCCATATTTTTCGATATTATTGGAAAAGTATCATCTGATATCACTGAAATTACGGGTTATCCTCCTGTATTGAATTCATCGTAACAAGACTTAGTTGTTGGATAACGTTCGATGTAGGCCTATTATAATGACATTTGGCATACAAATACCATGTTCCATCAGCACTAAAAAACATATTCATAATTTTACTCACTCTATGTCACAAATAATAAATCATTTAACAGAATAAAATTGCTTTAAACCAATCAACTGTTATGTCAAACTAAACTTTGAAAAATATAAACTTTATTAAATAATAAATAATCCATAAAGGTTGAATTTCAAATAAGCAATTAAAATTAATATCATTTTATTAATAAAAAGTGAATAATAATTTATCTAAACGACAAATGAAAAATATCATATCATCATCATCATCATATATATTAATACGCTAAGGTTAAGATGTTACTCTCCCTTTTTAGAAAAAACCTCACAACTAATCCACATAAATTATATATCATTTTATAGATAACTGCTTGCTCTACCGGCATCCACAACTAAAAAATTTATTATTGCTATTGTTTTTGCAAATTAATTAATTATTAAAATTATATACACAAAACAGCAATGCTGCCATCTAACGGCTCAACGTCAATATGATTGACGGTCGGTAAAATTTTTGTTTAATTTCAAATCCATATAAATAAAGTGGCGCTTTAGCTTAATGCTTTTGATACTTGCGCCTCTATATGTCAATTTTAGTAAAATATTTGTTTGATCTGTCATCTGAGCTTCATAATGGAATAAATAATGCGAAGACTTCGCACGGGTCACGCTAGTTTATAGTTATTCCGACAAGTTTATTTTAAAAATCGATAATAATATTTTTTATAATCTTTAATATTTGAAGGAATAATAAAAGGATGTTAAAGATTTTTAAATGACTGGATTTTTAAATGACTGGATTTTTTACCCATGTAGTATTATTACAGATTAAAGTTCCAAAGTTTCCTTACTTTACATATTGATTTTTATTATTTTATATATGTATATAAATATATATATATATATGTATATATATATATATATATATACATATATAAAATAATAAAAATCAATTAAAATAATTTGTTATAGTTAAAAAAACAAAATGAAGGTAGATGAAAAATAACCAAAAAAGGTAAAAACTATTTAATATTTAACTAACATAACACACCACACAATGCACGCAAACATATATGAACTCATTAATGTAAATATTAGCACTATAATATTATTCGAAACTTAAACCATAGACAAATAGACTTTATTATTTCCTGGTTAAATAAATATTCAAGTTACATAATTAAATTTACTTATATTTTTATTATAAATACTTAATATTATTTCTAAAAGGTGTTTTTTGGTCGAGCGGCTCGATCTCTTTAACTACTGCACCAAAAAAAATAAAAAAAATACCCACTTAAAGCTTATGTTTTCTACTTTGGGCGCAAAATATAAAAA
This sequence comes from Druceiella hillmani, assembly GCA_039881145.1. Classification (NCBI taxonomy): domain Eukaryota; kingdom Metazoa; phylum Arthropoda; class Insecta; order Lepidoptera; family Hepialidae; genus Druceiella; species Druceiella hillmani. Next base: position 4,224,189 of record JAYKKI010000125.1, on the reverse strand, counting down.
AATTCGAAAAAAATCTTTTTGTTAATAAAAAAATTAATTTTTATAACAATTGGCATGAGCGCCATCTGTGGGCGACATCAAATATCTTAGCCAAATTGTATACTTGGAACACGCTAGATGGCGATATAGTGCGAAGACTTCGCACGGGTCAGCTAGTAAATACTTAATAATTTATAAGAAATTATATTTTTAATTGTGTAATAAGTGCTTAGTGATAAAGGACAAGTTTAGAATTAACTGAAAAAAAAGGTTAAAACATATTCCCTTGCAAACGAAAGTCATCAGGTATGAAATTTGTTAAATTGATTTTTTTATGATAAATAATCGCCTGCTGCAGAATTTTTTTAAACATCTTGTTTTTAATGTATATTCTTTCATATCATATCAAACATTTAAATTTAGATAAATACTAACAATTGTCAAAATATCATTGGTACTAAAACACATTCATACCAAAATTTGATTTTCTTATTCTTTTCGTTTATCGATCATAATATTTAAAACACAAATATTACTTACATCGAAATGATCTTCACACAAAAAAACATTTGAGTGAGCTATGATGCTGTTTGTATCTCTTCAGGCTAATTGCAGCCACTTTTTTCGTCTTTTAGGAGGTAATTTGTACATTGTGGCAGTACACGCCATTTATACACAATTTTAATATGAAAATAAATAATATCCCCCTTCAGTGGGCAGGACTGTTTATGTTTACAAGTCACACTAGCTGTCATTTCAGAAATGGCATTTTTAGCGCAACTTCAGTAATTTAAACTTTAAAAGTAATTTATATAAAAAATACGGCATATATCCTGGAAATATAAATGTAGTGTGCTTATGATGCAAAACAGAATAATTTAAAATAGTGTAAAAAAGAAACCAAATAGCCTATTGTTAATAATTAACTATCCCCAATAATTAAACTGTAAATATTTTTTTATTTCAAGATATTTATTGAATATCACAAAATTAGATAAATTTCATTGTGGGATAACTATTTTTGATACAACACTGGATTCCATATTGAAGTGGACATTTTCCTTTAAATACTGGTTGTAATATTACAAATTAATTTCGTTTTTAAGAACTTACCTACTTTACCGTATTGAAATTGAAGTGAACACAGTGTAATAGTAATTGTATGATAAATATAAATAAATACTGGCAGTGTTCTTGTTATACTTGCATTACTCACGTTTCATACTTTTTTTTGTTTCCATCAATTTTTTTATATCACATGAAAGAGAAATGGTTATAATAAATTTTATGATGAATGTGGATATACACACAAATTTTGATGAATGTGGATATACACACAAATTTTGATGAATTTGGATATACACACAAATTTTTATGAATGTGGATATACACACAAATTTAGATGAATGTGGATATACACATAAATTTTTATGAATGTAGATATACACACAAATTTTGATAAATGTAGATATACACACAAATTTTGATGAATTTGGATATACACACAAATTTTGATGAATGTGTGGATATACACACAAATTTTGATGAATGTGGATATACACACAAATTTTGATGAATGTAGATATACACACAAATTTTGATGAATGTGGATATACACACAAATTTTGATGAATGTGGATATACACACAAATTTTTATGAATGTAGATATACACACAAATTTTGATGAATGTGGATATACACACAAATTTTGATGAATGTGGATATACACACAAATTTTGATGAATGTGGATATACACACAAATTTTTATGAATGTAGATATACACACAAATTTTGATGAATGTGGATATACACACAAATTTTGATGAATGTGGATATACACACAAATTTTTATGAATGTGGATATACACACAAATTTTTATGAATGTGGATATACACACAAATTTAGATGAATGTGGATATACACATAAATTTTTATGAATGTAGATATACACACAAATTTTGATAAATGTAGATATACACACAAATTTTGATGAATTTGGATATACACACAAATTTTGATGAATGTGGATATACACACAAATTTTGATGAATGTAGATATACACACAAATTTTGATGAATGTAGATATACACACAAATTTTGATGAATGTGGATATACACACAAATTTTGATGAATGTGGATATACACACAAATTTTGATGAATGTGGATATACACACAAATTTTGATGAATGTGGATATACACACAAATTTTGATGAATGTGGATATACACACAAATTTTGATGAATGTGGATATACACACAAATTTGGATGAATGTGGATATAACAAATACGTTTGGGAGAGTAACAAATTTAATTTCATACCATGTCTGTCGCCCTACTTTTACTAAACATAAGCTGACGATAACAGAACAACTATGGAAGTATTTTGTACAGAATATAAAAAGTAGCATCCAAATCGATACGTCCATTCAAAAGTTATATTTGAACACATCTGGAAAGTACATGACGTTCGTCCTTCATTTATAAATTTACTTAATACTGTTTTATTGACTGTTCAAATTCATTTTCAGACATGTCTATTTTGTTCCAAGCATTTGGAAATGTCCCAAACATTTGTTTTTTAAACTCTGCCTAATCATTCACCAGGAAAGCAGAGTTAAGATGGCAATTTTTAACGCCGATGTGGATGACTCGGCCGAGTCCAGTAGTGATGATGAGAGCATTCATTCGCAGGCGCTCATTTCTGACATTCCTTCCGATGCTGCTGTGTAAGTTGGCTAGTAATATTTCTACGCTTGTTGCTAAATAAATTCCTATCTTAGCAATGCTAGTATTAATAAAGTAATGTAAAAGAATGAATGCATTAATATTCTTGAAAAATCTTTTATAGTGTAAACGTGTACTTAGAATTGTTTTGTTTATAAAACAACAGGAACAATGAGACGGGAACTCCTCAGCCATCATCCACCAAACGTTTCCTGAAGATTGTCGACAAAATTACGTCCAGCAAATATTTCCAACACGTAAGTAAATAATGTATTCCCGCTTTTATTTTATATTCATAATTCTTTTTTTATTTAAATTATTGGTCGTCAGCAATCCTCCTGTAAAATTAATCCAGAAAATGAAGTCTATGCTTTCAATTTTTTGAATTCCATCCCATAAAATGTAAAGATGAAACTTGTCTCAGATGGAATGAAACTTAATCAGTCTCACCATAAGACTTTGTAATTATTTCTCTGATCAGTTTCATAACTTTAGAAGATGCATGAAGTTTGAGCTGAAAAATGTTTCTATCTTGTTGGTTAATAGATATACCAAGATTACATTTCAGATTTGTCTCGAAAATGTAAAATGAAAATAATCTGTAACGTTTTTTTATTTGGGTTATTTAATTTATTTGCAGAAATAATTTATTTTTTGAAAAGAAATTTAATTTTTATTTTTAAAAATTTTTCAGTAATTATATTTTAATATTTTATTAGCATAAAAAGAATTTACATAAAAAAACTTTGATAAAACTGAGTTACTAAGTTAACCCATCTGGGAGCGGATACTAATTAGCGAATCGACGCAAACAGTCCCGAACAAATGAAATTCGCGACAGCTGAACCACCAAAATTTAATTATCAACTAATTGGGAAAATTACTTCAATGGAAACTATCTAAAGGTGTCCCAAAATTCACGCAAGATTTGAATTTGTGCGGTAAAGTGTTGCCAACCAAAAAAAAAATACAGAGTGACAGCTGACAGTTCAGGGTTATTAAAAATGGACCGCTACACAAAAGAACAACGCATTTTTATTGTTGAGTAATATTTTTACAATTTTTAATTATAAACCTGTGTTTTCTATCAAAATTACTTTGTGCGTGAATTTTGGGACACTCTATATAACCATACATTTTCGAAAAGGTTATGAAATTTCCTAAATGATGTAATAATTTTCTTATTAACAAAAAGATATCAGAAAATGTTATAAAATTTTTAAAAGACTAATTTATCGCCCGATTATTTGACAATATTGACATTATTTGACAATTATTTGACAATATTTCGTATAATATGGGAGATAAAAAACTTATTTTGACATTTAAAATAATTTCAAATAAATTTTCAAGAGAAATATAACAAATTATTTAAATCCAAACTATATACAAATACTGAAAAAAAATTCATATACATTGTGAAGAAAATGCAGTGTCGAAGCAATATGTCATTGGCCGCGCACACGAAAAAAAATTATTACAGTTAAATTAATTATGTTTTTATTTTATAATATATTTTATTAAATTTGGCATGCAGTTCTAAAAAAACTGGTGTAACTTTAGTAAAAATAAAATGATAAATTATTCAAGGAAACCGTGCAAATTTTTTTCTTCATATATTACCGTAGTATTCTCTAAAATTTTGGTGAAATAATATTTATCACTTCCATTATACATACTTCCATTTATACATGCGTAATATCCAAAATATATATAAAGAATAAAAAAAAATATTACATTTATCTGATAAGTGTAAGTATTTTAATATAATTGAACATTTGTTTATCCATGGCGCATTTATAAATGCGTAATCTCTAAAATATATATAAATAATAAAAAAAATATTACATTTATCTGATAAGTGTATTTTAATATAATTGAACATTTGTTTATCCATGGCGCATTTATAAATGCGTAATCTCTAAAATATATATAAATAATAAAAAAAATATTACATTTATCTGATAAGTGTAAGTATTTTAATATAATTGAACATTTGTTTATCCATGGCGCATTTATAAATGCGTAATCTCTAAAATATATATAAAGAATAAAAAAAATATTACATTTATCTGATAAGTGTAAGTATTTTAAAATAATTGAACATTTGTTTGTCCATGGTGCATTTATAAATGCGTAATCTCTAAAATATATATAAATAATAAAAAAAATATTACATTTATCTGATAAGTGTAAGTATTTTAAAATAATTGAACATTTGTTTGTCCATGGTGCATTTATAAATGCGTAATCTCTAAAATATATATAAATAATAAAAAAAATATTACATTTATCTGATAAGTGTAAGTATTTTAATATAATTGAACATTTGTCTATCCATGGCGCATTCATAAATGTGTAATCTCTAAAATATATATAAAGAATAAAAAAAATATTACGTTTATCTGATAAGTGTAAGTATTTTAATATAATTGAACATTTGTTTCTCTATGGCGTATTTTATGCGAGCAAGCAATGTGCCTTTGGTTATAACTCTTTGGTTGGAAACATGTTTATTTATTATTTTATCACAAAACACAAAATATACCAAATCTAAAAACCATTATTTCTTTCTGTGAATATGTAATTTTATAATAATAATTAATTCAGAAACATATACTTACGCATACTTTAAATTGTGTATGCATCCTTGAATTCAAGGTATGCACATCGCATTATTTTTTAGATATTTAAAGAAAACAAAGTGAGTAATCACAATTTGCAATAAATATAGATGCTTTTGTTTAGCTTCCTTAATTTTAATCAAAAACTTTATATAAAATACAATAAACTGGCCTTACTGTGATAATTGTCACATTTTTGCTTAATCATTATTGAGTACTTAGTAGTTTAATAACCTAAATATTGTCGTCTATTATGCGTATTGTTTACATGTAGTATTTTAAAAATGACAAACAAATACATTGTTCTCATTTAAGGTGCTTACGTATGAAACTATTGCCAAGGGACGCTGGCGAAAATGAACCTGAAATTAGAGAAATAGTATATAACTAGCGTGACCCGTGCGAAGTCTTCGCATTATTTATTCTATTTTAATAAAATTGACATATAGAGGCGCAAGTATCAAAAGCATTGAGCTAAAGCGCCACTTTATTTATACGTGAGTGGATTTGAAATTAAATAAAAATTTTACCGACCGTCAATCATATTGACGTTGAGCCGTTAGATGGCAGCATTGCTGTTTTGTGTATATAATATTAATAATTAATTAATTTGCAAAAACAATAGCAATAATAAATTTTTTAGTTGTGGATGCCGGTAGAGCAAGCAATTATCTATAAAATGATATATAATTTATGTGGATTAGTTGTGAGGTTTTTTCTAAAAAGGGAGAGTAACATCTTAACCTTAGCATATTAATATATATGATTTTTAAAAAATGTGATGTTGTTTAGAACATAAAAGACTAAACAATTTAGCAATTGACAATCAGGAAAAGGCAGAAAATAAAATAAAAAGTTAAGTTTACCTTTACAATACCTAGCACTACCATTAACACTATCAAATAATTTGTTGAAGAAATCTATGGTCTCACCCATATCTGCCAGTGTATCCTCTTTCTCTGTAGCCTCTTTCTTACAACACTCTTTCTTACAATACTCTTCTTGGAAACACTGGATCACCTGGAAATGAAGTTGAATTCTCAATATGTATATACTAAACATTTTTAATAAGGAAGAAAATGTTTCAAAGATTTGCTGTCAATAAGTTCCAGTTTATGGAATAAAAATGGCTTACAAGCGTGGGAAACTAAACAGAAACTATAATCCATAAATTACAATAACAAAACTAATAATATACCTGTACTAAATCAATTGGTGGTAACAAAGTGATTACCACTTTGTTCCTTAAATTTCAATACTTTACCTCTTCTACAATAAATTTCCAATGATGCCTACATCGTTGAACTGAAAACTCTTTCACGGCTGCTTACTTTCGTCGTAAACCTGCACTACACTACTTGTGAAGTTGATCAAAGTTAGGTGAACAGAATAGTGTAGTTATGTCGATTTCCTCTTGCAGATATCGGACTACAAGTATGTGAAGCGTGCTATGGAAGGCCTGTCCAACACAGATATTAAGTTAACCCTTGAGCTGAAGGCTCTCAGTGGAATTCTGGCTGTGAACATCCCTCCTCCACCACATGATAGAGTTTGGATTGGGTGAGTGCACATTGAATTACAACTTTAAATAGTAGAATAATAAAATATTACTTTAACTAACTGTTGAAAACACCGTACAGAGGAATGATCAATTTTTGTTAGACAATAAAAGAATCGCTCGTCAGATAAGGCTGAAAATATGATGAAGATAAGAGCTTGAACATGTTATGCGGAATAGAAGTTATGGGGCAGTCAACATGAGTATATAATTGTATCCGAGCCTTTTTAGTCATTCATCTTATACAGAATAGGACACAGGCTTACTTTCTTAATAATTCCCTTCAAATTGCCCAGTTAAAATTATGTCTAGACGTAGAACGCGTCAGTCTAGATTTTGTATACATTTCCGTATAATACTGGGTCCTCGGACACTTAGGGATTAAAGTGAAAAACCTATACGATCCAGTATGATCTAGAACATGTGTGTTGAGGAAGGCAACGCACAGGATTTGACACCACCGAAGACGTATTTCCACCACATGTGTGTTGATAAAATTATTATTGCATTCTTCTCACATCTTTTTGCGTGCAACAATTGTGTTCTATGAAATTTTTTCTTTCTACAATTTCTGTTAGATAAACTGCTCAGAGCCTTTGGCTACAATGTTTTGGTGTAGCGGTGGTTAGTTTTGCAAAATTTTAATTTTTTCCAATTTAATCAATATTATTACCATAGCCTTATACTTTCTCAGTTCCTTTAATTTTTTTTATATTTTCATCAAATGTTTTCATTGAGGCGTCAATCAAGACTGCTTCTCTACTATATGGGTTTATTAATAATTTATTTACTACATATAGAATCCCATATGAATTCAGAATAAGAATGGAATCAAATCAGTTACAACTCTATTTGTCTATTACCTAATATTGTCATAGGTTGTTGACAAATTGTTAATCAGTCATTTTTTTCCTAATTTTCACCAAATATTTTCATTGAGGCATCAATTAGGACTGCTTCTCTACTATTTGGGTTTATTATTAATTTTTTTAGTAAATGATAATCTGGGATTTAAATTAAAAAATCAATTTTTTTTGTAAAAAGCCAATATTAAGGAGGCTAAAAATGAACTTACTCATTTACTACATATAGAACTTCATATAAATTCGGAATAAGAATGGAATCAAATCAGTTACAACTCCAGCGTCATTGCCTAATTTTTATCATAGGTTTTTGACAAATTAATGGTTATTGTTAATCAGGTTTGCTAAAAGCCTGTTATCTTTTTTGGTTTACATTGCTATGAATAATACATAACCTAACTTGTGAAAAAAGGTTTGGGATCTTTTTGATATCCTTATGTATGGAGATTTCATAGAGAATCAGAGAGATAGAGTCAGAAATTTCATATAGAATCAGACTTCATATACGCATACAGAATTACAATACAAATATTGAATATATTTGACATTAATTTTGTAGACATTCATTATTCACAATACAATGAAACTACGTGATGTAGTATTATTTCTACTTCCTTTAATTTCTTTACCACGACCTAGGTTTCGTTGTATTACAACATCTTCAGGTGGGCTATTAGCAAAGATTAACCTAGATAACTTTGCTCAAAGTAGATAACTTTGCTAAAGATAGATATCTTTGCTAATAGCCCAACTGAAGATGTTGTAATACAACGAAACCTAGGTTGTGGTAAAGAACTTAAATGAAGTAGAAATAATACTACATCACGTAGTTTCATTTAATTATGCACAATACAAATGATAAAGAGATTTGCATAAAGAAAGTGTTTGAAGATATTTATGTCATATGTCATAAATTAATGTCTTGCTTAAATAAAAAGTGGTGATGTTAGGAAAAAATTCTCTAACAGACAACAGAATCATTATAATTAAATAAATGATGCTTCTATCAATATTCTTGAAGTTGATATGGAGAAATAATAATATCATCTAAATTTGACTCCAATTGACTTTTCAGCTTCCGTAGCAGCCCTCATATGTGGCTGAAAGCGCGACCAGGCGTCGGATCCCTTGCGCTTCGATTCACGCACATCACAAGTCTCATCGAGACCAAGCTCTGCAAGGAATTTGAGAAGGTCATCGTAATGCCCAACATGGAGGATTTTACCATCGATTTAATGACTCCCACTCCAGTCGACTTTGAATGAGCTATTTGCTTGTTTGTGCAAGGTTGTCTACTTTGCGACAAGGATGGAATTTGATTTACTGCAATCGCGTTCGTCTGCGTGTGGAGCGTGCCCGTGTCGTGATAAGTATCGGAATTCAACTTATTCTGAATTCGGAGGCCTCAAAATTGCTTTCCTATGAAGTCTGAGTAGCAGCTGAGTGAAGTAGAAATTAATTTTAAAGCAAACTATTTACACATATATATTTACACATGTTTATTATAAAGTGCGTCTTCTTATTCAAATTTATTAAAAATAAGTAAAGCAAAATTGTATGAGCTAAAGGTGTAAACAAAATGGAAGTGCATTTAGAATTTAAAGTTTTCTCAAGTTTGTCTGATCATATAAAATTTACCAATGGATGCGAGAATGATACAGAATAAATATAAACAAACAAAATAAATATATACAAAAATAATATATAAATAAGTCTTGGGTCGAGGAAAGTGGTTAGGTATAAGAATTATAGAATACTTTCAATTTCAAAATTTTAGAATTTTTTTCTTTAGATTTTCTTTTTCTTTAAGGAAACTAAGGCTGCGTTCCACTAGCCACCCACAATGCCCACGACCGCGGTCATATCCGTTCCATTAGCGTGCCAGTGTTGCAACTGTCAGTCCAATGGAATAGGTTATGAGCGGTACATATTCGTAGCTGTGAACGGTAGTGAACAAAAACAAAGAGATTTCGGCATTGTATTTTTTTTTATATATTAATTATTAGGGTATAATTTACACTAACAGTAATTATAAAAATGTAATTTAATTTCTATAAAAATTTGATGACGGTGGTGTAACCTTTACATCTATTAGATAGATTTTAAGAGCTGTTCTTGGTCACCATGTTCAATCTTCAAGGATGATATAAATTACTTATGTAAACTTTATATATCACTGTGTCAAAATCAAATTGACAAACAACCCACTTCGATATATTGGTCGGCATTCATTTGAAGCGATTCTGAGTAATAATATCATTAATGACGTTTTGATGACGACCACGACATTGCGATTGCCTAGTGGAACGTAACCTAAGTGAATAACTGATCAGTATGGCTGACTATTAATACCTGGATGTAATCAAATAGACATACTCTTAAATTTATTAAAATATCTAAAGTTTTGAAAATTTTAGGTCCATTTTTCTGAATATTTGGAATGTCAACTAGAGACTCGTTCCTGAAGCATTTGCTCGAGGAGTTGGAATTTAAAGTGGGAAATTATTTTGTATAAATTTTTATATTCTTTTGTGATTTTCATATTAGTCATTTACGTTGTTGGTTTATAAATTTTAATGTCTTTATCTGGTACATGGTTTATTATAAAAATTAATTTTATTTTAAGGAAAATGTGTTATGTGATAATTTGTTGGTCGAAAGTAGAAATCTTAACTAATTTAATTGAATTTGAAGTGCAATCATGGAGTGTATATACGTATAGATTTTTTAAATAAATTTAGTTTAAAAAATAAATAGAATCAAATTTATTACTACGTATGGTTTTCTATTTCTGGCATAAATAATTTTGAAGTGGTCTCTATGGAAACAATGCTTATTATTTATGGTTGTTGTGTTTTGCTCTTTGGTAAATCATTTTAAAATTTTATTTCACTGTCAAATAAATGGCATTATCAATTTTTGTTTTTTGTTTAAAAATATAACGGTGAAACATAAGTAGTTCAGATGATAGGCCTAATTGAAAATAATTGATATGATAGGAAGGCTTATTAGTTATGAAAAAAAAAATTTAAGACATATTACTCTATTTGTTGCTTTATTTTGTCTTTAGAATTCTTCTCTATTAGTTTCTTTTTCATTTAGTTCTATGATATACTGTAGCTTTAAATTTATTTCCTGGGTCAATTTTTCCTTTGTATATAACATATACTATAACTTTGACTCAATTTTTGCCTCCTTTAATTTAACTGGTATTTACGAAGTTTTGCAACTATAGGCTACATTCCACTAGGTTGTCAAAATTGCAATCAAAAATGCAATTATGATGAAGTGGCAGCAGTTGAACAAATTAAAGAGGTTATAAACGAAATAAATTACTTAGCGTCATATTTTTTTATATATAAATCAATAGATAATAATTTATATTAACAATAATTATAAAGGTGTAATGAAATTTCTATATGAATTTGGAAATCGTTTTCACATTTTTAGTCTTCAGGTGTAACACATGTTTTTATTACTTTTCAGAACTGCATAAAGCGATTTTTTCTGTTATCATATTTAACATAATATCAGAAATAATATAATTTATTTACGCAAACTTCATATATCAATGTGTCAAAATCAAATTGACTGATGAATGACCACAACAACTTACTTCAATACGTGGATCAGCGTGACCTTCGATCAAAACGTCATCAATGACGTTTTGATCACGACCACAACGACTGCGATCAAGTGGAACCATACAATAGCGTTTCGAGCATTATGATGGCTTAGTGGAATGTATAGTAACTTCCTTCTCAATTAACCTTGTTATAAAATAATATAGTAGCTGTGTTTCACTGTTGTATTGATAAAACATAATTTTCTGTCAATTCTCATTTTTGATAGCTGTCAAAATTAGCTATGTCATTTGACAGTCGATTTATTATGTTTGATTCAAAATATTTAACGTCTCTTTTTACTGCATTTTGAGTTATGAGTATATACAGGTGTATTGTTTATTCCTTACGACATATTTTCACAAGAGTGGTCGGCCTATTGTTCTGAATAATAAAAAAAGGAAAAATATCAAATATTTGGAAAAAAAATTTCATTTCATTTTTTAAATTTTTTATTCAGAATAATGTCAACTTTGGCGAATCGTCCACTGATCTTATTAGTGATTAAATATCACTAATAAGATCAGCGGACGATTTTGAAAAAGGGTTTTCCAATCGTTTTTAAGGTTTTATTGTACTGGCAGAAGTAGGATCATAACGAATGTATTGAAGAGATTTTATATAATATTGAAAAAATGAAATTTTTATCGGAAACTGGCTTTTTTCACATTCAAAAAAAAATTTTTTTCTGAGTATCGGTAAAAATCAATCCTACTACGAAAATATATTGTAAGGAAAAATACACTTGTAAACTTAGTACTCAGACATGTATTTAACAAAATTTTTGATTTTATACTTGAAATGATAATTGCAAATTACAATACTAAACTAACTATTAAATTTTGAATATCTTTTAATATCACTTCCTATTGCAAGAACGTCTTATAATAAGCCGTGTAACACAACGTGTTACCTTGTAGTTCAACTAAAGTTTTGAACCTGCCTTGAGATGCAATTTTTTTGTTGAGAGTTTCAGTATTTTTCATGATTTCAATTGAAATGCAATTTTAGTGAAACTAATTACAATGTTCTATTTTTTGTGACGCTTCGAGTTATTCAAATTCAATATTGATAAAGCTTGTATTTACGTTTGATTCATTATATATTACTATTTTATTGTGTAACTATTAATGGTAAACAATGATTTTTATTAAAATAATGGAATGCTTGAAACGAGTCTTATTCTGATTTAATAACAGAAAATACATTTTTGGCATAACTTTTTTTTATTAGGGATATAACTTTTATTTAGGGTATTTTATATACTCCTGGTGCGATATAGTTTAAAAATATGTGTTACGAACTTTTTGCTCGCGCCATTGTTTTGTGGATTTTCATTTAACACGGTGGGATATGATTGCAGTCAAACACACCATTACAACATCTATCTATAAATGATGTAAAATAATTGGCTTATATATATATATATGTATATATATATATATGTATATGTATATATATATATATATATATATATATATACATACACTGTCCGGGAATAAATGTCAAACAAAGAAAGACGTTATTCGTTGACTAAAAAATAGTTGATTGTCGTCAAAATAAAATTTAAAAGATGACCTTTTTTTTCAGAAAATTTAAAAGAATATTATTTGTCATTTTTTTTATACACATGATACTTGCGCACATGAATAAGCACCACTTGTGTTAATGTAGTCGTTGTGTGCGGCTAGCGTGAACTTGTGTGCGTACGTTAGCGGTATTGGGTGTATTAAAATGAGTTATGTGTAATTTTTTTTTGCACTCCATTAAAAAAAGGATGTGTTTTAGGTTTCCTTTACAGCCGTGTATGTATGTATGTATATATATATATATATACATGAGGTGCACTACGTCACACCAGGAGTACCTCGTAATCTATTACTAGGCCGATAATATTTTCTTGGTTAAGAAATGAATTCATAAAATGTCTTTTTGTAAGCATTCCATTATGATAATAGGAAAGAAATTATTATTTACATGGAAACACCATTCCGTTTAAAAAGTCTGTATCTTATGATGTGCTTTGAATATTGAAATAATTTTAATTAAATTACCCAGTTTTATTTATCAGTTTTTGTATTAAACAAAATCTTTGAATGTGAATATTTGTTTAAAATTTTTGTAAACTTTACCTTCAGGTTGTAACAATTTTAAGTGCCACATCTGCAAAGTCAGAGTCCTTAATATACTTTCGATCTGGCCGAAAGCACATTATACAGTGTCTCTGTACTACTAGTATGTGAGCGAAGGGCTATTTTTTTTTAATGCTTATAATGACTTTGTATGTTTGGTGTTCACCAAATGTATCTTAAGTTCTGACACTTTATAGTCGGATGCTGCACTTTGATAAATATTATATTATTAAGCGAGTATGATGTATAGATTTGTGGAAAATTTTTGGCACTTTACAAAAAAGAAATTTGTTAATTATAAAAATTGTATATTTAGTATTCTGTTTGCCTAAGATATTGTTTAAATTTATATAAAAATATCTAACTTTGCTTTCCAAATGTGATCACGGATTTCCGTAGTGTTGCTTTGAAGTCGATATCCAATTGTAAACTTTAGAGTTGTTTATGAATTTTTTCAGAGAGTTGAAGTTTTGTTTTATTCCAGTACTTAACAAATTTAGTTTTATTGAGTCAATCAACAATTTTTCATTTTCAATTTTAAGAATGAAAAGAAGGTTGTTGATTCAGGGTTTTTATTAAAAATTAGTGCGTCATATGACTTTCATATTTTATTGTCAAAAATAAAAAAGGATCTATTAATTTCCCGTCGAGCCTTAAATTATTTTATTCTCATACCCTCATTAAGATAATCTATTACCTGGCCGTTCGAGGGCTTAAGATAAACTCAAATATAGAAATGGGGGAAAAAGTTAATTTGAAAAATCAACCTTTATAAAGATATATAATAATTTGTGATAGGATGAAAAATTTGTTGACTGGTATTTGAGTTTATATGACAGAATAATAACCAAAATGGTGCTTTAATGCCATTATTTTTCCGTGGGGACAGGATTAAATAAAATTCCGTCAAGCCTTAAACCATTTTATTCTCACATTTTTAAAAATAAATATCACTAATTAAGAAACTTTTATATTTCTTTATAAAAGTTAATTTTTCAATTTAACTTTTTTCCCCTGTTTCTAGAGTTTATCTTAACCCTTCAAACGGCCAGGTTAAAATTAACGTCAAATGAAAAACGCCCCTGTCTAGATTTTCTTATACATTTCAGGTCCGATAAAGGGCCCTTGGGACGCTAAGGCTTTAAACAAGTCCTTATTAAGTTAACTTCTTAGCTTTTCCAACGTTTTTGCAAAAGATTTTCCCTTTTACTTGTTTCGTTGTAACGTAAATTGTACTAAGTTCAGAATGTGCCGAGATAAGTCTTATTCATTGTTTATTTATGCTGGTTAAGCTTATGTAAAATTGCAGCTTGGCTTACCACCAAAATTTTCCTGACTATTTTTACACAATCTACTCAATGCTTTTGTGGAATTACGAGAATTGTTTTGGAATGGTGTTTTATAGTCAATGGTTGCTTGTGACAATGAGCTAACTCTATGGTATATGAATATGTTTGTACGTATGTAACTTCAAATATATGAAATATATAACTATAATAAACGTATCAGCCAAGTGTGTGTTGGACGGGAATTAAGTTAGTTGTCGTAGTAGTTTTACGTGAAAGAATCTTGTCCATTCTTTATTTACGCTTTTCCACACTATCTCTCTACGCTGCTATTTTAATATATCTACTGCAGGGTTTAAATCCTACTATTGTACCTGTAATTGGGTTTACCTTTTTTCTTTGTTGAAATTGCTTTATTGAAAGTATTAAGTACACAAGATTTTTTTTTATATTTTTTTATCATCAGAATGAAAAATTAAATATCGTTTTCTCGTAGATTAACAAGTGTGACTTTCCCATTTTTGTTGGAAATATCGCAAAAATTAAAATGTAAAGTAGATGAAGAAGTGACACATTACAAACAGCTTTGGAGGTATACGTCTGATGAATAATGCGACTAAATAAAAAAATGTGTAATTTATTGCATTTTCGGAAAACTTTGCCAACAGCAAACTTATATATGGGGGGAGCGAACAAATTTCACCCCAATTTAAACGCACAAGAGAGATATATTAAAAAGCTTTTCTCATAATTACACATATTGTGACAGATATTAAATTCCATTACTTTAAATTAAGAAATTACCAGGTCATAAGCCTGTGGAAGAGTTTCTGATTGCTATGGAACTCTTGAAGCGTCAATGATATGACAGAATAAAAACCAAAATGGTGCTTTAACACCATTATTTTTCCATGAGGATACGGTTAAATAATTGTGAATTTTAGGCTTTTCCATGTTGTCTCTCTATTTTGTATCTTCTGAGGAATGTTTAGTGAAGAAAGTACGATAGCTAGAAAAAACCTAATATAAGGAGCGTTAATTCAAGAGTCGATATATCCATTTTTTGTTTTTTTTTTAAATTATAACAATTTCCATAGCTATAATAAAACATTTTTTTTAATTGTGAATATAATATATTCCAATACGTATAAATAAATTGATCAGTAGTTGAATTGATCAAAAATGGAATTAAGTTCATTTGAATATGTCTACTTTTGAACGAACACTCCCAAAGTATGTAAATAATATAGTATTGTACCATAGTTTTTCAGTTTTATATTTTCACTTATTGTTATACTCCTGATTTATCGTTCAATGGTTGTGAAACGTCATTGAAGTGATTTAGTTTTTATTTTATGTATTTGTTTGTGATATTACATTTAAAGCTGCTTTTTTATTATTAAAATTTTTTTTATTTTACCACGCATATCCCTTAATTAATGTAAATATCGTGAAAATAGTTAAATATTATTTGAACGGGCAGAGCATAAGTTTGAGGCAATCTTGTAATTTACACGATGAAATGAGATTTTGTCGTGATTTATATAATTTTACGTTTGTAAAACTGTGTCCAAAATTGTATTTGTGTGTTGTTAGAGATTAATGAAGCTCAAATTTGTATTATTTTTATAATTCTGCTTCGGACATTGGGTGCTCTTTTTTGTCTGTGGTCATTTGACAGATGTGATGTCATTATAATTAACCACAGTAAAAAGTAATAATAATTTCTTTTTTAATATGTCAATAATAGGCAATCTTTTTAAACATGTATTATTTCTTAATTTTACAGCCATATTTTATAGACTTGTAGGATTTCAATTAAACTGAGTTAACTGATAAATGATTATGTAAATGGTTCACTTCTTACACCTTTCACTGCAGATATCAAATATTTTATTTATAGTTATCAACCTAGAGTTTGAACTGATTGCTTGGTTTCGCTTGTACTATGTAGTAAGTTATCTAACATTAAGTAATTGGGTATAAATCTGCAAGAAATTATTAATACTTTGCTTACTACAGTATTCTTTTGAGTATGTACGTAAGTGGATAAAATATTTTATCAGTTAATCATACCATTATTTGGGTTCTTTTGCAGCTATCACGTTTGAAAGGCAGCTTAATACATTTTGTTATGTTAATAATTTATATTGGTAACTTATTCCTGAAACACCTTACTTATCCGATTATCTAATTTGACTTATCCTTTAATAATTATTTGTCAATAGGATCACTATCTTCATTTAGTTTTACAAAATTTTTGTTTCAACAAGTTAGTTTTATACAATTTGACAAAATTTCTTTTAAGATCCAAGAACAAGGCCGTAAATCTTAATTAAGTTTATATTAAATTACATTTTTTTAGCAAATGACTGATTGATTGAGCGTCATAGTAACGACTTAAAAGAGCACTCGGTGGAGAAGCAATAATAGAGTGAGTGGCGCGGAAGCTGGTGCTTGAATTAATGATGTCGAGGTAATGTATTGTTATCTGTGATTGAACGGACGTTATTTATATATTGCTATGGTGGTATTGTATAAAAATATGATAATAATAATGTATAGGAAATATCAGATGTTTGTAATTTATTTAATATAAATTTGGATAAAAGTGCTTGCATTGTTTTATTTATGGTCTTCCGTTTTCAGTAATTGGTAAATTAATTTATTCATTTGTATGACACACTGACAATTCTTGTATTTCTCTTCACTTGTGTCTGTAGTATTTATCTATTCTAGACTTGACCAGGTTTTAAAAAGAGTCAAATATAATTTGAAATATGGTAATTAAGCAAAATTTTGCTGACTTCATATCCCGTCAATACTGCTTATTCATAAAGGATGTTATAAAAGGACATCTTCCAAATTACATGTTTCTCAAGTCAGTAAGATGGAGAGAATTATTAAATCGTGAGAAAACGATCTTCTTAAGGGTCGGATGTATACGATGAAATATTTCGTTTTCCACTAATACAAACACGCGCGCGCCGGCCTCGGCGGTGCTGTGTGTGTTACACGAACACGCTCGGCATAATTGAATCGATTAAGACGCTTTTTAGACTAATTATTAAAGTAAATCCGAGCATGATTTCTCTGTTATAATGTCTCTGTAAACCTCTTGATACGGAATAAGATTTAACCTTGGATATGGTTTAGGTTGGTTTTTGACTGCATTTCGGGAATTCCAAAATGAAGAAATGTTGCACATATTTTGTGTAACAATTTTTTATGTATAATCTTTTTGTAAATTAGTATGGCAAGCATAGACTAAGATAATAATAAAATCCCTAAAAAAATGTTGTGCAAATTATGATTAAAAAAATTAAAATTCTTTTTTTTGCAAATGATAATATTTAGGCAATAAACATGAAAAAACTAAAATTGACCAATTTTTTCGTATACAGCATAAAAGTTATTGATACAAGTAATAAAATTATAACAACAAATTTTATACATTGAAAATATTTTAAAGGAGTGATTAATTTAGCGTATAGAATGATAATAGAAGCTAGAAACCTTTTTTTAGAATTTTTGTGTTAATATTATATACCCATGAGCAACATATAAAAGAAAAAAAATCCTAATCATACGCAAACGAAGTCTTCGGAACAACTAATATAAATTAATGTTATACAATACGAAGTTAAAATAAAACTACGTATGCAAGAAAACTTAAAAATTTGTTTGTAAATAAAAAAAAAAATAAAACTTGTAAAGGTTTATAATAAAAATACTTTTAAAAATTATTAAAAATTAAAAAGCCTATAAAATGTGTCCATTACGATGTTTCGTGAACTAGTCGGATAACAAGCATCTTAATATGTAATCATTTATTAAAAGATTATTTCAGTATTTGTTTACCCGATATAAAGTGATAAATCTATAATATTTTATAATTATATACCACATGTATATCAAATCTATGTTTCAACATAGCATTAACTTTAGGTGTACAATAAATAGGTCAATTAACAATTTTTAAACTAGTTGGCTTTAAATGTCACGAATTTCAGCGATATCGAATTTCAATAGACACTTTACAGAGTCGGAATTACCACTAAAATATCAAACCCGGAAACAGCACATGCACACACATGCATATGTATATGTATATATATATATATATATATACAATATATATATATTTCTAAATTAACACACAGGATTATCATTGGATTCACTGACTAGACCTGGAACTATCATGAAATTAATAGGCTTAATTCTATATGGGATGAAATGTAACACGCAAACAGTTTAAGTTAACTCGGAAGTATTATATCAGACGTACATTTTCGGCCCTAGTACATACCCTTTCACTTTCAACATTACCTCCTGTAAAATTATTTTCAATTTCATCTATAGCACGGTTCCTGCAACAATTATGACGATTATTTTCTTTTAATGATAAAGTAAAATTGTATCACACGAATTTGCAACTCAATGTCAATAATAACAAACTAATAAAAAATAGCAAAATTAGAGATTTTCTAGTGCTTGAATAATAATTTCTAATACTTTAAAAAAAAAAATTTTTTTTTTAAATATTAATATATTTGGACCCCATCAAAAATATTAATATATTTGAACTAATATTTTACCAACTTTCATTTTATATCCCGCATAATGAGCTCGATAAAAACAATTTTTGACCCTCTGTACAAATCAACCCGAATTATAGTTTTTATATTTTATATCTGCGTCTACTAGAAGGTGTTATACCCATGTCAAATATTATATCAGCTTTCCCAATCAGCGTTCATACGATAAATGGCCTTAAAATACAGACAGACGAATACAGAGTAACAAGTAATTGGTTTTTAAAGTTTTGATAAAATACTAAAAGGATCATTACAATTTTCAATAAAATACAATATTGCACTAGATGGATCTAAAAAATGTAAACCTTTAATATTTAAAAAAAATATACATTTTTACGTATATGAAATTGTAATATGTATCTCCGTAATATAAATACTCAGTAATTTGTAATACTCAGTAAAAGCAAAATATCGATTTAATACTTCTAAAATACGAGTATATATAATAATTCTATTATAATCTATTATAAAATTTCTACAAAACTTTCGTTTAGGACACGTAATAATTTTTTTTTCAATTTTTGCTCCCAATACCGGACATCTGTAAGAAATCTTATGTTTTCCCATTATTATCTGAAAATATACAAAATAACAACAAATTTATCTACTTATTTACAAAGCGGCACAAAATATTATGCATTTCAAATGTATCATAGAAATATTATGTTATAATCATTTATGCGTAATTTGTATTTTATTGTAACATACAACATAAAACTTACACTGTGTACAAGCCGTGTACGCGTAATAAATCTATGGCACAAGCTGACGAAGAGCGACTAAATCTCACGTCCTCACTGTTTGCAAGCGCAAATGGTACTGAATTAAAAATATGCGCGAGCGCCGGATATAGTAATCGTTTTTATTTTCATAGAAGCTAGTATGGAACATTCGCACGCGGAATGCCGTAAAAATTCGGCAACTTTGACCTAATACCAAAAGCTTCATATTTATAATCATAATTAAATCCATATACAAGAATGTAGCCATGTTAATTTAGAATAGACAAAGTGAAATGAAAATCGATATATCTTTATAATTTTGTTCTAATATGCGAAACAGCGGACAGACTTTTTGGTAAAAGAGGTTATTTTGAGATTTTTTTTTAAAGTTTGGAACATAATTTAGAAAAAATATCGTACAACAACGTAGTACAAAGGCCATTCCATGCCCTGGTATTTTAACATTATGTCTAACTTTGGTAGTTATTGAGTATTTTGCTAAACCAAACATCCATTTTCGCCTATTTGCGAAATCCGCCCCTTAAGAGAGGAATTTTGGAAAACTCATCCATAGAAATTATTTTCGTGTTTCAGTCTCAACAACAGTGACGGTCACAGCATGACCACAGTAACGGATGTAGTATGGACAGTATGATTAGATTTGCAAAACATCTCAGTGGCAAGCCTCTATCAGAAAATAAAGAAATTTTGCCACGTACATGCAACGAAATAACATAGCGCCAACTACTTAAACGTTATTAGCTAATTTTGTTGTAAAGAATTATGTGATGTACGTACATATGACATGCAAGAAAAAATAAAATTGTCGCTTCCAAAATGTGGAACTAAATGTACTATTTCTCAAAGAAATATTTATAAAAATGATACGACACTGTACGTTAACACTTCATAAACAAAGAAGTATGTCTGGTGCATGTAAATCAGAAATGCACTTTAGGTAATATAAAGTTTTTCATTTCCAAATAAGTGTCAGAAAAACTTTATAAACAAACATATTTTTACAGTTCTTTTTAGATATCTATTATTTGTATACTTTAATTGTAAATTTAATTTTACCGAATGAATTTTTATATATTTTACTTGCTGCCATTTTGAAACTATTGGACCTGTTTAGTCCATACATAACATAATGTAGATCTAAGTGTAAACTATTTTTATACAAAGTTTCAATTCGATTGGTTACAAAATGCCTTTAGCATTCTACCTCTATATATATATATATATATATATATATATATATATATATATATATATATATATATATATATATATATACATATATATATATATATATATATACCAGGGTGCCTTTTTCGCCGCTTGTCACTTCCCAGTCGTCGCCCATGGAGTCTTGGCTGCTAAAAAATCTAGGGAAACCTGTGACGATCTATGATTTAGCTGAGCTAAAATCAGGATTACTTGGCATGTGAAACTGATATTTGCGATTTGCACGGAGGAAGCTTACAAAATAAACACTTTTCCTTTTAGTTGAAAAACGAACGTAATCTCCTTCCTTTGGAAGCCGAGGCAATACATTGACCATTAACTTTTCATCAGTTAATATTTGGATTTTATTTCCATCTTCGTCTTCCCCGCACCAATCAGAGTATCTCTATCGAAAATATGGATCCCGGTCTTTTTAAAAGAATTAATAATATTTGTTGGAGTCATGGCCCTGATGAATGCGGTTCCTATCAGCTCAGCTAAATCATAGATCGTCACAGGTTTCCCTGGATTTTTTAGCAGCCAAGACTCCATAGCGGAATTGTAATAAGTTTTAAATGGAGAATAAATGCCCACGTCCAAGGGCTGCAGCTTTGCTGACGTATGAGGGTGTAGTGTCAATATTGTTACACCGTTTTCTTTTGCTAAATCTAAAGCTTCAATAGATAAGTGCGACTCATGGTTGTCCATAATTAACAATGAAGGATTTTCTTTAGAGCTCGAGGTATGTTTAATGAAATGTTTCATTGTAGTAACAAATAGCTCGCTATTGATGTAGCTAACCCTAATGATCCAGGGGGAGCACCTTTAAGCATGTGGTCCTTATAGTTTATCCTGGAAAAAATCAGTACATGGAGGCAAAGCTTGTCCACTTGTACTAATAAAGCAATAAGTTGTTACCAGGGTGCCTTTTTCGCCGCTTGTCACTTTTCCATTTTATTCTTACCTTTAGGACCAATTACTTTTTGAGGTTTCTGCACCGTAGTTGTTGCCGTCTCATCCAGATTGTACACTCTAGTACAATCAGCAAATGAAGAATGTCTTTTGTAAACTTCTTGTAGATTATCGAAGAAGACGTTAACAGTATCTTTGTTGAATGCAGTTGCTCTAGCAAGACTGCAAGCTTCTGGTTTGCGTAAAGACAGTTCATTATGACGCTTGCGAAAAGATTTTAGCCAATCAATACCTGCCATCTGGTTTGAAATCCATGACTGTGGCATTTTGAGTTTGTTTATAACAGCCATTTCATATGCAACTTTCCGACAATCTTTTGTTGTTAATCCGTAAAACATAAGAGCACAATTATTGTAATATTCAGTTAGTGCTTATTCCTGCCCATCCGTAAAAACTTTATTAATGTCATATTGTGGCACAAATTGCACATTTTCGATACTTGCGGATACTTTTGCTTTGGCTGCATAACGCTGTAGCGTTGAAAATGGAATATTCTTTTCCTTTGCTACAACACGTATCTTTTTTCCCGATGCAATTTCTAGAAGAGTATCTTTCATGTTTTCTTTGGTGTGGTTACCTATTTTCCTACATAACGGGCGTCTCTTTGGCATTCTATAAAATAAAAATATAATTATAGTAATCATTTGCACCACAGTGGGCAACAGTGGGTCGACCCACTGAGCCCACTTTAGAGATGACCCACTGTATACCACTGACGCCATTTTAATTTTATGACGCAATAAGAGAAATGTTTACTGTGACGATAATCCTTAATGTACTGTCAAATGAGGCCTTAATAACTACTTATTGCATTAAAATTATAATTCAGGGGATAAGATTAATAGATACGGAACAATGAAAGAACAAAATTTACGTTTTTTTTTACTTTTTCACTCTCAAATCACAAATTGTTCTCTGTAACGCACACTACACTTCCGAGCGGCGCACTGACTGGCGTGGTGGGGCTTATAGTCGAGCTCGAATCTACAGTGAAAGAGACGCAACTATTGCCTTACTCTTTCCGTTCAATATGACGTTGACCCAGTGTGCCCCTTTGACCCTTTGTATATATATATATATATATATATATATATATATATATATATATATATATATATATATATATATATATATATATATATATATGATGGTAAAGTAAGTTTTTTATTTCCTCATAGTGATGATTGCATTGATAGAAATAATAATTGAAGGAAACATTCTCTGAAAAATAAGTTTACTACGAGGGGGTTTTAAGTTTGCGGAATGGAAAGGTAGGCCATTAGTGAAGATGATTAACGGAGTGACAGCTAGTTAAGTAACTCATTATTAGTATAAATACCAAGTTTTATCATAATCGGATCATTAGTCCTTAAACGATAGTTTAAGGACTAATGATCCAACAACGACTCAATCTGGAAGAAAGTCTGAACTATTGAAAAAATTGAGGACCGCGCCGTTATAAAGTTCCTTACCAAGCAAGGAAAGTCGGTTCAAACTATACTGA
This sequence comes from Druceiella hillmani, assembly GCA_039881145.1. NCBI lineage: Eukaryota > Metazoa > Arthropoda > Insecta > Lepidoptera > Hepialidae > Druceiella > Druceiella hillmani. The sequence continues at coordinate 4,200,370 of JAYKKI010000125.1, read as the reverse complement.
AAGAGATGGCATGGGTTTACGGGGACTCTTGTCTGGGTAAAACCATGGTTTACAAGTGGCATAGTCTCTTTAAATAGGGTAGAGACTCACTTGAAGATGACCCACGCCCCAGTCGGCCGATCGAAATGACTACTCCGGAAATTATTGAAAAATTTGTAAAATTAGTATTGGAAGATGCCAAACTAAAGAAGAAACAGCTTGCAGAGATGGTTGGAGTACTGGATACAACAATTTTTAAAATTCTCCATGATCATCTTGGCATGACAAAGGTCAGCGCAAAATGAGTGCCGAGAATGCTCACACCGCCTCAAAAACAACGCTGCGTGGAGTGTTCTCGCCCTTGCCCTCTTTTTGGACCTCTGTAGTGAAGACAAAGATGACTATTGAGTCGAATTGTTACTGGAGATGAAACTTGGGTTCATCATTATGAACCTGAGTCTAAACAAGTTTCAATGTAGTGGCACAAAAAAGGCACACCACCACCCAAGAAGTTTAAGGTGTCACAATCGGCTGGAAAAATCATGGCGACAGTCTCTTGGGTTCAGAAGTGATCCTGTTGACGGATTATAAGAATAAAGGTATTTCCATAACCGGAGAATACTATGCGTCAATTCTAGAGAGGTTGAAAGAAGTAATAAAAGAGAAAAGAAAGGGAAAATTGACCAAAGGTGTTTTGCTTTTGCATTACAACGCGCCCGTTCACATGAGCCGCATTGCGCTAGCCGCCCTGCACAAGGTGGGGTTCGATATTTTGGAACACTTACCCCACAGTCCTGACCTAGCCAGTGATTATTATTTTGTTCCCAAACCTTGAAAAAGAACTTCGTGGAAAGAAGTTTTCAAGCGATGAAAAAGTGAAGCTTATTTTTCGGGCAAAGACGGAACATTTTTTTATGAAGGTATACATAAGTTAATTGAAAGAATAAAAAAAGAATAAAAAATGTATTAGGGTAGCAGGTGAATATATTGAAAAAGAAAATCTCCTCCTCCATTGAAAAAGAATTATCCTCCAGTCCGCAAACTTGAAAACGCCCCCTCGTATATCTATTCTCCTATTCGGTTCATTTCTCAGTCAGAACTCGCTCCAAATGCATTAATTAAACTTGATAATACTTATCGTAATAGTTTCACATGGTAGTAGCTGCTAATAATACACTACATCATTCAGGTACAACCAGAAACACAGTATAGCTTTGCTAGCGTGAATATATCGATTTGTCATCCATGTACATGGTTCAACTTCATGCACTCGTGCTAATTTTAGTTTAGAATCACTAAACTATATCCATTTTCTTCTCCAACAACCATTTAATGTAAAAAAATCCTTTTTTTTGTCTTTACAACAAGCTTTTCACTATTGGGTTTTCAAAGTTCAATATCTCTTTCTTTCAATTGATGTGGTACCCAATTTTTTTGCTTTTGGAACTTGTATCTGGGAACAGCGACTTATAAATATTTAATTCTGCCAAGTTTGCAACTTCAAGTCATAATGCAATCAAATTCTATATACAAAGCCAAATTCTAGTAAGTTATGCCGAAATCAAGTCCATTACACAAAGCCAAACTTGTTAATTCGAGAACAACACGAATATGAGATGCACTTCACACGAAAGAACATAATGTACTGCAATATTGCAGCGTGCGTGCATGGGCCCCTAAGGTGGCGCCGCTATACGTCTCACTCAAACTTGGCAAAATGTCGTCTATTTGTCTCATTCGCACTGTGTAAAAGTGGCATGTTTCACTCACACTTGTTAAAATGGCGTCACTCTCCGTTTCACTCACATTTGTACCTTAAAATTAAGAATTTAGAGAAAACCTAACATATATTAGTGGCATTATCACTAAATACGAAAATCAGGATACTTGAAATCAGGATTCTTTGGAAAAACATTTATATTTTTTTTAAAGAAATCGACCAGTAAATTTTATACCGTTTTGGAATCTGAACTAAATATACCAACTTTTAAAGTAACTTGCTAAAATAGCATAGTATAATTGTTTCAGTACAACCATTCAAAGTTAGGTAATGGAACATTTTAAGTGCATGATTGGGCAAAAACAAAAAAATTTTTTTAAAACTAAGGCAGGCAGTTTTGTTTTTATTTTAGACTGTGATTAATATAATAGTTATTTAGGATTAAGTAACAAAAAATAGAATAAAAAAAATGAAAATTTATAGTCACAATACTTGAAAGAACATCACAGGTGCCAATTTTCTCGATTTTTTTTTTAAAATACCTACAATTTTAAAGAACATGACCTAGATTTAATTTTATTTTTCCGAGAACTGTCAAGCTGGCCTGTTGCCTGTTTCTGGCTTGACGTTGATTTCTGGGACACCTGTTAATGTATTAAGTGTGTGAAAAAGATGGAACCTTTTCTATTCTATTTAATTGTTTGTTTGTAGCATTATGATATAATGGAATTGACATACATTGTTATTAAGTATTTTGGCGGGAAGTTTTACACGACTGCAATCAAAATTAATATTTTCAGCTTGAAACATGTTTTTGGAGAAATATTAAAATTGTAGATTTATTGATACATTTTAAATAATTTTGACATCATTTTCCATGTCTTATATAGGATCGTTTGTGTCAATTTTATTATTAAAATCTTTTTTCGATAGTAAGAGTTAACCTTAGCAAATAAGACATATACTTTTTTGAAGAACTACTTGAGAACAATAATGATCCATGAAAACAATGTATGGCAAGTAATCTTGCCGTATATTGTTTTCATGTATCTCTAACAGTTTACGCAGAGTATGCCAGGAAACCTCCCAGATGATTGGTTTTTTCATAATTTCATCATCATAGACTGACTAATTTATACATCTAAGCCTTCTTCAGTAATCAATCCATCCTTTAGTAAAACCAGATCATATACGTAAACCATGACAATTTTCAATTCTTTCAGTAAATATTGACAATACTTGCATATATACAGATTGACAGACATTGGATTTGGGGACTTTCTTTTATGCAGCCAATTTGGTAGTTAATATGAGTCATTAAAAAATTCTCCTTAAAATTATACTAATATTAATTAGTTGTTTGTTTCCAAAATTCTTATATAAAAATAGTGTAACTTCTGTTCATGACATTTGTCACAGTCAGTTTTTATGTCACAATATAATTTTGAAGGTGTAACCACTAGGTTAACAAATATAAAATTAAAATTGCATATCACAATTTTAAGTTACTTCTTTTAAAAGCACTATAAAATCAGTTAAAAAGTTATATTTTCATCTTGTTTAAACAGAAAAAGTTATATTTTCATCTTGTCAAAAGAGCAATTGTGAATGTAAAGACACATCTGAAATTGTGTAACTCCAATGTTTTTATTTTTATAAGGTGGTTAAGAACTTTTATTTTTGTATAGAAGACGAAGAATAATAATTGAAGTATGTATTATCTTCCACGACATTCCTGATAATACCTAGAAATTTTCTGATATTATTTGGATAATGTTTAATTTTTGAACTACATCATTCTGCATCACTAACGACACACTAACAGACTAATTGGGAATTAACCTTATTGTTTGCCCATCGTTAAGACTTCCCGTTTCAATAAACCACTGGAGTGAATCACACTTTAAATTTTCTGTTATTTGGATAATGTTTAATTTTTTAATAACTTATTTTGGCCAAACGGTTCATTAATTAAGAATCAACCTTATTGTTTGCCCTTCGTTAAGACTTCCCGTTTCAATAAACCACTGGAGTGAATCGCACTTTAAATTGGATTGGATAGAATCATACTTACGCTTTGTATCAATAGAAATAAAACAATATTTTTTATTCTTTACAATTTTATTTTAGTTTATAAGCTATATTCACTATTTTTTTATAACTGTACTATAATAACAAAAGGCAAAGGCGTTTTTAAAAACTAAAAAGGCACTGTTGATCGTTGATACTTCATGTAATAAATTTGATCATCACTTTTATGATATATAATATTGTATTTACATAATATTGGATTTATATCTTATTTACAATATATCATTAATAATATTTACAAGTAATTTTGTTTATATATATATGTATATATAACATTCTAGTTTTAACAAGGATATCACATTAAATAGTTGTTTTTAACACTTAATTTCATTTATAAAATAACTTACATATTCTATTCATAAATTGATCATAATACGGATGTTTCATTCATATACATATTTTTAATTATTTTCATTTCAATTAATATTAATATTTTAAGAGAATACCAACAATGGGCGTTTCTATAATATTTAATGACACCAGACTGCGTCTCCGAAACATGAAGTCCGACAATTGTCAAAATGTCAGTATTTTATCTCAATATCCAAGGTTTTTCTGAGATTCAGTGCAAAAATTTAATTACTGTTGAAAATTTTTAGTATGTAACTATAAATGCCTTAAAGTATGAGTGAAAATAAAATATGGCCTGTAGCACAAAGGAAAATCTTTTATAAATGTGAAAGTCATCTAAAATGGAAATTGCTGGGTTTTTGTTAATTATTTTTATAACCAATGGGTATCGTAATTTTAAAAGGAATGTGACAGATGTCTCACAAGATAGTATACTATATTCACGCATTACTTGAATAAAACTCATACGGTGATGTACACTTGTAAACTGTGCTATCAAATTTTAATATCACCATTGCTCAGCACAGGCCTTTTGTTTCATTAACAATAAAAGCAAAAATATTTTGAAATAATTAAAACAAATAAATGATAGAGTTCCTTGTACACCTAGCAACAGATGATTTTTTACAGGTCCTCCTCGCTTCATCGTGCTGCCACCTAGTGAGTGTCAAAATGGAAACTTCTATTCATTTAAAATAGAATATTTTTTATAATTTCATGCCAAGTTTCATTTATTTCTTCCAATTTCATTAGATTTGCATAACAAGTTGATGTAGGACATTAAATATTTATTTTATATATTTTATTAATACATGTTTAACTATTTTTATATACATAAACCATGATCTTTTCCCAAAGTTTTCATTTCTAACCTCAAAATTTATGAATTATTCAAACTCATTATTTTTAAAGAATTTTAATAGTAGTTTATATAACCTCATCTATTAACAATGTGTGCCCCTTAAGGCATATTGTGAAACTAAATCGTGATATTTAATTGAAGTTTATAACACAATCGTTTTGTGCAGTAACTTTAGCTCTATCAATGTATATTTTAAAATATTGTTCACCTTCATGAAGAAGCCTAATAATATTTTTGGTTGCTATTTTGATTGTTTAATAGCAAAATTACAACAAAATTTGTTTTCATTATTTTAAACTGTAGCAAAATACATTAACACAGGAAATGAGCTGTCAAGTTTATCACACATTAATTCCCAAGTGGCCATTAGGGAAATCTAGTCACTGTATATATGTATTAATATTTTATTAGTACATATTTATATCAAATATTAGTACATATTTTATATATGTACTAATATTTTATGTAAATTATATTTGTCACAATAAAATTTTAAAAACTGGCAATCAAAACAATTTCCTTTAATAGTAACACTGAACATATTTTGTCAAGACATGATTATAATGAAGACAGAAAATTATATAAATGAAATTTTCTGATAATTAAAAAAACATTAGATAATTATTTTATAGAAAAAAATATATACCTAAACTGAATTGCTGTCAGATTGAAATTTAAAATCTCGGTCAATATAGAGACAATTATAAAAGAGTAAAACTAAAAAATAAAAGCATATTTATCTCTTGTTATAACACATTTATACTTTTTTGTTTTACTTAGTATGTTTTATAACAAATATTTTAGTTATAACAATAGCATAAAAGTACACAAAATCAAAATATTTATTCTATAATGAATTTTATACAAATATGACTACTGTTGGTATAGTATAATAATATAGTTCTTTGTTTTATATAATATACCTTATACATTATATTTATGTTCTATTCATAAAGGTATACTTAGTACGAAAATATTAGTGACTTAAACTACAACATTCATTTACAGAGAACAAGTTTCACTAATGAGATCAACAAATATCTGCATTAAATATAACAAACTTAAATGTACAATTGCAGTTATGAAAATGTGGAAACTTTCTTGCGTATTGGCTTAGTGTATATATCGTCGCTTAAGTTCTCAAATCATGTAACTCAAAATGATCTATTTATATTTATTAACTGTGTAAGTTTTCTAAAGGTTTAGAAATGATGGATGTATGATGTCAATAAAACGATGTGTCTTTTGATTCTCTATCTAGTGGTATCGATCATAATCTCCCTTTACATAATGTTAGAACTTAAATGATATGCACCTATAGAAGTAGGACCGATATATTTTTAAAATTTTTTTAAACAATTTTTTATAGAGATTCTAGTCACATTTTTAAATATAAATTAGGTTTATTACTGTATTATAAAATTAATAGATCAATCTAAAATAAAACTTTAAAATGAAGTTTAGCAAATTAGGGGGTGCTTTGCAGATTATATAGCAGAATAATGTGAAACGGTGCAATTGCTTTTCAAGTATCGTAAACTCCATTGTTGAGCATGAATATGAAATTATTATTAGACGATGGTTGTCTGTTTGTATTCAAAGATTAAGTGATTGTTAAGTGAACCCTGAAGTTGCATACTGATAATGACAATGACTGGATGCGTCTCTTTCTCGTTTGCACTATATTCATTTCTGTGCTTTATATTCTCAAATTGGACAAAATGAAAAACTTTCTGATTTAGGCAAGTACTCTTTTTAAATATTAGCATTTTCTGGATAAAGCATGTAAAGAGATGTGCGTTTAAAAATGTAATATTTTGATGAAAGTTTACGTTTGTGAAGGCCATTTAAAATTAAGTAATATTTAAATATATTTGCATGTATGTTTATTATAATACTATTATATGTATGTATACCTTTCATTATAAAATAATATTACATTGACACATCAGGAATTCTACATTACAAAAGACACACACAATATCAAAGATTAATAAAACTTTGAAAATATAATATTACTCTGCAATATGCTTATATGAATGTGGTAGAACGAGTTTGTTCCACCACAACATATTCTATATGTTTAAGAAACTGATTGCTAGGACATAATAAAATTATAAATAGTAACTTGAAATAAAAATATGGCAAAATATATAGTTTGGCACAACGAATTCACAAACAATATGTGAGGAAGATATAAAATAAAGCAAATAAGTTTAAAAAAATAACTAACGTATATATTAGAATTAACCTTGACATATCTAAGCAGATTTTACCAAACTTTTAAATTTTCCTTATGTTTATATTAAATTGCCTATGTTCAAAATAAAATTTAGTGAATTTATATAAATTGTTAGTTCAATATAACTATTTATATAAAGTCTAGTTTGAGCATAGTAGTAATAAACCAACTTGCTATGGTTTGGGTGATCGAAGTGTCGGTAATACCATCACAATTTACCGAGTCAAAATCCTGTTATCTTCTATTATTTATTGCACAACAAAAATATGTGATCAAGAATGAAAAAAAAATTTATTGACATTATCAATTGGTGTTAAAAATTTGAATCTGTAATAGATGCTAAACAATCTGTAGCCAATGTTGCTAGTTATATGTAAGTCTTCCTTAGGATGGATTAAATCTCGACGAAACAGAAAAAATTTATGACGCTACCCAGCTAAATTTGCAAAATATCTTTTTGTATTTTTCTACTGATCAAGGAAGAAAACTGGTTTTTAAGTATATAAGAGGCTTTATAAAAGAAACTGCAATGTCTAACATAGCACTACACTGCCAGTACATACTCGTTTATTTTTTTTATTTTGGGTTTAAATTTTTTTTGAATTAAGTCACTTCAAAAACGAACCGCAATTAATAAAGTTTTTCAAATTTCAGAAGAGATTGCGTTTATAAGTTATTTTTTCTATTTTGATAGAGCGTAGTGAACAGTGTCAGATATATGATCTTATTTTCTTATAACTTTGTTTGTTCCATAAGAAAATATAACATACAAAATTATGTGAAATTTAATTAAAAGTAATGCTATTTAATTTCAAGTTAAGAAGTGGAGGTTTATAACTTATTATAAATTGGAAAAAGCAATATGTCTAATATAATTTATTTGTTTTGTAGATAACAGCACTCAAGATGTGATATATTTTTGTTATGTATTCTCGAAATCAACCAACTTCAGTACTGGTAAAGATATACTTCTAAATCAAGATACACGATCGCACACAATCCTTTAAAAATGTATTCCACTGTTTGGGTAGCAGTAGAATAGCTAGATACAAAAATGAGGCTTTCTCTACGAGACGAGATATTGTGTCAATAAAGTGCAATGACTCTAAATCATCACATATAATATGCATAAATATCACTCTGGAAAGAGATTATGAAAAATAATTTCTGTTAAGATAAGAAGTAACATCGTCTTGAAATTGTTATTTTTATGCCAGAAACTTTTCGAAAATATTAGTCACTGAAATACTACACATTCTGGGAATAAATTTCGAATAAAGAAAGACGTTATTTCTTGACTGGAAAATAGTCGATTGTCGTTAAACTAAAATTTAAACGATGACTTTCTTTGTGGAAAATTGAAAATAATATTCATAATTATTTGTCATCTTTTTCGTATACACGATACATTGTTCAGCGCCGTTTGGGGGAATAGCCCGCGGACCGCTGCGAAGACATCGCCACTGTGGGTAAGCACCTCACTCCGGATAAGTATTGGTCATTATGAATAATATATTTATTTGCACTCAATTAGAAAAAGGGTGTATTTTACATTTCATTTCAACGCCAATTTATTCCTTTATAGCCAACGAATAGCGTCTTTCTTTATCCAACATCTATTCCCGGACACCGTGCATAATATGGGTTGCGTCCCCTAATATTTTTGATATTTGCTACTAATTATTTCCGTTATCTATTGCATTAAAACGTTAGAATGACAAAGTAATTAATCATCATTTTAAATGATAATATATAAATGTATACAACCTTATTCCTTAGAGGGCAAGCTACGATTTATTTTTACACCATAACATAGATTATACATATTTACATCACATTATTGATGGATGTTCAGAAATTGTATTCAATAGAAAACTTTCAAAATATTAGAAATGTTTGATTTACAGGTAATATCGATATTGATCACAATTAAATGAAACTACGTGATGTAGTATTATTTCTACTTTCTTTAATTTCTTTACCACGACCTAGGTTTCGTTGTATTACAACATCTTCAGGTGGGATATTAGCAAAGATTGATTGTCGTTAAAATAAAATTTATAATTTAAAAATCTTTGCTAATATACACGAAACAAACAACAACGACAACCGAACCCTAGGTCGTGGTAAAGAACTTAAAGAAAGTAGAAATAATACTACATCAAGTAGTTTCATTTAATTGTGAATAATGAATTTCTACAAAATTAACGCCAAATATATTCAATATCAATGTTGATCTTATATAATGACCTAATAAGCATTTTGACTCACTCGATATCAAATATGTATGTGTAGTGTAATAGGAAAAAAGTTATTAATCTCAAAAATTTTACATATATACAATTTCACAACCATCAATAATCTGACTCGACTAACTGGACAACAAGCAATGGGAAGTGCCTTCTGCCCTCGCTTTCTCCATCAACGCTTCCCATTGGTCTATCCTCGGCGCGCAGGTAAGCGCCAAGTAACCTAACCTACGACTCGCCATAAACATGAATTCTCCTTCCCCCGGCATTGCACCACAACTGGATGGGGTGTGAATGCTAGTATACAAATCTTTGTTAGCGGCAATACTTCGTCTCTTTCTGTCAGCCAAAGCGGTATCGTTGTATTGAAGATCGTTACTGCTGTCTATGACTTCATAAGTTTCGTCAACGAAGGGGTCTTCAAGGCTATCCTCCTGATAGAGGCGGCCATCTTCCGTAATGTGGCGGATTAATTTTGTCAGTTTGAGAGTCAACTGCGATGTTTCCAAGTCTTTGCGCTCTTCAATGCTGGTTATGACACCCCGAGCAACTGTGAAAAAAAAAAATTTTTATTAATTATTTGCAGGTGTATAAATGTTATTGTGCAATATATTGACGTAACGAAAATTCGCGTTAATTGTCTATGGATTGCGATAATGGCCGTCGCATATAATTGGCGGGAGCGGACCAGCCATAATTATGGAGTAAATTGCGCGCGCACGATCTCGTTGCGTTTATTACACTCAAGCGATGTTGGCTGTTTTCAGCTTTTCAATTAATTTTATTTATGGAAATCTTAACAAGTTTACTGTAGAACTTAAATAAAATAATGTCAGATATACAATGTAACAGAAAAATATAGAAAAGTGAAATTTCATGTGCCGAATCACGAAAAAAAATTTTATATTTTAAATTGTAAAACTAAGGTCACTTTTTTATTTTTTTTATTTATACAGAAAATTTCCCTGACAAGTTAAAGTGACAAAAGTTTGAAAACTAAAAGATACACTTTAGCTTGGCGTTTCGTATCATACAGATAAAAATACAGTGGGTGGGGTAATTACTGGTCACTACACCATATATGTATAATTACAGTGACAAATTAAATAGCCTTAGTAGTAAACTTGATAGTATATTATCTCTACATCAATATTTTAAATAATTTATGTCACATTTCGGTTCATTAACGCGACGCAGAGAACAATTTGCAAAATACAAATTTTTAGAGATAAGATTCTTTATAGTTTCGCAGTTCATTATATGCTAATATGATTTCAGAACATTGTAACAACCATAAACAACAAAGCAGTCGAGTATATTATGATGCAATCTAGGGTTTTGAACATTGGCGATGACGTAAGACGTGTGGCGGGAATTGTCTAGCGGTGGAAATTTAGCATTACCGTTCAATGGATTTAGGCATAACACAGACAACCGATTTTTGCAAGTTGTGAGTCGGCTGCCAATAACTGCCGACTTGCTGGAGGAGGCCGATTCTCCACTGATACGACATACACCTCAAGAGGTACGCGCCGCCATCGAAATATTTGCCATCTCTGTTAAAGCATATTCACTCATATATTCCGTCTTCTTTTCCATTATTTCATGCTAACTCGTATGCTATAAAACCAGATAGTTCCTGGTTCTTCAATCTAAAATTGTACACATTTTTAGAATGCATTTTTCTTATTGAGATACGATTCTAAAGTGGCCGATGCTGTGATGTCATTATGTTTACTTAATACTTTAATAGTATTTTTTAAGTTTTGTTTCAAACTGGCAATTCTGAAATTAGAATGAAAAGATCTGACATTTGTTAAAAAGAAAAAAAAATAATTTGACATTTGTTGTTGTCAAAAGAAATTGTTTTAGAAACTGATTAATTGATAGCATTTAATGTTCTTTTTGTTTCGTATTAACTCGCAAGCGTATTTTAAATAATTAGTGGAAGCTACTACCAACAGCCGACGTAAATTTACTCTAAAAATACAATATAGCAGGCAAAATATTAAATTGCAAATATCTTGCGGCCGAGATTTATTTTATTACTTTGGCTCGCTAAGCACATCTTAAGATGGAAAACACCCATAAACCATAAATAAGCATGGCCATAACAAGTGTTTATTCATGGATGAAGAAAGCCCTTAATAGGAATTGTTATCCATCATTGGATTGAGACAAGACTGCTTATGGCTTTCTGTACCACAAATGTCCTCTTTAACAGGTTAATAAATTTGAAAATTATTTTCATTTAAGCGACATCTCTATTTGTAATACTTTTATAAACTAGTGTTATTAAAGAGTAAATTAATCACTACTAACATTACTTAAGTATAGATTAATCACAATTAAATGAAACTACGTGATGTAGTATTATTTCTACATTCTTTACCACGACCTAGGTTTCGTTGTATTACAACGTCTTCAGGTGGGATATTAGCAAACATTGTATATCTATGCTATTATACCACCTGAAGATATTGTAATATAACGAAACCTAGGTCGTGGTAAAGAAATTAAAGATAGTAGAAATAATACTACATCACGTAGTTTCATTTAATTGTGAATAATGAATATCTACAAAATTAACGCCAAATATATTCAATATAAATTAATCATCAATGCTGTCCATGAGATAATGGTTGCACTATTGATGTAAAATATGAGCAGTCATGGGACGCCTGGCAATATATATATATATATATATATATATATATATATATATATATATATATGTGTGTGTATATATGTGTATATATGTGTATATATATATGTGTATATATATGTGTATATATATGTGTATATATATGTGTATATATATATGTGTATATATATGTGTATATATATATATATATATATATATATATATATATATATATATACTACTTGTCGCCATCTAGTTGACAGTGACAATATGCCTTTCTTGTAAAATTCCGGCGACTGATTCAAAAAACTGCGCGAGGTCGTTTTGGATATTTTCTTTAACGACGATTTTTTTTTAAGTAAATGATTATTTAGAATCCTGAATAAATAGTAATCAGTGAGTGCAATGTCCGGAGAATATGGTGGATAAGTAAGTGGAATCCAGCCGAGCTCCTATAATTTATCACGAGTACGTTTTGCAAAATGTGGTCTTGCATTATCATGTAGAAAAAAAATTCGATTCTGTTGACTATTAGATTTGTTAACTAATCGGTCCGATTGTTCACAGTAATTATTCTGGTTTGGATATTAAAACTCCTGTTTCTTCTACACCCAGCCATTGACGTTTGCGTGTATGGTTAACGTATGTAATCCACTTCTCATCGCCAGTTACTAACTGATTCAGCCAGTCGAAGTTACATTTCAATGTCAATAACAATTGACAAGTAAAAACTATACATCTCAAATAGGCGTCGTAATCGTTGAACATCTAATTCAACAGGACGTCCTGTACGAAGTTCGTCCTTAATATCATAGGCCTCATTCCCGAACTTTCTGAGCCAAATCTTTGCCGTCGCGTAAGACACCGTGGATTCGCCCATCGCAGGACATATATTATTTGTGACAATGTTTGCATCGTAAAGTAATAGAAACTGTATTTCATATCGATTTAAATCCACTATCTTTTATAGAATTCACTTAAAGCTTCGACTGCTTAAAGCTTTCAACTGACTGCACTTTGGCATATTTATATTCTACAGTAAGACCTTCTAGAGGCTTCGAGAAAAGTCCCAAAGTTGTGGCTAAAAACTTACTAGCCAACCTAATAATATATATATATATACCCATATACATATACATAATATTCCAAGATTAAATATATGCTGCACATTGCAGTCGTAGGGACACGATTCAAATCTAAAACGTGTTTCAACTCAAATCCACAATAACCATTTACAACGACCGGCGTTGGTTATAACCAACAGTATTATAACGAGGTAACATTTACAGCTCGATTTGGATCTAAACTATGTTTCTGCTTTAACTCACGATAAGAGCGCAAAGCGGGGCGCGCTATAACTAGGGACGCCTGTTATCGTATGACGGTTACATTTTAACGCCACTTAGTTATTATAATAAGTATTACCATAGTAATTAAGTAGGCTGCGGTTGTGACCACATCAGTTTGCACTATCTACAGTTTAAAAGAGAATGTATCTCGTATGTACATATGTACGAAATGCTTAATTATTAAGCAGACAACAAAAGCAACCGTAAAGTAATTTTCCATGACCGAAAAAATGATCAATGTTTAGGTTTAGGAATAAAAAACATGTTATAAAATAACTTAGTACCAGAAAATTATACGTTTTTGGAATCTGTGTGAATTGTAGATATTTTTGATATAAATTTCCACAAGGTTGCCGTACATTTTATTTACCACTAGCATTGTTCAAAAATCACTTTTCATGTTTTGTAATTGAAAAAATGCACACGTTTCAGCGTTTAATTTTTATGTTGCCAATAATAACGAATGAATAACATTTTAATTTGGAAGAAGAATGTTCTCTTAAAGATTTTGGATAATAAAAAGGCAAAAATACTAAGAGTACCTAATAAAAATTTGTTTTTTCATGGGCAGTAACAAAAACTAAAAAAAAAATTTAAAAATCATATCTCTAAAACTATTAGGCCTAGGATAATAAAAGGTACGGTTCACTCTTTACGGGACACCTATATATATATATATATATATATATATATATATATATATATATATATATATATATATATATGTATATGTATATGTATATGTATATGTATATGTATATGTATATGTATATGTATATGTATATATATATATATATATATATATATATATATATATATATATAAATAAATAATAATAAATATATAATACAAGGAATCATAGTCGAACAGACTAAAAAAAAAACTTCACTTAATTTTTATCGTAATCGAAGAGAGAAGTCGCAACCCTTTTTCTTTTTAAAAAAAATAACGCTGTTATTTTTAAGATAATTTATTCTTTTCATCAATAACATGGGATGAATATTTCATAAGTTTCTCATTTATAAAAAAGTTCTAAATTTCTAAAAAAAAAACGTGAGCCGTCATGACAAACCTGGCAGATGTGAAACATGGATTTTTTTCTTTACCACTGTAACTCATATTTTAAATTAATAAACGCTTTTAACGTTTTAAAACAGTTTAATGCAAGATACCGGTAATATCCGGAATTTTGCTGACATAACTTTATTCGTTTATATCCGGTAATACTGGATATAAACGAATAAAGTTGTGTCAGCAAATAAAAAAACAATGCAGATATACTACACACATAAAATGGCGTATGTGTAGTATAGTTAGAAAGGGAAACCTTAAACCGGAAAGAGCCGACAAGACACGAAGCTAGCTGAATAATACGTCGCGACGTGCCATTAGAACGTTTTAACATCCATCCCAAACGCGCCATTATTAGATGTTTCACATCAAAAAAGTTGATTGAATTTTCCTATCACTCCAATAAAATATTCATATTTTATTAATCATTAATTTTTTTAAATAATATGATAAAGTAATTAAACATAAAACTCTATAGCTATTTAAAAAGTTTAACAATTTTTAAACTCTGGAGTTATTGCCAAATTTTAAAATCTTGAACTAAACTGCTACAATATTGCCTAACATTATTCCCAAAGGCGCTATCAATGTCGCATAACGCAGCGCGCGTTTGTTGCTTTGCATTGTAGAGCCTTGACCAGTGATATACATAGATATGCTGTACGTACATTGTCACATAACGCGAGCCTGTATACTTAGTAGAAAATATTACACAATTTTATGAACCGTTTCTGAAAAAATCATTGTTAAAATTGCGATTTTAACGAAAAAAATTTATATTTTTTACACGCTTCGAATATACACGTTTGATACACAGATTGGGCTCTATGAATAATAAAAACATTCTTTGTTACAGATAGATATATTTTTATAATATGGCAATAAAGTATCAATGTTTTATTCAATAGGGTATTTGACAATTTTTGAAAAAAAAGGTATAACATTATCGCAAATGTATCTGATAAACTAACAATTGGTATTTTACCCCAAAAAACGTGTTTTCAACTGAAAAAATGGACTATAATTGTATTCCTGTAAAATGCCAAAGCGCCGTCACGCCAAAACTGTGGTATGTAAATTGCATTACATTACAATGTTCTAAAACAAATAATGAATTTGAAAAGAGAGGTTTTATCTCTTTCGTGCACATCGTTATTCTATAGCGACCGATAAATATTGTTTATGGAATTTAATTTATGGGATCGTGCTATCTTATTCACACAATTACTTGAAGTTGGCCATATAATAACTGTACGGTGCATTTCACCATAACGTGTTCCGATTGGCAGACTATATATGTTTTATAATCATATTACAGTATCAGGTTTACGCGCTAGATGTCGCTTGCTTGTTGTATTTGATATTTATTTTATAATTTTTTATTTAACCTCTTTTTTTAAACTTTTCATTCTCATTTGTTGAAGTTTAATAGTTATCCAAAAAAGATAATTTTTTATAAATTTCAGGAAATTAATTTTAAAATCATTTAACGAACAATTTTCGTCAAGACTAAAAACGTTCTGAACTTCGTGCGATCAGAACCTAACGCTTACACTTTTTATAACGCTCTGAACTTTTGATTTCTTTCCTCATAAATTTCATACTGGGCGTTATATATGATAATCGATTCTTAAAGAGTAAACTCCAAAACTTTCCATAACATGTTTGAATGCGTTTTAAAAGACCCATTCAACTATAGCTACTGTATAATGTACGCTGAAAAAATCACCCTTACTTTCTATGTATCCGTCGCGAATATAAAAAAAACACCACAATTGCAAAATTTCGTTATAAAATTGTAAAATGACGAAGTAAGAGAATGATGATATTATGATTATTCTCAGCGACTAAAGAACCTTATCAATAAAGAAGCCCTGCTCTCGTAGAACTGATCGAGTTTGGTATACGCAAAACAGAATATTTGGCAATTGTTTATATATCATAACTTCAAGGCACAAGCCATCGCCTTGTTCCTTGAAGTGGGAGGGAAAACATTTTTGACAAATCATAAAAATTTACCGACTTATAAAGGTTTAAACTTAACGTTTAGACAAAGATGGCAATACTAAATTGTGACGTCACTGTACGAAATTTATCCGTGTCGTAAATTTAGAAGCCCATAACTGGCTTACTTTTTAACCAATTTTAATAATTTTTTCAATAAAGATTTTTAATTAATCTATATTTTCATGGTACGAAAAACAGGAAGTATTTATAATTAGGAGTATCAATTGGGGATCGCCGGTTAAAAATTGTATTGCGTAGTCACAGACAAAAAACATGCATTCTCACCATAAGTTGTATTAAACAAAAGATTTAACCCATTCAGCGGCGGATGATTTTGGATACACAACCTACTAGAACCAAGAGAACGCGTCGACATCAGCACTGAACATATTAAAGAAGTTGCGTGACATAAAATGAAAGTTATTTCTGTAGAAAAATGTAATATCGAAGCGACTTTCCACGAGTCGCAACATAAAATGAAACCACATAAAGACTGTATAAACTAACCAACGGATATACTGGAATATCAAGTGACTAATATGGAGCTGGATGCTAGTAGAATCCAACAGATCTTAGAGAGTGCCAATCTGGTTCGTGCGATGACTATAACAGGCAATCGCAAGTCTCGCGCGTGTAGCGTGTGCTTACGTAAGTTAGAGGCGAAATTGTATGAAAGCTAGATGAGGTATGTATATATATGCAGAATGTTACGTTACCTTATTACAAAAATGTAATACTTTATTATGTTTATTTTTTAATAACTTACACCAAAATGTATACTAATTTATATAAAAATTATATGTGAACGTAAGTATCTCTTAGCGGAAGTTTTTTTGCGAAAGAACAAAATTTTCTCAACATTTTCATTTGGCGTTCAAGGTTCGACGCCTAAAGGATATACAAGCGTGCAGCAGAATGAGGGCTGTTATGTTGTTGTAGTTACTATGGCGATACTTTATATATGTATTGTTGACAATTCAAGTCTCGTGTCAGACTTTTTTGTAATAAAGATTTTGTTCTTCGAATTTGATTATTGTTCATAATTTAGTTAGTTTAATAAATTAATTTTAAATGTAAATAATGTAGTCGTCGAGGATACGGCGGGGATGTCAGTCTTTAGGTTTAATAGATTAATCTGTCATTCAAAATCTGAGTAGTTTGATGATAGACAATGAATAAAGTTTACACATATTGTCATATCCTGTGTACTAACAAGGCTTGGAGAATCAGTGGTCTCTTTCTCAAAAATTTTTTACGTGAATATTTACAATTTCGCTGTAGCTGAAAACTGTGGAACAAAATTGTTCAATTCCATAAGTACAATAAAAGTTTTTACGAAATAATTCCATATTATTTGCGTAAACAAAATAATCTTTCAATTTAGTCATTGCATAAAAGAAACAATATTTAATTTATAATTGTGAATATTTCGATCGTTATGTTTAGTTTAAGTCAAGAGTAATACGAACAACAACAATATCGCTGCCTACAAAATATATCTATTCATATTTTAATTACAACCGTGTTATAAACATTTTCCAAATTCAGACACGGAGTTGAGAACAATAAATAATAAGTACGCCTATGTTATTCGTATATACAGACAACAGTCGCCACGCTACATCGATCATAATACGAGTTGCAGCACACGTACACGACGTGCGGCGCACGTGCCCACGTGCTGCTGCGCGTGCCGCGCTTACCCGAGTCCGCGACTACATCTCTATTATACCCACCTCTGCTACCTGTCCTCATCATACAACTTAGTCATCGTCTTTGTATAAATATTAAACTCGCTACATTTCACTTGCAGCTTTGAACGTGACAACGACAATATCAAGCTTATTTCTTGTTGGTTTCTATGTAGATTAACTTTAACAAAGGAACGTAATACTTTGTAGGTTAGCTAAAGACAAATTAAGACCATATAGGACGACTGATTTCCCACGAGACGACCGTTCCGCCACGCGTCTCATGGTTCTTCAGATCACTGTGTATTTCATATATATTTACTTTTGTTACTCATTTAGTGGTAATGAGAGAACACAAGATCTTCATAGGAAAAGATCTGAGCTTTAAAAATTCCAAAGTATTCAAAGCTGCGTTTTAGAAGGTAATGTTTTAGAAAACGCGAAAGTATTGTTTTTTAAAGTCAACATTTATCATTTTGAAAGAAAACATATCCGATTCTCACATAAAATAAAACATAAAAATTCAAAGAAACGATCACTCTCCCAGATTAGCAATACAGGAGGCAGTTACGACACAGAAACATTTACTCGCTTACGTTATGAATATTGTTCATTTCGTTCATTTTCGCATTATAGAAGCTATGAAAGCATTATAGAAGGCTATGAAAGCACATAGATCATGAGAACAGAAGGCTATCACAACAGAAGAATAACCACTCACCCAGATCAGCATTTCAGAAGGCTCTTATAATACATAAACAAACATTCACCAAGATTCGTAGTATAAAAAACTATCACAACACAGAGACAACCAGTCGCTAATCTTAGCATTATAGCAAATCAAACATCGAAAGAAAAACTTACCTATATCAGCATTACAGAAGGCTATCACAACCGAGACAACCATTCACCCAAATTAGCAATACGGAAGGCCATTACAACACAGAAACAATCATTCCTCCAGATGAACAATACAGAAGACTATAGCACAAAAACAATTAGTCACTCATCTCTGCATTATAGAAGGTTATCGAAGCATCTAAAGAACAGCTCATCCAGATTAGCAGTACAGAAGGCTATTACGATATATACCACTGACGCAGATCAGCAGCAGTGAAGGCCGTCATAACTCAGAAATAGTGACTCACCCAGATCGGCAGTACAGAAACTATCACAACACAGAAATAATTATTCATCCAGACCAGCAGTACGGAAAACTATCATAACACAGAAACAGCTACTCATCCAGATAAGCAGTATAGAAACTATGATAACACAGATATAACTTCTCATCCCGATAAGCAGTATAGAAACTATCATGACACAGAATCAGCTATTCATCCAGATAAGCAGTATAGAACATATCATAACACAGAAACAGCCATTCATCCATATAAGCAGTATAGAAACTATCATAACACAGAAACAGCTACTCATCCAGATAAATAGTATTGAAACTATCATAACACAGAAACAGCCATTCATCCATATAAGCAGTATAGAAACTATCATAACACAGAAACAACCACTCACTCGGACCATAAGTACGGAGAGCTAAACAATAATACAAAAACAGCTATACACCTATAATACAGAAACATATCTACCCACAATACAAAAACAACTTTTTGACTATAATACGGAAACAATTACTCACCCAGGTCAGCAGTACAGAAGGCTATCACGGACTCGGCGTCGTCACAGGGCCGGCAGTCGGCGCTGGCCGGGTCGTACTCTGTGGGACGTGGCGCGAGCACTTCGTAGCGCAGCGCAGCCGAGCGGGCCGTGCCCGCCGCCTCCACGTACAGGGCCGCGCGGCCGTTGCCGCTGCGCACACGGAAGCAACGCACCGTCGAGTCCAAGCCTGCCCAGCCAACAAATACAACGTTTTACCAAAATAGAAAAAGTGTCAAGATTGAGTCTGATAAATCAGGCTAAAGCACTAAAGAGCTTTTAGCACTGTGCTCCTCACAATTCAGTTAACAAGCTCCAGGAATGTGAGGAGGGTGTGTGTTACTAGAATATAATTTGTCCGAACCCCTTCAATAACTTCGGCTGATTTCGATCTCTTAAAAACTAAAACTTTCGTATCAAATTTACGAAAATTAATAAAAAAATTGCATTAAGATTACGTTTACGCCAATCAATGGTGATCTAATAACTATAGTAACTAGAATTTTGCCAGAAAATCTACGTATAATTAATGCTAGAAACATTCCTAGAAATTTCTAAGGTACTTTGCTTTTCTAACATTAAAAATGTTTTTGAAATTCTACATCTGACTGAAAAGGGAGCAAGTATATTTTTACAGTTTTGGTAATTCTATCCAATCCGTACCGGTCTTTGACACACGGTAATTTGGAAAATATTTTTCTTTCATAAATGACTACACCCTTTACGAATAAATACTTCCAGCTAAAGTGGTAAAAAGGAGATTATATGTTTTTTCACATACTTAATAATTCAGTATCCTACCTATCCTAGATGTTTTTTTTTAAATTAGGTATCACACACATCACACCGATTAAGAGCATTTTTTTCAAAAAGGTTGAAAACGGCAAATTGAACATTTTTCATACACATAATCAGGGAGAGACATTAAAGTTGGTTGGTGTAGACTTCGGGGAGAACTTGAGGACTGTTTCTCACACAATCAGCTTTAGAGCCCACTCAGCAGCCTTGAATATCTTGACGTCGAAAAAAATCCGGATACATCAGCCACAAAGGAGTACTATCGATGGAATAAGAAGATTGTAAAAGTGAGGTTTTGGTTATTAATCTCTTCGGTCATATTGCAAATCTGAAGCGGACGAAGTCGCGAGTGACACAGCCAGAATCATGATAGTAAACAATTGGCTTTTTATAAAAACCCCTTATGAGTGACTATCACCCAAAAAGGTAACGCTGCTTGGGAACAATGGACTAGGCTCATAACAATAGTGGAATATATTATAATATATATTTCCTGTAAACTATTTGACCCAAGAACAAGAAGAGAATTTAGCCACTCTTGATATCTTACACAATAACAGAAATCATTATCCACGTAAATAAGATACAAGTAATAAAAAGTTGCACACTTACCGTCATCAGGCGCAAAGAGCGGGGTCAAAACACCGGGTCCCTCCACAAAGACTCGCGCTGGAAACTCGTCCCATGTCACTGGGCCGCCGGCGCCTCCGCGCAGGGCAGCGGCGTGCGGCGCGAGCACAGGTGGCGCGCGCGTGGCTCGCAGCACGCGCACGCAGGCGCGCGATCCGACCGCCGCACGCACCAGCACGCGCAGCGCGCCGCGAGGGTAGCGCCAGTTTACGTGACCCGCACTGCAGCGCAGGTAGACGGGACGAACGCCACGACCGGACACGCCGCTGCAATAGAGAGAACAAATTGAGATAAAGAAAACAATTAAATTTTTTTTTAACAAAAACAATGTTCTCAACGTAGAGAATATATGCTTTTTTCATTTGTCGTACTACTACGGAGTTACGAAACCCTTTAAATGGAGAAGCAAAAGTGATAATTTTTGTTACTTGGCTATTTGAAATACAAATAATACGAAATACACTTAATTATTATGTCAGTTTTTCTCTTATTCATGCATGTACAAATAGAATGATCGAGAGCGAAATAGACGATTATTTTTTCCGCCCACCGGTAACTTCGGCTCTTCTCTGAGTAAGCTCGGATTACATCAGCATGGCGGTCGCAGCTAATATATCCTAGACCTCTATGGTCGTACCTAATTGCAAAATTAGTACGGTCAACAGTTAACATGTCCTGCTGGTTATATTCATCAATGAGGATTTTTCCGAGGATTATTTTCCCCCATCTAATCAGACGGCACTCGTATTAAGAAAAAGTGTAAAATCATTACTGACTGTAGGTACTATTTTTTTTTAATGTCTGTACCTGCAAAAACTGAAACCTTATGAAATATGTCTGTCCGTAAATATTTCTGTCGTGTCGTAACAGAATTTCTTAGTGACAATGCAATTATAGGAAACAAAATTTTAACATAATATATTTTGTAAAAAACCAAAACACAAATGCATAAAAGTAAACATCTTTTTTTGCAATTTTAGGTAATCAAATGGGCCATAATTTTTTTTCATATATGTCCAATATATATCAAATATTGTGCAAGATACCTCAAAGTTCTCTTTTTCATTCTTAGTTATAATATCGATGAATGTATTACCAATACTGTTTTTGAAGTGTTTAATACATTGTTTTAAATAATAGTTGTCAAAATACCACAGAGCTATATGCGAGATAAGAAGCAAAATACCTGTGGAATATGTGTGCTTCATCACTCATACTAAAACATATCTAACTGTATAAAGATAATCATCTTTCCATCTACCTCACATTCAAGACATGTATTGTTTCTATATCTTAGTGTCAACGCTATTTTGTAAAACGTATTCACTGAGAATCATGTCAGCTTCCACATATACAAACAAGTCTATATATATTTAGTTAATTAAATTTAAATTAATAATAATTTTTTTAAATGGACGATTCCATAAGATATAGTTGGATTATATGAAGGCTTATTGACAGAGGGCTGAAATGGAAAATGTGGTGCCTAGTCAAGGTCACAAAATGATCACCAGTTTACAGGAACATGGGAAAAAGAATCTTATTTTCAAATTCCCTTCCGTTATTCAAATATATTACAACTACAACTATACTCACCTATATTGAGCATCATTATACTTGTTGTATCTATCTAGCATGATAAGTCAAGAACGGGTGAGTTTGAAGACCTTCTTCAGACTAGATTATTTAAGTTACTGGATTGAAGTATATAACACTTGCTTTTCTCCCACCAAATACAATATCAGTATATCAGTAAATAATACAAGCACTCAAAAGCAATTTCGAGAAGAATCTTCTGCTCAAAACCATTGAGTGCTTAAATTTTCCATTTCGACATTGTCATTTCTTAAATCAGGACGAAATTTTCTATGGCACACGCTGTATATGTTTTACTCATATCAACATTCTATACATAGACTGTCAAAAACTAAAATCCGATTCGCATGAATAATGTAAACTAATTAGTGTGATTGTCCAGTCGTATTATATTTTAATTAATGGGAAAGAGACATATTAGTTATATTTATATGTAAATCCTATTGAAACCTCCAAGTCTTAAATGTTAAAATAACTAATTCGAATATAGCATTCAACAAATTTATTAAAAAATTAGTAAAACAAATCCAAGGAATGAATTACCAACGACATGTCTTATCTTTGGTATGGATACTTTGACGTTTATCACATAATGAAAATTATTTAAAAAAAACATTTAAAAATCCTTGAACTCGTTTTATCAGACCGCTTCAAATATTATGACATTTTAATTATTTGAACAAAAAACTTGAAACATGGACAAACACGCTCCTGTAAAGTCAAATGCACCAGATTAAATGACGTTCGTATACAAAAAAGTTCGACCGCAAATCAACCGCACGTAATGGTATTCGCCAAACTTGTTAGTGGCCGTCGACAAAAACTACAATTTGAACGTCGCGCGCCTTTGACAGCGACTAATGTGCGCGCGAAATCAAGATACTAATTGTGATTTGCAAAAGCGATATGAATACGTTGTTTATGGCTTCATTAACATTATTGACAGTCTACATATAAGTTAGAATGCAAGTTATATTAATTATCTATGATAAGATTAAGGACGACGGCGAGACTTTTTGAAGAATAACGTTCTAAATCGTTGATAAAATCAAAAGTGAAAACACCGCATTTTTTATTTATTAAAATTACTTTCATATTGAATATTTTTTTCTCATATTTATTTATCTATCTAAAGCAATAAGATTACATTAGATAATCTAATGTAATCTTATTGAAAATCAGATTAAAATCGTTGAGAAACAGAGTCATCAATCGCGTCTTTGGTCAAACGCATGCCTAATAAAAAAAGTTAAAAACTTAATACATGGAATTTTTGTAGAAATTTTTGAAAAGACTATTTGACAAATCATTGCGAAAATTAATTCTTCTGTTCTGATAGCACAAGAATATAATCAACCGATAGAGAAAAGAATCACCAAAATCGATTAAGAACTACGATCTGTAGAGTATCGTTATACAAAAGCTAGGCACTTGTGAAATTACCTGAGGTATAATTACATTTATCTCCTCATAGGTACATATGTGTGTGTTATACAGACAAAAGAACGGAGACACATATCAGTTTTCAAGGGGCGTATTTGGATCAGAATAAATATCTATAAAAATTTTAAAATGGTATAATTTCTTAA
This sequence comes from Druceiella hillmani, assembly GCA_039881145.1. Classification (NCBI taxonomy): domain Eukaryota; kingdom Metazoa; phylum Arthropoda; class Insecta; order Lepidoptera; family Hepialidae; genus Druceiella; species Druceiella hillmani. The sequence goes on along the minus strand of JAYKKI010000125.1, from coordinate 4,175,827 downwards.
AAAGATCTCCTCTTTCCAAAAAGCTATATACTTGTGAAATTGCCCGAGTTATAATTACTTTTATCTCCTCATAGGTACATATGTGTGTGTTAAACAGACCAAAGGGCGGAGACGCATGCCAGTTTATAAGGGGCGAATTTGTATCAGAATAATTATTTATAAAAATTAAAAAATGGTATCATTTCTTAAAAAGATCTCTTTCCAAAAAGTCTTGTGAAATTACCCGAGTTATAATTACTTTTATCTCTTCATAGGTTCATATGCATGTGTTAAACAGACCAAGGGACAGACGCATGTCAATTATAAGGGGCGAATTTGGATCAGAATAAATATCAATAAAAATTTTAAAAATGGTATCATTTCTTAAAAAGATCTCTTTCCAAAAAGTCTTGTGAAATTACCCGAGTTATAATTACTTTTATCTCTTCATAGGTTCATATGCATGTGTTAAATAGACCAAGGGACAGACGCATGTCAATTATAAGGGGCGAATTTGTATCAGAATAATTATTTATAAAAATTAAAAAATGGTATCATTTCTTAAAAAGATCTCTTTCCAAAAAGTCTTGTGAAATTACCCGAGTTATAATTACTTTTATCTCTTCATAGGTACATATGCATGTGTTAAATAGACCAAGGGACAGACGCATGTCAATTATAAAGGGCGAATTTGGATCAGAATAAATATGAATACAAAATTTTAAAAAGGTATAATTTCTTAAAAAGATCTCCACTTTCCAAAAATCTATATAATTGTAAAATTACCCGAGCTATAATTCTATCGTCAAAACTCCAAACTAGTGCGCTAGTCAATAATAAAGTACTCGTTATTATTTCTCTAAATTTTCTTTTAAATCTTTCGATTTCGATATTCTTTTGCTTAAATTTTGTACGAAGAGAGAAACTACAAATGTAAAATGAACGAAATCAGGCAAAAGTGAATGTCTAATTTTATAATGCAAAATTGCATAACTTTTGCATAATTTCCTAGGTCTGCACCATAATTGCTACGCTTAATAGACTTTCAGATACAAAATTGTGTCTCGCCGGACCCAGCTCCTTGCATCCAACGGTTTTCGACATATCGCCGCGAAATCGGTACGCCGATTGCGAAACAACGCGCATAAACATCGCGCCATTTATGGTACGATTGAGTGGGAAAATTGGACATTCGCTAAGGTCTTGTGGATTTTGTTTGACGTATTTTATAATACGTTGTATCAATTATGAAGGAAGTCACTTGTTTCTTTTCGTGATAGTATTATACTCCCCCAGAGAAGTATTTTGTTTTTTATATATAAGGGTTTTGTAAAGAAGAGAAACTATCCTTCTGGACTTGCCATGGCAGTTTCGTTACGTTCTATTCAACGTTGTCTTATTTTGTTCTTTATTTTTAAGTAACTTTTGTAGCAATGTATTTTGATTGGCGACATTGTCAATATAAAATAGATCTGTGTGGTTTAATTTAAATAGCTATGGAGCACTCGCTGTATAATTCCGCCACGTACTAACCGGTTTATTTCAATTATAATTTTCCCCTTTTACACTGAACACATCTTCATACGTAAGTACCTGCCGAAAGTTATGTCTGGGATTCAGTAATGCGTCTAACAAGCGGAGCAAAGTTTAACAGAGCACTTATTTAGTTTTTACCGACGTCGACGTCGATCTGACGAGTTTCAAAATATTTTAAGGCCATTACGCAAGTGTCCCGCTAGAGAACGTTAGCGGAATTTTAATGAGAAGTTTGTGTACCGTTTAATTATACATTTAAGTTGACTCGTGAATGCTTGACGCGTGCTTTAGAGAATATCGGACGTTAAGTTTAAAAGCTCGGTGGAGCAAGAGCTTTTTGACAATTATAACCAGATTAAAATTTAAATTAATGATACTTTTTAGGGTTGTGACGAATATCCGTTTATGTAAATGTAAACATGGCAGTCCGGTATCATTTGTATAGACCGTTAAATATATTTTTTAAAGAACAATACGCATTTTGTAAAGTTCGATGGCATGAACGAACCTGTGATTGATTATTGTTAGAGCAGGAACGTATGTCAGTATTATGACTAGGGTTGCCAGGTGTCCAGGAGTTCCGGGATTTGTAATATTGTCCCGTATCCGGAAATGTAATAAGTTTGTCGGGGAAATTACATTTATAAATCTATTATGAAAAATAACTTTTCTTTAAAAATATAAGATTTGTCTAATTGACGATTTTGATAAAACTTTTAAGGAGCTTATTTTTTTATTTTCTCTATATAACAGTGTCATTTTTATTCTTGTGACACCTGGGCTTAACACTATATGGACTTTTGTCAGTCTCCTTTTTGTACAAAAGTTATTAAAAGTTTATATTCACAGCCGCTGATATTTTAAGCACCATTCCATTCATTTCATTATCCTCCAGATCACTATGATGTGTTCAAAGTTTTTACTGAGTATAATATTTGAGTATAAATTCGTGGGTTGCTTTGTCTTGAAATCTAACTGAAATGTTAAGTATTTTCGTTAACTCAACATTAATTTGAGAAGCAAAATAATTTATTTTTGAGAAAAAGCGCCCCTCACTTGCACCTCGAATATTATACACAACAACAAACGTAGATTACACTAAAGTCCTTACAGAGTGGACAAAAAAAAGTGGTTGGATAATTATTTTTTGCTTTTTAGTGCATTATTTATGAAAGCTTACTTTTTATTTTTTTAAATATTAATTTATTTCTACGGAATTCTGAACTAATAAAACGAAAAAATGGAAATGATGTATGGTCTATACTCCACACACAAATGCAACATACTATCCATGAGACTGGCAGGCCCGAGGCGTCATCGAAAAGAGCCACATAAAACTCGAATAGAGTGAAAAAGTTTTTTCTTCATTTTGACAACACAGAACGAATGTCAGTTAATAGTTTATTTTTAATTAATTTAGACAATGGCTACAAACGATAAAAACACAATTAGTATTAAAAATGTTTTGTTATTGTATCTAAGGTACTTGGTTATGTTTTTGTTTTTAATTTTATTTTTACCTAGCTATGCCTACGATTTCGTTCGCGTGAAATTCGGAATAAGAAAAGTTTCAAATTTTTTTATATATCATCAAATATATAAAAATATAATTAACATTGATTTATGCGAATATAGCTTTATTGAAAAAAAGCGGTGTTTCTCTCATATGTTGCTCTTGGGTATAAACTATCATCAAATATATAAAAATATAATTAACATTGATTTATGCGAAATAGCTTGATTAAAAAAGCGGTGTTCCTCTCATATGTTGCTCTTGGGTATAAACTATCATCAAATATATAAAAATATAATTAACATAGATTTATGCGAATATAGCTTGATTAAAAAAGCGGTGTTCCTCTCATATGTTGCTCTTGGGTATAAACTATTATTAAATATATAAAAATACAATTAACATTGATTTATGCGAAATAGCTTGATTAAAAAAGCGGTGTTCCTCTCATATGTTGCTCTTGGGTATAAACTATCATCAAATATATAAAAATATAATTAACATTGATTTATGCGAAATAGCTTGATTAAAAAAGCGGTGTTCCTCTCATATGTTGCTCTTGGGTATAAACTATCATCAAATATATAAAAATATAATTAACATAGATTTATGCGAATATAGCTTGATTAAAAAAGCGGTGTTCCTCTCATATGTTGCTCTTGGGTATAAACTATTATTAAATATATAAAAATACAATTAACATTGATTTATGCGAAATAGCTTGATTAAAAAAGCGGTGTTCCTCTCATATGTTGCTCTTGGGTATAAACTATTATCAAATATATCAAAATACAATTAACATTGATTTATGCGAATATAGCTTGATTCGAAAAAAGCGGTGTTTCTCTCATATGTTGCTCTTGGGTATAAACTATTATCAAATATATAAAATACAATAAACATTGATTTATGCGAATATAGCTTGATTCGAAAAAAACGGTGTTTCTCTCATATGTTGCTCTTGGGTATAAACTATTATCAAATATATAAAATACAATAAACATTGATTTATGCGAATATAGCTTGATTCGAAAAAAGCGGTGTTTCTCTCATATGTTGTTCTTGGGTATAAACTATTATCAAATATATAAAAATACAATAAACATTGATTTATGCGAATATAGCTTGATTCGAAAAAAGCGGTGTTTCTCTCATATGTTGCTCTTGGGTATAAACTATCATCAAATATATAAAAATATAATTAACATTGATTTATGCGAAATAGCTTGATTAAAAAAGCGGTGTTCCTCTCATATGTTGCTCTTGGGTATAAACTATCATCAAATATATAAAAATATAATTAACATAGATTTATGCGAATATAGCTTGATTAAAAAAGCGGTGTTCCTCTCATATGTTGCTCTTGGGTATAAACTATTATTAAATATATAAAAATACAATTAACATTGATTTATGCGAAATAGCTTGATTAAAAAAGCGGTGTTCCTCTCATATGTTGCTCTTGGGTATAAACTATTATCAAATATATCAAAATACAATTAACATTGATTTATGCGAATATAGCTTGATTCGAAAAAAGCGGTGTTTCTCTCATATGTTGCTCTTGGGTATAAACTATTATCAAATATATAAAATACAATAAACATTGATTTATGCGAATATAGCTTGATTCGAAAAAAACGGTGTTTCTCTCATATGTTGCTCTTGGGTATAAACTATTATCAAATATATAAAATACAATAAACATTGATTTATGCGAATATAGCTTGATTCGAAAAAAGCGGTGTTTCTCTCATATGTTGTTCTTGGGTATAAACTATTATCAAATATATAAAAATACAATAAACATTGATTTATGCGAATATAGCTTGATTCGAAAAAAGCGGTGTTTCTCTCATATGTTGCTCTTGGGTATAAACTATTATCAAATATATAAAAATACAATAAACATTGATGTATGCGAATATAGCTTGATTAAAAAAAAGCGGTGTTTCTCTCATATGTTGCTCTTGGGTATAAACTATTATCAAATATATAAAATACAATAAACATTGATTTATGCGAATATAGCTTGATTCGAAAAAAGCGGTGTTTCTCTCATATGTTGTTCTTGGGTATAAACTATTATCAAATATATAAAAATACAATAAACATTGATTTATGCGAATATAGCTTGATACGAAAAAAGCGGTGTTTCTCTCATATGTTGCTCTTGGGTATAAACTATTTATCAAATAAATAAAAATACAATTAACATCGATTTATGTGAATAAACTATTATCAGACATCCAAAAAACGATTATCAAATGTATAAACTAATATAAATTTCATCAAAATTCGTCCAGTATATTTCGCGTAAATGGCGAACAAATTAACATGCAGACAAACAAAAATTCTAAAAACAGGTTCTCTGGCTCCTATTATCATTCTTTACGCTAAATCAAACACTATTTTTAAAATATTTTCCATGTACAGAATACACTCTGTTACAATTGTAAAGTAAAAATTCTAAAAAGAGGTTCTCTGGCTTCTATTATCATTCGTCACGCTAAATCAAACACTTTTTTTAAAATATCTTCCATGTCCAGAATTCACTCTGTTACAATTGTAATGTGAAAATTCTAAAAATAGGTTTTCTGGCTTCTATTATCATTCCTCACGTTAAATCAAACACTCTTTTTAAAATATCTTCCATGTACAGAATTCACTCTGTTACAGTTGTAATGTGTAGGTTAGGTTACCAATTCTTGATATATTAAAAATAGATATTTCTTTGTTCTTCCGTGATTTTTAATTTTAGCTTTTCCAGCTTTTTTATAAATTATATTCCTTTTCCATAACGCTAGGCCCATTTTTGCCGCTATAATTCAACAAGCTCTCATCAAGAATTTATACATGCACGAACTCAGTTTACAACCAAACACCGCCGGTTACTCATACATCACGGCATTCACAATGGCAAGTCATGTTTACACTCAACAGTCCACTTCCTATCTTTGTTACCCAGAGTGCTTGGTAAGCAAAAGAGCGTCGCGCGTTCACAATGGCGCTCGAGCTTGCTACGTGGGCGGACCGGCACAGCCGCTTGTCACATCATGCCTCCAGTGACATTAGCTATGCGTGAACTATTGTCGTGTTGGGCTCTACAGATCAGGTCTGACGGGTCTTGAAAAATGGTTACACGTACAGATTAAAATAGCAGACAAGAGGTAATCAAAATAGCAAAATGCGTCCATTGTCTTCATCAGTTTCCTCGTCAACTCTATCGAAACAAAAAGTTTGGAAATAAAAAGCACACCTTACGATAAACTGCCTAAGCTTGCATTATGATGAACGAATCAAAATATGCAATGTGATATATTTCTAATGGACCTGAAAATATTGGAAGTTGGGATACATATCTGCAGAGTAACACTAAGGAGACAAATCTTTAACTGTATCTTCAATCTCGTCTGGAAGAGAGGGAGGTAGTCTGATCACCTTGCGTGCAATAAATGATTGTAATGGAACACCTTTCCATGCTATCTTGACCACAGATTACTAATTTGAGTCAATAGTATACGATTCCTACCTGTCGTCTTCATTTAATTTATTCTCAACACATTTTTACTTGACTGATGTCGATATTTTTTTATAAAAATGTTTTAAAACTGTAGAATAGGTTTAAAAAAAACTTGTGATCAAAAAAAAATAATACATATTACAAACAATTCATCGAAACTTCTAAATAGCAAAAAGTGTCCATTTTTTTTCACTAAATAGAAAAAGTTATTATGAATTAAGTTGCCTCACAAAAAAATCAGAAAATTATAATATGCAATGTTGTATATTTAACGAGATACTAAAGATGTTTAATAAACTGCCTTATAATGAATGCTAAATAACAGGCCAGTGACGTCATAAGCCAGTTGTGTTTTGTATGGGACTTTTTCGTCTGAATCGTAGTTCGTCAGTTTTTAAGCCGTTATAACTTTGTAATGAAAAGTCGATAATTTATTTTAACAGTTTTTTTCGAAGGTACGATATATTTATTTTAACCGTTTTTAATGTTACTACTTATTCTATTTCAGTAATAAAACAATATATTTATGTAATTAAAATATATTTTCCGTGTTTTCTTAGTTGTTTTGTGCAAAAAAATGAACACAAAACATATTCTTATACATTCCTCATATCCTCTGAGAAAAACGTTCGTTTGCATATATTTACCTCTTACCTACTGCTTGGAAAAATTGATATCCCACAACCATCATCACGTTCTAGGAAAACGGCGGACATCGCAAGAACTACCAAAGACATGGAGGTTATTGCAAATTTCACTTTTTGTTCTGTTTATTGAAAAGAGAGTGGTATAACCTGAAACTTGATCGTTACCACTTCGCTTCTGGTGAAAATTATACTAAAAATTTATACGTTTTAAATATTCACTTTTAATTTGCCTACTCTCACAATTGTAGCAATCACATTGAACACCAGCTTAATTTCACATATTAAAATACATATAAACGAAATTTTGCCCAAAAATACCTCAAAAAAAGTTATTTAACAACCTCTCTTTAAGCGACAATATAAGTGTCCCGTGATAAATGGAAATTTCACCGCTTTTTTTTAATCAAGCTATATTCGCATACATCAATGTACTTAATAGTTAAAACAATAGCAAACGGCAGGCAATTTTGCAAAACTGCACTTGTTTATAAACATTTTGTCTTAGATCAAAATCTAAAAAAATCGGTTTTATTGCCAATTAAAAATTATAAAGTTTATCTGCGTACGAAGCGTCTACGATAGATATAAATGTGTAATTCGACCTTTCAAGAAGAGACAACAATTTGAAAAACGCGAGCTTTTTTACAGAAGCTTTTTTGACGTAATCGAAAGACCGGTTCTTATCATCTAATGACATCAGAGATGAGGCCACCCAAACTGGTTTATTTCTTGAAAATATCGCTCAAACAATAAGACAGCAAGTAAAGCATGATTACATATATATAATAGATCCATTTTTCGACAAAAAACGCAAGAGATTGTTTTAAATAAATGTTTGCAAAGAGATTACTTTAAATAAATTTTCACAAAAGGCACGTTTTGATATAAATTTTTACAAATGGCACATTTTGATATAAATTTTTACAAGAGGCACATTTTGATATACATTTTTACAAATAGCACGTTTTGATATAAATTTTTACAAAAGGTACGTTTTGATATAAATTTTTACAAATAGCACGTTTTGATATAAATTTTTATAAAAGGCACGTTTTGAAATAAATTTTTACAAGAGGCACGTTTTGATATAATTTTTTACAAAAATCGCTGTTGCTGATTCAGCTACTAGGTTTTACTTTTACTGGCTAAATCAGTTATGTACTTCCGGTATTTGCTAGAACTAAGTAACGGGGTATCAACATATGTAGTAGTAGCATAGCGCTTTGAATAAAGGATGCGACAATGCGGTTCGGAACTTTTTCGGTACTCTACCATACATCTAGAAATAGTTTTTTAATGTAAATATTTTATGGAAAATGAATATTAAATAATTTGCACTAAATTAATAAAACAAACTTATTAGCATCTGTCTGTGGAGATAATTTATTTTGAGACGTCATTTGTACACCCGAAAATTTGACAAAAAAACCAATAATTAGAAAAGAATTAACTCCAACAAATATGCATATCAAACAACAAAATTCAACTGAATAAATGGGTAAAAAACTCCAACAAATATGCACATCAAACAATTAACTCCAACAAATATGCATATCAAACAATTAACTCCAACAAATATGCATATCAAACAATTAACTCCAACAAATATGCATATCAAACAATTAACTCCAACAAATATGCATATCAAACAATTAACTCCAACAAATATGCATATCAAACAATTAACTCCAACAAATATGCATATCAAACAATTCAACTGAATAAATTGGTAAAAAACTATTTTTCATTATATTGACGTAAAAATTATTCAAATAAAATCTTGAAATTTTGCCTTCCTAAGTGTCCCGTTAAGAAAATTTATTTGGATTAGAATTGAATACTTTACATTTATTCATTACTGATAGCCAATTTCATATAAATTTGTTAAAACTTTCCATTATTACATTTTCATATATTTCCATAAAATCCTATATACAATATATTTAAAAAGAACAAGCGTTTGACAGCACACGTTGACAATAAAACTTCTTAATTGACAGAACTTTACGAGTTCTAGTACTTATAAACAACGTTGTAACGGTTTACCTTTGCCAACGTGCTCAAAACTCAATAAAAATATATTTCAAGTTTACCCTTACATTTTGTGGAATTAAATATTATATTCCAATAAAGAATATTCCCTCACATATATTTTTTGACACGGCGGAATTTTTTCCACTAATAATATTTTCATCTTAAAATTATCCTTGACGAGAATATAAGTATCTTATATCTTACCTTCTTCAGAGCGTTAAAAAAGTATAACCGTTAGGTAGCCACTCCGCGCAACATTTCTGAGCATCTTTAGAATGAGATATCAATATGTTTATTTGAGATAGTCTCGATAATTTCTATTCACCAGTTTTAAGACCCGCTGCCATCTGGAAGACCACTATTGAAAACGATCTCAAGTCTATGGACATGAACTCAATGAAAACACAAGATATATTGTTGTGAAGTAATAATGTAAGTGTCCTAAGCCGCTAGGTGAATGATTATGAATAACACTAATCAAATCATAATGTACAAACCATAGATTTAGTACATTCTCCATAGATAGGCCATATCATTCAGAACATCTCATTAGTTGACCATTCGATTATGGAAATCGTTTATAATCGCTTCCTACTAATCCTGAATAAGTCATTGAATATTGAATATATTTGGCGTTAATTTTGTAGAAATTTATTATTCACAATTAAATGAAACTACGTGATGTAGTATTATTTCTACTTTCTTTGAGTTCTTTACCACGACGTAGGTCTCGTTGTATTCCAACATCTTCAGGTGGGCCATTAGCAAAGATAATTTCTAATAGCCCACCTTTGTTAATAGTCCACCTGAAGATGTTGTAATACAACGAAACCTAGGTCGTGGTAAAGAACTTAAAGAAAGTAGAAATAATACTACGTCACGTAGTTTCATTTAATTGTGCCTAAATAAGTCCTTAAAATATAATTAAGATATGTATTAGCTATTTTTCACGAACTGAACTTACGTAATTCAAGTATTAAGACAATATTTAGAAGACTCACAGATCCTTTCTGCAATTTCAAAAAAAATATATATTAAAAGAAAATTTCAACAAACAATAGTAAAAGAAAAATGACGATGTTCCGACTGGAGTCGGATCTGATGATCACTGTCACACATTATAACAGTAATTTTTAGGATGGTAACCAAGCGAAAACAAGTTCGGTGCCAACCCTGCCTTGTTACGACCTAGTGGATCAGTAGCGGCGCCGCAATCTAGCGACTCTTTCTCGGAAGTCGGCCGCGGGTCAGTCCGCTGGACGACGTGTCCGCTTAACGACACTCTAAGGTGCTGCGGGTTTTCCGCGTAAAGCGCGGGGAACCGGTCGAATGATGTACCGAACGGCGTGATGCACGTTACGATTCCGACGAAAGTCATGAAGAGTCATCTGACTAGGTGGCAATTATATATTTCTGGGCGAGGTCAGCGACTCGGCCGCATCAAGGATATAACAGCGATGGTAGAAATTTGTGGAATTCGGTGAATGAAGGTTTGGTAATTTGGTATTTTTAACAGGAAAATGTCTTTATATAGTACACACACGGCATAGATATCAAAATATATAATACACTTACGTATATAAGTAGAATTAGAAATTTACGGCGTACTTTTTAAAAGTGTCTCTTTGTAGATATAACTAAATATAACTTGTATTAATTAAAACATATATTTATCTACATTTTATTTTTATTTCTCTAGATGCTCTTATTAATTTAATTTATAACAAAAGTTTATGTCATACAGTTGCATGAAAAATACAAGTTTATAGTTGCGTGATACAGTTGAATGAAAAAGGGCTTTGCGAAAGCTCCAAGTCGAGTCGCCGCTAAAAGTTCACGCGTATAAATCCGTCACGCAACAGCGCCTAGTGGCTTTCACCCGCGTCGCGGCCGCAGCTTAGCTCGTGCTATTGCACCACCGTTGACAAGGCGCACACGAGGATAGGGATTGGCGGATATGATTCGTCGAAATCCGTAAATAGTATATATACTTGTATTTATATGTCAATTACGGCGGATGTAATGAAATGTTTAAAAAAATTATATTACAAGTGATAAGTACACTTTTTCGCTCAAACTTGTGTAAAGCATTTTTTATAACTTTGAATTTCTAATTTTAATTGCATTAACTGTACATCCCTCTGGAAGCAACTCCCAATGAATAATGCCCTTGACATTCCACCAGCAGCTGAGCATCACCTTTTGGCACTTATTTTAGGTTTGTATACTGAAACTCCTGTTTCTCCGACACCCAGCCATTTACGTTTTCGTGTATGGTTAATGTATGTAACCCACTTCTGATTGGCAGTTACTAACTGATTCAGTCAGTCAAAGTTACGTTTTAATGTCAATAAATGTTGACAAGTATCAACTCTGCACCGAAAGTGGTATGATGACAACTCGTGGAATATCCACACACTGTATTTTGAAATTTTTCCCAATTCGTGCAAATGCGTTTCTATGGTACCATGACTATAGTCTAGCCCTTCTACCAATTATCGAGTTATTAATCTAGGAACAGGACATCCGGTACGGGGTTCGTTCTCAAGATCGTAGTCCTCATTCCTGAATTTTCTGAAAAAATCTTTGCCATCGCGTAAGACACCGTAGACTCGTCCATCGCATGACATATATTATTTGTGGTAATCTTTGCATCGTGACCCAGACGAAATTCGTAAAGTAACAGAATTCATATTTGATATCGATCTAAATCCATTATCCTTTATTAAATTTATTTAAAGTTTCGGCGTTGACCGTTGTTAACTGACTGCACTTTGGCATATTTATACCGTACAGTAAAACCTTCTAAAAGTTTCATGTATATATACAATATATATATATATATATATATATATATATATATACAGTGTGTAGTTGCATATGGATGAGATTATACTAAGTACATTTACAAGACGTGTATTATGTTTTATTAGATAATGGTATTTTGTAGCACAATCCTTCATTATTACTTTATTTAAGTTACCTATTTTAACTAAATATATACATTATTGTATTTAACGACTATAAAATTAACTTATAAATATGGCGAATTTCTTACAAGTTTAATAAAATATACAAATGTATATTTTATAATACTTAGTATAGTATTTCTTTAACTCGCCATAAATTGATATACTTTTTTGAGATACTGAAACAGTTCATAATTCATTTCCACCATAATTTTATGTTTAAATTTGAATTAACTATCGAATAATAATTTTAACATATTTCTCATTCATAAATATGGTAACACCAAATTCAATTAATGTTTTACATCTATCATTATTAATTCTATTTATCTATAGGTAAAAAACAAAGTATAAATGTATTATTGAAGTTATTACATTAACAATTACTTACAAAAAATAATGAATCCAGGATGTCTGTGTGGTCAGTTACACGGCTCGTCACAAGTCACGTCCGGCAATGATTCGACCCGTGTAGACGCAACCGTGATTACCGCGATTGCACCGCCACGCCGGTAAGTGGTTTGTTTACGTTCGTTACCGATCTAGTCATTATAATGTATTTATTGGCCGGTGAAAGGTTACGTTACAATATTAACCAATTTAAATCGGCTCCAGCCAGTTCGTGCACCGTCTGGAGGATGTAATTTGGTATCGTTAACGATTTTGCGAGACCGTTTCGAAAGGGAGAAATAAGTTCTTTGGTAAGCCATTATTATTGGTTATGAAATATTTTTGGAGTTTATTGGAGTTTACTCCTTAAGAATCGATTTTCATCTGTAGCGCCCGGTATGAAGTTTTATGAGGAGTAAAATCAGAAGTTCAGAGTGTTAAAAAATTGTAACCGTTAGGTAGGTTCTCCGCGCAATATTTCTGCGCATCTTTAGAGTGAGATGTCAATATGTTTATTTGGCATTTTCTTACGGCGTAATCGCAATGACGGAGTGTGACACACATAGTTTACTATAGTTCGATTATATCAAGATGTAATCATTAAATGTCATTATGTGAGAATATTTGGTGTCTTCTATCCTACAAAATTAAAAGATCTCCTTTAATTTTAACTTTTGACTCTGACATTACTAAATGTATTTAATTTTGTTGTATAAATTTGATCTTGTTCATTTGTGTTTTACTTGAAAATAATTATACTGTCAGCATTTTTTTATTAAATAATTTTCTATTTACATTTAATGATATTAATATTTATATTTATATACAATGTTACTTATTTTATACATTCCAAGACAATCGTATTTAAGGAGTAATCTCCTGTCGTGCGTCGGAGCTGACACACACAATTTATTTTTATTTATTATCAAAAAATTAATATATTAAAAATATAAAACATGCGCGTTTGCGAAAGTAGTTTTTTTTTCTTTTTTATTATGGTTACAAATTTTATTTCATTTTTAGCGCTTTCCTAACTGCTAATAGCTAAATTGTTTCGTACATTATTTTCTAAAATATAACGCTTTTTTTTAAATTATATGTCATTTCTGTAACGCTAGGCGCATTTTAACTTGCCTCCTTTGATATTACAAGATGTCAATTATAGGCGCAAATATATTTAAACGGTTAAACGATTAACATAATTGAATTGTAACCATAGTCTCGTTTTGACAGGGATAAATTTAACCGCTTTATCGAAAATCGACAAGGGCGAAGCAGCGGACAAAAGTTAGTTCTTACATAAAGAACTAAATATATTTGATAAAGATTTGAATAGATTTAGTAATTATGTTCTAAAGTCACAAGTGAACATGATTTATAAGACTCATGACATATTCTTACGAAGATACGAATTACGCCACGTGGAAATGCCGACGGTCACTCTACGCCGATTTTGTAAACTTTAGGCCTCAGCGAACACAAGATATAAGTTTTTTGTCGCGCTATGAGAAATGACAAATGGAAGAAAATTAAATGTAACATACTTATCTTCATCGATATTTAGTATTAGGCAAACTAAGAGTGACAAAGACGAACACCAATATCGGCTATTTCTAAATTGTACATACTATACAGTACTTCATACTATAAAGTACCACAAATGATGTCGGCGTAAAGTCCTGTAAGATTTCAATAACAGAAAAATTAGAGTTTGGGAGTATTAAATTTTATGACAATTGTTTTGACTGATCTTGAAATTATTTTCCCCTAACCTATGTTTCCGTCTAACAAATGTCAAAAATCATATGTTTATATATTATAACCCATTCCACATCGTGTAGATTATGTTTCATGATTATTGGCATGGTAAATGAGTAGCGTGGCATAAGATGGTGTGTAAAGACATATGATATTTTACGGCGCGGCGCACCGCGGCGACCATAGTTCGATTCCCGGCCGCTCGTTGAACGGGGCTGAACTGGTGTTCTGGTTAGCTGTAAGATATTGCAATCGTAGCAATTAGTCCACCATGTGCACCAATTTGATACATTAAAGTACATGAATAAATTAATAAATAGGGTAGTTTATTTAGCAAAATGCTGAAAAATTAAATTGCACTTACGTAGTGAATGTGAATAATTAAAATATTTTTTTTCTTTTTTCAATAACGGCTTTCAAGTATCAATAAGATTTAGTTCAATTAGATCGGACCGACACATTTATTATCCTGACGAATGTGTCAGATGTATATCGACGTATGTATTTCAATACCATTATTCACATTAGTGGGATCCGATAAAACTATCGGTCACAACACATTCACAGGAAGTTCTTCCACGATTTAACTGTTGGGTCGAATATTATTAGCATACAGCTTTGTGTTGCGCCGTTCGCGCTAGGACAATAGTAATGAATCGGGGACATAAAGACATATAGATTGGATCAGAAAGTCTTATAAAATCTTAAAATGTATAATTCGATCAAGAAATATTCAATACAAGAAATATTCCATCATCATTGCTTTAATTATTTTGACATAAACTTAAATGAAAGTTAGAATGTGTAATGTAACTCTATTATGTAAACTAATTCTATTTAAGAAACCGCTTATGCATGGAGAATAGATCTTGATGTGGTCAAAGTTTAATATAAATTATTAGAGTAATTAAGCGATACGTATATATTAGAAGCGATACGTCTATAAAATTAATACCAATTATGTTCTACAGCCGTTTTCATATTACGTATACATACATTAGAAGCGATACGTCCATAAAATGAATACCAATTATGTTCTACAGCCGTTTTCATATTACGTATATATTAGAAGCGATACATCCATAAAATTAATACCAATTATGTTCTACAGCCGTTTTCATATTACGTATATATTAGAAGCGATACATCCATAAAATTAATACCAATATGTTCTACAACCGTTTTCATATTACGTGTATATTAGAAGCGATACGTCCATAAAATTAATACCAACTTTGTTCTACAGCCGTTTTCATATTACGTATATATTAGAAGCGATACATCCATAAAATCAATACCAATTATGTTCTACAGCCGTTTTCATATTACGTATATATTAGAAGCGATACATCCACAAAATTAATACCAATATGTTCTACAACCGTTTTCATATTACGTGTATATTAGAAGCGATACATCCATAAAATCAATACCAATTATGTTCTACAGCCGTTTTCATATTACGTATATATTAGAAGCGATACATCCATAAAATTAATACCAATATGTTCTACAACCGTTTTCATATTACGTGTATATTAGAAGCGATACGTCCATAAAATTAATACCAACTATGTTCTACAGCCGTTTTCATATTACGTATATATTAGAAGCGATACATCCATAAAATCAATACCAATTATGTTCTACAGCCGTTTTCATATTACGTATATATTAGAAGCGATACATCCATAAAATTAATACCAATATGTTCTACAACCGTTTTCATATTACGTGTATATTAGAAGCGATACGTCCATAAAATTAATACCAACTATGTTCTACAGCCGTTTTCATATTACGTATATATTAGAAGCGATACATCCATAAAATCAATACCAATTATGTTCTACAGCCGTTTTCATATTACGTATATATTAGAAGCGATACATCCACAAAATTAATACCAATATGTTCTACAACCGTTTTCATATTACGTGTATATTAGAACCGATACGTCTATAAAATTAATACCAATATGTTCTACAACCGTTTTCATATTACGTTTATATTAGAAGCGATATGTCCATAAATTTAATACTAATTATGTTCTACATCCGTTTTCATATTGTTTTAGAATACTTGACTAAATTTTTAAGTTCTCTATTAAAAATTATAATTTAAACTTGCATTGGCAAGTAATTTTCAACGAGGTAACTTTCCTTTTAAACTTTTCCTTTTTTACATTTCACTTTTCAATCCAGAATATATCACGCCCCAGTGAAAAGGAGGTAAAATTTTTAATAATATTTTTATAAATATCTAATATTTTTTACGCAATATGCAGCAATTTTAAGGATAATTTGAAATAAAATTATAATTCGGATTGTGATATTCCCTATAATTTTTTATTTATATAATATATCGTAAAATGTTGAGAAAAAAACTAAATAATGTATTATATTTTTCTTTCTATTTTTCGATTATTATTTTAGTACTGTATACAACATATGTCAATAGTAATAAAACAGGGACATACAGACAGATAGAGATGGTTATAAAATTTCATCTGAGAGACTTCATTTTCAATTTTTTGAGAATAAAATTTAAAATTCTATAAAAGAAAAATCATGGTAATGGCGTATTTTACATTTTTACCACTCCGTTGTCCGTTACGACACCACTATTCAGCGGCGTATAATAAGATATACGGCCATATTGTCTCCAAGGTGACTATAAAAAATGTAAAAAGGGTAGGGCTCGAAGACGTCTGGCGGTGAAACAATGGTGCACGTGCGTCAACCATCTACCACCCCTCCCCCGCACCGATTCCTTCGCCTCAAGCAGCCTCTGAATTGCCGCGTTAATAACCTCACAGAGGCATGCTCAGACCATTGTTTTAAAGCCTTTGATGATAATTGGAATTTGATCTTCATTTTTCACTATTTATAGGCAAATATTGATCGAATTATATTGCTTCATAATAACTATATTCAAAAGTTATAACATACAGATAGTCACATAAAAAATATTTATTAAAAGAATATTAAAACGGACATCACATAATGTAGGAGCCGCATTCGTTTTGTAACTTATTTATAGAAAATATATTTTTAATATTTTGACAATAATCATATTTCTGTTATAGTATTATGTAAATAATAGAGTTCTTACACTTATACGATTTAATAACAATAATATAACAATTAATAAATTAAATAACACTACAGCGCATAACGATGACATATTTGAAGAAGTTTATTCCCAATCATCATAAACAAAACAAACACTGGTGCAAACGCGATCAGGTAACTGAGCTTTCCATATATCGTGGGAAAGTGGTGAATTCCGCCATAATTCGGTTCTAGAAGACTGTATAGCAAAAAAATAATAATCTACGTTTGCAGGTACTTATCCAGCACGAATGAACAGACAAATTCATTCAATAAACAATCTGAAACTAAATTTCACCAATGAAAATTATCCTCTGTGGTACATCGTAAGATAATCCAACATATCCATTAGAAAATCGGTAGGAAATCAAAAAGAGAAAGAAAGACAGGAGGAGAAGGAAAGCTTTTTGGACATATTGAATCATCAGGCTGTGTTTAGTTTCATGTTGGTTTATATATAATAGAAACTTGCCTCGCGCTAAACTCACATATAATAAATTAATTAAAGAAATATATTGAAAAATGCCATATATTCTTTATTCGATAAACTTTATTAAAGTTATTTCAATTTCTAGAAAAAAATTATGTGTGATGCAAATTAAAGTATTAATAATTATTGCCTAGATCCTCTTGTCTAGATCCTCAACGTGACGTTACGGTTGATCAAAGGTTACGTTACTTTCAGATTAAGATATACAAATACGCCTGCATAGTAATAGACACAAATAATTTAATACAAATCTCACGCTTATCGTATTTATCATAAGGTAATCCAGATTATATTGGGAACGAATATTCCAGTCACACGAAAAAAATTTGCTGTACTTAAAAAGCGCCACTTCTTTGTTGGACCCAAAACTGAATGCATTCGTGTAAATAAATGAAAAAAAAAATCGGAACAACGCGAGATCACTCGCGATGTCAATATCGATAAATTTGCTTATCGACGTTGAACTGTATTTAATCCAAAAAACGCCTCATCTCACGGGAATACGCGAAAAAAGAATTCACCGGGGGCTCTGCTGCGAAATACTGCGTGGGAACCGCACTGGTCATCCAGGTCCCTATTCGCGGGCTTCATTTGCTCTAGATAAACGGCTAGCTGTAGATCGAGGACGCTTCTCACGCGCCGGCCGCACGCCGCCGCCTTATCTCGGGATTCACACGCGTCGCTTATCAGTCGCGGCCGCCACCGGCCGACGATATTACGATGACATGTTTATGGGCAGGTTCGGACAAGTGTGTGAGCGATGTTGTGGAAGCGAGGCGAGGCGCGGCGCATCTACGCCCGGCTCTTTTGTTGTGATTGAAATGTGACAGGTGTGACAGCTCGCTCTGGAGCGATTGACGAGGTGGAAACGTTCTCATCTTTTGAAGAACTTTTAAAAAGTCTGTCAAAGCAAACATAAAGGTTGACTTACACATAGTTTAGTTAAGTAGCGAGTTTAGTTTCAAATTTGGCGAGTTAAATTCAGTAATTAACAAGTTATATCCAAACGTACAGGCTAGTTTTTTTTTACTTACGAGAAGAGTAATAAACAATCGAAGGTGAAGTTGGTTACCAACTACGTTAAAACACTAGAGAAATACTAGGTGTTCATGTAAGACAAATAGAGATATGCATCACAATAACCAAGAAATGAAAATAATAAACAAAACACGTCGCGTACTGAAAATTTGTACATAGCACTCAACTAACGGAGTAATAAACCTGGATTCTATTAATGGTCAACTTACTACTTAACTGTTAAATTACTGTCTAAACGATGATAAGAAGAGGCAAGGTAACTTGCTACTTAACTAAACTATGTCTAAATCAGCCCTAGTGACTACGTCGCAATGTTTTTGATTTTGATGTGCACATAAGATATTTTCGTTTGCCACAAACTCGAATTGGAAGATAACAATGCAAAATAAAAATATTTTAAAATTCGACTTAAAACGCTATTTCTAACGACGTACAGCACGCTTATATTCGTTAAAAATTGTTTGGTTGTCATCATTTTTGAAAATATGTACTGAAACCCTCAAAATTGTTTTTTTTTTCAAAATATGATTCTCGCTCTGGCTTACTACTTTGTTTTACAATCTGTGCAAATGGAACATTTTACTTTTTTCATTTTCTTTTTGCATAAATCATAATTTTGAAGTACAAACTAACAAAAAGTGAATTTTTTTTAAAAATCTTTAAAACTGACCGAGTTTTAAAGGTTTAAACTTGACGTTTAGGCAAGGACAGCAATAATTGGGATCTTTGGGATCTCATTTTTAGTAAAGCACATTGTATTCTACGAAAGCGAATGGGAGAGGGAGATATCCTTCTTCTTCCATACCATTAAAAATAGTTCGCATATTTTAGAATAAATTTTTACAATTTTTCAGAATTTTCAAACATCTAACAAATTTGGGAGTACTAAACCCTATTATATGCCTATAGTCACAGTCTAGAAGTAAGGGGGTACTGACAGGACAAAAGCATGGAGAACCGAGAGAGAACAATAAAAGCAAGGATTCGTTTGCAACCTTAAAAAGGATACATTATACGCCAAAAAAGTAGTGATGAGGCTAATTAAGTATAAGCAGTTTATTTAAACAAAGTATTGAATATATTTGGCGTTAATTTTGTAGAAATTAATTATTCACAATTGAATGAAACTACGTGATGTAGTATTATTTCTACTTTCTTTGAAGTTCTTTACCACGACCTAGGTTTCATTGTATTACAACATCTTCAGGTGGACTATAAGCAAATAATTCTTTGCTAATGCCACCTGAAGATGTTTTAATACAACGAAACCTAGGTCGTGGTAAATAACTCAAAGAAAGTAGAAGTAATACTATTATCATGTAATTTCATTTAATTGTGTAAAACAAAGTATTTAAGCCAATTTTGTAGAACGTTTTACTTACGCCCACACATGGTCACGTACCACATATGGTCAAGACTGTCAGTCAGACTTACTAACAGTTAAAAACGTATTTATATTTCTCATTGATTGTCAGTCGAGTCGGAACAAATTTCTACTTTACTGATCGTGCCCTATTACCCGGTTCAATCGATAAGAGTATCCAGAACAACATGTGTTTAACTGTGAGTAAACCGGACTGAGAGTCCTGACCGTGTGTGGTGCATACGGGCGTTAAGCGTTACGCGTAACACGTCCAACGCATGTAGGATGTTGATACTAACTGCTTGACGCTTGCGCATTGCACACTGTAAAAACATTTTTGTTATAAACGTCAATCGTAGGTAGGTATAATAATTCTATTTGACGCATGTTGACGTATACTTGTTTATACTATCGCAATAAGTATTTTGTGTAATCGGTCAGTCGAATTAGAGGTGCGCAAAATGAATCAGTGTATAGAAAAGAGTGATATATATATATATATATATATATATATATATATAATTTATATCTCCAGCTCATTAGCTCAGTATATCAGTACTCCGAATTATTAACGTATATTACGCATACGTTGAGCCGTTGAACAATGGTTATACAACATGGTGATACATAGTAAGGACTGAACATTACGCACTATTGTTTGAAAATAAAAATAAATTCTACAAGAATATCCGCTTAATACTTCGTAGGTTTAGGATTTAAGACTTAGCAGTCAACCTAGATTCAAATTATACATAAAATTACTTTAATGATAATTAAATAAATTGGACACAATTTTAAATTAGAATTTTGAAATGAAACAAAAAAGTGTTTGTTTATGCCAATGTTTTCAGTATACTTTATCAGAGATCACATTCGATCGCGAGTAGCTACGTTCGTCTACATAGATCCAGTTGCATATTTGACTAAATAGTTAGATCGTTTTCTTTCTCTTTCGTGTAACGTCAAAACATATACTTTTATATCTATCTTCACGATAGATCGCGACGAGTGAGTGAAATGATTGATTTGGTGAAACAAAAAAGACGCCGATCGCTCCTGAGCTAGTGATGTACTGATACATTCTGATTTCAAGTGAGCGAGTGATAGATATAATCATAACATATGAGCTATACCTTTTATATTTCTCACTCATGAGTTACACATCTCTAAGACGAATTTGGTCTTTAGTGTCGTGAACCATCTTCGTTACATCAGAATTCATAGCGCGTTATACTTTATTGTTGTGGTTTCCTGGTTTTATGATTCATTTTGAAATCACTGGATGATTGCTGTTTACTTTTTTCTCTTCATTAACTACTAACTTTCATCCTTATATTTTGGGGTCACCTTAGATTATTTCTTTTGTTTCTTTAGTTACTATTGGTTACTTCGCTTAAATATCGATTATTTTTTCATTTATATTATCAAAGAAATAGTTTTGTTAATTATTTTGTCGATTTCGAACACGTTTTTATTATTAAGCACCATGTCGAAATTGATAAGAAAAGTAGCGAAGTATGGAGTTATTTCGAGGAACACCTAGATAAATATGCCAAGTATGTAAATTTTAAAGCTGTCACTTCGTTTAAAGCTATAATTTCCAATTTAAAACAACATATTAAATATAAACACATATCACTTAAATGTCTTCAAATAGTCATATTTCCAGAGTACCACACATTTCAGAAATAGTCATAGAAAATACTGAATATACTAAAACAACTGAATCATTACACTGTACTTTCGGTACACAATTCTATAATGATACAGTAGCCTAATCTGTCAAAGTCTTCGTTAATGTGATGCACGCCTTTAGAAAAGAAATATAAAAAGAATGAAATGCAAGAGATACTTAGTAATATATATTATCTATAGGTTTCTGCTCATATCTACCACCGGGCCACGACACTGCTTACTCTTGTAAATAGGGTATTTGACTGATGTCGATATTTTTTGTAAAAATATTTTAAAACAATAGAATAAGTTTAAAAAAAACTTGTGATGAAAAAAATTATGCATGTAACAAACAATTAATGAAAACTTCTAAATAGAAAAAAGTGTCAATTTTTTTTTCTTTAAATTGAAAAAGTTATCACGAATTTAGTTTCCACACAAAAAATTGAGAAATTTATAATATACAATATATAACTTAAACGCAATATTTAAAGATATTAGAAATATTTAACTCCCTTATAATGTACACTAAATAACGATCAGTGACGTCAGAAGCCAGTTGTGTTTTGTATGGGGTGTTTTCGCGCGAATCGTAGTTCGTCAGTTTTAAGTCGTTATAACTTTGTAATGAAAAGTCTTAGGTACGATATATTTATTTTAACCGCTTTTAATGTTATTTTTATATTTTTATTATTACTAATCTATTTTAGTAATAATAAAAATATAGTCCAATACCCTATCAATATAGAGTTTGACATAACGTAAACCAATCTGTGCTCAATGAAAACTTTTCGTTAACTGGCTTATTTTGGTAAAGTCAAACTTACAAAATAAAGCTATATTGTCCACCTCTTTCATAAATATTACGTTGAGCTATCTTCCTGTTTCATTTGCTCTCATCCAATATACAGAACATTATATAAAGGACGTCACAACTCAGTATTCCCGTCCTTATCTAAACGAACTCTCAACTTTTAAGATTTGTCAAAAAAATGTTCACTCCTCATCAGCTTAAACTTTCAAATTATAATTTATGAAACAAAAACAAAATTCGTTAAATTAAACTAGTATTGCAAATAAAGCCCACATATTATCATAAAACCAAAGCTTTATTTACGCTGCATTTTAAACGAACAAAATAAATGTTGCTTTCAGACAAGGCGAAATGCTTTTTTTTAATGAAACCAAAGAAATGTACCTAAATTATGCGTGAACCTCGCAAATTGCTAAGTCACAAGATACGGGAGGGTTAACGTACTGAGATTCCGGTAGAAGGAAACCTTATTGTGCAGTACTCGCGTTTATTTATACCTAAATTTTATAATAAGTTGGAAAATATTTAATTTTTAAATTAATATCGATATCTGTCTATCGAGCACATCATATCACTAGTTAATCATTCAAATGTCGAACTATTTGTCAGACCAATATCCTTTGACCTTTACCATCGTTTTAATAACTACCCTCTTTAAGTGGTGATTGTACAAATATTTATTATAATTAATTAATTATTATTAAAAAATTATTATATTTATATAAAATATTTAAAGCTATAATTTCTTATATATAATAATTTATTATATTATATTAATATATTATTATAACGTCTTTGTTATATGGTTATGTTTACTTGTTATAAAATCTGTTTCGACATAAACATAGTGTGAGACTGTTTAGGTCAAACTGCAATCAAGAGGATCTGACTATTACCTTTCCATTAAAAATAATAATTATATTGTGGTATATTTCTATATTTAATCATATTTTTATTTACATCGTTGCATTGGCAATTTACAATGTTTTAATAAATAAATAAAATTTTAATCGTAATCGTGAATTGTTTAGCTGTTTACGATATTCGCTGTATTTGTAGGTCGATTTTCCGTACCAAGTTCATTCATCTTTGTGATCTAATTTATAATGCTATTACCATATCTGAACACATTATAGGCACAATTCACCTGTCCCCAAGCTCCGCCATCGTCTCCGGCGATGAGTCCCTCAAGTGGAACCAGGTGCCATCCGTGATCCGTGGACGATGCCGCTACAGCTATTCCCACGAGCCCCGCCCGCGTAAAGTGAGAATAAATCTTGGGAAATAACTGACAGCGGTTAGATAATGTCCTTACAAGAGTGATATCACTTGGAATGTTATTGGCAATAAACATTCAACATCGGCATTTTTAACTTTCGTCAATTTTGTAACTTTTACAGTAACCATGGTTAACTCTAAGCGGATACGATCTTCATTTAGACTCACAAGAGATGACCAATAAGACACTCAACCTGCTATCGACGTTCCCCTGTATAAATTGGACGTCGTATTTTAACTAATGTAATAATTAAACAAGTGAAATTAGGCGTTTATTAAAAAACCTGTCAAGCGCGAGTAGAGCTCGCACTACGAGGGTTCCGTACACGTTTAGGCATTTATAAATATTTAACGGTACATATTTTTACTATACTATTTATAAAATTAATTTTTTTAGAACGTAAATATATGTCCTACTATATTTTTCACAGTCGCATATTTAAAAAAATTATAATTTCACATAGATAATTGATTTCTGGATTTTTCCCTTTACTTGGTTTTGATGACAGTATTAATATTAAAAAAACGCTTCAAAGAGTCTCATCGTTAATCATACTTAATATCTCAAAGCCTACTTAATATCGTTAATCACACTTAATAACTCAAACCGTTTTTGAGAAAAAGAGCTTTGACAGAGAGACGGAGGGATGGACGGTAGAAAAGCCATGTGACTCTATAAGGGTTCCGTTTTTTTTTCATTTTGAAAGACGGAACCCTAAAAGTAAAAGTCGGAAATTGTACAGTTTTGCTGATTTATGATTCAAAAAACTGATCAAATCTAAATACAATCTAGAGCTCTTATAATTTATGTGCGGGAAAATTAAAATAAACAAGCTTAGTCACAATATAGATATTATATATGTATTTGACTATTCAAAAACATGGCTATAGGCTAAGCCGTAATAGAGTCCTTACCTATTTAGTAAACTCTGATTATGCGTCGCCATACTTTTAATTTTTTTTTCAATATTGTTTAAAGTTATCACATAGACGAAAAATTTACAAAAGAAAGATTTCCAGTTAATATGACAACTGGATCCATTTTAACGCCTGAGTTAATAATAATTTAATTTTTTTTTACATTTTACAATAAAAAAATCCCCAAACATAAGAAGGTAACAGTACCTTCTACGAGTACTCCTTCGCTATGCATGCTTCGAAACTCTGGAATAAACTGGAATTCTAACATTCTAAGCGCATCGTCGATTAATATTCTTAAAAGGCATGTGAAAAAGTATTTTAATCTTGTTTCCCATTCACTACACTATTCCTGTTTCTTCTGTCCTACTAAATTTCTCTATTCAGGTTTTAACCTAAATTATTTAGTAATTTAGTTACAAATATATCAATCATTATTATATAGTTTTGTTATTAACTTTACATTATAATTAATAGTCTTAAATTATAATCTTGTATTATCTCACTGACAAGATTCCTGTCTTCCACAACACTAATGCCCGTATGCACCACACACGGTCAGGATTCTCAGTTGGATTTACTGATTTGACCGTCCAATAGGGCACGGTCGATAAAGTAGACTCTTGTTCCGACTCGAGTGACAGTTAATGAGAAACAGAAATACGTTTTTAACTGTCAGTAAGTCTGACTGGCTAGATAGTTGCATCAAATACGAAAGTATGCCCCTCAGCGACACCAAACGACATGCACAAGACCGTGGTCAGTGGAAACAATAAAATCCTGCGAGTTTGTAACTCTAAGCGGATACGATCTTCATTTAGACTCACAAGAGATGATCAATAAGACACTCAACCTGATATCGGCGTTCTCCTGTATAAATTGTTAGCAAAAGCAAGTACATTATAATGTCGAGTCAAACGAAGCGTCCTACGACTGCACGCGGCCGCGTCGAACGGCGCAACGTTTCCGTCCAGCTCCCTGGTTAACGAGCTTCATAAATCAATAGCATCATGTGACATTGAGGACGGATCGTTTTAAAATCATCACGCAACTGGGCCCAGAGCCTCGGCGGAGCTCTGAGCGACATCGCAGTCGGCGCTTATTAATATTCAGCCCTATGTTGTATCATGTTACTTTATGAATAACGTAAACGTTGCGGAGTTATTAGCCTTTAAGCAGATAACCGCAGTCGTCGCTTATTAATATTCAGTCCTATGTTGTATCATGTTACCTTATGAATAACGTAAACGTTGCGGAGTTATTAGCCTTTAAGCAGATAACCGCAGTCGTCGCTTATTAATATTCAGTTCTATGTTGTATCATGTTACTTTATGAATAACGTAAACGTTACGGAGTTATTAGCCTTTAAGCAGATGTCCACAACATGCGGACATCATCATGCAACCTTTATTTTGATAGCTGTTTTAAAATGGCGCCTTATTTCACTTTACGTTAAGGCGGCTGAAAAAGTGGACGTTACGGCTGACTTTACAGATTATTTAAATATTTATTTAGATAGTAAATTTAGTCTTAGTGTAGATGTAATTGGGTGAACTGAAGAGTAAAACGACTAATTTTTATAGTCACCTAATAAACAAATTATGTTATATATTAAATTAGATACAAAAACAACATTATATATTTTGATCTCATCATTATTACATTGCATCTGCAGAAACCAATGAAGTCCGTACTCGAGAATTGAGGAATATCTCAGATCCATATACGTTACCAAATAATACTTTCGACTAACTGAAGAAATAACAAAATGTATAATTGATAATAACAAATTATAATTTGAGGTCGTGGTCGAAAGTGACTGGACGAACAAAGATTATGTGAAGGGCAACAAAAAACCCCATAAAAACGCATCTCCTCTCATCGTCGACGAATAGCTGTCTTTTTCTTTCCGCTTGTAAAATTATATCATGCTAATTCTTTTCTCTCAACAAAAAATAGCGTTACTTTAACAAACAATAAAGGTTAAGACAAAGCCAGTGGGATGCAACATTTCGATTTTTAAAGCGAACCTTAAGATAACCGTTATTGTCGTACATAGGGCTGATTCTCACGTTCGACAAAGTGTTCGTGGCACAGTTTTATAGAATTATAGAAATAAACATGTTCCAGGTATTCAGTGTTACATAAATCGATGTGTTAATTACACATCAGTTTATGTAACACTGAATACCTGGATACATTAAATAAGCATGAAAAGCAAAAGAACAAGTTACCAGATGACGCTAACACCTTCTTGCACGGACCATGTAGCGTCTGACACCGTGAAAGGAATCAAATTTGGCAATTGTGAGTAAGAACCAAGGAGGATAGAACGAAAGAGAAACGCCGTACAAAGTATGTACGCGTGTCCAGTTTTCGCACCCAACGTACACACTTTGAACACGCTCAATATGTCGATCGCCACCTCGCCACTAGTATATATTGTTTAAGCTCCTATTGGTCAAGTGAGCTCAATATGATTGGTTATTTGCTTTCTCGCGCTCTACGAAAGTGACACGCTTTGCTTGGTAGAAATTACTGCATATGCCATATCTCCTTTCTTCTTTGAACTGTGGTAGAAACAAACAAAAAAAAGATACGTAAAGGTAATACATTTATAATCGATACACATTTACAGCTACTTATTCGAGTGTTTGCAAAGTTTTAGATTTTTTGGATTTGTATTTTTTTTAAATATAAATTCGTGTCTGTATTGATGAATATTTTTACTTATTCCAAATTGTAGATCTTTTGGTTTTTTTAATGAAAAATCCTGCTTGTTTTTCAATCCTTAGAGTATTTTTCAATCCTACAAATAATATGAGATTATAGTTTCTATAGAACAAAAACTTGGTGTAGCTTTGTTACTGCTGAAGTATTCATTTCAAATTTACATCCACATATGGTTCACATTAAATTTCTAGAGTCCACAAGTAACACCAAATTATAATTAACCAAAATATATTGCCGCATCATAAGTAAGAGCTTTACACTGGACCTTTTCAAGTGGATGAGTTGCGAAACATTACTTCCAGTACAAAGGAAACAAAGAGAATTAGCGAGTACAAGTTCGGTTAATGCATTGCAATGGAAAATATACCAAAATCGGTTAATGCATTGCAACGGAAAATATACCAAAATCGGTTAATGCATTGCTATGGAAAATATACCAAAATCGGTTAATGCATTGCAATGGAAAATATACCAAAATCGGTTAATGCATTGCAATGGAAAATATACCAAAATCGGTTAATGCATTGCTATGGAAAATATACCAAAATCGGTTACTGCATTGCTTTGGAAAATATACCAAAATCGGTTAATGCATTGCAATGGAAAATATACCAAAATCGGTTAATGCATTGCAATGGAAAATATACCAAAACAAGGAATAAAGTAATTAAAATTAATTCATAATTATTTGCAAGCAATCCTCGGGTAGCATTGAAGTTCTAATGGATAATCGGCTTGCAAGACATACTAATATTGTAGATATCCAGGTCGTATGTGATTACTTGTTTTGTTATTTGACATTGTGGAAATTATTACCGATATTGAAAGCACAATGAATTAAGAAATTAACTGCGGCTTTATTTTTTAAATATTAAAAAAAAGATTGACAAATAGACTCATAAACGCATTAAAGCTTTTCTGATCTCTGAAAATAATGTCCATATATTTTTATATGCAGGTATATGTATATAATTACCAGTAAAAATGAGATAAAAGTTGAAATTGGGACCCGACTGTTGATGGCAAACCGATGTTCCTATGGTCTAAAAAGACAACTCAAATCAAAACTCATCTCTGTTAATAGAAAAATAAATCTATTTAAAACTATCATCAGACCTATCATTTTGTGGTAGTGAAACCTGGGCAATCAATAAAGCAGAAGAGAATAGGCTACTTATCTTTGAAAGAAAGATCCTAAGATCAATTCTTGGAGACGTCAAAGAAAATAATATCTGGAGAAGCTTAGATATCAATGAACTTTATACTAAATATAGGCAAGCAAACATTTTGAGAGTATTGAATAGATTTGGCGTTAATTTCATATACATTTCAAATACAACATCTTCAGGTGGGCTATTAGCAAAGAATACTCTTTAGCAAGATCTTTGCTAATAACCCACCTGAAGATGTAGAAACTTAGGTGTTGTATTACAATCTGAAGATGTTGTAATACAACGAAACCTAGGTCGCGGTAAAGAACTTAAAGAAAGGAGAAATAATACTACATCAAGTATTTTTATTTAATTGTGGATTTTGATATTAATCAGGTCCTACAGAATCAGATGTTTGGGACACGTTTTTCCACGGGAAGATCTGGATCCAGTTAAAAAATTGACGTTCGCGTAGGTTGAAGGTACAAGGAGAAGAGGAAGACCCCCTACAAGGTGGTTGGACAAAGTCAATAGGTGGAGAAACCTTGCATTATTAAGTCGTACTGCCTGAAGGGAGTAGATTGGGAAAGCCTTGGCCTGCACCAGGCTAACAAAGAAGAAGAATATGTATATGAAAATTGGAAGATGAATATTTACAAGGAAAAAATCTGATGCATGCAGACTTGTACGGAACATCGTAAAATGTTTTATACATTCAGAATATCAATTCCGAGTACCGATGCACATTTCCAAACTACCCACGTAGTGTCCGCGCCGTCGTAGTAAAAGGTCCGCGTAGTAAACAAGGTATGGTCGTTTTTGCCGGCGCACGAGCAGCTTCGCAGACAGCGATAAAACCGCGACGGTCGGCGCGTGCGCGCTGCAAGCTGCCCGGGATGGCGCGCGCTCGACCCGTAATGAGGCCTCATTACCATTCTGCAGACTTGCACTGCAGTCGCTATCTTCATATCGGCGGTCATTAGTTTAATTTGAATCGATCGCGATTTATTTATGAGACGCGCGCCGTACTTGGACGGCTGCGCCGGTTCGGGCCGATTTGGTTGCGAAAAAATACCAAATGAAAGCCAAACACGTACAGGCAAGATAACATTAATTTAAGTATATGTATATATAAGTAATAATAATTTAAGAATATTGCGATTGGTGATAAGCGGGTACTTTGCACAACATTGTTCAATTCTAAGAAGATTTACTTTTTATTAGCATATTTAAAGCACATATTACATTGTTTTAATCACAAACGTATTTGAAATTTCACTTGTTTAAGAGAAACAGTTCTATGGCAGACAGATAGACGGGAAGGTAGAATAGAAATAGGTAAGATTCGAAATCGGATGGTAAGTACAGCGTACAAATTGATTGCCAACAATCGATAGGTATATAATATGTAATATCTAGGTAATTACATAGTAATTTCAAAAATTCATTTAACTCATAGATTTAAAGTTTTCAATGGTGAGACGTAAAAATAAAACGTTAAAAGCGATTATATTTTTGCCCTATCGATAAAAGTAAACCGTTATCATGAAACAATTATCTAATCCCTAAACAGCTGTACGGACAATCCAAAGTCCATTACATACAAACAATCCAAAGTCCATTACATACAAACAATCCAAAATAATTTTCAAGATAGCTTACTAGTATAAGGGCGAAGTTGAAAGACCTTGTAACTTTATTTTTTTAATTATATTGCAATTTTAAAAATAAACCTGTAAAAATATTTAGATATTCTTTTTAAATTACAAAACTGTCATCTAGTTTGTAATTTAGATGGCAATTTTAGTATTGTGCGTTTACGACAAAATTAAATTAACGTGGAAAAGAATTTTGTGTAAAGTCTTCTAAAACTTCGTTGTGGAGTCAGAAATCAAGAAAATTACAATATCCTCCGAATGGTATTTAAGGATAAAACCCGATACAACGTTATTGTTTACAATTGGTTTAATGAATTTTAACTTGACTCTGTTCATCTTAGTGACGATATTTGAAAAGGATATCCTTCGACGATATTTATCAACATCTTGTGACGTGATGAAGTTCGGAGCACACTTGTACAAAATGACCACTTAAGCAGATAAACATACACAATATGTTTATCTGCTTACATTCCAATCGAGCAAAATATCATTTTATACATAGAAAAATTGTTTTTGTAAAGATCATACTGTCAGTGAAAATAAAGAAGCTAACAATTTTTTAAATTTATAAAAATACCGTTTATACATGGACTCAGTTTTAAGGAAAAGATATAAGATGGAACAACGTAGAAGTGGGAGGGAAGAAGTATTCATGAGGAAAATAGAGAGAAATATCTGGCTATTCATTCCAGAGTCACGGGTGTTTTAAGGCAAAAGCAGGATCTTAAATTCTAGTTATTACTAGATCTAAATTCTGATGGCGATTTAAATTAATGAGTCGCACAGATTCGTTATTGAATGGTTTAAATTTAAGTCACGTTTGATATTTATTGATACTAGAAGTTGGCACCTTGAGTGTAGGTGACAGAACACATTTTTACAAATGCTTTTAACTTACTGGTAAACTTTGCTTTTTTAAATTCTAAATTTCTCTGGCTACAATTTTGATGTATGCATCGTGGTGGGGTGGTCATCTGACTGACACGTGAAGCGTGTTGTGCCACAGGATAAACTTAATTGTTCAATTGCACCTAATAAACAGAGCCTTTTGTCAGCCTTGTGTTTGTGAAACATAATTTTATAGATAATACACTTTTAATTTTTTAGAATTTAACTATTTGTTTAGTAATTAACGAGCTACAAAAATTCTGTCTTCAAAATCTAGCAAATTGGAACAATACGATGTAAATATAATTATAATAATTATAAATAGCATTTTATATGTTTAAACTCTTGGGGAGATACGTGTCATAAACTAATAACTTTAAATTGTTTTAACTAATACAAAATGAGTAATGCAAATGACATTGTAAAAGACAAATTATTTGAATATAATATCAAGTTGAAGATTTAGATAGTAATTTCTATATGTGCTTATTTCGTAACAACGGATATGTAACCTTAATTAAAACAGCCTATATTACTCAAGAAATATTATTACATTCCAAAATTTTAGAATTTTTCAAACAAACTCGCAAGCAAGCTTTTTATTTTCGAGCTATGCAAGAAGAGAAGAAAATAATGCAGATTGCATTACTTTCTTTGTCTAAAATCTAAGAAATGAGAGGAAAAGTCTAATCGTCCAAAAACAAAAAAATTAAAAAGAATGTATATGTACGTGCAAGCTATGCGTGCTGTGTGTTTATTTGTGTGTTTTTCTCATTTTGTTTATCATCTAAAAGTTTAGAGTACTTTATTTAGAAAAATACTGATAATTCGATTTTCTCAAGGATTTAAATACTTCTTTTTCCATTTTTTTTATATTACTGTTACCTAACAGATTCGATGATACTTTGTTTTTTGTTTTTTTTTGTTTACTTGTTGAAAACTCGGCTCATTTTTTTTCTTTGCAATCTAGATTTAGTCTACTTCCGTTGCACGAGAAAATAAGTGTGATGTTTCTATACCGTTTATTTCTTTATATTATTAACTCATTTAGGTGCCCTGTAAACGATATGAGAGCTTATTGTGTTTAGTAATATAATAAAAACGTACTTATACTGACGACCAATCTTTAATTTTCTATTTAACAAATAATTCTCATCATACGAGTGTAAAATGTAAATTGATTAAAAGAGCTTCCCGCAAAGGTGTGACGGATAGAAAGTGACAAGATAGCAACATAGCGCGCTACCCCTACGGTAGCGTGCTATGCTGCAGTCATACACTAGTGCTTATTATTATTATGCCGTTATAAATTTTACATACAGAAGTGAAAAATATATCGAAACAAAACGCAAAAATACACTTACGCTAAGATTATAGAAGTTTCTCTTTACCAGAGTTTTCACACATACAAGCATTGATGTGTGTATGCGTGTCTGCTTACATTCATTGTGCCTGCGAGTGTATGACTATCTGTGTACGTACGTGCGTAAGATAGCGTATGTGTATGTGTGCATATATGTACCCGTGTGCATGTGAACAAAGCATATATTTTAAATCATATTAATGACGATAAAGGTTAAAACCATTGCGTTAACCTTGCCTATATACTGCTGTTTTTTCACGTCCCGTTTATCGGACTGCGCGACACTTCCTCCCGTTCTTTCCGTATAGCAAACGTGCAGAAAAACAATTACAAAATGTGATAAGGTGGTACTAAGCCAAAGCGAAGGCGGTCAGCGACCCGCGGGCGACCGCCGTAAGCTATATTGTCGCGGCGCGATGTCGTTTCGGCGGTGCGCCTTTGATCTCCGTCGCTGAATGGAAATATAGTAGAATACTCATAGTTAAACGGAACAGAACTTGATACCGACTATTATATATTAATTTTTTATAAATACTTTAGGAATTGGTTATACGATTTATATATATATATATATATAGACATTGAAAGGACTAGTCATAGTGTGTCGTTAAAACCGATTAACGTAAAAATCGACATTCACTTTATTTTTTTATTATTCATAAATTATGTTCAATGTATTCCCTTTTTCAATAATAATATTAAAAAGAAGTACATATATAAAGCTTTGAAAATAATTTTTATTAAAGAAAGGATATTGACTTTTAATATGTACTCCGTAATTTTATTTTGTTACAAACACTCACACATGCGTACAAAGTGTGTAGTTTGGCGTTGGATTTCAATAAAAATATCCTGATAATTGTCACTGTGGAAAATTAAAGATGAATCATGAATTTATCAGAAACCACGAAATTAATCAAAATGTTTAATATATCAGCTACCGACAAACTGACTGACACTATCTTTTCGACTGTGTTTCGAGTGTGTTAACATTATATAAAATCATAATTATGTTTTTATGAACGGACCCTAAAATGCGTTTGTTTTTAAATTAGCTAGTACCGAAAGTGTTGTTAAATAACAGATGTCCGCAGTCAGTTTATTTTCACTGAACGAAAACACATGATATCGTGTCGTTATTACCGATATTATTCTATGAAAAATCTTTTAAGAAGATGTTGCCATATGCTGTATATTGTTGTAAGCAATGTTATATAAATCAAACAAGGCGATTTTTGGATTTAATCAGGAACTTTCTAATTTTCACCGTTACAACCAGTATGTCGTTATGACCGATGTTGTCACAACCAAATACTTCTGTATTTATGAAAGTGAGTGATTGTTCGTTCATGTCTATTTTAGTAATTTTATAAAGCAAAGTTTCTTACAATAATAATAGCCGTGTCATCTATAGGCTCTGACCATAACGCAGCAAATTTAAATTTAAGAAAAGCGACGACATTAGTATAAAAGTGTAGTGGTTTTCTTTACACACACATACACACACACCCACACACACACACACACACACACACACACACACACACGCAAGCCCACACGGACGCAAGCACATACGCACGCACGCATGCATACACGCACGGGCGCACACACACATATATAAAATTTATTGCTTATGTAAAAATGTAGGCAACCATTTTAATTTTATGGAAATCCACGAATGTTAAGCGTTAATAAAGAAACTTTATCTGCGCTTCACGTAGCACGATAAGCGTAACAAAGTGTCAATAGCTAGGTGTCACAAGTCAATGATGACAACTTAGCATGGAATTGTTACTAACATAGCTGACACTAATCACATCGATCATATTCCCAAACGCATTTAATGTAGACCGACCCGATGAACATCTCTTTAAACTCGCGAGTTATCGTTAAGTCATCGCTAATCCCCTCATTAGACTGTGCTGACGGCACAAAAACTGTATCGTGCATTAAATGCAGATGCGGTTCTGTTTGAGCCTCACCGCCGCCTGCTAATGCACGTCGGATTGCAGTCAGTGCACCCGTCAGCATTTGATAAAAAAGCAATCTTGGTAAGCGCACGGGTAATAACGGGGGAAGGGAATGCGGTTTACGCAATGACATGAGCCAGTGCAAAGACGACTGTTAATGGTGCTTGCATAAGAAACTGCATGCAATTCCATTTTTTATAACGAATTTTCATATTTTCACAGATTGCTTAAGTTTATAATTGAAAATGTTTTGGCAATTAACACTATCATGCACCTTATGTCAACTGACAGGAGTTTAATTATCAAAATTAAGAGAAATTCTTCCTGTTATATAAATCAAGCCGTCACAATAGTATAAGAGTTTAAAGTAATGAGACCATCCATCATTTTGACAGAGTCAAGGTGTGTTTTATATTTTTGTGGAATCCATACGCTCCAAATAGTCTTTCACTACAGACAGCGTCCAGTGCTCATTCTTTGAGATTTTAAAATTTTTGGAATTTCTGACACGATGTGATGCAAGGTAGTTAATTAATATTTAGTGTCAACGAGAAGTAGCGAACGAGAAGTTGCAATTACAAAAAATTTAAAACTACTGCATCAAAACAACGAAGCTTCTTTTCGAGCTTTGATTACTGGAAGATGAACATTACCACTTTTTTTTTTAAATCAGTCAAAAAGTAAATACGTCCATCTAGCGTTTTTAATTAAAAAAAAATCTTTTATTATAAATATGAAAAATTGTAACAGAATGAAGGTTTCCATAAAAAAAACTGACGTATTTTAGGCGTCAATATACATAACACTTTAGTTAATCCACAAACAAACGTAACTTAACATGGGAACAGATTTCAACACGCCGCTTTACTGTAAGATGCATCCGTTTTTTTGTCATTTTTTTAACGTATAACGTTGTATTCCTTTCACTAAAAGCCACTATGTGCCACCGAGAATTTATTTGCTCTCAGCCGCAACACGCTCGCGCCTCCTCCAGAGCAAACACGAGCATTCTGTACAAACTGACCCTCATGTACAGCGCCGCATCGCGTGGGTAAGCACATACCGATAGCACATAGCACGTTTGATTGGCCGCAGCGAAGGTGTGAGGGCGCTAAACGACTGTTCACACAAGGCGGCGGCTATGTATACAGCAGTCATTGTCTGCCGGCTTCCGAAGGCGAGTTCCACTACGATCTGTGGATAGACTTGTGTTGATGCTTCAAGTGGACGTTGGTAAAACTTAGGAGTCTTTTGTGTGGGTATTTTTTAAAAATGTTTATCGTTACCGGAAACGACTGGCTGCAGCGCCACACGCAGTCATATTTATATTTAGGCAAGACCACTAACGCCCATATGCACCACACACAGTCAAGGCTGTTAGTCTGACTTACTGACGGTTAAAAACGTATTTCTGTTTCTCATTAACTGCCAGTCGAGTCGGAACAAGAGTCTACTTTACCGACCGTGCCCGTTGCACAGTCCAGTCCCTAAAGTATCAATACAAAATACGTTTTTAATAATCAGTAACTCTGACTGAGAGTTCTGACCACGTGCGATGCGATTAATAGCAATATTCAACGCACGGTTATATCAGAAAGACGAATAAAGTGACTGAAAACTTTATATAATAATTTGTAGCGTCTGCCTGTAATATTTGAATTTTCCGCTTTTAAATACTTTTCTGTTGCATAGTCGGTTACTAAAACGAATGTAATGTTAAAAAATGTTATATTTGTGTCTGTCTGTATCTCTAACTGTACGAACAGATTTAATCTCTCTATCTATAATCTCTAAATTTATTTGTCGGTCATTGTATATGTCACCCTTAGCAAAAATAAAATATTCTTCTGATATCAACAATATATAACAAAAATGATAAAGTAAATATGAATGTACTTTTATTCAAATGTTGCTTGCAAATGTATCTAAAGAAATTATCACAACTTTGCAACTGTTTATTTGTCTTTAGGGTCAAATAAATAACATTTTCCTCTTTTGCGTCTTCCTTGAGCCGTCGATGTCTTAAGTTCAGGTTCTTCTTGTAACTCGTTTTGTTTTTCTTCATCGTTTTTCAAGAAATCGTCAATTCACATTTCAAATCTCATATAAATCTAACCTTCTCTCTTATATAAAAGGTCAAATTCAGCACTATAGATTTTATATAATGGTTCCTTTTCATATATTTTTCATTATTTGTAGCCTTCTTCAAAACATATAATAATGAAGCATATTTTTAGTCCAGAGAATCAACGCTACCTTTTGTATTATTTACTATGATAAAATTATTTCTGGTTTACCACATTCTGCGTCGTTTGACCTATCGCGGAAGAGAGCATTATAACAATTTGATTCTTTTTTGGAACTTATGATGCTCACTTTTATTTTTTAACATAACCTTAAAATTCAGGCGATATTTCGGGCTTATTTTTGCGAATCGTTCCTACGTAAATAAAACTGTTATCTTTTAATATGTTTACCAATTCTACAGAAGAGACCTAACAGTTGTTAGTTACATTTCCGTTTCCTTGAATAGGGATTCAGGCTAACTACAGTACAGTTTTTGCTCACGCTGAAACTTTGCCATTTCTAATAAGTTATGTTATGTTAGTACTGTTACTGAACAGTATAGTCTATTAATATTACTGAACAATATAGTTAAAGAACAAGCACAATCAAGAAAGTCATCAAAAACCCAACTCACAAAAATATAACGTTAATGCTGAGTCTAGACTCTAGTATATGTTATAGTTTATTTAATTTATATATAAAATACAGTTATGGTATATTTTGCATATATTTGCTTTTGTGTCCAATCTATTCTGTACTTATTTATGCATCCAATTATCTGAATTCCTGACATTATAGTAAGTATATTTGTTATCTTTCCCATTCAAAATAAATAGATATACCCAGAAAAATTATAATGAAGACCAACGAAAATAGGCCTCTAGCATTATATAAATAGAATATGATTATTAAAAAAGCTGGTATTTCTCAGAATATGTAAAAGCAAACAATTCAGCGATTGACAATTAAAAATAGGAAAAAATAAAACGCAATTTGTATCCTTTATATAAAACAAAAAATGTTATATTAACTAATGCGCATATAATATATATATATATATATATATATATATATATATATATATATATATATATATATATATATATGTAATTTATTAAGAATTGTTAATAAAAAATAAAAATTACAATAGAAATCTAACAAGCTACACAATAACATTTCAAAAACGGTTAAAAAATAAACAAATGAGATATATTGTGTAGCCTTTGCTAAATTAATTAAAAAGAAACTGTTAACGTATAGTTTATGGTTATGTTTAATATTAGTATATTACATCTGTGTATAGAGGATACAACGAGAACCAATTTGCGCTTTGTTAAGTCTTGCTGATAATAAGAGTTCCGTGGAAATAGCATTTTTAAATTATTCTGAAAAATAACACGATTTTTCACAAAAATACCAGATTTTCCATTTATCTAATTGACGATTTAAATACAATTTTTAAGAGTATTATTTTTCATTTTCCCTACGCAAAAGTGTCATTTTTATTCTTGTAACTCAGCTGTTAGTCTAGCACTATATAGACTTTCGCCAGTCTCATTTGCTTTCTTTTTAATTTTTAATTCGCGCGAGAAGAGCCACGAATAACAACTAAATAAATAACTATATAACATTGAACTCAGCCTCCAAATAGTGACACTTAAAATATGCATATACGACTTAGTATATACCTACGTGTATATATATGTATATATATATATATATATATATATATATATATATATATATATATATAGGCATCTACATAACCACGTATTGTTGTAACAAAGAAGAAAGGAGTCTCGGAGCGCCGTAAAGGAATACATAAAAATAATATTATAAAGCTCGCTCGGCAAGAACGTGTTTTATAACTTAATGCCGTCATATAATAAGGCCACTAAC
This sequence comes from Druceiella hillmani, assembly GCA_039881145.1. NCBI lineage: Eukaryota > Metazoa > Arthropoda > Insecta > Lepidoptera > Hepialidae > Druceiella > Druceiella hillmani. The sequence continues at coordinate 4,137,058 of JAYKKI010000125.1, read as the reverse complement.
ACACGCGCCCAGTCGACGCACAGCGACAGCGGTCGGGTCGCGCGCGATCGAGTTTGTATGTGGGCGTATCGTAAAGCGGGCTTTACACTGTCTTAATTTTGTATTGTTACTTGTTTTGTATTGTTATAATCCATTGAGAGCTGCCCGACCAGGATTGCGTTCCGTTTTTAATGGTCCTGGAACTTATCTATCTACTCTTCCTCGACGTCCGCAAACATATTTATTTACTTTGCTAGACGAGAGATTTTTCCCAAGCAACCAAAGAAAAATACGTTTTAATTAATTGTTATATCGAGATAAGCCGGAATTTATTTTATAAGCGGTATCCTAAATCGGAAAATATTGAAAACCCCATGAAAATTTCTGGATTAGCTTTTGCGGGATATGCTTACAAACAAACAGTCGATTTCTTCTCTATATTTTTTGGATAGTCCAAGCCTATATTGCAGAAAATATTTTTATTTTATGGAATTTGCTTCCTTCACTATTTCGCAAACAAAGAAAAATACATTTTACTTAATTGTTATATCGAGATAAACCGTATCTTTTTTTTACAACCGGTATCCTAAATCGGAAAATATTGAAAACCCCATGAAAATTTCTGGAGTACTTTTTTGCGTGATGCGCTTACAAACAGTCGATTTATTCTCTATAGTTTCTGGATAGGCCGAACCTATATTGCCAAAAATATTTTTATTTTAAGGAACTTCTTTCCTTTACTATTTCAATATGTATAGGGATGGGCCCATTTTGAGTAGAGTAAAAAAGGAAAGAACTGTTTAGAAACATTATAATAATTATACAAATTAATACGAATACATGCTATTTGTATAATAATTATACAAATTAATACGAATACGTGCTATTTGTATAATAATTATACAAATGTATACGAAAACGTGCTATTTGTATAATAATTATACAAATTAATACGAATACATGCTATTTGTACAATAATTATACAAATAGCACGAATAAACTCGTACTACAAAGGTTCAGTACACATTGAGACACTTGTAAACATTTAAGAGAGCACAGTAATTCTATTAAACTATTTATAAATATTAATGTGTTATAAAGCAAATCTTCACAAACGTAAAAACATGTGGGTTCCTCTTCTAAAAATTATAATATCTAGGATAATTGCTATAGTTTTCCTGAAAGCTTTGCATGATCTTCTAATAATCATATTTTTTGATAATTTTAGGTTAAGGAGTTTCGGAAATAAGGGAGAAACAAATTTTATTTAATATTTTTCAGTATATCTCTAAAGATAAACTACTTAAATTTATTAGGAAAATATTTTCAGGTCCCTTATTTTTAACACTTTTAAACGATACCATCGTAACCATGCCATCGTAAAAGTTCCATTAAAATATATTTAAGGGTTAGCTATGAGATAATTGTGAGTTGATATGCTTTATTACAGGGCCAAATTTCAAATTTCTACATCAAGCGGTTTTTGAGAAAAATCGATGCGATAGATAGAATCGCAAAAATGAAAATGGTAAAACGCTCAACTCAATGTGTAAGCGGGACAACCTGCATTAACAAGAAAAAGGCAAACAATATACGGCAGAAATAGCTACAGATACCATAAATAGGGCTGCCACCTTTACCAAATCCGAAACCCAAAGATCAGTAAAATTAAAAAAAAGTCAGGTTTACGACACTTATATAAAATTCAGTAATTTTACAGAATTTTTTATTTTATCTGGTTTGATATATTTAGATTATTACATACCTAGATATTTCAATTAGTTCTAATCATTATTGGTACGTTAGGAATAAGATAATATTCTTGACTGTTGCCAGTAATAATATGTATTATTCTTTGCTGGAAACTTCTTGGTATTTAAAATTAAATTATCTTATATTCTTTTAGTTTTTTCAGTATTTTTTATTATTTCGTTTTTTTTAAATTATGGACAAGCTCTCGATAGTTTATATTGTAATAAAACTTTATTCAGAACTCTGATTTTATAATTTCGATCGATAGTAATTTATGTACCGAACTTATGTAAGTTTCGGTAGGATCCAGAGATTTAGGATACTAACATGTTCCCGAACATTAAAAAAACCGGAGACTCCGTGTGAAACCTGGAGGTGTGACAACCCTAACTAGATATATTTTCAAAACGATTTTTAAATACATAAATTGAATTTCATTTTAGACTTCCTCGAGACCTAAGACTCTCCTGCCTTATACGGATATATTTTTTGATACCTCTAATCATCTTCCATTCTTTTATCATGCCACAATCATTTCATTACTTTAATCATTATGTCAGAGACAATGTAAACATTTTTATATCCACAGAATTTCTTTATAGACGATTTATATTTTCGATTTCAACTCGAAACCGAATAAACTTAGTTTGTACATTCGTACGTTCTATTTTACCAGTACGAATTATCAAATGATTTTGACAGGGTTCAGGTCGTTTGGTCAGACTAGATCCAAGAGGTAAACACAAAATACCTGCTTAAAACATTAAAGCAAAATTACTTGAAACGACGTAGTCAATGTCTGCAGTAATAATTTCAAGGATTAGTGTCATCTCCATCGATATGCTGGAATTGTAATATTGAAGGCAGTCATTAGAGATTCTCTCGGTAGCGAATCGCACATGTTTTTCAATTCTCAAGTGTAGATACGAATAATTAAGTTTTTTGATCAAATGACCGGGAGAATTTTATGGAGCGACTTGTAGTTTGAGGTCAAGTACTTGTAGTACTTGTACTTCGAGACGAAATGCTACTTGGTTGGTAGTCAGACCTCAATGAGCATTGATAGTTTTCCATGGTCAAATATTCCCGCAATACAAGCAGCAGAACCAAGTGGGGACACATCGAGGAAGCAAGTATATTCTCGAGCTGTCAAAATACATGAGCACGACCACTAGACGAGCACGATACACGTATGTAAGGAATATCAACCTGGGTGGTATTTTATATAATTTATTAGAAATCACATAGATTATACTCGCATTTAATAAATCAAAAAGGTCTCTATAAATATTATAAACCAAAAAGTTATTTTTTATAACTTTACTAGCTTCGCTCGCGTGATTATAGTTGCAACTTATAAGGAAAATATTCAATGCCACCTAGAATGATTAAAAGAAATTAAGTACTGTTTTTATTTTTGGTACTTTTTATTACACGTGACAATGATTATCTTACTCGTTAACATTGCGTACGTAGTGTTTAAAAAATCAAGTCGATCCGTAGCGATGTTGCTTCGTTATTTCGTTTACGTTCGTTTTCAGTTTCAAATAATAATTTTCCCGAGAAAATGAGATTCCCAAGATAAAATCCCTCTCGTGTCCTTTTCATGACCGCCAGTTGTCGCTGGGCAAAAAATACCTCAATCTTTCGCTTCGTTGCATGTCGAAAGATGGACAAACTTGAAAGACGGACAAAACAATTTCGCATTTATAATAACTAGTTAGGAAGTTAGAATTTGTTATCTAATACATCTGCTACGAAGCAATGAATAGCTATAAAATTTCACATGCATATAAATAATGGGGCAGAGTTACAACAAATACTAATATTAAGCAAGGGATGTTTGGATATTTGATATCCAATAGCGTCTAACCGCCTGGACACACCACGAAACTTAATACATCATAATTTGAATTGATATACAAGCATTTTAAGTTTTCAAGCTGAGAAATAGGATAACACTTCTAAAACAAGACTCGGTGTTTTTTTAGAAATGCATTATGCACAATTAAATGAAACTACGTGATGTAGTATTATTTCTACTTTCTTCAATTTCTTTACCACGACAACTATAAATACAACAAAATACAACGACACCTATATATTAATACAACGAAACCTAGGTGGTGGTAAAGAATTTAAATAGAGTAGAAATAATACTATGTCGCGAAGTTTCATTTAATTATATTTCAATAGATGACGTGCTATATACATTAAACCTAAAATAATTAATCTAGTTATTAAGTATACTGTGCAGCCATTATGTATAATATTTACAATATTTAAACAAAGTGATTATAGAGGCGAAATTAATATATTAATTTAGATATTATTTATAATAAAACCTAACATAACCTACTATTTCCGTACTCTTGCAATATAATATACTTTATCTAAATTTTACTAGTTATTATAAATAATAGCTTTTATAATTTATTAATTTTATCTCTATAATAATTTTCTTCGTAATATCACTTTATCCATAGCAGGCATGTTTTCCGAAGGAATTAACATTACATAGTGGTTTCTGTTTAATCCCAACAACAATTTTCGTAACTGTAAACACAAAAAGGAAAAATGTAAAAAAATATAACCCGGTAGAAATAAAACAAAATTTGAATAAGGTGGAAAAATAAAATAACGAGAAAAATGGTTAAAATTAACCAGAGAAAGATGGAAGAGCTATTCAAATATACGAATTATTCTTCAAGATAACCTCAAAACCAACTGCTTGACAGGCAAACTTCTTGCAAAACGTAGTTAACTTTGAAGAAAATTACCTATTATTGAATACCTTATATTTATAATACACCTAATATTTCTTTGAGTATGTTTTTGCCCAATGAGAAATGAGTTCCCCAAAAAAAAAACCAAGGAAAAGGTTAGCGAGAATATTTTGTATAATACAAATTACTGTCGCTAACCTTTTCCAGCGGTTAGCTACAGCATTTTGTATATTTTGATATTATTCACTGCCGTAGATCAGGTAACGATGACGAAAGACCTGACGTTAAGAAATACTTGTCACCCAAGTGAACGCCTCATCAAGTTATCGTCTCGCCCGCCGCAAAACCGCAGCGTGCATCGCGGCGCGAACGGCGCGCGTGCCGCTCGCCATCCAGATGCTATATAGTAGCCACAGCGCATAGCCGAGTGACATTATCTATAGAAGTTACCAACACAAACCATCACGCGCAGCAAGTACAATGGTGGAGCTAATGCTGTGCTTACGCATCGTTGGACTGCGCCGTGACGTGACGTCTGTCCATCCAAGTTTGTATTTATTGTCTGCTCGCATAAGCAATGCAATGACAATCTCAAGTTTACAAGTATAATAACGATAGACTTACTCGAGGTATAAAGTGCGTGAGCTGAAATCGAACCAAAAATTGCAGACAAAGTGTAAATATTACATAAAATATTTATGCTATAAAACTGTACATTGGATACAATATCTAATTGCAGATTATATAAAGATTATATGAGTAAATTTATATTTTGGCATTAGGTGGGAATGCATTATAAGGTCACGTACGACCAGCAGAGAGCAATGTCACTATACGAAAAAACGATAAGGGTAGCTAAGCGGTATGACTATCTCGCTTTCTCATGCAGTGACGTCTGTCTCTGCTGAACGTTCAAGATAAAAAGCGCTTATTATAAAATGGTGAATATTGGAGCTGCAGGGTATCACATCTAAACAGACATCATTTTGTATAAATTTTCTTTTAAGGATACAAACTATTTCAAGAAGAATATGAAATAAAAAATGTCACCAATACAATTTTTTAACGTGCTAAAATATAATCATTAATAAAAAAATAGTTTGATGTTTATACTTCTGCCAAACCCTCCCTCAAATAAAATCCTAACTATAACCACGATCAGGTGGTATAAAACTTATCTGGGAAGAAAGGGTATTTAACATAACAAGAAGAATACCAGATTTTTCCGCGCCAAAAAAAAACATGACGTATTAAATTCGGGGGACTATCGATGTGCATGCTTTAAATTTATACTTGCATTAGTTAATACGTAAAATTCATGTGGACTCCGACTGTCATATTTCTATGGAATTTATTTGATAAAACATACACATCACTAGGACACTTTACAGAGATCGAGATGAAATAAATAAACAGTACGTAAAAGATTATCTACACCCGCTTCCCCTTTCTCCTTATCTACCGTCAAGTTCACTTCGCACACGCCCCGCGATCATATCTCTCAGTATACTGATATATACACATTTATTCATATACACAGATATCTATCAGTACATGTACTACTACGGGTACAAGATATACTAACGTATATATGTGTGTGTGTATAAGGAGCGAGGTGTAGATGTGGCACGACAATGGCGCGCGCCGCCCACGCGCCGCCTTTGTTAGCGCGTCGCCTGGGTTACCGGCCCCGAGATGCTTTCCTTTTTTTGATAAGGACTTTTGTTTCACGTACAGAGGTGGGCCGAGAAGCGAATAAGAGGAAATATGAACTGTGCATTTTATAACTTTAAACGATTTCGAATTAGGATTAGTTGGAACGATCGTAAACAATATGGAAGTGAAGCCTAAAAACTATAAATAACTTTTAAATAATATCTCAATGTTAACTCATAATTCGTGTTGGATTATTAAATTCTAATTTATCATTAATTTTATCTTGCGTCCGCAACTACGTACAGTTTCAACTAATATATAATTCGTGGACTGATTTTGATAGTGTAATTTAGCGTAGATGTCGCGCCATCTATTGGAGCTATTCGGAATCGGTTTTATATATAACCTATGGTAACCTAAAAATACAGTGACAGTTTTTTAACATTATTTAAGATTTTATCAGTATGCTCAGTAACAATAAAATAAAAAGGCCATGAAATTTGAAAAGGGCTGGTTATTTCGTAGTAATTCCAAGCAATTAAATTTATCTACAGATTGACATTGTTCTTCATTCTTTTTTGGCTCGTCGACATCACATTAAGGTGATTTAATTATATGACACACGTTTAACAGTTTTAATGTGAATAGAGACACAGATTTTTTGACGTCATTTTTGATGTGACGTCCGCTCTAACTTTTTCCCAAGACTAAAGATAGATTTTTTAAAGTCATTTTTGATGTGACATCCACCCTAACTTCTTCCCGAGACAAACGGACAAAAACGTCACAAATGGTTTATATTTTCTCTAGTTTATTTATAGCAACAAAAATCACTTTTCGAAAATACCTTTAATATAAAGACTTTTTGATATTTACTGTTCTCTTAAATGTGTAGGTGACTCTTTTTTATTGATATTTTTGTTCGATCACCGGAGACAAGGAACGTCGGGCGCGGTCATTTCTTAAATAAGTTATCACATGGAAATACATTTCAATAAGTTTCACTTCCACATTTTGGTGATTTACAATTTCTGTCACGATTACATTTTACATTACTAAACTAAAGTTATTGCAAACCACTGTATTGAAGATATTTTTTGTGAATGAAGCACATTAGCGACAGAGAGGGGTGAGGTATAGTCAACTGTATGTATAGGTCTAACCTACTTCTCGCATCTGACTGTCCAATTATAATTAAATATTTTGTATCATTATATACTTTAAATTTAATGATTTCAAAAGTTTGTTTTACGAATGGCGTAAGCATCCATTATATTTCGCCACACCAGCATATTCTGGCATCTTCATTACTTTCGATCGTTTGCTTTTATCACTGGCAATTCTATCGAGATTTAATAGTTTTATAGCATCTTATCATTTTCGCTGAATGTACATTGAAAATTGAACAGGAGATATATTAGATTTTTCATTTATCCAAATGAAAGTAAATCTGGCCACGTAAAGTTTCATAAAATTAAAAAAACAATACAAAGAAAATGTTATTTTAAAATCGTACTATCAAAAAAAAAAAGAAAACTTAGGAAATATTCATAGGAACAAGGGAAGGAGAAACACGCGCAATATAACAGGAAAATTATAAAACAAAACTTCTACAACTTTAAGCTTTTCATTTCTAAGTGTAGAATATTATTGAATATATTTTTCATTTATTTAAAGATTTGACTATTGTCAAAGAAAGGGCTATTAGCAAAGAAAGACTATCTTTGCTAAAAGCCCACCTGAAGATGTTGTAATACAACGAAACCTAGGTCGTGGTAAAGAACTTAAAGAAAGTAGAAATAATACTTAGTTTCATTTAATTGTGTAGAATATTAATTAAGACAATGTTTAGTTATCAAATTACAAGAGAAGACGTGATGTGAGGAAGTATATTATCAGATTGGACATGGAAGAAACCCTGGATTTCATGGTATCTTCATTCCCGATCCAAAACTTTAGGTTTTCATGGTCTTGGATTGTTTTGTGAAACTCCCCTATCCTTATTAGTAAATATAATATATTTTACGGACACTCCTTTACAGAACGTGCATTTTAAAACATGAACTTAAATTCTACCATCCTATTCAATCTTATCACAATCTAATCCAAGTTAACATTTGAGGAATGGCCTTTTGTAGAATATACCTAATACTGGGAGAAATTTCATTCTGACGTCTAAGCACAGGGTTAAGGTATATTTTAAAAAGTTATCTGAAATATTTATTCCCAATTTAAATTCTTACCACTTTGAATAATATTCTCTCCAATCTTATCCTTCCCTATAATCCGTGTTAACATTTTAATGAAAATATTTTGTAGAAAATATTCGAAAGAAACTTAATATTGACTCGAACAGGGTTAATGTATATTTTCAAAAATTATCTGAAATATCCATTTCCAACTTGAATTCTTACCACTCTGAATATGATTATTATGTGAACATTTTAATGATGACATTTTTCAGAATATATTGTTTTCAAGAATAAACGAGGTAACCTAGTTATTTATTTAATTTTCAGAACGTTTTCTAACCCTATGGCTTATATTCAGCTTCTCTAAGCAAATTTTGCATTTATACACTTAGAATAAACCAAAAAAGATACTTCTATTCAGCTTCTCTAAGCAAATTTTGCATTTATACACTTAGAATAAACTAAAAACGATATTTATATTCAGCTTCTCTAAGCAAATTTTGCATTTATACACTTAGAATAAACTAAAAACGATATTTATATTCAGCTTCTCTAAGCAAATTTTGCATTTATACACTTAGAATAAACCAAAAAGGATACTTATATTCAGCTTCTCTAAGCAAATTTTGCATTTATACACTTAGAATAAACCATAAACGATACTTATATTCAGCTTCTCTAAGCAAATTTTGCATTTATACACTTAGAATAAACTAAAAACGATATTTATATTCAGCTTCTCTAAGCAAATTTTGCATTTATATACTTAGAATAAACCAAAAAGGATACTTATATTCAGCTTCTCTAAGCAAATTTTGCATTTATACACTTAGAATAAACCATAAACGATACTTATATTCAGCTTCTCTAAGCAAATTTTGCATTTATACACTTAGAATAAACCAAAAAAGATACTTATTATAGCCACTATAGTGTAGTGTCAGTTTATATATTATAAAGTATTTTTATTTACATTGTTTTCGGATGTGCCCTACCGTAGTTTTCTATATTAATACTCAGTTCACATGCAGCAATCTTACCTCAATACATACATAAAATAACGTTAAAAGTAACAGGTACAACAAAGGTATTTAACTTTTCTCGTTTCCTATATATCATATCTTCTCAGAATTTTATAAAATCAAAATTTGTATTTCTATACCTTTTCCTCTTCTCCCTGGAGCGCTAGGTAATCAATCACGCCACTGGGAGAAACCCGGGGCGTAGTCTTTTCCGAATCGATATGCTGAAGAAAGCCGCACCGAACCCGACCTCGCCTTTTGCGCCGTGCCTCAGAGACCAGTGAGCGGCCGACGACCAAAAACGTATAAAACAACCAATGGATTTAATATACGCAGTACTGAATCGTATGCCGTTACGCGATATGAATGCTTAACTTGCTTGCTGTAGTTGACAATACTTTTATTTATAAAAGATTGGTATTTTATTGAGAGTAATAAAAAATTCAATTGAAAACAAATTATATACGACTGGAATAGACCGCATATATAGAAAGGGTTTGATAAAATGAAAATAAATAAAGTTGATAAGTATATGAAGCATGAAGCTCCTCGAAAGCTCCTACGTGCTTCGGAAGCTTTTTTCCCCGGCTTCGGAAGCATTTTTCCCCGGCTTCGGAAGAATTTTTCCTTAGATAGCAAATAAGAAATCTAGCCCAAGAAGGAGCTGGTTCTCTCATGCGAAGATTGCGATAGCAGTCATTTCGTATAAGACCCACCATCTCTGCCAAATCCACGAAATTAGATAGCGAACCCCGATTGGGGTCTGGTTATACTTAGAGCCCAAATTAAAGGTTTATGCTTAGAACCCAAATTATAGTCCAGAATACAAGAGTTTTAGCCAGCTATTCCTTAAAAGACTTGAAATTCAATTATTAACTCTAACGCAATAAGAAATGTGTACGCCAACTTCAGATAATATTAATATAATTTCTAAAGAACATTCGTTCGATTCAGCTTAACATTCAAGCTAAAATACAAGATACTTAAGAAACGTTATTTACGTTTCGATCGAATATCACTTAACGGACTTCAAATTTAATTAACAGCAGCAGTAAGAACCGAGCGCGCGATCTTAAGAAAATATTAATATAAATTCTAAACAATATTCGAGCGATTCGGTTTAAAATTCAAGCTAAAATACAAAATACTTAAGAAACGTTATTTATGTTTCGATCGAATATCACTTAACGGACTTCAAATTTAATTAACAGCAGCAGTAAGAACCGAGCGCGCGAACTTAAGAAAATATTAATATAAATTCTAAAGAATATTCGAGCGATTCGGTTTAAAATTCAAGCTAAAATACAAAATACTTAAGAAACGTTATTTACGTTTCGATCGAATTTTATTAACGGACTTCAAATTTAATTAACAGCAGCAGTAAGAACCGAGCGCGCGAACTTAGGAAATTATTAATATAAATTCTAAATATTCGAGCGATTCGGTTTAAAATTCAAGCTAAAATGCAAAATACTTAAGAAACGTTATTTACGTTTCGATCAAACATCTCTTAACGGACTTCAAATTTAATTAACAGCAGCAGTAAGAACCGAATGCGCGGGCTTAATAACAGATGAATGTAAATTGTCGACAATATATAGCTACGATATTAGATATCAAACTTTACTGAAGTTTCGATCGAATATTCCTGAAGGACCTCGAAATTTAATTATTAACACTTGTGCAGTAAGAACTGACCGCGCTTGTTTAGCAACAGATGATTATAAATTAAAAATACTATTAAAAGCGATTCAACTTAAAATTCACGCCAAAAGATATGACACTTAATAAGCGTTGTTAAAATGTCGATCAAATATTCCTTAAGGGACAAGAAATTCAATTAATACTTATGCAACAAGAATTGACCGCGCGGGTTACCAACAGATGATTATAAATTGATGAGATTATTAAAGTGATTCGGCTTAAAATGCAAGCTAAGATATAAGACACTTAAATGTTAAAATTTCGATCGAATATTCCTTAAGGGACACGAAATTCAATTAATACTTATGCAACAAGAATTGACTGCACGAGTTAACAACAGATGATTATAAATTGATGAGATTATTAAAGTGATTCGGCTTAAAATGCAAGCTAAGATATAAGACACTTAAATGTTAAAATTTCGATCGAATATTCCTTAAGGGACACGAAATTCAATTAATACTTATGCAACAAGAATTGACTGCACGAGTTAACAACAGATGATTATAAATTGATGAGATTATTAAAGTGATTCGGCTTAAAATGCAAGCTAAGATATAAGACACTTAAATGTTAAAATTTCGATCGAATATTCCTTAAGGGACACGAAATTCAATTAATACTTATGCAACAAGAATTGACCGCGCGGGTTACCAACAGATGATTATAAATTGATGAGATTATTAAAGTGATTCGGCTTAAAATGCAAGCTAAGATATAAGACACTTAAATGTTAAAATTTCGATCGAATATTCCTTAAGGGACACGAAATTCAATTAATACTTATGCAACAAGAATTGACTGCACGAGTTAACAACAGATGATTATAAATTGATGAGATTATTAAAGTGATTCGGCTTAAAATGCAAGCTGAGATATAAGACATTCCAACGTTGTTAAAATTTCGATCGCATATTCTTCAAGGAACTCGAAATTCATTTATTAATACTTATGCAACAAGAATTGACCGCGCGAGTTAGCAACAGATGATTATAAATTGATGACACTATTAAAGCGATTCGGCTTAAAATTCAAGTTAAGATATAACACGCCTAATTAACGCTGTTAAAATTCGATCGAATGTACCTTAAGGGACTCGAAATTCAATTAAAATACTTATGCAAAAAGAATTGATCGCGCGGGTTAACAACAGATGATTATTGTCAAAAATCAAAAAAACACATATTATTCAGATATAGTTAAGTTATTTTATGCCGTTCAAAGTCCACTTGGCCGGAATAAAAGTAATTTACATGGAGACAGACTCCGCGGCATAAGTAAAATATACATCAAATTGTGGCCATATGTATATTTATACTATAATCAACAAAGAATTGGCAGAGTAAAACATTCTTTAAACAATCTTACTTAAATATGTTAAGTATACTTTTACAACGACGTATTGATTTTGATAAATAAATGTAACAAAGAATGTGTGGCGCTGTCGATATGACGACACGGGGTTTCCGCGTCGACTGTAACAAAACCAACTAAGTCAATTATCCTCGTCATCTAATCGATCGAAATCACCCATTTTTTTCAACTTCTCCGCACAAAATGACTGGCCCTCGTGATAATAGGGTTGGCACAAATTATAACTTTGTTTTATTTTATTCTATTTTATTAACAGTATTTATATAGGTGTTGTTAATCGATAAACTTCTATAGATATATATACACACTTATACAATAACTTTTAAGGTGATTATATATATATATATATATATATATATATATATATATATATATATATATATATATAATGCTGATATAGCAAAACGACTATAATCAGCATTTTTTTTGTATCTCTTACCGTTCTCGAGATACACTATTCCAATATTGATATAAGGGTTAAGCGTCCTATAATGCAGGCACTCCGTACGCCGTATGCATAATGTCATCATAGCGATAAGCGTAACGCGACGAACGTCTTATTAGAATCTGAATATTGAGCAATAAGAGTTTATTTCCCAAAACCCACTGGTTACAGACCTTCGTCTTTAAAGATTGCGAAATAGTATGAATAGATTTATTACTTCAAAATTATAGAAAAAGCTAGCTTTAGCCCGCGACTTCGCTCGCGTATATTTTGCTTAAGGTACAGAAATATGTCTCTGATCTGAAGCCATTGCAACACCTCTATTTAAATTACTACGTGCTCACGTACGAACTAAATGAACATCATAAAATATTGATGGTATGTCTCAGACACTACTTCTGACTTTGGGATAAAAAGTATAACATATATATTTATCCAGTCTTTATTAACTTTCTCATAATAACATTAGACAGGTTTGAACACTGATACGCGAATGCTTAATTGACAATTTTTTCCAAGAATCGCCTTAAAAGTGTTATCATTCGTATAGTTGTAATTACAACGAAAATACACTAGCTTCGATGTAAAGAATTAAGCCCTGTATTCATTGACTAGTGTATCCCAGAAGGACTAGTTCAGTCATAAGCATTTGAAGCACCATAAGATATATAATATACAACGAAACAGCATTAAAAATCTTTTAAAATTATATACTTTAATATAAACATTAATTATACAGAGAATAAAGCGATCTGCTTATTTCTTTATTCGTAATCCATTATTTCTCGAGGAACGTATTAAATTCAATTGAGCCAGATAATGACAAATATACTTTTTGTTGACCTTTAGATTCAATAAATATGAAAAAATCTTATAGTGTCTGATTACAATAAGTAATATTTTATTCATGTATTTAGTACGATATCATCGTTTACTATAATAAATATATATATATATATATATATATATATATATATATATATATATATATATGATATATATATATATATATATATATATATATATATATATATAAATATTTTTTTTGTTCTTTTTTTTTAATTTTAGTAGTTTTTTTTCGTAAAGTAAAATAAGGTTGAATACAAAGTTTTGATCAGTTAGGTTATGGCTAAATTATAAACTTTTTCAGCGTTACACATATGCTTTCCTAGTTTAGTAGTGAAACGATATTTCATGGCTTCAGCAAAATTTCGCCATTTTGTTGTAGAAATGGTCAGAATTGACTACGAAATTTAGTCGTAAATAAAACAAATTCCTGAACTGATAACGTAACTTAAGCTAGATTATGAAATATCCTGCCAACCCTACCCAGTTAACCGAAGGTTTCATACCGCAGAAGATAACAGATCCAAAGACGCAGTCGCCCGGTCCATTAGCCGCCGATTAGTATGCGGCCCGTGCCGGCGGACTCTCTGTATTTAAATTTGAAATGACTGCCATGAATAATGCAGGGGGTCGCCTCTCGAAATTGGACCCGGACCAAGGACGTCTCGGTTTTTTGGGCATCCTTTTTGGGCTTCGCTCGCGCCTTTTGGGGACTCGATGCGCCTTTGGTTCAATATTTTGATTACAGTGCGGTATTCGTTTTAGTCGTGTTGTTATGCACTCCGTATCTGGTAAGCGATGTATGTAGTTTTTTTGTTTATTGTAATATTTTTACAGCCGTTGGAGTAAGATATTGCGTATAGGGGTGAATTGTAAATACTTGATAAATTTTTAATCAAAATATTTAGTATTAAATCTGTGCCAACAAGTTATTTAATATTTTCTGTTTTATAAAATAAATATACGTGTATAAATATACCCAAATAAAAATAATTTGATTACAAAATCTTTAATGCATCAAATAATAGCCATACGTGAAACTCTACATAAAGCGACATTTTACGTAAAGCGCGACGCTATGTGTGAAACTTATCATAAAACGACGTCGTTCGTGAATTTTGTCATAAAGCGACGGCATACGTGAATCATGCTGTAAAGAGATGCAACACGTGATCTTGTTGCAAAGCGACATTGTTGTCATAAAGCGACAAATATTGTCATAAAACGACGTCATAAATGAATATTGTCTCAAAGCGGCATTGCAAGCAAGTCTTGTAACAAAGCGACGGCATACGTGAATCTCGTTGTAAAGTGACCCCAACGTGAGTCTTGTCATAAAGAGACGCCATACGTGAATCTGTTGTGAAGCGAAGTCATATGTGAATCTCACTATGAAGCGATGGAATACGCGAATCTTGTTGTAAAGTGACGCCATGCATGAATCTTGTCATAGAGTGACGCCTTGTGGATTTTGTCGTAAAACGACGCCATACGTGTAACTTGTCGCTAAGCGTGAATCTTGACAACATACGTGAATCTTGACAACATATGTGAATCTTGTCATAAAGGGATTGCATACGTAAATCTTATCATATGCTATTTGGCAGCTCATTGATCGTTTATTTTGCAATTATTTGACTATCAATTAGTGTACGATACCACTTCACAGGCTTTGAATGAATCGAATGACATGTTGGCACTGTTTTAAATATCAAACTATTTTTATGTATATAAGTCGCACAAATAAAAAATAAGATAAGCATCAAATAAAATTTAGTAAAGATGGGAAACATAGTTATTTTTATAAAAAAAAAAGCACAGAGTTTGTATTCGTAAAACAGAAAATAATCACGAAGCGAATAAAAGTTTTTTTTCCTGTTTTTATTCGAATCCTGCCAAATCTTACGATATCAATCTGTCCAATAACTATCCAATTTTTCATTTATATTTTTATGACAAATTGGCATTTTATTAAAGACGAAAGAAAATTTGGCACGGCTTTTTATCTTTAATAAAAATAAAATTGATATCCTAAATTTAAAAAAAATCTTCCATTTTCATCTCCTGTAAAAACGACTCTAGTACATTATTAGCAAATCTTTTCATATCGCTAAAGCTCCCACTCCGTGATTTCGCAATTACGGACCGATTGTGAACTTTGTATGAATCCATAAGTCAAAGGCAAGTTATCGTAATTACGGGAGTATATATCTTGAGTTAAACAATAAAAATACCATACCGATCGAGCAAGGATTTACATTACATTACATGGTAAAACGTGTAATATTACTTACCAAATCTTTGAAAATAACGGGCAACGCTGTTTTTCTGTACTGTTGTTGCGTTGCGGTAACTCCCGTGATTTAATTTACACTCGAATAGTTCACCCAACACTGTTTTTCTGTACTGTAGTTGCGTTGAGGTAACTCCCGTGATTTAATTTACACTCGGTTAGTTCACGCAACACTGTTTTTTGTGTTGTATTTGCGTTGCGGTAACTCCCCATGATTTCATTTACACTCGGATAGTTCACGCAACACTGTTTTTCCGTACTGTAATTGTGTTGCGGTAACTCCCTGCGATTTAATTTACACTCGGAGAGTTCACGCAGGACATGGCGGATATTGAACGAGAATTAGTCCTTTAAAATAAAGAAAAGAGTTCAAATATTGAACGAGAATTAGTCCTTTAAAATAAAGAAAAGAGTTCAAAAATTGAACGAGAATTAGTCCTTTAAAATAAAGAAAAGGGTTCAATAATATCTGACGACCTAACTTAAGGGAACCCTGCAAAACTAACTGAGAAGCTCCTTAGATGATAAAAGATTAAACGCCTTATCCTTTACACAACCACATTTTCAGAAGCAAAAAAGTAGAAATAGTTTATAACATTTGATTTGTTTTTTAGATTACGATTTATTCTTGTTGATTCCATAAAGATTAAATGAAACTACGTGATGTAGTATTATTTCTACTTTCTTTAATTTCTTTACCACGACCTAGGTTTCGTTGTATTACAACATCTTCAGGTGGGACATTAGCAAAAATATAGCAAAGATTTATACCCTCAAATTCGTTATAAGTTACGTAAATAACATATCCGTAATTTACCCAAAATATAGATGGTCTCAGCTGGAACTGAAAATAAAACATGATCTAACAGCCCCTTTATTGTGTTATAACTGATTTATAACCAAAACTTTTTCATACTCATTCAATGATTGTAAGAATTCCTAATGCAACAGTTATTGCTATCGGCAGACCTCAAAATATAATTTTTCAACGTCAGTGGTCTTACTACTAACTGACTACTAAGTCCCACTCCAAGTCCCAGTCCATCTCTTACTACTAAGTCCCACTGACAGTCCTGACCCTGTGTGGTGCATACAGGCGTTAATCGCCAGAACCGATTGATCCTTATGCGGTTGCAGTCACAGAATGCTTTAAAATCACCAAAAAAGGTAGATTCATTACAATTTCAAATTAAAAATCCAAAGTATTATGAGTATTTATGTTGGCATCTCGTTTTATTATACGCATCAATTTTAGTTAATGGGCAATAAAGGACAATATATCTCCGAATTAAGATGATGCAAATTCATCGTCCATGTACGTGTGTACGTTGGTGTACCATGCTGCTGGCAAGTAGCGAGCTCCTGGTAATACAGATTTACTACGATGTACTGGGAGTACATTAAAATTTATTATAACGACTCATGATTGGATGGTGACACAAGGGCGAACTGTTTCCCCGGATCCGGACTTGAGATATTCAAGGTACAAATATGTATATAGACAGTTACAGATAAATATCACATCGCAGTTCGGCATCTGCGATTTAAGATATTAATAGAGGATTTGATTATTTTTTTATTATGCAAATTATAATTTCAAGATACAAACTGATAAGGAGCGAAAATTCTTTTTGACACATTTAAAAAATTTACACAGTTTACAAAGGTTTAAACTGAACGTTTAGACAAGGACGGCAATACTGAATTGTGACGTCATTTTAGTACTGCTCATTTTATTCTATGACAGCGAGTGAGATAGAAAATATCGCCACCATTAAATTTAAAAGCTTATAATTCACTTATTTTTTAATCAATTGTTATAATTATTTATCTACTGGTTTTTATAATTAAATATCTACTAGTAATTTATCATTAAATTATCATATTACAGTAGTGGGACGAGAAACTGGCGTCTGTCAATTTTCGAAAATATTAATTAATTTGAAATTTATTCTGATTTAGTTGCTACCTGCGGCTTCGCTCGCGTGGTTATAATTGCAAACTTATGGGGAGAAATTAAAAGTGTAACACCATCTAGAATTATAAAGGAAAAAAATAATAAGTATCTATTTTCGCGTCTATATTTTTAATTATAGAAATTACAATGAAAATAAAAATATTTCTGTCTAAATAAAGGATTAAAGGTAGTAATTTTATTGCTCATTTATATTGCGTATAAATTATATTTTCATAAAATCACATCTATCTGTTGTTTACTTCTTCGTCATCCCGTTTTTTACTTTTCAGTTTCAAATAAGAATTTTCCCGAAAGAATAATATCCCCCGAAAAAAAAGAAGCCCATAACTTTCTCCGGGTCGCCAATTATCTTTGTACAAAAAATCAGGCCAATTCATTGCTCCGTTGCGACGTAAAAGAATAACAAACAAACACGGATTCGCATTTACAATATTAGTTTGGACTGGTCATTTCATTGTTACGGGGCTCGATTGACTCCACAACAATGGAATAACCAACAAGAATAGATATCAAAATACGACCAATAATAAACATGAATATTATTAAGTTACCGAAAAAGGGTGCATGGCGACCAGCACGCTAAAAGTAACACTTGAAGTAAGCGTGTAATAAAAACAAAGAAAATATTATTGGCAGACAAACGAAATCTATACATTAAAAGTCTTCTCTTTATATTTTATAAAAATAAGACGTCTGTTCGTCCGTCTGTCTGTTCGCTTATAACTTGAGTTCTACTAAATGGAATTTCATGCGGTTTTCACTGTCGTACAGAGTATTTATTCCGGGAGGTCCTTCTATATTTTAAACATTAGTATCAGATGTTGTAGATCATCAGATAACGGAACTGTATTATCATTTATGAGGAATTTCCCAGCAGGTTGATAAGCACGAAGCGCTATGGAGAAGGGAGAAAAGTTGAATAAGAGAATCGTGAATAACAAATGTTTGATAAGATTAATGTCAATAATTAACAAAATAATGCATTAAAACTATAGAAAACTTTTTTAAATATACATAAAAATGAATATCCGCTTTACAATGACTAAAGAGCGTAACGAAAACTGAAACAAGCTACCCTTTTTTACGGAAGGTCTGTTAGTGACTCGCAGCGAACAAGCAAACTCGGGCCATCCCCCTACAGGTAACTATCGTCCCTGATAATGCAATTAATGACAACCACTACCCAATTTCTTTCCCGTAACGTCTCGGAGAGCGACGGACCAGATCCGCGCGAATCCGCACTCTTCTGCGCGGGCTCATAATCGTGTATCAGCAGGAGGCGAACGCACGCGGGCCATCCGCTGTAACCAACAGTTCGTTACGACTTGTTCCTTTTGCGTTGCGAGGCTTATTGTTGAAAAAACCAGATCAGCTCTCGAGCGGCCGTGACCGCGCGACACAATGCCTGTCGCGTGGATCGCTTATCGACGTTGCGTGGAAAATGTCGGCATATCGCTTTATGAATCGATATATCGATCAGGAAACTGAATCGATATATCGATCAGGAAACAGGAGTGTGGCTATTAATAAAGAAAATTAAAACAGTTCAAAATTAAGTAAAAATCGAAACAGTTCGAAATTAGTAAAAAGCTAGCAATAGAAGACTTGTCGCTTGGGCCATTATAATTACTATCGGGCGAAAATGGAATAATTTTCCATTTCAACCACTAGGGGCGTTTTATTACATCCCTCGCTTTCTCTGCAAATATCAAACCTCAACTTGATATCAAAATTTCAACTAGTTTTAATTGTCGTCTCGATTTGAAACTTATGCAATTCATTATAATACAATAATTTAGTACCATCGAACTGATTTGGTGATGGAGAAATTAGGTGGTCTGATGATGCAGGAAGAATATGGTCATGCATTTCTTAATCACGGGAGATTCTCAATTAGACCCGTTCATTTGTGATTATTAATTTTTTTGGTTACGTTCAGGCATAAATTGAGTAATTTAGCCCAATAAATTGAGTAATTTAGCCCAATAAATTGAGTAATTTAGCCCAATAAATTGAGTAATTTAGCCCAATTTTCATGATTTCCTTTTTTATCTAAAAGAGTTTTTTGATGAAAGTCAATGGATGAGAGTATAATGTTCCTTTGTGAAATTTGAGGCCATGTTTGAATTCATTTGACATGTTATCATAAGGATCAAGTACTTTTTTAGTCACAGATGGTGGCCAGAGTCTGATAACTTGTGGGAGATGGTGTCAAAACTCTTTAATGTTAAAGAGCAGATTCACTACTCAATGGTCAATGAATCTGCTTTTATTCATCGATTTGGAGCTCGTTTGATTTGTCTTCGGCAGTCATTTAGTGGCGAATGATGGTCAGAGTTTAATGAGGGAATGAAGTAACAATTGATTGGTAAATAGTAAATGTATATAAAAGGACATACATATACACAAACCTGAATAAATATTGAGTTGGTTGAATTAATATTGAGTTGGTGGAATCGCATGGATAATTGTTGAAATTTTGCTTGATGAGGAATCCGGACAAATTGCCACTACAACTCTCGATGTCACCGAGCAGAAAACGAGAAAGTGCGATGAAGTAGTTAGGCTTTCTACACCTTACACCATAGGTTACAAGGATTATACAGGAATGGGCGACATTACATTACAATAGACTAAATATTTTAACAAAACCTAAATAATTTTTAGAGCTCTGTAGTAAACAAAAAAACGCTTATAATTTAATCATGAACGTTCGTTTGTCTGTTTCCACAATTTAGGCTGATGTATATAACATTTTGCTTCAGATGAGAATCTGAATTAACTTATACACGTGCCATTTACCATTTTAATTTCTAAACCCCTTTTACGAAGTAACTACAGGACACTACCTTGTAAGTGTTCCAGCACGCACTTAGCCTTTTTTTCCTTTTCAAATCCTTTAAAAATCTCTTAATATTTAATGGAAATGAATCGATATTACAGTATAATTAGTACGTCACTATCGACAATGCTTGCACAATGCGTGCCTATCTACGAGTAGTCACGGACGTCGATCGATACATCTGTCTATCTATCGACGGTCCCTGCCGCGTACACAATGAGCTTCTCCGAGCCATACAAACCTGACTCACGTGAGTGCATACAAAAAAGTCTTGATTATATACCGGCATCTAATATAGAGCGTACGCCACTTGTAACATGTCGTTATGTATCGCGAGAAAAAGATATTAGTACGTCTTTTATGTACGTACATATTTATTCTTTACTCCTTTGTAGATGTCGCTGGTAATGTTCAGTACTGACGATGGTCATGATCGGCTGTTAATGAGATGGTTTACATAGTGTTGTCTGTAGCTGTGGCGTGCGAGTTTGAACTATACTCGTGATTGTCTCCTTAGTTACTGATTAACTTTCCTTAAGCTACATTTCTTTCTCATATAGAGAAATCAAGTCTAGGTATATATAGAATAAAATATCTGTTATATTGTTAATTCAATTTTTTTCCTATTTTGAGATGAAAATTCTTTCGTAGTGAAACGTTGAAGGGTGATTACACGCTGAATGGTTTTACTAACATATGATTCAATGAAGTAAATGCTAAAAGTTGAACTACACGACTATATATCGCGTGTTACTATTTTTACAGCTGAAGAAAACTGTTTTTTTTTAATTAATATTGTGAAATATTATTTTTTGTTTATTTATCATAAATTATTATGTTCATATTTAATTACATGATCGTGTGAACAATTTTTTTCATTTTAATATTAATAACAATTCAAGAGAACAACACACGGAGAACTCCTCACAACTATGAAGTTGACAGAAAATATGATAAATACGGCGGAAGCGATATTGTGAGAACCATAAAAGCATTATGTATTAGGTGGCTTGGCCATCTTTACAGATATGCTGATATTTTTCTTGCCAAAAAGTGACTTTTTTGAAGATTGAGGCGATAAGGACGACCACCAACACGTTGGCTAGATGACATTGAAAAGGACCTCCAACTCATGGGAGTCAACCGGTGAAGGGCCATCGCGTGAGACAGGTCAGGTGGAGGAGGATCAGCGAGTCAGAACTGACCTGCAGAAGGCTGTTGTGCTTTTGATGATGGTGATTAATAACAATTAATAAATTTAATAGAGATAAACTTTTTTTACTTCAGGTTTGAACATACATATTTCTTATAGTTTCGTACATAGGAATAAAAAGACGAAATCTTTATATGGTGGCTTTGTTGTCCATCTTTCTTTTCAGAGACTATTTTTCTCAATAAGGCCCAAAGGTATCAATTTGAAATTATCTTACATTAAGATCCATGGCACTACTGTACTGTGAAAAATTTCCAATTCAATACAATGAAAAGATCTATGGCACTATTGTACTATGAAAAATTTCCAATTCAATGTAATGAAAGAAAAATGGGTTTTCAAATATCAGGTAGTTTAATACTAGTTTACCCATCACAACTATTAAGGGCATTTTCCATCAACCTAGCATATTGAAATTCGTTACGAAGGAAGATCAGATTAGAAAAAAAAATCTGAAAATAATCAATTTAAAATTCTATGCAGAATTACCACGTGACAAACTCAATTTTTTTGGTTGTTGTATATTTATTTTGAAGACAGGAAGTAAGTCATAAGTAATCTACTAAGCTTCACAATAATATTATATAACGGTACGGAAGTTTCAGAGCGCGATTTCTGTTCACACTTGATCCTCTTTTTATGGAGGTCCTTTTTACCACAGTGACGTGTTGAAATAAGAGTGAAACGACTTTGCAAAAAAAACATATTTTCGAAAAGTAACTAATTTTTCGGGAAAAAAGTTCAAAAAAGAAAAATGTAGATTATTTTTTTATATTACACTTTTAAGAGGAATCTGGAAAAAAATACTGACCATACCAATTAACTGATCCATAGTTTTTTTTAACAATTGA
Source organism: Druceiella hillmani (assembly GCA_039881145.1). NCBI lineage: Eukaryota > Metazoa > Arthropoda > Insecta > Lepidoptera > Hepialidae > Druceiella > Druceiella hillmani. Next base: position 4,114,185 of record JAYKKI010000125.1, on the reverse strand, counting down.
CCATAGTTTTTTTTAATTCAACGTGTTCTGAATACATAGAAAAACATCAGGCGATTATACTTTATACAGGCGATATACGGATTATACTTTTGTTTATATATTTAAATTTTACGCAAACGCCATCTTGATTTAGCAGCAAGAACGGACAGACAGGTAAAAATATTTCGTTAATAGTATGTCCGTTTACGAATGAACGAAGAAACAAGAAAATGTATACATAAATGAATACAATATTGATCTTTTCAATAAATTCAAAACCTGATGAATATTGATGTATTTTTAACAATTTTAATATCTGATATATTAAAGAACTAAAATATAACTCGATGTATAAACAAATATCTTTCATAACAAACAGGCAAACGATATACTCGTAGAATAAACAAAAAAAAACATGTAAACGTGAGATATATACGTAATCAGGTGTATAAATCTCACTAATTGAATTCGTTCTCCCATTAATTAATTGATCGGTCGCGAGTTAGACCCGGCGGGTCGCGAAGTCGGGTCATCAATTGGAAGCTGCAGAGTGATTAGGCGCGGGTCGCGTGCTGCGCACTCGTGGATCTTGTAATGTGTTACCTGTCTTATACTTGTTAAATGTTTTTCATGACGTGCTACTGTTTATATGAATATTATGTTCCGAGTTTATTATGGGATATAGAGTTAATTATGCAAGAAGGATAAGATGTTGGATCTGAGCTAGGTAGAATGAAAATTCCACGAATAAATTGTGCATGTAAGCTCCAACGCGCGACTGGAGTTTAGGTACTCCTTAAGTACGAATGTTTTGGAACGTATAAAATAGGTAACACTATATAAATATAAATATAATTAAATGTAAATGGAAAATTCTTTATTAAAAAATGCTGATAATATAATTATTTTCAAGTAAGGCACAAATGATCAAAATCAAATTTATACGACAAAACTAAAAACATTTATTAACGTCAGACTACGAAATTAAAATTAAAAGAGTCTTTAATTTTTAGGGTAAAGAAGACACCATACACATAATGGCAAGAAATATTAAGACACCATACACATAATGGCAAGAAATATTAAGACACCATACACATAATGGCAAGAAATATTAAGACACCATACACATAATGGCAAGAAATATTAAGACACCATACACATAATGGCAAGAAATATTAAGACACCATACACATAATGGCAAGAAATATTAAGACACCATACACATAATGGCAAGAAATATTAAGACACCATACACGTAATGGCAAGAAATATTAAGACACCATACACGTAATGGCAAGAAATATTAAAACACCATACACGTAATGGCAAGAAATATTAAGACACCATACACGTAATGGCAAGAAATATTAAGACACCATACACGTAATAGCAAGAAATATTAAGACACCATACACGTAATGGCAAGAAATATTAAGACACCATACACGTAATGGCAAGAAATATTAAGACACCATACACGTAATGGCAAGAAATATTAAGACACCATACACGTAATAGCAAGAAATATTAAGACACCATACACGTAATGGCAAGAAATATTAAAACACCATACACGTAATGGCAAGAAATATTAAAACACCATACACGTAATGGCAAGAAATATTAAGACACCATACACGTAATGGCAAGAAATATTAAGACACCATACACGTAATAGCAAGAAATATTAAGACACCATACACGTAATGGCAAGAAATATTAAAACACCATACACGTAATGGCAAGAAATATTAAGACACCATACACGTAATGGCAAGAAATATTAAGACACCATACACGTAATAGCAAGAAATATTAAGACACCATACACGTAATGGCAAGAAATATTAAGACACCATACACGTAATGGCAAGAAATATTAAGACACCATACACGTAATGGCAAGAAATATTAAAACACCATACACGTAATGGCAAGAAATATTAAAACACCATACACGTAATGGCAAGAAATATTAAGACACCATACACGTAATGGCAAGAAATATTAAAACACCATACACGTAATGGCAAGAAATATTAAGACACCATACACGTAATGGCAAGAAATATTAAGACACCATACACGTAATAGCAAGAAATATTAAGACACCATACACGTAATGGCAAGAAATATTAAGACACCATACACGTAATAGCAAGAAATATTAAGACACCATTCACGTAATGGCAAGAAATATTAAAACACCATACACGTAATGGCAAGAAATATTAAGACACCATACACGTAATGGCAAGAAATTTTTAGACACCATACACGTAATGGCAAGAAATATTAAGACACCATACACGTAATAGCAAGAAATATTAAGACACCATACACGTAATGGCAAGAAATATTAAGACACCATACACGTAATGGCAAGAAATATTAAGACACCATACACGTAATGGCAAGAAATATTAAAACACCATACACGTAATGGCAAGAAATATTAAAACACCATACACGTAATGGCAAGAAATGTTAAGACACCATACACGTAATGGCAAGAAATATTAAGACACCATACACGTAATAGCAAGAAATATTAAGACACCATACACGTAATGGCAAGAAATATTAAGACACCACACACATAATGCCATTTAATAATTACATCTTGATATAAGCGAAAGATAGTAAACTATGTGTGTCACACTCCGTCATTGCGATGACGCCATAAGAAAATGCCAATATGTGGTTCACATTCCGTCATTGCGATCACGCCATAAGAAAATAAGCACATTGATATCTCACTCTAAAGATGCGCAGAAATATTGCGCAAAGGCCACATAACGGTTACACTTTTTAATGCTCTGAACTTCATACGCTCTCTGAACTTCTAACTTTACTCCTCATAAAACTTCGAACTCTAATAAATCATTACATTAATATAATTGAGAAAAGTTTGCTTATTTGTTTTTTTCTTTTTTGGTATTCAAACAGAAACTACTAAAAGAAATAGAGTTTTGCGCAATATGGCACAGTTAAATTTTCCAGATTGCCATAGGTTATATATTGTATAATAATGTGGTATAATTTGTGAGATGTAGTTAATAAAGTCAATTATTACAGGTTTACTAACACTATCTATGAAGGAAATGTCTTAAAAGTCCTTGCTTCTTGCCAATTTTCATGCTTCTAGGTTAACGGAAAGTCCCTATAGGTTTTGATTTGTTTGTGAGTGTCAAAATATGGAGCATAAATGGCCATATTTTCAGGTTTATTCCTGATTGTATTGACTTAGAAGCTCCAAGGTACCGTAGACCTAAGTATTTCATATTAATTTCAACTTGATACCTCCACGCGTTCCTGAGAAATAGGATCTTGACCGACCGATAGACGGACAACGAAGTGATCCTATAGGGTTAATTTTTTCCTTTTGAGATGCGGAGTCCTAAAAACGATTTTCCGTTCTCACAGAAGCCAAGATGTTGTTTCTAAAAATCAAGTTTAGAGCGTCAACCGGTACTTATGAAACATCATTCCTCGATCTATTACATTATGGAACAGACGGCTTTGTGATGGTACGATAGCGAAGCATGTGTTTGTTTTTGTGTGGTGCGTTTCGGAGAGTCCTTCTGTTCGTTTTGGCAATCCGACATGGTGCTGGACATGATTCGGGATCTGTAAAAGAAATTCTGGCGGAATTTCTAAACATTTGTTGCCTTGTTTTACTGTTTTAAGAAGTGCGCATTTGTAAGTTAATTTCACACCAAATATACTATGTTTTTCCTTTTAAGTGGTCCAGCCGCTGTAAAAGCGCAGATTTTATATACATCCAGCCATTTCTGCGAAATCGAGATATGTCATGAGAGCGAGTAGTCGACTGAATAACTCATTGAAAATGTTAAACACTTCCGCTACAGCTTTCTGGGGTTTTGTAATCGTTTGGAATCAAACAATTGTTAAAATTGCAAAAAAGTCTCTTAAAGTAGAATCTCTTAAAGAGCTTCAAAGTTTACAGATATTTTAAATGGGACTTATTTTTAAGATAAAAATATAATAAATGGCGCCACAAGTACAAATGTATTCTACAAGTAGAAACGTCATATATGTCATATATGTAATATTCACTGCAAAATAATTAAAGGTTAAAGGTTTAGGAGTTTTTATGAAATAGGAGTGTGTTATGCAAAAGCCAGCTTATTCCTTCTCTTCTATTATTTTTCCAGCATTCACTAATCAAGTTTTGGGGGACACGTGAAACAAGCGGACATAACCGTCAGACGGCTATAGACAATCAGAAATAGCGGTTAGCATGATAAATGTACCTACGCAGAAAAGTCTAGGTGTCACAAGAATAAAAATTACATTCTTGTATACAAAAAATGGAAAAAAGAAAGTTTTGTTAAGTCTTCAAGAATTTTTGTTGTCTTCAAGAATTGTTGTTAAGTCTTCAAGAATTTTTGTTAAGTCTTCAAGAATTTTTGTTGTCTTCAAGAATTGTTGTTAAGTCTTCAAGAATTTTTGTTAAGTCTTCAAGAATTTTTGTTAAGTCTTCAAGAATTTTTGTTAAGTCTTCAAGAATTGTTGTTAAGTCTTCAAGAATTTTTGTTAAGTCTTCAGGTTATTTTCCATTATTATTTTAATGCTATTTCTACGGAAATTTTTGAACTAATGAGATGAAATACGGTAATTATGTCGCATTGTATGCTCCATACACAGATGTAGTATGATAATCTATGAAACTTGCAGGTTCGTCAAATAAAGCCACGTAAAAATCAAAAAGAGCGGGAAAGATATTCATTTTGACAATACAGAACAAATGTCAATTCCAGTTGACATTTTATCTTTAATTGATTTAGGCAATGGCTACAGGTTAAAAAACCATCGCTATTGCTTATTGTTTGTAAACGTTTTTAAAAGTTCTAAAAGTTATGCACTTAGATCTTTATTGTTATTTTTATTTCTTATTTATAATTTTTCATACGTTAAAAATATATAATATAGGCGTCTTTACCACCAATTCTAGGTGTTTTTAATCTGTATTTCCAATATCCAATAAAAAGTATCGTATATGTTGGTTGACGGTATAAACTATTGCCATACCAAATTTCATAAAAATCAATACAATAAATTTCGTACGATTGATGAACAAAATAACAGACAAAAATTCTAAAAACATTTTCTGGCTTCTATTATAATTGTAAACGGTAAAACAATCAACCTTTTTAAAATATTTTCCATGTACAGAATTCACTCTGCTACAGTTTCATTATATATGTGTGTGTGTGTGTGTATATATATATATATATATATATATATATATATATATATATATATATATATATATATATATATATATATATATATATAATTACTTTTCCTTGACAATATCTAAAATTTTTCTAATTTTTTAAAATTTGTTGGATTCTTGAAATTAATTTATTTGCAAATAATAAACACAGTAATTGTTTATTTCTATTTGTTTACAACTTTTCTTTTATATTTATGTAAGTAACAATTTTTTGATGCAAATTAATTATTTTTAAATTAGTTTTCATAGTATCCCTTTTATATTTTAATAACTTTTTTAACTAGTTAGCTTCGTTACCTCTCGTATAGACCTGTAGACTGGCACCCCATTTGTGTTCATATAAAAAATAAGTAATAATACACAAAGAAAGGATAGCTTTTAGATTTACGATTTTTTTCCAGGAAAAACAAAAAAATGATATAATTTCTAAATTTCAAATTTATTTTTGAGTTATGCTGTGAATATACAGACATATGTTTCGCAAGCCCTGTGACTCTATCTTATTGTGATGGCCCAAAATCTAAATTTAACTATGGAAACCCTTTCTATGGATTCTCCAGAAGTACACGTTCGAAATTTCATTTAGGATAGTAAATATGAAGATTACATTTACGTTATTCCTAGAATCATGGGGATTTTAAGCACGTGTTTAGGAAAGGATATACTACATGCAAATCGGACTTTTTGATTACTTTACAACATTTAAATTTTCGATAAAAAAAAAGCTAAATCAGTTTCGATACCTGTTGCCATAATTGGAAAACGTACTATCGATAATTATTTTTCAAGACTGCATACGACAAAACAAGTCCTTGGCGCTTTTTTGAGAGACTCAATTAAACGTAAACACTCCAGACACCCGGTCACCGAACCTGACTTCCGTTTTTCTTCAAGTAACGACAAAACCAAAACGAACAAATACAAGCGACCTCCCGAAGACCGTTCGAATGAATAGACGTGTAAAAAACAGTTACTGTCAAAAAAGTAAACACCGATTGACAATTCGATATTTAAAACGTCTTTTGGTAATACACTCGTATGTTTGTAGGTACGTATGTCCACAATCGATTATTGGGTAAGGCATCGTATCGATTGTAAGCGCGGCTACTTCAAACTATTAGTTTTGTTAGTACGAGCGACCTGATGAGACTACATAGCTGTGCGTCCGCACCCCAATGCAATCATTGGCACCGGTACACCCGAACGCGCGAGTCGAATCTTGTCGAAAATCTATATTTATTTTAATATTTATTTACTAATTTGATATACAATAATACCCCCATTGAACCTGACAGATACATTCCTGAGATAATTGCGCCAAGTGGAAAACACTTGCAATAGTGTTCACTTGTGAACATTTAATTGCGGTTAAAAATTAACACAATGATGTGCACCCTATTTTTAAAAAAAATTATATTTTAATGATAATAAAAAATCAACAAAAACAAAATCATAATTATTTTGAATAAATACATCTTCTTTAAACCAAAATTAAAATTTTGAAGTTATTCATTAGTCTCCTTAAAAAAATTTAAATATTTTGTTAACAACCTATGATGCTTTCAGATTTTCCATAAGTATGGTCCATTCATTAGAAAATTATTAGTATGGCTTCTGTTCGTTTTAATTTCTATAAAAACAATAAACTAGATAAAATATAAAATAAGCAAAAAGAGAATAATTTTTTTTTAAATCTCCTGGTTACCGCATGCTCTGTTGTCTCTTAATCAATGCAAGTTCACAGATTAAGTTGCTGTTTCTACAGGTACACCATTATTTCTACCTCACATTAATAACTTAAATATTCTCATTACAAATGATAGAAAATAAGTGTTCTATCATTATCCGATCAAAAGTATGACTTTTTATATAAAATAAATAATAATCAAACAAATTGACATTTTACATTACCGCATTGGTAACATCCCTGATCAGGTAGCTGACAGAGATTAGCATCCTTACCTGTAAATAATAAAGAAACAAACATAAGTAATAGTTTATAAACCTGCAAGAAAACAATGATAGAATTTGAATATATTTGACGTTAATTTTGTAGAAATTCAATATCCGCAATTAAATGGAACTACGTAATGTAGTATTATTTCTACTCTATTTAAGTTTTTTACAATGACCTAGGTTTCGTTGTATTAAAACATCTTCAGGTGGGCTATTAGCAAAGATAGATAGCCCACCTGAAGATGTTGTAATACAATGAAACCTAGATCGTGGTAAAGAACTTAAAGAAAGTAGAAATAATATTACATCATGTAGTTTCATTTAATTGTGAATAATAGAACTAGTAAATTGAGAGTGTATGGAGTGTTGTGTGTCAATTAAGCAAACAAGTGTAGTAAGCTAAGCTTGAACGATGTCTCAAGTAATTATAGGGCGAAGCATTGTGTTCAATTCTTCTACATAATTATCTTAAAAAATGGTTCATTGTATTCCATAATTGATTTTAAAAAAATCAGTCAGCACACACCATAAATTGGTGTTATTGAACAACAGCTTTATGGTATATAATAAATTAAAAATGTTAATGGAACGTAATAGAAGACCGTTAAAAATCGCACGGCTAATTTGGCCTGCACCGACCGCTATGCATGAATGCGAGAATGAATGTGTTGAATAACGTTACGCGGCTCGTTTCATATGAGCGAAAAAGGGATATGTACAGGAAGTCCTGTAAGGAGTGGACCAACGAAATGTCGGTAATAGAGGGGGTTATTACACATACGAAACAATAAATGTTGTTATCCTAAACCTAACAGTTTTAGAGATATGATTTTTAAACTCTTTTTTTTATTTTTGTTACTGCGCATGAAACAATTTTTTTTTATTAGGCAATATTACTATTACTACTTTTTTATTGTCCAAGACTTTTAAGAGAACATTCGTCTTTATAACTAAAATGTTATTGATTCGTTATTATTGGGAACATAAAAATTAAACGCTGAATCATGTGCACTTATCAATTACAAAACATGAAAAGTGATTTTTGGAAAATGTTAAGTTAAAAAAACGAATGGCATTGTGGAACTTTATTTCAAAAACATCTACAATTCACACAGATTCCAGAAAGGTCACACTGTTACAATTAGTTCTGTGAACATTCGAAAAATACATTCTTTGTTGAAATAACTCCGCAATGCTTATGATCTCTCATTCCCACTCGTATGGTCTTTTTATTGTTTTCGGCAGTTAAGCAATCACCTCTACTCCTCCCCTCAAAAACTTCGCTTCTTTAGTGATTTGCTTATCGCTCGGAGCTAGCAACGTGTTTTTGGTGTTTTTTTTTTCTCTACCACTGTTTTTATTTGTTGACCTGCGCTTGAATCGAACGTTGTTTGTGTTTGTAATTTCGATATTGTTTAACCAACCGCACTGCAAAAGGCCTCAGACCTACACTACTCGTGAATATGCAGAAACGTATTTCATTTACGGGCTATGTGATGGGAATGCTTAACAAGCCGCACGTACGTATCGCAAACACTACCTTAATGGCGAAGCCTCTCCCCATCACAGAGTCTTTCTTCGTGTAAATAACGCATGTTTAGAGGGTCAAATTCCTGGAAATGTAGTTCCTGAAAGAAGACCAAGACGTTGATGAGCGTCAAGTGCTGGCCGAAGTGGAAGAAGCTCCTTTTACTAATGTTCGGCGGATTTCTCGACATACTGGGGTCGCAAGAGGTATAGTACACTATATTTTAAGAAGAAATAATTTGTATCTGTACCGTGTACAACGAGTGCAAGCACTGCTACCTGCTGACTATCAACGACGAATAGATTTCTGTCGCGAGATGCTGCGTCGATGCAGGCAAGATCCGGTTTTTTTATTCAATCTTATGAAACTATGAATCATGTTTTAAAATATGAAACAAGCACAATTTATACCAATGGGTCGTCAAGAATCCCCGCAAAGTAAGGCAAGATAGATTTCAATATCAATTTGGAGTCAATTTGTGGGCTGGAATCCTGGATGGCAAAACTAGCGGTCCATTTGAACTCCCACTGAAGCTTATTGGAGTTCGTTACCTTCGGTTTTTAAGAGTCGAAATTGGGAATCTGTTGCATGAAATACCACAAGATGTACATGACAGTGTAGGTTATAAACAAATAACGTCCATTACATCCTCTTATTAGATAATCCAATTTAAACTATTTAAGAGAAACATGAGTGTCCTCCAGAATCTCTAGTCCGACCTTTTTTCATCAATGTTATATTTTTTGAATTTAAAAATATAACAGAAACACAAATTATTATGAATAAAACCACTTTTTATTTATTTAAACAAACTTCAGTACTTAATGTTACGAAACAAATGCAAAATTATTGTAATTATTCCATTATTATAGTTATTGTTGTAATTATCAAAACTGTGGCCAAAAAGGTGTGAGAAGAAACCCTGACAACTATAGAGCGTTTAGAAGAGATCCCTACTCTGTTCAGTGTACGTCATTGTTTGACTGGCGGCTGCAGCGCGCGTCTCCTCCGGTGATGTGGCAAAAAGCGGTGTCGCATGCCTGGGCGCGCGCCTGCACCAAAAAACGCGCGCCGACCGTGACCGAAGTCCGGTACCACTGTGCCGCCGCCCGCAATCACCGTCCACGGAGATGAGCTTCGATTGTTGTGCGTCTCTATTTATATGGTATCGGTTCCTCCCACTAACGGCTATGCTTTAAGTTGGAGGCTTCTTCAAAATGAAAGCCAAAGTAGTTTACTTGCGTAAGTTAGTGTTGAAAACATCCATTCGATTAGAATCTAAATGGGAAAACCAATTGAGACAATTATTTTACCACTGGTCATCTATCATCGTTGTAGACCTGCTGGTGATTTGGATCATTTTTCGCTTGGAATACGTTCAAAATAAGTTTCCACTGCGGCAAAGTCGAGAAAATTTCTATGACTTCTTACACAGTTTCTTTTTGACCGATCTACATTTTGCTAAGGAGTTATATACTTAATTGCGCCTAATAACCAACTGAGAAACGTCAAATTCGAATCGCAAATATACATTGTGAGATATATTCATACCCGATGACTTTTGCATAACGGAGTGTGTTATATTACATCTTCAGGTGGGATATTAGTAAAGATCTTTGCTAATATCCCACCTGAAGATACAACGAAACCTAGGTCGTGGTAAAGAAATTTTAAAAAAAGTAGAAATAATACTACATCACGTAGGTTCATTTAATTGTGAATAATGAATTTCTACAAAATTAACGCCAAATATATTCAACACTCCTATTTATAAACAGCTTGTACATATCTGACCTTTAATACCTATATGCACTGCACACAGTCAAGACTGTGAGTCGGAATTACTGACAGTTAAAAATGTATTTCTGTTTCTCATAACTGCCAGTCGAGTCGGAAGAAGAATCTACTTTACCGACCGTACCCTACTGCACGGTCCAGTACCTAAAGTATCCAAACAAAATACGTTTTTAACTGTCAGTAAATTTGACTACGAGTCCTGACAGTGAGTGGTGCGATGCATACAACCATAAGTCGCTCATAGGCTATGAAACGCGTCATTTCAATGCGAGATTTTGATGCGATTATGAAGGTCGACCTTATTTTATGAATATATTGTAAATACATATTTTAAAATTCCTGTAAGTTCTTACGATTGGATACGTGACAATCTTGCGATTTTATTGATATTAAACCTCCATTTAATTGGCACACGCGTAGTGACTTTTTTCAGTTCTTTGGTATCAGCTTAATTTAAAGCGCCTTCTAGTCAAGTTTTTATTATCTTTTACTTAGAAGTAGCCCGGCTGTACATATGGTCATGGGACGCTGGACATGGAGCATTGTTTGCTAACCTGCAATGCTCATAGAATTCTTAGAGAGTGTGCGTCAATACAATAGAGTAGAATCACTCTAATCTATAAGATGTGGTCAATTATCAGTGACTTGCTTGAGAGTAAATTGATTTTTCAGGGGACAGATATTAGAGTCGTAAAAAGTATTAGTGAACGTTTGCGATGGTGTTGTATATGCGTTGCTGTTGTATATAATATATCAGCGTATCCCAGAAAGAAAGGAGATGCCCAATGGATTATTTTTTGGGGATAGCATATAATACTTTTAGACTGAAACGTTTTTGTCAGATAAGCTCTCTTGGGTGGCATGATACCGGTATTTAAGGACCCTATAAGCTCTGAGACAACCAGGAAGGTAGCGGACAGTTTTTGCAAACTGCCACTCTGCAAATATATATTTACAGAGCATACCGGATAGCAATACGAATAGGTCTTTCGAAATATCCGCTGGTAACTGTGAATAGTTCAATTATTTGTAGTTCAATTTATTGCTTAAAAGGAGTTAAATATTAATTTTCGTTATCATTGAATTTACCCCAGATTTCTTAGTTTTTTTTAGCATTTTAGCCTGATGTTTACTCTGGATAACAATATTATTATACTTATCCTATGTTTTCGAACATTTGACCTGTCAGGACGCTTATTCTCAAACATAAATGTTTTTCTCCCACATTTTCTCGCGCATAAAAGAAAATGTCTAATTATTATATTAGATTTTGTGAGCGGATAATACATTAAGTGTATTTCGGAAAAACATTTGACGATTTGTTTCTACCTTAAGAAATCGTCAGTTGTTACTGATCAGCAATGTTCACGCTGCAAAATAAATAATAAACAATTATTTGGCTTTAAGAGTAATTCTCAGTATAATTAACGCCTTGATACTATGTAAAAGTTTAACATTTATAATAGTTAATATGCCGAAGATCGGGAAGCTGAGCCCAAGGGCGGACGGTGAGCTTTTATTATGTTGTTTATAAAGGTTTACGACTTTCGAATATGTGGCCTCGAACCACCTTCGTCTCTTTGGAGGACGACCTTAAATACTCGGAACGCGTCAATTACGAATACAAAAGGCAACGACTGTTCTTTTAGCTACAATTTTTCTGAAAAAGTACTTTTTCATGACCTAGATAATATGCTTAAAGTGTTATAGGTAGTCTTCGAACTTGTTTTTAGACATTTGCAATCATTCAGTTTCCCTCTTTAATAAGTTTATGTACATATAAAGTAAGACTCGGGCCATATACCACAGGAAGTTTAATTTCAGTCAATATAGAATTAGTATATAATAAACAAACACAGGGACAAAGTTTTACTGAAAACTAAAAATTTTCATTGTTAATATATTCTTATTTATGTGAAATTAACTTAATTAACTATTTTATGTGAAATTAACGGAAAATAGTTTCGCTAAAGAGACATAAAATACATGTCACTCCAAACTATTTTATTCGAAATAATCGTTCGACTAAATTGAAGAAAAACAGGTTCGCAAAAGAGGCATAAAAGACAAGAAGCTCGTAACCATTTCATAAGGAATAAACCTTCGCGTAAAAAAGAGGTGCAAAAGAAAGGTGCCTATTATATACGAAATAATCGTTCGAATAATTAACGGAAAATACGTGCGCTAAATAGATATATAATAAAGGGCTCTCTTATCTATTATGTGAAATAATCGTTCAAATAATTAACGGAAAATAGGTGCGTTAAATAGATATAAAAGAAAGGGCTCTCTTATCTATTATATGTGAAATAATCGTTATAATAATTAACGGAAAATACGTGCGCTAAATAGATATACAATAAAGGACTCTCTTATCTATTATGTGAAATAATCGTTTGAATAAATTAACGGAAAATACGTGCGCTAAATAGATATACAAAAAAGGGCTCTCTTATCTATTATGTGCAATAATCGTTCGAATAATTAACGGAAAGTACGTGCGCTAAATTGATATACAATAAAGGGCTCTCTTATCTATTATGTGCAATAATCGTTATAATAATTAACGGAAAATACGTGCGCTAAACAGATATACAATAAAGGACTCTCTTATCTATTATGTGAAATAATCGTTTGAATAAATTAACGGAAAATACGTGCGCTAAACAGATATACAATAAAGGGCTCTCTTATCTATTATGTGCAATAATCGTTCGAATAATTAACGGAAAGTACGTGCGCTAAATTGATATACAATAAAGGGCTCTCTTATCTATTATGTGCAATAATCGTTCGAATAATTAACGGAAAATACGTGCGCTAAATAGATATACAATAAAGGGCTCTCTTATCTATTATGTGCAATAATCGTTCGAATAATTAACGGAAAATACGTGCGCTAAATAGATATACAATAAAGGGCTCTCTTATCTATTATGTGAAATAATCGTTCGAATAATTAACGGAAAATACGTGCGCTAAATTGATATACAATAAAGGGCTCTATTATCTATTATGTGAAATAATCGTTCGAATAATTAACGGAAAATACGTGCGCTAAATAGATATACAATCAAGGGCTCTCTTATCTATTATGTGAAATAATCGTTCGTATAATTAACGGAAAATACGTGCGCTAAATAGATATATAATAAAGGGCTCTCTTATCTATTATGTGAAATAATCGTTCGAATAATTAACGGAAAGTACGTGCGCTAAATTGATATACAATAAAGGGCTCTCTTATATATTATGTGAAATAATCGTTCGAATAATTAACGGAAAATACGTGCGCTAAATAGATATACAATAAAGGGCTCCGTTATCTATTATGTGAAATAATCGTTCGAATAATTAACGGAAAGTACGTGCGCTAAATTGATATACAATAAAGGGCTCTCTTATCTATTGTGTGAAATAATCGTTCGAATAATTAACGGAAAATACGTGCGCTAAATAGATATACAATAAAGGGCTCTCTTATCTATTATGTGAAATAATCGTTCGAATAATTAACGGAAAATACGTGCGCTAAACAGATATACAATAAAGGGCTCTCTTATCTATTATATGAAATAATCGTTCGAATAAATTAACGGAAAATAGACTAGCTGAAGAGATATAAAAGACATGGCGCTATTATCTATTATATGTGAAATAATCGTGCGAATAAATTAACGGAAACAGAAGAATAAAAAATAAGACACTCTACAGTAGTAGGGACATGACCCTGATAGGGTTCCGTAACCTTAGTTTAAAGATAGATATTACATGCTATAAAAACAAGCAGTATTAAAATCGTGCTCGTATAGGACGATGATAGCTCTCCACCTTGACACAATTGCATTATTAAATGAAATCATTTAAAAAAAATCGGGAAATTTTCATTGAAAACTCTTGTTAAGAGCTATATTTCAGTACTTTTTTAAAACCCTATTGTAGGGGTTAAAGGCGTGGATAAGGGGGGTACACCGATGACGGCTCTGGAAGGAAAATAACTAGAAACCAAAGCATTAAAATCATTTAGTTCTACAACAACATTTGTTGCTTTTTGAAAGACTTATTCAAGCCTAACGGACATGTAAACTTTTCTTTATTATTATTCATATTTCATGCGCGCCAAATTTCATGTTAATACGTGTAAAAATGAGAAAGTAATCGAGTAGTGACATATAGAAGGAAAGACATTACGAAATTAGAAGGGCTTTTGAAAGAAGAAACTATTATTTAAAAAAAATAAATCTGTCAAGCACGAATAGAACTCGCACTACCAGGGTACTACATTTAGACATTTGTAAACATATAATGATACATAATGTTCCTATTAAACTAATGACAAAATTTTATTTTTTTAGAACGAAAATATATTTCATAGGTGCATATTTAAAAAAAAAACATTTTTTATGTGATATAACTAACTGCAAATTAACGATTTTCCGATCTCTATTCTTGCCAAATTTCATGATTCTAGGTCAACGGGAAGTACCCTACAGGTTTTGATTTATTTGCGAGTTTCTAAATATGGGGCATAAATGGCGGTATTTTAGGGTTCTTTTTTACTGCGTTGACTTAGATGCTTGATTTTTTCACACTTTCAAGGAACGATAGCATTTTATATTAATTTCAACTTTTGACCCCCACGCGTTCCTGAGAAAAAAAGTCTTGACCGACAGACGGACATCGAAGTGATCCTATAAGACTTCCTTTTTCTGAGGTACGGAATCTTTAAATCACAAAAATAAAAAAGCATCGAATTTCTGGAAGGAAAATTGGGAAAGAATGAAATATTAAGGAAACATTGTTCGAATGAATTTGTAGATTAATTTTTTATGTACTTTTAACTACATGAAATTAACCAGAAAACTTTAACCGTGAAAAATTACGATTAGATGCTTTTTAATGCGATTAAAGTAAACAAACACCACAAAATTATACGCAGCGGTTAAAAAGCATCTCAGATTAGGTAACAAAATAAAAACAGCGGTTAAAAAGCGTCTCAGATTAAGCAACAAAATATACCGGTAAATCATTTTACGGTTAGCGCCACTAACGTTTTTACGGCGAAACCAACCTGTTATTCAATATAACAAACTAAACAATTTATACGACAAGATTAAATGAAGAGATTAACTTTTCTATTACGGCCGCCCATTCTCCTTTAATCATTAAACTTTAATTATCTTAGTTTTATGCCGCATTTTTATTAAATATTATTTTACGACTTAATGGTCGTTATAAGAACTTAAAAGTTGTGTTTGGATTTAACACATAATATTACATGATATGTTACGTGTATACGTTTTCCATTTGCGCCTATTATTTGCCGTATTTAGGATTCTATATCTCAAAAGGATTCAGTCTATTTATGACAGCTATTTTTCTTACAAATATTTTAACGTAGAAATTTATATTTAATTAAATTAAGTAAATATATTGTTAATTTTGTAATGGATAAAGTGCATGATATAAAATTGGTAATAAATCCATAATAAATAGATAAATAAATAGAAACAATTTTGACAGTTTACTTTTGACGTACAAAACGGTTGACAGCAGTAGTAGCGTCATTTTTGTTCGTTTACGTGCACAATTTTGACAGTTCTTTTTTGACACACTTAACGTAAAAACATCTGATAGTAGTAGTAAATGCCATTCTTGTTTGTTTTCGCGCATGCGAACACTTCTTGTCTTATTTTATCGTATTCATCTATCCCTCTCGGTCGTTAGCTAAGTACTTATTTTCCGTCCTTCTTGCGATAGATTATTTACATTCAGACGTTGCATACAAAAAGGTTGCGACCTTGACGTTTTACATTCATTGCGCCCAAAGAAGTTGCAGTTCAAAATACAAAAAAATATGTATGTGTATATATTTTTATATATATATATATATATATATATATATATATATATATATATATATATATGTATCAGGAAATTGAAAACAATATTCATAATTATTCGTCATCATTTTCGTACAAACTATACTTGTGTACATTGTTCAGCGCCGTACGTGGGAATAACCCACGAACAGCTGCGAAGACATCGCCACTACGAGTAAACACCGCAATCCGGGAAAATATTGGGTGTGCTGAAAAGAGTTATGTGTAATAAAAGGGAAAAAGGGCGTGTTTTACGTTTTATTTCCACGAAAAAAGCGAATAAAATCCGTAATTGAGAATCGAAGATTGTTTCAAATGCATATACGTTACCAAATTATACTTTCATAACATACTTTCGAGCATCTAAAGAAATAACAAAATTTATAATTGACAATTTGAGACCGATGTTGAAAGTGACACGACGAATAAATATTAATTGAAGAGCAACAAAACAAAACCTATAATAATCCATCCCTGTCAATATATAAAGTACAGAACTGTCATCGTCAAGAAATAGTTCCGTCCTTTTCTTTCTGCTCATAAAATTATATAATGGTATTATTTTCTCTCAAAATAGCGTTATTTTTATGAACAATAAAGGTTAGACCAAAGTTAGTGCCAAACAACATGCAGATTTTTAAAGCTAACGTTAAAAGAATCGTTATTGCCACGCGTTAGCTAATATATATGTTAAGTAAAGTTAATAATATAACATAGAAGTGAATATCTATTTAAATCAGAAAAATGTTTTGTGGATAATAACTCTGACTAGAAAATTGTTATCTGCCCGTAGGCCATATATCAACCGCCACTGACGTGATATTTCAGGTCGCTCAAATTCAAGTGTGATCAATATCTTCAGATTCCTGTTCGAATTGTTTAATCACAGACAAAAGTGAGCGGTAGAGAAAGTGGTGCACCTATTACGAGCCAGTTTTTGTTGATTTATCAGACTGAAAGTTGATATTCGCCTTATCTGGGGCTGACGTAGTTGTATAACTATGATGTTTCTATATCCCTCATAATATTATACATAACCAATATCTATATATATAATAACACAGTAAACTTTGCATATCTGTACACTGAAAATATTCACAAAAAATAATTTGTAGAATAAAAGATAAGTGATAAAAGGCACTAAGATCATTATTGGAATTTTTATCTGTTATGTGTTTGTACGTTTATCACGTAAAAACTATTGACTCAATTCGGATTGAGTTTTTAGAAAAACATAGAGTTCAACTGAAAGTAAAATTTAGTTTTCATTTCAACTCAATCGCTTCACTGAATTAGCAGTTATGCAAGCTTAATATTTTCAGAAATTCAGTTGCATTGCGTTACCGACAAATAAGTGTATACTCGACGCATAATAATTACAAAAACGTACAGTGTACCTATGTACAACAACAGATGGCGCTACGTATTTTGTAAATCGCGCAATGTAGTTTTTTACCTAGGCGTAGGTTGGCGAAATGGGCGTGACCATTAGCGAAATAAGAGAAGTGTGGAACGGTGCGGGAGAGGTCGACAGAATAGAAGATATTATAGCACAAGTAATGACAAAAATCTAAAAATCAATAATTTCTAATTATTTACATAATTATATATTTTTAGAATTAGTTTGTTTTACACCTGTAAAAGATACAGTAAATAATATATTTAGTTATAATTAAATAGTTTAATTAGGAATATTATGTACTCGTTAATTGTTTATAAATGCCTAAATGCGTACGGAACCCTCGTTGTGCAAGTTTTGTTAGTGCTTGACAGTTTGTTTATTCAAAATATTTTTTTCTTTATGGTATAGAAGTTAACTATACACACTTAATTGCGTTAAAAATGTCTCTTTACCCTGGTTTCAGAAAGAATAGAGGCTTCTAGCAGCAATTATAGTCAGTCGTTGCCTACTTAACTCTGTGGGAGTGACTTAATGGATATAAAACTTAATAAATCTATGGCACACTGACATTTACAAGTGGACAGATAAAAATCAGAGGAGCCAGTCAATCAGTCAAACAATTTCAACTAACAATCAAATCCAACATCATCATTATCATCACGCGTAAATTGTACAAACTACCATCAAAAAATTAACATTTAAGATATAAATCTGAATACACATGCATACATACATACTCACATACGTGTACACATACATAACATTACTGACTATGTACCTATACATGTATATAACGTATCCATACATCGTAAAATTGAAAAGATAATTAGAGCCCCGGGACGGGTCGCGGACACGACTCGCCCGCCTGGCATTGCCTTTGTTAATGGCCCTATTATTGTGTGTGCGTATGAGGCGCATCAATTTATTCTTTTTTTACGGGCCCATAAAGCTTTTAGTGTTAAATTACACGACGACGACGATGGCCAGTATCTATATGGTGGTAGGGATGGTAAGGAGTTGGAGACGGTGATCGGTGTAGGGTTCGATTTGAGAATGAGAGCTTTAGTAGCGTCTACTAATTTAAGTCTATAATTATCAAAGTATTTACTGACGGCATATACAGCACATAGCATATAGTATGTAATATGCGCTATCACGTAGCGTTAATTAAAGTCTCGATGACTTGTCCATGTAAAATCATAAATAGTAATAATTATCAACTTAAGCAACATTATGATTATAGCCCCGTAATGTTACTTTTAGCAGAATACAGTGACATTAACAGATTTAATATTGCGAGTCTCTGTACCTTATCACGTAGGGTTAATTAAAACATCATTGATTTCAATGTAAAATCATAAAAAGTAATAATTACTTAGGCAACATTATGATTGTAGTCCCACAATGTTACTTTTAGCAGAATAAAGTGACATTAACAGTAATAATATTGCAGGATCTATTAGGTACGCTAATTAAAATCTCGTTGATTTCCATGTAAAATCATAAAAAGTAATAATTACTTAAGCAACATTATGATTGTAGTCCCATAATGTTACTTATAGCATTAATAACTAAAATAATATTACGGTACTCTGTATCAATCACTGTGACATGTTTACAATTTTCTTTTCCTTAATTTAACAAGAGTATTGTACAATACATTTGCCGACGAATGGACAACCGATGGAGATCACGAACTTCGAAGTACAGTGTGGGGGGACCTCCTCAAGCCAGATGGAATAATGACCTAAAGATGTCTGGGGAAAGTGGTTGTATGCGGAAGGCAGAGGACCGTGTGTAGTGGCGTGTTTTGGGAAAGACTTATGTCTAGCAGTGGATAATTACAGGTTTATGATGATTGCACAATAATTACAATCTTTTACAATCCATCTCAGAACAAATTGTTTACATTCCGTGGTTTTGGTTACCTTGCAGGTATTGCTCTTGTATATTTCACAAGTCTACCGTAAGTACAAGGGTCGTTATTAAAGACAAAATTAATAAAAGTGTTTAAAAATTAAGATAAATATTTTTTTACCATAGTGGCTGTTGCCAAAGGAGGGGGTAACTTCAATAAATGCCTGAATCAAGTGGCCATGAAGGAAATAAAATTGTTATTAGCTCTCAGCAAAGCAAAAATAAAAAAGACTTTGTCATCATCAAAATTATGGGTTCTAGTTTAACTTCCACTTATAAACTCTTTCCGTTTTCAGAACGAACACACAATGGTATAATACCAAAGTAAAAAAATGTAAAAAATTAAAATAAAACATCGAATATAAACATATATTTGCCTAAACTTGTTTTTATTATAACGAAATTGTTCATTCTCTTCTGCAACACTAAAGTAAGAAATTAAACATCCGCTTTTGTAAAGTTCCCTTACTGTGGCTTGCAAAGTTTTTTATACAGTTTTTTATCATGAAAACATTTAGGATAATTTTGATTTAGACAAACTTGAAATAAAAAAATATTTTGTTATTGATAATAAATTATTTCCCAACAATAAAGGCCGAAATCAAAAAATGTTATAGAATATTTTCGTATTATATTGTTGAGAGAAATCCGAAAAAATCTACCCGTATCAATAAGCCAAAATATCTATAAAGACGTGTGAGATCAAAGTTTTAAAATACCTAAATCTATCTCCGTTTCGGCAAACTTGCGGAATGAAGACGGAAATGTGCTTTCATCGTTTACAACCGATTTTAAACCATATTCACTCATAATGACGTATGTCATGTTATCATCGATATTCATACGGAAACTTGCCCAAACAAATTGTCAATAAACCAAACACAAAAAAAACATTCTAAACTATTTTCGTTTCTGAGCTTCAATACAAAAATTAGACAAAATTAAATGTATTTTAGACTACTGTTTTTAGTAATTAGTGTTATAAAAGGCAAGAGTTGGCTACCCCTGTCTGTGAAACGTACGCTAGCAATCCCGATGAGTGTGTCGGGACCCCGATGAGTTTGCGGTCGCCCTGTGTTGTCAAGGTTATTGTATTTACATGAGCGAGATGGCGATTTCGATGATCTATGAGGAACCAGATGTGTAGAAGCGAATCTAACATAATATTTTAATAATTTTTTTTTAGTTAACAAACATTAATTCTTATGAGCGTAAGTTGATATCTACTTAACAAATATTATTAATGAAATGTAACTGCTGCGTGATAGGATGTAACGAAACTTTTAGGAGTTTAAAAACTTATCAGCACTAACTACTAAAGTTCTGATAACTTTTTAAATTATTGTTATTGTCGTTTGTTAGCTAACGTTAGCTAACGTATATGTTAAGTAAATGACTTTTCTGTTTACATTTTACTTCAACACGAGACCATACTTTACGTCCTTATGTTTACCTGAAAGTAACTAACTAGAAGCAATGATAAAAAGACGACGCCCCTTTCCTACAGAAGTACGGATTCCATTCCCTTCCTTCAGTATAGAACTCAATGCCAATTTATACATATAATAAAACTGTAAATTTTGCGTGTCTGCACATTGAGAATACTTGCAAAGAAATATTGGAAATGAAGGATAATTAGCCACTCGACGCATAGTAATTACACAAATATGTAAGTGTATATACACACCTATATACATCAACAGATGACGCTACGTATATTTTAAATCGCGCAATGAAGTTTTCCACTCTGACACACATTGTTGAAATGGGCGTGATAAGAGATAATGGTGGAAGTATATAAAATGGCATCTGTACGTTTTAGGGCTTTGCGCGTATGAAGTCACGGGCGTATTTGTATAAATTTAATTTTTTGTTTCTTTCTCGTTAGTTTTAAATACGTTTTCAAATTCATGAGATATTTTGAAGTATGTTCCATAACCAAGTTTTTCCATCCCCACTATTATGAGTAAAAAATATTACTCATGCAACAATAAATCCGTAACACAGATTCGATAATTTATTTAAATAAATTACAAATAATATTTTATTTTTAACTAACACTGAGTTTAAATCTTTAACACGTGATTTTTTTTTGGTTCGATCTAAAAACAAATTAAACATTATTCTCGTGTGATTCTTAACAGAAAAGACGTAACTAACAGTGCGGTACCTTTTAAGCCACAGCTCCTTGTTTTAAGTTAATTTCTTTAGGGTACGGTGGTTAAATTGTTCTAACAGTTCGCCCCTTATATTTTCCTGACATCCGGCGTCCGATTGACCGTACATCTGTCAAGATGAAACATCTCCTTATATCATTTTTTCCCATATTTCGAAGGTTAGTTTGCGAAATGTTAAGGTTTAAAGTGGTTTGCAATGTGGGCCACACATTACGAGTGGCCATTATTCCGGACAAGTCGCATCAATCAATTTGTTGTGCAGAATGATTTCAGAGACCCACCTTTGCGATTTGTGGCGCACGCTTGACCGATTTTTTTGTATTACTGTCCATAAGGTCGTCTCTTCGATACACTTCAATTATTTTTGAGGGTACTTGGCACTTACACGCCCAATATGTATAGTATAACTCTGTTCCATTGTTATCTTGAAGTAGATTACCTTAACGTTAATATTTCAATAGAAACTACATGGATAAAGATTTTGTCTTTTAATTCGAGTAAGTAATATTAAAGAACAAACGGTGTTCCCTGTATCTTCAGTAGGCTTAACACATTTGCAATTAAAATAACTATAATCGCTGATATGGAAGCCTACATCTAAATAATTTTTTTTAAGAAATCCACTTATAACACATTATAAATTATAATAAGACCGTCTCTTTATTTTTGAGGGTACGATTCACTTAAACGTCCAATATGTACAGCGCAACTCTGTTACTTTGTTACCTTGAAGTAGATGTACGTTAACGTTAATACTTCAATAGAAACTATATGGATAAAGATTTTGTCTTTGTCTTTTAATTTCAGTAAGTAATATTAAAGAAAAAACGGAGTCACCTGTATCTTCAGTAGGCTTAATACATTTGCTATTAAAATAACTATAATCGCTGATATGGAAGCCTATAACTAAATAATTTTTTTTTAACAAATCCACTTATAACACATTATCAATTATAATAAGACCGTCTCTTTATTTTTGATGGTACAATTCACTTAAACGTCCAATATGTACAGCGCAACTCTGTTACATTGTTACCTTGAAGTAGATGTACGTTAACGTTAATACTTCAATAGAAACTATATGGATAAAGATTTTGTCTTTGTCTTTTAATTTCAGTAAGTAATATTAAAGAAAAAACGGAGTCACCTGTATCTTCAGTAGGCTTAATACATTTGCTATTAAAATAACTATAATCGCTGATATGGAAGCCTGTAACTAAATAATTTTTTTTTAACAAATCCACTTATAACACATTATCAATTATAATAAGACCGTCTCTTTATTTTTGATGGTACAATTCACTTAAACGTCCAATATGTACAGCGCAACTCTGTTACATTGCTACCTTAAAGTAGATGTACGTTAAAGTTAATACTTCAATAGAAACTATATGGATAAAGATTTTGTCTTTGTCTTTTAATTTCAGTAAGTAATGTTAAGGAACAAACGGTGTCACCTGTATCTTCAGTAGACTTAACACATTTGCAATTAAAATAACTATAATCGCTGATATGGAAGCCTACATCTAAATAATTTTTTTTAACAAATCCACTTATAACACATTATCAATTATAATAAGACCGTCTCTTTATTTTTGATGGTACAATTCACTTAAGCGTCGAATATGTACAGCGCAACTCTGTTACATTGTTACCTTGAAGTAGATGTACGTTAACGTTAATACTTCAATAGAAACTATATGGATAAAGATTTTGTCTTTGTCTTTTAATTTCAGTAAGTAATGTTAAGGAACAAACGGTGTCACCTGTATCTTCAGTAGACTTAACACATTTGCAATTAAAATAACTATAATCGCTGATATGGAAGCCTACATCTAAATAATTTTTTTTAACAAATCCACTTATAACACATTATCAATTATAATAAGACCGTCTCTTTATTTTTGATGGTACAATTCACTTAAGCGTCGAATATGTACAGCGCAACTCTGTTACATTGTTACCTTGAAGTAGATGTACGTTAACGTTAATACTTCAATAGAAACTATATGGATAAAGATTTTGTCTTTGTCTTTTAATTTCAGTAAGTAATGTTAAGGAACAAACGGTGTCACCTGTATCTTCAGTAGACTTAACACATTTGCAATTAAAATAACTATAATCGCTGATATGGAAGCCTATAACTAAATAATTTTTTTTTAACAAATCCACTTATAACACATTATCAATTATAATAAGACCGTCTCTTTATTTTTGATGGTACAATTCACTTAAACGTCCAATATGTACAGCGCAACTCTGTTACATTGTTACCTTGAAGTAGATGTACGTTAACGTTAATACTTCAATAGAAACTATATGGATAAAGATTTTGTCTTTGTCTTTTAATTTCAGTAAGTAATATTAAAGAAAAAACGGAGTCACCTGTATCTTCAGTAGGCTTAATACATTTGCTATTAAAATAACTATAATCGCTGATATGGAAGCCTGTAACTAAATAATTTTTTTTTAACAAATCCACTTATAACACATTATCAATTATAATAAGACCGTCTCTTTATTTTTGATGGTACAATTCACTTAAGCGTCGAATATGTACAGCGCAACTCTGTTACATTGTTACCTTGAAGTAGATGTACGTTAAAGTTAATACTTCAATAGAAACTATATGGATAAAGATTTTGTCTTTGTCTTTTAATTTCAGTAAGTAATGTTAAGGAACAAACGGTGTCACCTGTATCTTCAGTAGACTTAACACATTTGCAATTAAAATAACTATAATCGCTGATATGGAAGCCTACATCTAAATAATTTTTTTTAACAAACCCAATTATATCACATTATCAATTATAATAAGACCGTCTCTTTATTTTTGATGGTACAATTCACTTAAACGTCCAATATGTACAGCGCAACTCTGTTACATTGTTACCTTGAAGTAGATGTACGTTAACGTTAATACTTCAATAGAAACTATATGGATAAAGATTTTGTCTTTGTCTTTTAATTTCAGTAAGTAATATTAAAGAAAAAACGGAGTCACCTGTATCTTCAGTAGGCTTAACACATTTGCAATTAAAATAACTATAATCGCTGATATAGAAGCCTACATCTAAATAATTTGTTTTAACAAACCCAATTATATCACATTATCAATTATAATAAGACCGTCTATTTATTTTTGAGGGTACGATTCACTTAAACGTCCAATATGTACAGCGCAACTCTGTTACATTGTTACCTTGAAGTAGATGTACGTTAACGTTAATACTTCAATAGAAACTATATGGATAAAGATTTTGTCTTTGTCTTTTAATTTCAGTAAGTAATATTAAAGAAAAAACGGAGTCACCTGTATATTCAGTAGGCTTAATACATTTGCTATTAAAGTAACTATAACTGCTGAAATGCTCCCAATTTTAAATAGTTTTTATAACAAACACAGGTGAATACCTGATAAAAGAATAAAATGTTAATTTGGTTATAAACATGAAAATCCAATCATATGACAAACACATCTTCAATTGAAAATGGAGCTGCAAAAAATATGTGCCCAGCTACTTACTACACCAGGCCTGTGACGTTAGCTATTTTAATCGATTCACCTATTCAATTAATTCCCTGTGAGACTTGATTCCCTGAAGTTCTTGACCAAAATTCAACCTCTTGTTCCAAGGATAATAGTTCAATAAAGATAGTTTCTATACTCAATAATTATATACAGTAAAATTCGTGGTATGAAGGAAAAGTTAAATGAATTATCGCCTACGTTAAGTTAGTAACGATTGAAAAAAGTCACGTTAGAAAATTTCGTAAATTGACACTTTGCTCAAATTCAACATAATCAAAATGATTTACGATACATTTGATTCAGTATATTTCATAAACTACGATAAACGTTAGTAGTTAACAATTTAATTTTTCGAGAACCTATGAAGTCGTAAATCTCAAGACACATAAACTTTAAGGTATACGAGAGTAGCCTCTGTAAACAAATAGTATGCCATATTATATCTCCTGATTTGTTTTATTGCAAAACCTTTAAATTCCTCTTCTTCTTTTATTGCAAAACCTTTAAATGCCTCTTCTTCTGCATCACGGAAAATAATAGAGTCAAGATAGGGAACTGGAAAATCCATTTACTTCACATTTGAGAGGAAAGTTTGCGGGTCCTCGCGTTAGAGTTAAAACACACTCCATTTAAAAATAGATGGCCACATATACATTTCAACTGCGCGTGGCACTTAATTAAGCTCTGCTCCAGTGATTTAACAGTCCGATTCCCGTGAGCAGGGCCATTCCCACGCCAATCAGCCCGGCGCCCATCTGCCAGCGAGTTTCGAGAATCGCGCTGTCGCGAAAATAAACACTGATTTCACCAGCCATCACGCATCGCGTCCAATCGTCCTGGGGCGGTGAGAATTGGAGCCGCACTCCCATCTCATGGTGGGCGCGGAATGCGCCTGAAAAAACTACTCTGCGAAACACATTAGAGTGATAACGTCACTAGGGAGCAGATGGCGAGACAGTGGCGTTGCCAGCAATGGTTAGCGACAAAAAAATGCGCTGTCCAATTGGCTTCTGTAATAGTAATTCTCGTAATTTGAGGAAAAAAATTAACATAGTGTAATCAACACTCGGATTCGAATTGGTCTTTCGTACGATGATATATCTATATTACGAACTAAGCAGACACAATCGCATAGCCCGATGTGTATGTAAAAATGGAGTTTTGCTTAATAATAAAATTGAGCACCGCTTGATCCACTTATATGCTTTCACTGATATAATCTTATATGTATATTCGAAATACACGATACTACAGTATTATACAAAGGTATCGATACATTTCGAAAATGTTTGCTACTTTATATTCCAAAAAATACCAGCTTTTTAAAATATCATTCTATTTCTGTAACAACACACGTATTTTCGCCAATTTTATCCCGACGTGCAAAATCGGCAAAACCTGATGAGGTGCAAAAAGTGGAAGATTCCACTTTAAAAGATTCTTTATCTTTCCTTTCATCGTTAGGTTGGAAAAGAGTGGACAAATAATGAATGCATGGACATTCAAAAGCCGCCACGACTGATAAAATGACCATAAAGATTTCCAATGCTCTATAAAAAACTGAAGCTTGCTGACTTTGTAAACAACTAGATACATCTTGTCCGCTACGACGCTATACGAAGTTTCGGGTACAAAAAACTTTCCGCTCAAAGGATATTGCAGTTTGTTAACAGTCGACAAAAACGCATTGGTAGATGAGATAGACTTATTTCAGTCGTTTTATAATAGTGGAAGCAAACATTAAGCAGTTGTCGAAATAGTAGGAGAAACACCAGAGACAAATCACTTATCCAAACAGTAAACAGCGAGAAGGAATATCTAGTTTTCTGAGGTTCTCTGGTTGTAGTACTAACAGACTAGGTGGAAGAATGTAGGCCCATCATCGGTGAATATTACGTTTCATTACTAAATCAATTGAAGGATTCTAAAACTGAAAGCTTCAAACTAAATATTCACATTTGACCAAAAAGCAAGCGTTCCGCGGTAGTGCACCTGCTGCACAGGCGTCTGGGGATTATTGCAGCAAAACTAAATAATCCAAGCTTCAATGTTTCCACATACACCGTATTTTATGGATTTGGCTCATAGTGATTATTTCCTTTTTCTAAATCTAAAGAAATAACTCGACGAACGAAGTGTCGCTTCAAATGATTAAAACTCAAAGAACCACTTATTTTGCAGAACTGAATAAATTATATTGTACTGAGGGTATTAAAAAAGGAAAACAAAGTCTTTGTCTACATATTTTTAATTGCAAGATGACTACGAGTACATTGAAAAATAAAAAAAATAGAGTTTTTTTTGTCAAGCCAAGAATTTCGAACTACCCTCCTATAATTGATAGTTATCTAAAGAGTGTTGATGGTAAAAAGTATCAAACTTCCACTATTATAAAACAGGTCTTTACAGAGCGGTTAATGTGGATTTAATCTGAGTTAATTCCACAAACAAAGCTGCTATTTCTAACTGCTGTTAATTGATGAAGTTCGGATTTCAGTGTTTCTTCAAGACCACTGCCAAGTCTTGTTGGATATCATGCAGCATATAAAAATATATCTTGTTTTTCCGAATGCATCCCACTGTAAAACTGGCCATGTGTTGATTTTGTATTCAACTCTAGGGGCCTGAATTTTATCCAAACGTATTTTCTTTTTCCATCAGAACGGCAACGCCGTTCGACGCCGCCATCGAGTACGCCACATTACGAGCATCAGTTCGCGCAATGCGATATTAATTAGCCTCATGTGTCAAGGCGCGACTGAGTCTGTAATCTCCGCACCTCGAGTGGCATCTACATAGATGTGTGATCTCGTAATGTGCCTTTATTTATTGCACTTCAGCGCTTACTCATTATTCAGTACTTAGAAATGAGATGTTCCTTAAGAGGAATGTGGGCTCAAGTTTGTTGTCCAATCTTTAAATCGGAGGAAATATTTAATACTTCAAATACTGAATCATAAATAATGAAACAATTCCATTTTTTTAAGGTGCCTTCCTTAAAAGGTTTCGAAGGAATCTCGGTCTTATTTGTCTAGCAGTAAAAGCCTTGTATCTTTTGAATAAGAAAAGATATCGTCATTAAAATATACTATAAAATCGAATATTACCCATTGGGATGCCACACCCTGCAATTTTTAACTAAGAACCACATGGCCATAAAATGGCCGTTTAAAAAAATAGATGGAGAGGAGTTTTTTATAAAGCATTGTATCTGTTTTTATGTTTCAGTATTAAAATATAGTATATACAGGACAAAGGCCCATACGATAGAGAACAGAAGGAATTGTATTACTGTGTGGAAAATATCAACTTCGTCAATAGCTAGTCGACTTATATTCAGCGATTATGTTATAAAGTAGCTTTTGTCCGCGGCTTCGCCCGCGTGGACGTCGGAAAATGAAATAGTTTCCTACAATCATCCCACGGGAATATACCTTGGGGATAAAATGTAAGTATTCTTTATAGTGATCCAGGTTATGTCTACATATCGTCGGCCTAATTATCAAAACTTTCCATACATTATATGCCCGGATATTAAATTCACTTCATACGGTATTTTAAATACGGCTTTATTTATGCTCTTAGAATTATGTTTCCTTTGTTGAACCGAGTGCGCAGTTTTAGCATATTCACTTTCATTGTTGTCTAGCTTATTTTACATACAACGCCACGATCTCTAAATAGTTAGCCTTTGCTATAACAGGAATTGGCATCCTGGTTTTGGCTTATTGTGTCGACACTCCTAAGAAAGAACATCGTAGCTCACTTTTCGTCATTTTACAAGAGAGTGTAACGAAAATTTCAGAAATAAGAAACCGCCCAAACTCGTGTCCAAACATCACCTGAAATAAGGTATTTTTTGTACATTTTTCAGTATATCTCTGAAGATATGCTAATTAAATTAAAAAAATTATATAATATTTTAGCACCCTTATAAAAAGCCCTTTTAAACGATACACTTCATGAGGAATTTTAATTTTCATTTTATGAATAATTAAATTCCCCTCCCATATTTTCCAAAAAAAGGAAAAAGTTCAATATTTATGCTTAAACATTAATCGGTTTCTAATGAAAGCGGCTGTAACATATGGAGATACGACCACAGCTTGTAAGGGTTCCATTTTTCCTTTCGATAACGCATGGAAACCCTGACTTCTTCAAGTATATTGATATAATTGAAAAGCCCTTATTATAAAGGTCTTTTAGGGATTAGTGTCTTTTAAGGCGAAAATTAACGGCAATAATAGATCAAAACCGCCAAAAATGGTATACGACATTCTTCCTTGGGGACGTTGACACAAATAGCATAAATACAAATATAGAGGCATTATGGAGGTAGAAACCACAGAGCCGGATAGTACTGATAGAACGCTTAAATTCTTTTTATGGTTCGAACAACATTTCTCCGCCAAATATTGCGTAAATACCATTTTGCACAGCAATTTTGTTATCTTATATTTTAATATCAAAGTGAAAGGCACTGTACATATCTGCAACGCGGCTTAGCACAAAGCCAACACCAGCGGTGAGGTTAGAAAGCCAGCTCGGTACAAAATGTAGCTAGCCAGACAATTGCAGTTCCAAAAATGTAATTCAATATTAAGAACCCTACATTTAATAACTACAGATTACGATAAAACTTACTGGAGATCAAAATATTTTAAAAATTGGTTGAGTTTGAACATTGTTTCATAACCACTTAGACTGGATGTAGTTTTACTTTCAATAAAATTGCTTACTGACGACCGGTTAAAGAAATTAGAAAGCCTTAACTTTTGTTTATTTTTCTAATTGCAGGAACAATCTCTTCCCGTCAACCATATTAATAAATTTATAAAAACTGGTTGATGGGCTATAAAATATGTTACGACATAAAATAATAACAGTACACTTGAGAAAGACAAAAATATAATACAAATATTGACAATAGTTAGGATGGATGAAGGAAAGAACAAGACCGCAGACGGACTAGGGTTTAGGTGAGATAGGTACTTTTTACTCCATCTTTGAAGACGTTTATCGAGGACATTTTCCTTGTGTCAGGATCCAGTTAACTTCAAATTTTGCTACTTGAACCATAAAGGATTATTCATAAGAAACAGAAGCATGTATAGAATTAAGTACGGGAATAACTACCTTCCAGTGTGAAAGCCAAGGTCACAAGCAGACGTTTTTTAAGTTTATCAATAAGATCATTTGGAATCTTAGGAACATAAGTATTTAAAGAAGTGTATGTACTTGCCATAAAATTTGACCAAACAAAATGTTTGTTTGTAGGCGCCTAACGTTAAAATTAGACGAAATTCGAAAAATTACTGTTATGTTGCTTAGAACGAGAATATGATTCAGCATTTGTATATTTGTATTCAACTCTCCTAAAAACTACTAAGGCGTATTAAATGAAGTTTTGAATTTTGATCATATTTACTAAAGGCATGCGGAAAAACACTTCATATAAATATAGATTGTTAAAAAAGTAAGTACAATGAATCGACCTACTAATATCTACCAATTGATTAATCGGGTAAACCAAGTACGTAGTCCAATCTAGCGAATTTACAGGCAAAAAACTAATTACATAATGTGAATATTATTTTGATATAATCAAATTAACAGATAAGTAAAAGTATGTACATATAGTATACGACAACATTTACCTAGATTTTATAAAGACAATAAGAGTCAAATCAGTCAGTAATAAACAAATGGTAGAAAAATAAATTAATATTAAAGTAAAAGTGTCAAGGAAGCGTTGTAATCAAATTTAATTTACGGTGAAGCATCTTACAAAACAGCTACCAATAAAAAGCTTCTAAAACGTGTATGTAGCTTAAGCCATTCGTTCAAGGCTAACTTAATAAGAACAGATGGTAACAGATGTCTTGGATTAAATTATGCTGTATAGCAATGGCCACAAGCGGCAATTATATTTACACCATGGAGCACTAAGGAAATCTTGATAAGCTTACAGGATTCGACAGGTATTTACTAGGCGGAAAATGCCATAAAATTTTAAAAGCCCATTTTCCAAAGTTCCTGGAAACCTTGCCTTTAAAAGTAAATGGGCAAAACAATCAATTAACGCCTTCGTTTTCTTCAAAGACAATACTGATCTGAGAATTGGGTTACTATTAGATATTTAGTACAGACGGACTATCGTACCACAGACCTTTAGTTGAGGCAACTCCAGGACAATGAAGCAAGTAGAGCTCTTTATCAATGTGCAGTGCAAAAGATTACGTATTCCAATATCTTTTCGATCACATGCAATGAGGAAGGATGCCATCGGATCCGACGCCTGAGGTCTTTTAGACCTCTGCAAACGCAAAGAGCTAAAAGATAATATCTTCGTTACGTAAAAATATTTATGAACATAGTGGAGCAATTTTCAAATAGTTTTTTTATTTCATTTTTTTATATAATTTCCAAGATATTTTGTTAAAACTTGGTAGACTCATGACAGACCTCAATCAGTTATGTTGTCGAATTAGCTAACCTCATCCACTCAATTTTATCCATTTTAATACCTTACTCACTTGGCAACATGTTTTCGTGATCTTAAGTCAGAGAACCACGGAACAAATGTGGATGAATTTTCTTATCTTTACAGAAAGCTGCTAATTCAATGTTAGTCACCCACTGTAACAAATTCAAGATTGAACCATACAATTTTAATTTATATCCTTATATGCGAACTGTTTACTTTAATTCGCGCCCAGATAAAGTGAGATAGATGTCTATCAACTTCTTCTAAACTACAGTCAACCGCTTGGTCAACTGCAACAGTGAGTTAGCTTTCGAAGCATTCAGGACTCCTTAGACCAGCTGTCGACAAACCTACTTAAACTCTGCAAATTCTCACGCGACCACAGCTGTCAATATCTTAGTCATCTACAGCGACATTCCCAGTGGTCCAGCACCATTAACAAGGTTACTAGTTTAAAGTCTTCTTAGCAGACATTTAGGTCAAACCATGGTGTACTTAGACAGTACAGTGCCCATACGTGGGAATGTTTACGTTCGGAAAGCGCGCGACATGTGGGACGAGCAAGACGTGCGGCTGACGCAGGCGACGGATCCAGAAGTCGATGGGAGTGAGTGGGCGGATATAAGTCGTGGCGCTTTTGTTTTTGATGATGGGAATTTTATGACGCTGGTTGTGGGTGAGGGGAAGTTGGCGAGATTATGGCGAGAGTACAGTCTCAAACTTAATCTGGTCAAACGAAAAAGAATATAAAACGATTCCTTTATTATGAAGTCCAGATAATAATTATACTAATTTATTTCTATCATTTTATTACCTAATATTATTTATGCAAAAATGAAAGTATGAATTTATTAAAGGAAACAAGGGATAGTGAATCAAGATTCTGTCATGGCTTTATTATCATTAAGTAGACACTAATATACATGCCATCTCATTTCGTCAGTGTTAGAACATCCGGCAGTCATACAGAATATTTCTACTTCTCCAAAGCATGAAACTGTTTCTCTATCGCAGTATAAGAGCATGAGAGTACATCTGCCAGATAATGTAATCTTAATATGGGATCTAAGTATTTCAATAAGGCTTTTTAGCTGTTTTTTTTAAATTTAATATAGGAGATTGCCCTGGACGCAAATTATCGGGAAAAAATTTCCTTCTTTGAGTGTTTGGTATCAACAATTGATTCCGTCTTAGGTACTCTTACTGCGCCGTAATCTTCTCCCGTCGTTGTGTATATATTGCGCATTGCTTCGCTCGCTTTTCTTAAACGGAATTAATGAAGTAAGTTCTGTTCGTGACTTTCCCATATTGTGTTTGGTGTTTGCTAGTCGGGAGTAGCTAACTGAACAGAATATCGAACGCCGCGCTTGTTATATAGCCTAAAAAAATTTTGAGAAATTTCAATAATATTCCAGAAACTGCTGAGAAGAATTTCGGAAATTCAGAAGTTGTCAGCTTTTAACATTTTATTTGAAGAATAGTTTATAGTATATATTTTATACGAAACTACTGGCGAAATTAATTTACTATATTATATGTGCACAAAAAAACTAGATATAAAAATAAAATGAAATTTTAGAAGTAAAATTCTACAGGTGTTGCGTTTCGTTAAGATAGTATTATATACAAAAATTTAATGTTTATAAATCACATTCGTGCGTGATGCACACGGTGAGATTTTACTTAAAAATTGGTGTTTAATATAAGTCAGTGACAAAAATAACATTTTTTAAGTTTGACTTTGAATATAGCTTCTGTCACACGTAATAACTTCCTCTTATTTCTTCCAATTCCGCTTCCTGTCAAACATTAAGCCTCTATTCACCTATTCATATTGTTATATTTCTTATATAGATTTCAAACAAACGTCCGTGTTTTAGCAAAAAGGAAGTATAATGTCCTAATGGATGTACAAATTTAATGAAATAAAAGCCAGCAAACGATATAGTTCGGTTCAAAGAATTTTAATTGACATAGAAAAAAAATTAGGGGATGTGGTTGGTTTCGCGTCAATTTGCAGCGGAATCAAAGGCTTCATGAAAGCGAAGCCGTAAGTATCAGCTGTTTCTTAATAAGATAGAGTAGCTGATTGAAGTTAATAAGTTTCGTATGTAAGTACCAAATGTATTTAGCCACTTATGTTCAAAGTTTTCCTGATAGTGAAAAGTGTGAACGAAACTCACCCAACCAGCTAACTCATATTTGTTATAAGACAAACATTCATAGCATTAAATATACTTATAGATTAATTTCAATGTAGCATCATAATGTAGTTACAGTGTCACGCGGCGTGCGATATCCGGCGCGGGCGCGGCGTGAGAACCGCTCTCCCCTCGCGCGAACAGACAGACGCACGCTCGCGAGCGGAGCGGCGGACCCTCGCGCGCTTCGCTGAAACTAATTCTCATCGTCACGGACGCAAATTGAAATGATCAATTTTAGCTAGACACCGCAATAATAATGTTTTCTTTTATTTTTATATACCAATGTTTCATTGATCTTTTAAGCGTAACTTTCGCTTTATATGATCATTTTATTTATAAATGCAACACAGTTATTATGGAAAGAGAGAAATCTGTTTGTTTGTTTGTTGCCTTTACGTGGTGTACAAGAAAAGATGTGAATATAATTCATAAAGCTAATTTTGTAGATCAAACGACTAGAGTATCTTCGCAGCGTGTTTCCTTAAAAAAATGCAAATTATGGAAATTGCGACTTCGACAAAACCGGAAGAGGATTTTCATATAATCCTTTCAAATTTTCTACTCGGCTGTCAGGCGTTAACTTCCGAAGCTACTGGACTGATTTTGATACAACTTTTAATTACGTATGCGTTGGTCCTTCAGGTTGGCTGTAGCCTATAAATGTAAAAAATATTGAAAATAAAACGAGTTTTTTATTTCGTTTGAAGAAACCATATAACATTTATCTATACTGTATGAATATAATACTTGATTAATAAAAATAACAATTTATACGAACTCGTTTGGCTGAAGAGTTTGATGATTACGAAAAAAAATAGTGAATGGATCTAAGGAGCAGGGGAGACCTAGCCCCACCGAATTTGTTAAAAAGATTGTTTGTTTTCTACGAGACCAACTTTACATCAGCTTTTTTATTTATTACTTATTGTCTACTTTGAATTATTCTACCAAACAATCTACACAACGACTAAGATGTGAAATGAATCCGGGCAACATCGATCATAAGCTACTAGTACATTTGTGCGTTTGTAGAATTCATATTAACTCAAAAAAACTTGACTAAAATATAACTACAATAAATACCTACTTCAAACAAAAAATCAAACATTGTACTTAGATTGTTTCGATAAATAAAAGCAATTGGAAAAATAAGATGAAGGACCAACAATAATAAATAACGATCCTTCAAGTTGCAATTAAAAGAAAGGTCCCACTATAAAAAAAAACCATGACATGGCAATTATTTCCAAATAAAGATGAATATCTACATTTCCTAAAAAGTCAGCCAATTTAAATATTTTAAATTAAAAATTACCTTACAAAATACACACGATTTTTTTAAATTTTCATGAAGAAATTAGATCACAACCGATAAAAAGTGAAGACCGTTTGCCGCCTTAAGAAAAAGTAAAAATGGTCAAGGATTGGAGAGTTGCAAACGTGAACACACCTATTAAGCAAACCAGTTCCCTATGACGTCAACGAGTGTCTTACTTTAATCTCCTTCTGAAATCACAGATTTTGATGTTCCCTGCTATCACGTATTTTTCGAATTAGGAATACTCAAGTGTACGTCTAGGTGTAAGATGAAAGGAGTTAGGCACAATTAGGTACACCTTCGCACAGTGACAGTTGGTTTGTAGGATAATATTAACTCAGAATCAAAAGATAATATTTTTCAATTGACTGGGCTCTTTATGCAGGGTTAAGTCCTGTAGAAAATTTCCAAAGGTTAAGCAAATTTAAAAGGGTTAAATCCTGTACACATGCATTTGAGGATTAATACATATACAAAACGAAAAATTATCCTATTACGAAAACAGACATCACTTGCATAAAGACATATTTCAAGATCCAGTTTACAACAAATTCGATAACATGTAACATTATAACTAGTCTAATCCATAATTTGTTTAAAGTATTGTTAAATGCAGGGTTTATTCGAAATACTCCCACAGTCTTCGTTCTTCTAAACATCAGCTTAACTACTTACAGTAAACATTTCGACGAGCCAACCCAACCCTCATACACCACTAGCAACAAGTTGTGTTTACAGAGCTTATTGTCGTATTGACTCTGTAACATTACGCACCCCTGGGAGAGTAATAGGACAGTTCGGAGGGTGGTGTAGAGGTAGGGTGGTGCGTGGGAATCATGCCTCCCTCTGCTTCCCCGCACGTGGCGCTGTCAATGTGGGGTTGGTGCGGGCTGGTCATTTTGAAAGCGCTCGTCAATTTTGTATTGTTTTTTTTTGGATTGAACGTGTGTTGGATAATGCTAACAGAGCCATACAAATTTATTGAGATTGTAGTTTAATTTATTGTGGGGATCACTCTTTTTTATGTAAATGATTGTTGTATTAAGACAGATTTAAGTATTCAATAGTTGTCGTCGAGAGACCGTTTTTAATTATAATGAAGGGACTTTTGAAAGGATTGTTAAGGAGATCAGAAAGGTCTAAAACCCGTCTAGAATTTAGAAGATACATTTAAATTAAATATTAAAAGTATTAGTAAAAAAAGAACTCTTTGAACCAAATGGAGATTGTGACCAGTTGTATCATATACAGATATAACATGCTAATCCACGAAACTTGGAAGACCTAAAAATCACGTAAAAATCGAAAAAAAGCGGAAGACATTAATTTTTACAACAAACAATGTCAATATCAGTTAAAATTTTATTTTTAATTAACTTAGGCAATGGCTACTAATTAAAAAAAACAATCGGTGTTGATTTTTTTTTATAATCGTTTCTTAAAAGTTATTATGTGTCTCGTCAGATATTTATTTTCATTTTTATTCAATATAAACAATTATTGGTGCATTAAAAATATATGTTCACGAAAATTACCTTTTTGTACCATGATTACAAATTGTTTTTTTATTCCTTGCTCCTTCCTGATTATCAAATGCTGAATTGTTTGTTTTTATTTTCTAAAAAATTCCGACTTCTTTAAAATGTTATATTTTATTTCTATAAGGCCAGAACCATTTTCGATGGTCTCTTTTTTACAAAATGAATTAAATCAACTCTGTAAAAAGCGAACTTAAAAGTTGTAAGTAAACCAAATTATATTTATTACAAAAGTGTATAAAATGTGAATCTGATTCATACAACACAGGTATGTGTAACGTACAGTGACATAGATCGTATACAATTATTTGAGTACCACTGGTAACCGTATATTTAGTTAATTGGCCTCCAGACGCAGCGACACATTATAAGAAGTTGCAAGTCCTCTTACTTCCAGTTACACGCAGTTCTAGGTCATCAGAAATATTTTTTCAACCAGTATAATAAGTCTCCAACTTTGATACATGATATATTCTGTGACATTCGCGGGATGAAGATGAAACCTCACGAAATTTCATACTTAAAAATACATCCCATCATCCCACACCCACCAATGCAAAAAGGGGTTAAGTTCACATCCCACCACCAATGCAAAAAGGGGTTAAGTTCAGTAACAAGAATAAGAGGGTTCTAATGGAAATCCCTTAAAATTACCAGAAAAATAATTTTGTTTACAAATAAAAAAAAATTTACTTCCTTTCTGCTTAATCTTTATCTTCGCAAGCTTTTAGCATTTATTTTAGCAAAGCAAGTCAAGTTAATTAAGTAGTAAGCAAGTAATATATATTTTTTTCTTTTTAAACAATGTTATTTCCCTGTCAGTTCTAAGGAACTTTAAAAGAACTTAGCGTCTATTCAGATCTCAATTTTTTATGGACGAAGCCAACAAACCCACCTGTTCTTATTACTGAACTCTATCTGCAGTTTCATTATATTCCTCAATTTTACATTATTTAACAATTTCGTTTTCTTTTACGCGGTGCTCTTTTCTTTTCCTTAACATTTTCCGTATTTTCTTGCGCAGGCGAAATATAAGAGCGCATACACAGTCTTCCATTTTTTAATTTTATTTTATTAATAAGTTTTCTGTTTATCGATACATTTGCCAAGTGTGAACATAACAAAGTTTTCATTAATTTTCAACCTCGAGACATAATTGGCCTTTTTCTGTATTTTATTTGTTACTCAATGTATACCCAATGACCTACCTTCATGCCAAATTTTAAGTTTTGAAATCAATTAGATATTGGTATATATACATATATATACACACACGTACGCACGCACACACACACAAATAGTATAGCATTAGTACACCATCTGTCTTTGGATTTCAGCATATTTCAATAAAATTTTCATTAAAATTGGTACAGTATAAACGAATACATTACATGGTATCAGCCGAGACTTAGATATGTAATTTATGGTAACAGGTCTTACAAATAAAATTACTGTACAAAATATATACGTATCAAACCTATGTCTTTGGATTTCAGCATATTTCAGAAAAAAATCCATTAAAATTGATACAGTATAAACGAATACATATACATGGTATCAGGCGAGACTTAGATAAATAGTTTATGATAACAGATCTTACAATTAAAATTACTTTACAAAACACATATGTATCAAACCTATGTCTTTGGATTTCAGCATATTTCAGAAAAAAAATTCATTAAAATTGGTACAGTATAAACGAATACATATACATGGTATCAGCCGAGACTTAGATATGTAATTTATGGTAACAGGTCTTACAAATAAAATTACTGTACAAAATATATACGTATCAAACCTATGTCTTTGGATTTCAGCATATTTCAGAAAAAAAATCCATTAAAATTGATACAGTATAAACGAATACATATACATGGTATCAGGCGAGACTTAGATAAATAGTTTATGATAACAGATCTTACAATTAAAATTACTTTACAAAACACATATGTATCAAACCTATGTCTTTGGATTTCAGCATATTTCAGAAAAAAAATTCATTAAAATTGGTACAGTATAAACGAATACATATACATGGTATCAGCCGAGACTTAGATATGTAATTTATGGTAACAGGTCTTACAAATAAAATTACTGTACAAAATATATACGTATCAAACCTATGTCTTTGGATTTCAGCATATTTCAGAAAAAAAATCCATTAAAATTGATACAGTATAAACGAATACATATACATGGTATCAGGCGAGACTTAGATAAATAGTTTATGATAACAGATCTTACAATTAAAATTACTTTACAAAACACATATGTATCAAACCTATGTCTTTGGATTTCAGCATATTTCAGAAAAAAAATCCATTAAAATTGGTACAGTATAAAGGAATACATATACATGGTATCAGCCGAGACTTAGATAAGTAATTTATGGTAACAGGTCTTACAATTAAAATTACTGTACAAAACATATATGTATCAAACCTATGTCTTTGGATTTCAGTATACTTCAGAAAAAAATTCATTAAAATTGGTACAGTATAAACGAATACAAATACATGGTATCAGCCGAGGCTTAGATAAGTAATTTATAGTAACAGGTCTTGCAATTAAAATTACTTTACAAAACATATATGTATCAAACCTATGTCTTTGGATTTCAGCATATGTCAGAAAAAAATTCATTAAAATTGGTACAGTATAAAGGAATACATATACAT
Source organism: Druceiella hillmani (assembly GCA_039881145.1). NCBI lineage: Eukaryota > Metazoa > Arthropoda > Insecta > Lepidoptera > Hepialidae > Druceiella > Druceiella hillmani. The sequence goes on along the minus strand of JAYKKI010000125.1, from coordinate 4,074,524 downwards.
GGTATCAGGCGAGACTTAGATAAATAGTTTATGATAACAGATCTTACAATTAAAATTACTTTACAAAACACATATGTATCAAACCTATGTCTTTGGATTTCAGCATATTTCAGAAAAAAAATCCATTAAAATTGGTACAGTATAAAGGAATACATATACATGGTATCAGCCGAGACTTAGATAAGTAATTTATGGTAACAGGTCTTACAATTAAAATTACTGTACAAAACATATATGTATCAAACCTATGTCTTTGGATTTCAGTATACTTCAGAAAAAAATTCATTAAAATTGGTACAGTATAAACGAATACAAATACATGGTATCAGCCGAGGCTTAGATAAGTAATTTATAGTAACAGGTCTTGCAATTAAAATTACTTTACAAAACATATATGTATCAAACCTATGTCTTTGGATTTCAGCATATGTCAGAAAAAAATTCATTAAAATTGGTACAGTATAAAGGAATACATATACATGGTATCAGCCGAGGCTTAGATAAGTAATTTATGGTAACAGATCTTACAATTAAAATTACTTTACAAAACATATATGTATCAAACCTATGTCTTTGGATTTCAGCATATTTCAGAAAAAAATTCATTAAAATTGGTACAGTATAAACGAATACATATACATGGTATCAGCCGAGGTTTAGATATGTAATTTATGGTAACAGGTCTTACAATTAAAATTACTGTACAAAACATATATGTATCAAACCTATGTCTTTGGATTTCAGTATACTTCAGAAAAAAATTCATTAAAATTGGTACAGTATAAACGAATACAAATACATGGTATCAGCCGAGACTTAGATATGTAATTTATGGTAACAGGTCTTACAAATAAAATTACTGTACAAAATATATACGTATCAAACCTATGTCTTTGGATTTCAGCATATTTCAGAAAAAAAATCCATTAAAATTGATACAGTATAAACGAATACATATACATGGTATCAGGCGAGACTTAGATAAATAGTTTATGATAACAGATCTTACAATTAAAATTACTTTACAAAACACATATGTATCAAACCTATGTCTTTGGATTTCAGCATATTTCAGAAAAAAAATTCATTAAAATTGGTACAGTATAAACGAATACATATACATGGTATCAGCCGAGACTTAGATATGTAATTTATGGTAACAGGTCTTACAAATAAAATTACTGTACAAAATATATACGTATCAAACCTATGTCTTTGGATTTCAGCATATTTCAGAAAAAAAATCCATTAAAATTGATACAGTATAAACGAATACATATACATGGTATCAGGCGAGACTTAGATAAATAGTTTATGATAACAGATCTTACAATTAAAATTACTTTACAAAACACATATGTATCAAACCTATGTCTTTGGATTTCAGCATATTTCAGAAAAAAAATCCATTAAAATTGGTACAGTATAAACGAATACATATACATGGTATCAGCCGAGACTTAGATAAGTAATTTATGGTAACAGGTCTTACAATTAAAATTACTGTACAAAACATATATGTATCAAACCTATGTCTTTGGATTTCAGTATACTTCAGAAAACAATTCATTAAAATTGGTACAGTATAAACGAATACAAATACATGGTATCAGCCGAGGCTTAGATAAGTAATTTATAGTAACAGGTCTTGCAATTAAAATTACTTTACAAAACATATATGTATCAAACCTATGTCTTTGGATTTCAGCATATGTCAGAAAAAAATTCATTAAAATTGGTACAGTATAAAGGAATACATATACATGGTATCAGCCGAGGCTTAGATAAGTAATTTATGGTAACAGATCTTACAATTAAAATTACTTTACAAAACATATATGTATCAAACCTATGTCTTTGGATTTCAGCATATTTCAGAAAAAAATTCATTAAAATTGGTACAGTATAAACGAATACATATACATGGTATCAGCCGAGGTTTAGATATGTAATTTATGGTAACAGGTCTTACAATTAAAATTACTGTACAAAACATATATGTATCAAACCTATGTCTTTGGATTTCAGTATACTTCAGAAAAAAATTCATTAAAATTGGTACAGTATAAACGAATACAAATACATGGTATCAGCCGAGGCTTAGATAAGTAATTTATGGTAACAGGTCTTACAATTAAAATTACTTTACGAAACATATATGTATCAAACCTATGTCTTTGGATTTCAGCATATTTCAGAAGAAAATTCATTAAAATTGGTACAGTATAAACGAATACATATACATGGTATCAGCCGAGGTTTAGATATGTAATTTATGGTAACAGGTCTTACAATTAAAATTACTTTACAAAACATATATGTATCAAACCTGTCTTTGGATTTCAGCATATTTTAGAAAAAAAATCCATTAAAATTGGGACAGTATAAACGAATACATATACATGGTATCAGGCGAGACTTAAATAAGTAATTTATGGTAACAGGTCTTGCAATTAAAATTACTGTACAAAGCATATATGTATCAAACCTATGTCTTTGGATTCAGCATATTTCAGTAAAATTTTCATTACAATTGGTACAGTATAAAAGAATACATATACATGGTATCAGCCGAGGCTTACATAAGTAATTTATGGTAACAGGTCTTACAATTAAAATTACTGTACAAAGCATATATGTATCAAACCTACAAAACTATTTATAAAGCAAAACCACAATATTTATCTCAATAAATTATATTACAAAAAAGAAAAATACCATAAAAGAGCGATTTAAAATAAAAACATTCTAAATTTAAATATTCAAAAATTGAAACGTCAACAATATCTCCAGCACGCAGCACAACAATAAGCACGCGAGATAAATAACAGATCACACGCACAATAAGTCTTTGTCGCAGTACCGCTATCCGTTATTGACAGGCGCCGCGCCCGCCGAGCTATTTGGCGCTCGCCCACGACAAGCGATTGGCTAGAGACGAAAACTTCGTTGATTAAAATTATAATACTTAGCATAAATCGTACAGAAAACCTGTCCCATTTAGATGCGTACTGGCATCGATGCGGGGCGCCGAAAAGCATCGATTTAATAAAATTTACATTTTCGCTATTTTCCACACGATACAGAAAATGTAAAAAAATCTCAAATGCTTTATGCCCTACAAAAACTGAAATACTAATACTTTTAAGTGTTAACTGTTGAAATATACGCGGATTAACATGTTTTACCATAATAGTATATTTGACTGATGTCGATATTTTTGTAAAAATGTTTTAAAACTGTAGAATAGATTTGAAAAAATATTAAAATTCAATCAAAACTTCAAAAGTATCAATTTTTTGTTTATTAAATTGAAAAAGTTATTATTATAATTTTAGTTTCCACACAAAAAAATGAGAAAATTATAATATGCAATATATAACTTAAACGTAATATTCAACGAGATACTCAAAATATTTTATAAATTCCCTTATAATGAATGCTAAATACTAGCCAGTGACGTCATGTGCCAGTTGCGTTTTGTATGGGGCGTTTTGGCGCGAATCGTAATTCGTCAGTTTTTAAGTCGTTATAACTTTGTGATGAAAAGTCCTAGGCACGATTTATTTATTTTAACCGTTTTTAATGTTATTACTTATTCTATTTTAGTAATAAAAAAATATAATCAAATACCATATTCTCAATTTCAAGTTTATCTGAAATTTGTATCAGGGTAAATTTTTTTCGAATGATTTCTGAAAAAAATGTTGACGATATTTTAGCAGTACCTCTTAAACGATTATATGAAATTCTGAAATAAATAGTTTTAGGAATCCTTATAAGCCTTTTTTTTTCAATTGATATCCTTATTTGAGGAAGTTATTAATCGATCATTAGACGACAAACTTTTCATCTAAACATTTGTGCATTTAACCGAAATGAAATTATTCCTTACCCAAGTCGTCTTTCCTTAATTAATCGATAAATTAATACTTTTCATCGAGACACCTCGTCCGTCCCTAACCGCTCGTCGATACGTGACAATACACGAGGCGCGCGCCCATAAAATAAAGCGTCCCGCTATTCGTATAGCATTGTGAGTCGACATGCACAAAAACTGTATTGATTAATGTATTCAAAAGCTGCGAGACCCCGGAGGCCTCTCGCGGACGACTGCATTCGTAAATACATATTACGACCATTTATTATCTGGAACGGCCGCCGATCTAAAATCGTTTTCTTTTATTCGAATCGATCAGCACGCAAAGTAGGGTTGTCTATTCCGATGTTTTGCTAATCATAAGTATATCTTAAAGTATTATTGCGATTCAATTCGATTGGATCAGTAGGAATGAAATCTATTTTTATAGTTCCGTAATCAAACTACCTACCCTTAAATTAACATATTAATGTTAGTGTTACCTACTGCAAAATATCCGGATTAACGTGATTTAATACTACGCCAAAGTTTTAAGTAATTACGTCAAACGATTTCCGAGAAAATCCGCTGTGGCGGAAAGCAGATAAGCGAGTGATATTGTAAGTATTCCGTATGTCCTTTTGAGGTATGAAACCTTAAAAACGACATTCTCGGTCATCTGCAAATCATAGATTAGAATTGAATACATAAATACGTATCTTGATCTCATACACTCGACAATATTTACAAAATAAGTTGAACGACAAATAAAATGAAACTACGTGACGTAGTATTATTTCTACTTTATTTAAATTCTTTACCACGACCTAGGTTTCGTTGTATTACAACATCGTCAGGTGGGCTATTAGCAAAGGTCTTTTGCTAATTGTCTATCTGAATGTGTTAGTATAAAAGACGTAGTAAAGAATTTAAATAAAGTAGAAATAACACTACATCAGTAGTTTCATTTAATTGCGAATATTGAATTTCTACAAACTTAACGCCAAATATATGCAATATTTGAACGAAAAAACTTTTCTCAAAGTTATAATTTCTCTATGATTTATGAACTGATTCGTAATTTAAAAAAAAACTATAATAATTCATATCCTATCATTTTCAAACAGGTGGAAAAAAGCGTTTAAAAAATCTTTTTGACTATTTTTTTGTAATTGAAAAAGTATTTTAAAAATTGAAAGCCGTGCTTTGTGAGCACGTTAACCTACATAATTCAAAAGTTCCTCAAAGTCTTCACTAGAACGAAAACTTACTGACATTCAGAGTAGAATATCTATTATGAATGTATGTACCTCGTAAACAATTAATATATGCGTAATCATGCTTCGATACTTCACTCTTATATATTTTTAAACCTGTTTTATTTGTCATTTTTCAAAAAATTAAATGAAGCGCCGATACATAACGAGATTGTCACAAGAAATTATTGCGTTTGACATCTAAACATCACCGCAATGGGAAGTGATAAATTAAAAATAAACACCGTTATCAAAACATGTAAATATACATACAATACACAAAAACATTCCCACGTAAAACAAAGGAACAGGAAATACACAAAACAAAACTTGATTTCACGACCACATCCTGGAAAAAAATCGGGAACTTTTTCCCACCAAAACCATTAGACTGACATCCCTAGCAATAATTTTGATACGGAAATATCACCATGTGTGCCAACGTATGCATATACTAAACGACTCGAACAACACACGTGTGACCATCGACAATGGAGCACCAATATACTAATCATCTCTAGTTCTGGTTGTGGAAACGGAGAATGCGAATAAATTAGACTAGTCGCATAAATATTTTGTAATTCGACATTATAATTTCGCTTATTTATTATTCCAACTTTAAATTTTGACGTATTTATTTTATTTATGTGTATTCATTTGTATTTAACTGTCAAATTTTGACAGCTTTTGATTTGACAGTTTACGTTTATATCATTTTGACAGGCGGAAATGACGTACTGAAATTTTGGACTTACTTTAACTCTTATATGGACGGTATTACGTTGTTAATCTAGAAAAATGGACAATTGTTGTTTTCTTATTTTTGTAATTCTACCTTCAAATTTGAAAAGAAATAAATTATTTTAGGATTTTATACATTATATATTAGGTATTTTGCCATTATAATTTTATTATTATATATACGCAAATTTTCATTTTAAATTTTCAAAATTTATTCCAAAAATCTATATCGTTTTAAAAGAATTTTCACATATAAATTATTAAATCCATCAAGATGATCAAATATTTAAAAAAAAACGTTTAAAATTGCAACTCGTAAAAAAGTTTTCGATAAGGATCTATTTTTCGAAATTTTGGCAACCACGCAACTTAAAAGAAATAATTCAAAAATCTACTTCACAAATTTTAGCATTTTCATAAAGTATCACTTCATATTTAAAAATCAAAAAACTCCCTCAAGTATTTATTGATGTAAAGTTTTCTAGATTTGCTGGATATCTCAATGTATTCGGTATCATTCATTTCATACCCATTAACTCGTTTTTTTTTTAAATTTGCTACAAAGAATGTGAAAACGATAAAATCCAATTATAGTCTATCTAAACTTTATAGTCTAGTCGCAATCCTAGTTGGAAGCAAAACAATCTAATGAATTTTTTGTTATATACACGGTATAATATTATTTCTACTTTACTTAAATTCTTTACCACGACCTAGGTTTCGTTGTATTACAACATCTTCAGGTGGGCTATTAGCAAAGATCAATCTTTGCTAATAGCCCACTTGAAGATGTTGTCATACAACGAAACCAAATGTCGTGGTAAGAATTTACGTAGAAATAATACTACATCACGTAGTTTCATTTAATTGTGAATAATGAATATCTACAAAATTAACGCCAAATATATTCAATATATACGGTGTCCGAGAATAAGTGTCGGACAAAGAAAGACGTTATTCCATGACTGGAAAATAGTTGATTGTCGTTAAAATAAAATTAAAAAATGACTTTTTTCAGAAAATTGAAAATAGTATTCATAATCATATGTCATCTTTTTCGTACACATAATACTTGGGCATATTGTTAAGCGCCGCTCGGAGGAATAACCCGTAAACAGCTGCGAAGACATCTACCTGCTCAGGTAAGCACCGCGCTCCAGGCAAGTAAGATTGGGTGTGTTAAAAATAGTTATGTATAACAAGTTTGGCTTAATTTATCTGACTACGATTTACTGACGCATTGAATGTGTGGCAACGAAGAAGGAAACTCTATTCATCGCTCGATCTCGCCACCGTCCGTTACATTTTTTCGTCACGACCTCATTTCTCAACATGCGAACTTGCAGTATGGCGACAAAAGAAAATTCACTTCCAAAAATCTTTATTATACTAATAAAAATAAGTATGGTATTACCTCAAAACTATTAAATGAGAGATACTGGCCGAGTCAGTATGACAATTAAAAATAAAAATCGCAAATAAGTTAAAACTCGTTGAGCCATAAACAAGGAAGGGGGCGTAGGCGAGCGGCGGGTAGCCGGAGGCAAGCGGCTCGTGCGCGCTCCAGACTGCTTCTACCCACATCGGCACCGGACTATTATTGTTTATGGTTCCATTTATATATTAGAAACTGACAAACTGAACTGATATGGTAGAACGTCCTGCGCGCGTGAAACTTTAATGCAGTGTATTAAATAGAAATTGTAAAAACGTTGTTAAGGTAGCTGTCGTCTAACGCCCGTATGCACCATACACGGTCAAGACTGTCAGTCGGACTTACTAGCAGTTAAAAACGTATTTCTGTTTCTGAATAACTGCCCGTCGATTCTGAACAACAGTCTACTGTACTGATCGTGCCCTATTGCACCGTCCATTTCCAAAAGTATCCATACGAAATACGTTTTTATCTGTTAGTAAATCAAACTTAAGAGTCCTGACCGTGTGTGATGCGATGCGGGCGTAAAACGCGTTGGCGACGAAATTCGCTGAATTTTTGACATCTTATTCAAACTATAAATATTTTGGTAAAAACTACTTTCAAAGATTGTACAATTGACATTAAAGTTAATTAAATTATATACGTCCTTAAAAAAATTTAATTCTATAATTTCTTTTCTATTCATTGTGGCTGCATACAGCTTAAGGAAACTTATTTTTTGTCGTGGGTGTATTCTGCAAATTTTTATAAAAATATTTCGTGAACTTAATTTTTAAAATGAGATTTTAGAGAACACAGACTGAATAGAAAGTGATTGGACAGCCGCCTGCAACCATTGGTTCTTGCATCGAGTACGAAATGCACAATAAACAATCGTCTGCAACCATTGATTTATGCATCGAGAACGAACTGGTCAATAAAAAAAATTGAATGTTTATAGGCGTAGCGGCACCATTTATTAGAATGAAAACATATATATTCTTTTTTTTAAATCTGCTGAATTTTGCTGACAAGAAACTTTATCTGAATCTATAACACGATCTATAGGTGTGCAAAACTTTGTAACGATTGGTCAAAACGTTCTTAACCTAACGGACTCACATACAAACTTTCTATGTTAGATTGTGAGTATAAAAATGATCTATAGTAAGTATGACTTGCGCAACGAGAGTCCCGTATCTCGTATGAAATGAAGTTATTTTATTTAAAGTACGTCATCACCAGTATTATATATATTAAATATATATTTAATATATTCTCCCTACTTAAATATATTATGTATTATAATAAATATATTTAGTAGTACCTAATACAATTAAGTAGGGCGAACATATATTTTATTACAAATATCTTCTACGTCTAGAATCACCGAATTGTTTCCTTACAACATTTGTGCAGACTTCTAAAAAACCTTTTTATTCATAATTTCAGATTAAGTAGCTTCACAAATAAAGGGGAGGACTTATTTATGAAGATTATGAAAATATATTTGAGACCCTTGTAACCTTTTTCAAATGATAGCCCACATTATAAATAGAACAAAAAAAATAGGATACTTAATTTACCTACTAAGTTCCTACGTCAAGCAGTAATATTGTTGAGTGTTAGCTATTGAGATATGCGCGGGTCAATATGCTTATTATAAATTTAAAGACACTAAGTCAAGCGGTAATATTTTTTAGTGTTAGTATTGAGATATCTGCAGGTCAATACGCTTATTATAAATTTAAAGACACTAAGTCAAGCGGTAATATTTTTGAGTGTTAGTATTGAGATATTTGTGGGTTTGCTTTATTACTATGCCAAACTTCAAGTTCCTACGTCAAGCGGTATTATTTCTGAGTGTTAGCTATTGAGATATGTGCGGGTCAATATGCTTATTATAAATTTAAAGACACTACGTCAAGCGGTAATATTTTTTAGTGTTAGTATTGAGATATTTGTAGGTTTGCTTTATTACTATGCCAAACTTCAAGTTCCTACGTCAAGCGGTAATATTGTTGAGTGTTAGCTATTGAGATATGTGCGGGTCAATATGCTTATTATAAATTTAAAGACACTACGTCAAGCGGTAATATTTTTTAGTGTTAGTATTGAGATATTTGTAGGTTTGCTTTATTACTATGCCAAACTTCAAGTTCCTACGTCAAGCGGTAATATTGTTGAGTGTTAGCTATTGAGATATGTGCGGGTCAATATGCTTATTATAAATTTAAAGACACTACGTCAAGCGGTAATATTTTTTAGTGTTAGTATTGAGATATTTGTGGGTTTGCTTTATTACTATGCCAAACTTCAAGTTCCTACGTCAAGCGGTAATATTTTTGAGTGTTAGCTATTGAGATATGTGCGGGTCAATATGCTTATTATAAATTTAAAGACACTAAGTCAAGCGGTAATATTTTTGAGTGTTAGTATTGAGATATTTGTGGGTTTGCTTTATTACTATGCCAAACTTCAAGTTCCTACGTCAAGCGGTATTATTTTTGAGTTTTAGCTATTGAGATATGTGCAGGTCAATATGCTTATTATAAATTTAAAGACACTACGTCAAGCGGTAATATTTTTTAGTGTTAGTATTGAGATATTCGTGGGTGTGTTTTATTATTATGCCAAACTTCAAGTTCCTACGTCAAGCGGTAATATTTTTGAGTGTTAGCTATTGAGATATGTGCGGGTCAATATGTTTATTATAAATTTAAAGACACTACGTCAAGCGGTAATATTTTTTAGTGTTAGTATTGAGATATTTGTAGGTTTGCTTTATTACTATGCCAAACTTCAAGTTCCTACGTCAAGCGGTAATATTGTTGAGTGTTAGCTATTGAGATATGTGCGGGTCAATATGCTTATTATAAATTTAAAGACACTACGTCAAGCGGTAATATTTTTTAGTGTTAGTATTGAGATATTTGTAGGTTTGCTTTATTACTATGCCAAACTTCAAGTTCCTACGTCAAGCGGCAATATTTTTGAGTGTTAGCTATTGAGATATGTGCGGGTCAATATGCTTATTATAAATTTAAAGACACTACGTCAAGCGGTAATATTTTTTTGTGTTAGTATTGAGATATTTGTAGGTTTGCTTTATTACTATGCCAAACTTCAAGTTCCTACGTCAAGCGGTAATATTTTTGAGTGTTAGCTATTGAGATATGTGCGGGTCTATATGCTTATTATAAATTTAAAGACACTACGTCAAGCGGTAATATTTTTAGTGTTAGTATTGAGATATTTGTGGGTTTGCTTTATTACTATGCCAAACTTCAAGTTCCTATGTCAAGCGGTAATATTTTTGAGTGTTAGCTATTGAGATATATGCGGGTCAATATGCTTATTATAAATTTAAAGACACTACGTCAAGCGGTAATATTTTTAGTGTTAGTATTGAGATATTTGTGGGTTTGCTTTATTACTATGCCAAACTTCAAGTTCCTACGTCAAGGGGTAATATTCTTGAGTGTCAGCTATTGAGATATGCGCGGGTCAACATGCTTATTATAAATTTAAAGACACTACGTCAAGCGGTAATATTTTTTAGTGTTAGTATTGAGATATTTGTAGGTTTGCTTTATATACTTGTTGTAATTAGTGCTATGCCAAAGTTACTATGCCAAACTTCAAGTTCCTACGTCAAGCAGTAATATTGTTGAGTGTTAGCTATTGAGATATGTGCGGGTCAATATGCTTATTATAAATTTAAAGACACTACGTCAAGCCGTAATATTTTTTAGTGTTAGTATTGAGATATTTATGGGTTTGCTTTATTACTATGCCAAACTTCAAGTTCCTACGTCAAGCGGTAATATTTTTGAGTGTTAGCTATTGAGATATGTGCGGGTCAATATGCTTATTATAAATTTAAAGACACTACGTCAAGCGGTAATATTTTTAGTGTTAGTATTGAGATATTTGTGGGTTTGCTTTATTACTATGCCAAACTTCAAGTTCCTACGTCAAGGGGTAATATTCTTGAGTGTCAGCTATTGAGATATGCGCGGGTCAACATGCTTATTATAAATTTAAAGACACTACGTCAAGCGGTAATATTTTTTAGTGTTAGTATTGAGATATTTGTAGGTTTGCTTTATATACTTGTTGTAATTAGTGCTATGCCAAAGTTACTATGCCAAACTTCACGTTCCTACGTCAAGCAGTAATATTGTTGAGTGTTAGCTATTGAGATATGTGCGGGTCAATATGCTTATTATAAATTTAAAGACACTACGTCAAGCTTTAATATTTTTGAGTGTTAGCTATTGAGATATGTGCGGGTCAATATGCTTATTATAAATTTAAAGACACTACGTCAAGCGGTAATACTTTTTAGTGTTAGTATTGAGATATTTGTGGGTTTGCTTTATTACTATGCCAAACTTCAAGTTCCTACGTCAAGCGGTAATATTTTTCAGTGTTAGCTATTGTTTAATTAATTATATATGCGGATTAATATCCTTTATTACTATGCTAAATTTAAAGATTCTACGTCAAACGGTTTAAGAGAAAAACGAATGTGTTGACAAACGACGCTTTAGTGATCTTATAAATCTTTTTTTTTAAAGTGAAACTTCTTAGGCGGCGATTCGATAATCGATAAATGGACGAGAGTTGAAAGTAACATTTTAAGATCGCATCACGCTTAGGCACATTTCGTTACATGAGGGAGAAGAAAGACATGAAGTAAAGAGAAAGGGAGCTAAATATTCCGACGATAAACAGTAATATAAAATTTAGCGACTAAACTACTGCACTTTCGTCCCTAGTGGTCGTACAATAACACTATTTAGTTAAAAATTTATGTACTTATTTAGTTACTCCACAACTGTAATGTACAAAACATTTAGCGAACTTATTACTGCAGGAGCAATCTCTTCGAGTCAAACATAACAATAAGTATTGAAAAATTGCTTGTTTTTTATACTATAAGAGAAAAACGATAAAAAGTGCCAAGTAAAACAGAAAGAGAAATAAAACCTTAGTAAAAGGTAACAACAGAAGATAATGTTCTTATTTAAAAAAAAAACAAAATTAGGACACAAATATTCATATGAATTAGAAGGGAAGAAAAAAACGACAAAAGTGCAGAAAGACTGGAATTTAGAAAATTAGGACTTCTTCGCTGGATCCTTGAAAACACTTATCGAGGATAATTTCCTGGTGTCGGGATCCAGTTGATTTCAAAGTTTTGCTGCTTGGACAGTAAATGACTTTCCGTAAGAAATAAAGGAATGTTTGGAAATAAGTAGTCAAAGTGTAACCCAAGGCCGTGAATAGACAAATCTTTAAATCTATGTAATATATATGGTATTTGTAAAAATATAGTATTTATATAATACCGTATTTTTATATTCTATTTAATTTCCAGTAAATTAAATTAAAATTATTTTAGTACTCAATACTAAACTTTTTTGTATTTTGACAAATACAAAACACTTTTCTGAAAGTATCGTCACGTAATAAATTAATTTCGGAAGGATTACAAAATTTGAGCAAAGATCTAAATGCGAGTTGCCAAACGCTTTGAATTTTGGTTTTTTAACTTTATACCATGGAACAAATTCATCACAAAACTGTCCAGTTAGCCTGTGAGGTTATAAATAGAGTATCTGGTCGCATCGATTTGTCTATACTTCTACGCTAATATAAAAAGTGCAATTTTTTATTTATCTGTTCGAGCTAACCTCTGGAACCCCACCCTCGATTCCATAAATTCTTTTTGTGTTAGAAAGCTCATACGTCATCATATAAGCTCATATAATATAGCGCGGAAGCGAATCCATAGAGGGCCTAGTAGTGCAGGGCAAATTCAAATCAGACATGTGGCAGATTACCAATGAGGTGGACAGATCAAATAAAAAAAACCTTCAACGGAACACTGCACGAATGTACAAGGAGAGCGAGAGTTCGGATTGTGAAAAGGGCCACTAATGTCGACGTGACGACCACGACCACTCTGCAAAGAGTGTAACAACAAAGAAGAAGAATGCCTTCACGCTGTGATACATAGGGGTAGAACAATGATAAAAAAATGTAACATACATGATAAAACACTGCTAAACACAGTGCACTGTGCAAGATAGAGAGTCTTGCACAGTGCACTGTGTTTAGCAGTAATACTATTGACTGATCACTGATCAATATTCCCGTCGATATACCCCTGAACCTGACGATCTATGTAGTTTAGTAAATGGAGCAGAAACGTGTTGGTGTTGTAGTATAATTAAGATAATTCTAAAGGGGTAAAATCACGGGGTGCAGCCAGTTACTTATATAGCACTAATTACAACAAGTAACAAGGTACAGTCCGTTCGCAATGAACTACGGGAACTATTAGCGAAAATCGAAGAACTGCTTCGATCATTAAAACCGGCTGATGATTGGTTCAAGCTCCGATTCGCATTTGCATAGGTCGCTCGGCGCCAAGGCGAACCGGGGGCCGCGCCGGCCGCGGCAGCTGCCCGGCCGCGGGCGGGCGACGACTACGCGGCACGCGAGCGGCGCGCGCGTCGTGACCACCGCGGGCGCCCTAACTGCCGACTAGGAGACGTCATTCACGGTGCAGGAATGAGATTTGAAATCTGCTTTGTCTATTTATTTTATCTCGTCAATTTATAATATTTGCGAATAGGTACAATTTTCGTTTATAACTCTACTCTCATCTTCCGCCTATAACCTATAAATATTCTTGATTTCCCCTTAATTTGCTAAAAAAATCGATTTTGCTATTGACAAAAAGGTGTTAAATGCCAGATTTTAAAGATTTTTCAGGTATTTTTTTCACTTATTTCATTTTTTAAATATTTTTGGTTTCTTTATGATTATATCTGATAATTTGTTTTCTTTTGTTCATCATAATAAATAAAAATAACAAAAAAAGCTGAAACGTAACTTGAGAATTGTGAAAATCTCAACAAGGTTTCTACAACAAGGTTTATTAATTTATTAATTATGCAAAATTCATTTTTGCGAAAGTGCATATGTTCACCTCGTGATTTGAAGGTTTTATTTAGTATTGGTAGATTTTTTAAACAATTTCACTTGCAGGCATTGATAAATTTGACAATTTTCATGAAAACTGATGAAACAGAGAGAAGCAACATAAGGCCAAGCTCCTAGTACGCGACCAATCACGCCGCGCGTCTCACTAGTACTCCGGAATTGTCTGCATTTTAGCTAGAGTAATTGCCAAGCTCGCAATATATTAAAAGGGTGAAAAGTTACTATTACTAAATCACGGAAACGGCTAGATTTACAATAAAAATAGTTAGCTGTAACTTCGAAATAATTGATTTTACAGAAACCGTTTCCGAGATATAAAATAAAAATCATTTTACATTATATATTCTATTGAATATATTTGAAACTACGTGATGTAGTATTATTTCTACTTTCTTTAAGTTCTTTACCACGACCTAGTTTTCACATCAACATCTTCAGGTGGGCTATTAGCAAAGATCTTTGCTGAAGATGTTGTAATACAACGAAACCTAGGTCGTGGTAAAGAACTTAAAGAAAGTAGAAATAATACTACATCACGTAGTTTCCTTTAATTGTGAATTATATATTCTGTGACTGAAGCATACTCCCGCCCCTTTGCCAAGTCTACTTAAAATTATACTATTATATATATATATATATATATATATATATATATATATATATATATATGTATATATATATAATGTATAACATATAAACGCCGTGTAAGAAAATTTATGTATTAGTATATAAAATAAGTGGAAATAAAAGGAAAGATATAAATATATAAAAACTATAAAATCTCGAACAAATTTAAAATTCATTTAAAAATAGAAATAAAATACATTCCAAAAGAGTTATTGAAAAGATGCTAATGAAACTCTTGTGGAAATTTTTTAGTCTAGTGTTTTGTCTCAATATAGACTTTCAATTTCGGTCGGTACAGATGTGCTTTTATCTCCAAGCAATAATAGCATGTCTAAGTACGTGAAAGCAAGAGCTATAAACGAAGTGCAATAGCAGTTCTTAGCAATTATTAAAAAAAAAGTTTTGCAATTGTGCTAGCGGTAGTGTATATTACAGTGCAGATTGACCCAGTCTTAGATCGAAATTGGTTATTATACGCAACCAATACCGCCGTTAATTTTGCAGCCAACGTTCCAATTGTCTTTTTGCAAGCAAAACAAGCAGAAGTATTTCCTCAAGGGAATCCATAATTTAACTGTGGCAGTGTTGCTCAATCATCAAGTTCCATGGAGATGCGCGAACTCGCGAGAAAGGATGCGGAGAGTTTTCAACAATTACACATTCGTCATACATCCATCGCGCATTTCCACAAATATACTAAGCTATTGGTAACTATTTTTAAAGATTTCCAGCGACCTAATAGCAAACTACACCGTTACAAAATGTTATCTTGCTATAATCTTGGTTCTAGCTCCCACACTTAGTTTTACATAAAAAAAAACAATCTTACAAATTTCTTTCAGCTAAAACAGCCAATAATACGGCGTTTAATTATACACACGCGATTTCCCACTATTCAATATTTGGAACATCTAGAAACATTACAAGACAAAACATACAGCGTACCTTGTAGCGTGCGCTCTATGCAACGAACTCTCCACACACACACACACACAACACACACACTATCCGCGCCAATCTACACAGATACACCAGACGAGGAAACTATTGTCTTGACTGCAAGTCGAGCGACCGGTCAAGCACACGAAGAACATTGTTCCGTATTAGATCAGCTATATAAATCTGCAAGGCGTATTTGTGTCCCGTTAAGTCCGTCGTATATTTAGACCAAACAATTTTGATAGTTATTTTGGTTCATGTTGTCAAGTATAATATTTCAAATTTTAAATATATTTGGCGTTAATTTTGTAGAAATTCATTATTCACAATACTACGTGATGTAGTATTATTTCTACTCTCTTTAAGTTCTTTACCACGACTTAGGTTTCGTTATAGTACATCTTCATTAGCAAAGATAGATAGCCCACCTGAAGATGTTGTAATACAATGAAACCTAGCTCGTGATAAAGAACTTGAAGAAAGTAGAAATAATACATCACGTAGTTTCATTTAATTGTGGATATTTCAAATTCTTAGAGCATTTTCTTTTCTTTCAATTCTTGGAATCCAAACGAGATAAGTGTAATCTAATAATTGAAAAGCCGATGTTTATAATTTCTTACGATTTTTTACATAAGACGGTCTGACTACTCCCCTTTTCTATTTCCGCTAATTTTCCACAAGCTGTGCTAGGTTTTCATTCTCTGCAGCTCGGAAGAGACATTTCACTTCGAAAATTACTTTCTAGTATTGAATACAAAGATTTAGTGCTCTATTTCGTTAAGGATTTACCATCTCGCATCTAATTCCGCCTTCCTGCATTTGCGTTGACGTCATCTTCTTACAGTATCGACAGCATCTAGGACTGAATTTTCTTGATATTTTTTCTGCTGCATTGATGCTTTAGGAATACGGTTATGGAGTTGCTTGATAGTTCACTATACATTAGCGGTAAAACGCACTGTGCTACTAGATATTAATGCAATTAAGACTTAATTTAAATCTATTCACAATAGAGATGGATTTGTGCTATTTATAAAACCATAGCAACTTATTAAACAATGAAGCAAAATATGCTGTTTAGAGAAGATAATGTTAAGTACATACTATAGATTATTTGTGTCCTGAAACGCGTACTAAAAACATCCAAGTTAGTAACAGAAAAACTCTCCTTTGAATTCTCATTAATAAAAAACAATTTTGAAAACATTAATTCCCAGTGGAGTTTACAGAAAATAATATGAAAATTTTTTTTAAATTGCCAAAGAAAAAAAAATTTCCAAAATTCTAAATCAGACATTGAATGTCGCCAGCTGCATTAATGCTTTACATGATATTCTCGTTCGTAGTAAATTGGAAACAGATTCAGTTATTTGGTCTCCATACGAGGTAACTTATGTTCTTTGTCCTTTGAGGTTGAGAAAATACAGAAAAAAATATTCGATTGCTTTACATTAGAAGTTAAAAACTTAATTAAAAATTTAAATTAGAAATTCATTAAACAAAATGGAGAAAAAAAATATTAACAAACAAAAAAAACCTGATAAAATAATTTAGCAAGAACCACAAAGCGCCCATCGCCTCGTTAAGAAGCCTAACAATACAATAGAAGAAAAAACCTCTGCAGAAGATTGAAACACTGAATAGAAAAAAAACAATGCATCCATTAGCCCCCAATTCGTATTGTCATCACGCCTCAACCCGGAACCAGACCCCGCATCTCGAAGATGCCTATCTTTGATAGGAGCCATTCAGTGAAAGCAAAAACGGGCATAAACCGCTCGTTGGACCAAGACTTATGTCGCTAAATTATCTATAACAGTGGTTCTTAAAATAAAAATTTAGCCAGGTAAAATATTATTTAAAATCCATGAATTTTTGTATGCACACGATGTACTTTCAAACTTGCAATAGATCTTCAAGGAATTCTGTACGTATATACGCCTACGAACGAGAGGCTACTTTTTCATCCTGACGGGTTATATAGTTCTCGAGGGACGAAATGCAAACATATTTTTGGGTTACTCCACATTTCTAATTTGCAACCTATATCCATGAAAGTTTGTATGTATTATGTAATCTTGAATTTGCAACAGATCTCTAATAAATGCTGTACGTATATAGGTAGCCTATGAACAAGAGGCTAATTTTTCAACCTGACGGGAACAGATCTCTAAGAAATTATGTACGTGCGAGTATATAGGTAGCCGCCTATGAACAAGAGGCTATTTTTCAATTCCGACAGGTTGTGTAGTTCTCGAAGGACGAAATGTAATCATATTTGTGTGTTACTCGATCACATTTGAAATTTGCAACCGATATCCGTGAAATTTATATATTATATGTGTATATATATATATATATATATATATATATATATATATATATAACTCTTAAAGTAGTAGAAACTTTAGCTGAAATTTTATATTTTCAAATGCTTCTTTATCCCCATAGAACAAATACAAAGTTATGAGCAAGTGACTTGTGGATTTTTTTATAATTAATTTTTTTTTAATCTTCACAGATTATGCATGTTTTGAAACGTATAAAACACAAAACACGTTAACTTCAAAAGAATGTATTGGGCAGTACATATGCAAATGGATGATAGCAACTACATGAGTGAGAGGGATAACCATCGTCGCCATGGCTAATTCCAAGGTATATTCAATAATATTTTTATTATTAACCCCGTGGAAGGTTGAGTAACGCTGGTTCGCAATACATTTATTATTATACCCGTCCCTGTCGCAGAAAAACCTCACACCCACCAAAACGGGTTTAAGGCGATTTTTAAACCGCGCGATACAAAATACGATACAGTGTTTTAAATTGGATATTTATGTAAATAAGCCCTTCTTTTTCCGTGATGGCCGCCGAAATATTTTTATTAACACATAATTACACAACAGCAAGTTCTCTGAAATTGTATTCCAGGTGCCGAATATAAACAGTTATCCTTCGGTGTCTGAAAATTAACTAGGCGTATAATAATATGGTAACAAGATTGGTTCGGTATGCGTATCACGCAAAAACCACTTGACGTATTTTAATGAAAATTGTTTTATACTTTACGTAGATAATTGTTCAAGATCTACAGAAGAAATCCTCAAGAGTTTTGTTTAATTTTCCTACTAGTTTATGAGCAAGTACATTCTACTGAATCAATTGACTGCGGCATTATTTCTTTTTTGAAGCAATCATCATAAATCTGATTTTTACAATTATTCTATATTTTTAGATGACGGTGTTTAATTTAAACAGTTAAACTACAGTATCATCACTGTCTATCAATCTCCAGGTACTCCCCTCCCCCGAATGTAAATATGTAGATATGTATAAAACATCACATCTTTTTCCGGCTGGAAGGAGACTGGTAAAAGTCTATATAAAGTTGGTTCCGTGTGTTACAAGAATATAAATATGATTATTACATAGAGAAAATGAAAAAATAAGCTCTTTAAAAGTTTTAAATAGTCAATCAGAAAAATGAGAAATCTTGTATTATTAATGCTATTGTAAATGCTATTTTTACAGAACTCTTTGAAGAAGCAAGATTAAATAAAGTGCTGATTGTATCGTGTTGAATCCTGTATACAACATGCTACTAATTAATGAAACTAGTTACAAGAATAAAAATAACACTATTACATAGATAAAATGAAGAAATAAGCTCCTTAAAAGTATTTATTTAAATCGTCAATAAGACAAATGAGAAATCTTGTATTATTAATGCTATTTTTACAGAACTCTTTGAACCAGCAAGATTAAATATAGTGCTGATTGTATCGTGTTGCATCCTGTATACAACATGCTACTAATTAATGAAACTAGTTACAAGAATAAAAATAACACTATTACATAGAAAAAATGAAGAAATAAGCTCCTTAAAAGTTTTTATTTAAATCGTCAATCAGACAAATGAGAAATCTTATATTATTAATGCTATTGTAAATGCTATTTTTACAGAACTCTTTGAACCAGCAAGATTAAATATAGTGCTGATTGTATCGTGTTGCATCCTGTATACAACATGCTACTAATTAATGAAACTAGTTACAAGAATAAAAATAACACTATTACATAGAAAAAATGAAGAAATAAGCTCCTTAAAAGTTTTTATTTAAATCGTCAATCAGACAAATGAGAAATCTTATATTATTAATGCTATTGTAAATGCTATTTTTACAGAACTCTTTGAACCAGCAAGATTAAATATAGTGCTGATTGTATCGTGTTGCATCCTGTATACAACATGCTACTAATCAATGAAACTAGTTACAAGAATAAAAATAACACTATTACGTAGATAAAATGAAGCTACAGGCTCCTTAAAAGTTTTTATTTAAATCGTCAATCAGACAAATGAGAAATCTTGTATTTTTTATGATGTCAGGTTTTTTTCATTAGGAATGCTATTGTAAATGCTATTGTTACAGAAATCTTTGAACCAGGAAGATTAAACAAAGTGCAGGTTGTATCCTGTTGTATATCTATATACAACATGCTACTAATCAATGAAACTATCACTTTATTCGTTTTATGGATTAGTAGCATGTTGTATAGATGATAAAACACGATACAATATGCACTTTGTTTTTTTTTTTGAAGAAAAGCCGCATCAAACTCGAAAAGAGCGGAAAAGACATTGTTTTTGACAATAACAGAACGAAGGTCAATAACAATAAACAGTTTATTTTTAATTAACTTAGACAATCGCTACACGCTACAATCGATATTGATTATCTTATAGCATCTAAAAAGTTATTATGTATGTCGTTAGATTTTTATTGCTTTTTTTAATTTGTTATTAACAATTTTGATGTATTAAAAATAAAATTTACACGCGTTTACAATGATACATTTTTTTTATTTTGTGTTATGATCCAAATGGTTTGCTATTTTAAATTCTAAAATACCAGGTTTTTTAAAGTTATATTCTATTTCTGTAACGCTAAGCCTATTTTTATCGATCTTCTTTACTACCATTGAAACAAGTATACAGTAAATATACTATATTAGTATACTAAGTAAATATTAAGTATGTATACTATATTACTATACTATATTAGTATAGTAAGTATACTAAGTATTAGAATGTTTTTAATAACTATATTTATTGCTAACAATTCGTTTTTAATCAATATAAAGCGTGTGTGTGTGTGTGTGTATATATATATAATGTAACTATGGACAGCACGACATAAAACAAGTTTCATTTCAATCAATCAAATTGTTTTTTTGGGTATTTATATATAGCAGAAGAAACGCTTTGTCTACACCGCTCGGTAGATTCCAAATAATACCACAAGCCCAGAAGTTTATTTGTATAGGTGTGTAAATCGATTACATTTCAAATTTGCAATAGATCTCCATGGAATTGTATATATACGTAGATAGCTTATTTATAGTACATTCAAATTTTATATATACGTAGATAGCTTATTTATAGTACATTCAAATTTTATATATACGTAGATAGCTTATTTATAGTACATTCAAATTTTATATATACGTAGATAGCTTATTAATAGTACATTCAGATTAATAATCAGGTTGTAATTGATGATTGGCAATATATTCTCATATAATGTTCAACGGATACAGGTAGCCTGTTAATCAGAGGCTGTTTTTTATCATAATCGGTTATGTAGTTCTCAAGAGACGAAATATAAAGTTATGTTTGTGTATTATTCGATATCATTTAAAATTTGCAACCGGTATCAATGAAATTTTGTATGTACACCATGGAATTTCAAATTTGCGACAGGTCTCCAATATTGTCGTATATAAGTAGCCTATAAACAGAAGGCTACTTCTTCATCCTGATGGGTTACGTAGTTCTCGAGGTATGAAATGTAATTATATTTGTTTGTTACTCGATTAGATTGCAAATTTGCAAACGATATCCATGAAATTTTGTATGTACACGATGTAATTTCAAATTAACTACAGGTCTCCAAGAAATTTTGTACGCATATAAGTAGTCTATGAACAAGAGGCTATTTTTTCATCCTGACGGGTTATGTAGCTCTCCAGGGACGAAATGTAATTATATCTGTTTGTTACTCGATCACATCTCAAATTTACAACCGATATCCAAGAAATGTTGTATGTATACGATATAATTTCAAATTTACAAAAGATTTCTAGTAAATGTTGTATGTATATGGGTAGCCTATGAACAAGAGCCTACTTCTTTTTAATCCTGACGGGTTATATAGTTCTCAAAGACGAAATATAATTATATCTGTTTGTCACTCGATGACATTTCATATTTGCAACCGATATCCAAGAAATTTTGTATGTACACAATATAATATTAAATTTGCAATATATATCTAATAAATGTTGTATGTATATAGGTAGCCTATGAACAAGAGCCTACTTCGTTTTAATCCTGACGGGTTATGTAGTTCTCAAAGGACGAAATGTAATTAAATATTTTTGTGACTCGATCACATTTCAAATTTACAATCGATATCCAAGAAATTTTATATGTATACAACATAATATTAAATTTGCAATAGATCTCTAATAAATTGTGTACGTATATAGGTAGCCTATGAACAAGAGCCTACACTTCAATTAACCTTGACAGGCTATGTAGTTCTCAAAGGACGAAATGTAATTATATCTGTTTGTGACTCTATTACATTTCAAATTTGCAAACGATATCCATAAAATTTTGTATGTACACTTGAAATGGTATGTGTATATACGTAACTTATTAACAGAATACGTAACTTATTAACAGACATTAAACTACTTTTCATCCTGGAGGCTTATTTAGTTCCCGGGGGACGAAATGTGATTACATTTGTGTTTTGTATTCTGATAACTTCTGATATATAGGATATAGGCAACTGCTATTTAAACTTACTATTCTACAGTGTATAAACAACTACGGGATCCCACTTTATACGTGTTCCTAAAACATTTGACCGTTTTTTTTGTTTCGCTTTGTTTCTAATATCCACAGAAACTTTAAAAGCTTTTGAAAACTAAAGATGACTCCTCCTTAGAGTTGTCATAGTACATGGAATGTCGTGTTATTGTATTATTTTATAATTTACACCGGATGTGACTACATTATGTGGTCACTACTAAGTGTCTTCTGTTGTGGTATTTCACTGTATCAAGGATAAACGCAGCTTCTTTTAAGAAGAAATAATAAGAGATGTATCCTAGACAAAAGTTTAAACATCTGGTCTTGATCTAAACCACTAACATAAATAAATAGATACGATATATGTATGTAGAGCATTGTTATTCCAAGAAGTTTCCATGATGACATCATCAATCTAGTCCTTGTCGCTTACGACGTAGTTAGTCATATTTCAAATCAGCGGTCGCGAGCTGCTGTACACTGCGCAGACTGCCCCACAAGCGAATCATATTCGAGGGATTTGACCGCTGGATCTAAATCCAGGTTTCAGTTTTCATAACTACACCGAATGCAGCGTGTATTCGGCTAAGTATTCGTAAGCAAAATGCGGCTTCAGATCAAAACAGGAGATATAATATTGGATCATATTGTTCATAATTTGCGTTAAATGTACATAATTTTTATAACATTTTTTGGCTGAAACATAATTTTTTGGTTGAAAGCCAAAAAATTATATATCTCCAAAACTAAACATAATTAAATCAATAGTTTGCAGTTTCAATTGTCTTGTTTGGAGCGTCATTAATAAAATATAATATTCAAAGGAAAGGTTATCCATTAATAATTATCCGCTTAAATTCGTACAGCTGCTGACAAAACACAACCTTATAAACAGACGTTTACAATAATTTTTTTACACTCACCAAAACGTCATCTAACTTCCTAACTAAATATTTTTTGCAACAAGAATTTTTGTTTGCCGCTACGATTAATTTGCAACAAAACCTTAATAAAGGCATTATAACTTGTGTTAAGCGCAGTAAATTAACTATTGTATAAATAGCAGTAGAGACAACTGCCATTTGTACTCTTTTTACAAACCGAACCTGTATTAACGTGTTAAGCGCAGTAAATACAGTATTGTATTAATAGCAGTAGAGACAACTGCCATTTGTACTTTTTTTACAAACCGAACCTGTATTCGTAAAATACATTGAAATAGCATTTTCGAAATATATATGTTCTTAAATCATAAGTCAGTTTGTTTTTCAGTATATGTGCAGTACACTGTGCCTGCATTTCGTCAATTCAAAATATGAATATAATGATTCAGTTTTATTTTTCAGTTTATCCGCAATATTAATGAAAGCGTCTATCTAAAGTCGAATATTTATAAAGCAACACCCGATATCCATTACTGACACACCAATTCAAGACTATCCTGATAAGCCATCAGCTATCCCTTCTCTCTAAAACGCTTGAAATAAAATTTTGAATTTTACGTTTTGCGCACAAAAGTGGTAAAAAATCTGACAGTTCTCAACAGACCCATATTATTCTACCACATTCGTGGTCGGTATAGTTCTCAGGACCGAATCTGGAATTTGGTCTGCCCGTGTAACGCACCACACGCTTGGTCGCGGTAATTGTGCGGCTGATTGTGCAACAAGCTTAATTGACGCCGATTGCCAATCTGAATATGAGGCGGCGACCGGGCGCTGCTGCGTCTGACTGTACGACTGTACCATATATGACCTTACATTTTTATATACAGAC